>OZ007534.1:4489041-5689041 GCA_963931895.1 Eupithecia pulchellata | reverse complement strand
ACGGCAGCCATTTATAAAAGAAAGAAACGCGATCTTTTCTGCATGTGGCTAACCTAACCCTCGAGTGGCCATAAATCTGCGAGTAAAGGGTTGTAAATCGACCGCCCCTCGTGATCTACTGGGGCCGTCTGCCAGGGTTAGTTGAGCTCTGTTACCGAAATATCCAGGACTTAAGAAAAAACCACCCAACTTAGACGATTCTAAAAGTTTTTATCATGTAACTGAACAATTTTGTAAATGCGAGATATTTTTTCTCTCTTTGTTTTGTGCATGGGAACTTAAGTTTTTACGGGAAGAACCTTTACTAATTAAGAAAATTTATATTAAATAACCAAATTAAGTCTAGTGTTTCCAATGGGAATAATTGAGCTAACTGCAGACTGTTGCAAATAATCTACAGGTAGCTCAACTAATCGAAATAAATATCAGTCAAAATCGGGACACAAATAGTTTTTTATTTTTGCCCTGAACACAATTTCAAGCCGAAAAATTTCAAGGCAAGGTGAACCATTATTGTCCTAAGCCAGGTCAAATAAAACTGGCCTGCAGTGTACACACGAACGAAAACTTAGTAGGGGTCAAATAAGACTGGCCTGCAGTGTACGCACGAATGAAAACTCTGACAGCTCTAAAGAATGTTCACTACCCTTTCTAGTCCACTTTGTAAATTGATATTGGTTTTTCGTGTCATTCATCTTTAGGTGGTTAAATTTTAAATCGTTTACGAATAATTTCTTCATACTTAGATAGACTGCAATGTTTAAAAATCGCAAAGAAAGTTCGGATTTTCTTATTATAATAAATAAATAATGCTGGACAATCTACACAGCAGCGTTGCCTAACCTACCTACTAAGCTAAGCAGAGTTTGTGTTATGGGTAGGTACTACAAATAGATGGATTTTTTATTATACATAGAAATAGATCATAACACCCTGAAAAATATCTGCAGTAGTTACGAGGCGGGAATCGATACCGCAACCCCTGCGTCGCAGGCGGACCTTTTCTCACCGCGCCACAGAGGTCGTATCACATTTGAATTTAAATTTTTGGAAAGTTTTAATCTGCCCTCTCATTCAAGCTTCAATATGTAAACTCAAAAATGCTGTATTTACAAATATTATTAGATACTCATTTCTGCCTGCGGCTTCGCCTTGTTTCTATGGAAACGTATAGAGGTTATATTATAATTATACCCTATGGGCACTTAATAATATATGAATAAACCTATTCTTATGGATTATTTCATGTTACCAACATTTGTGGAAAATGACAGTCCGATTATTCGATCAGTAGTTTTGGCGTGAAGATGTTTCAAAGATTCAGATTCAATAACTTTATTTCTTTAGGCTTACAAAACAAGCACTTAGACAAGTCAAATTTCAAACAGATAATTATTAAAATAAGAAATAATATGTTATTGATTTCTCTTCACTTAAATTTTTTGTCCACTAGTGGAAGAAGTGAAATGAAACATACATGCATCCGAAGTATGATTGTACTATAGATACTATAGTAAAAAGACAGTAGGTACTATCCATTTTTAGCTATAGTATGGTAGCGTTTTATTTATAGTATAGCTGACACCCCTAGTACAGTCAGCGTCAAATTGATATGTGCGTCTAGAGTAGTCAAAATAATCTGTAAAACATAACACCAATTTGATGTACGCATTTTAAATCATCATAATGTTGTAAGCATCCAAGGTGTTCAAATTATATTAGTAAACAAAGCTCTCAAAGTTATCTGTGCATAAAATGTACCTTCGATTGTATCGAAAATAATCAATGACATTTCAAATATTCACTCAAAAGAGTTTGCGTGCTACCGTTGTTTGACACCCTGACTGCTTATATAAATATGAAGCAGTAGGTAGTAAGATTTTTTGAACACCTTGGGTGATAACAACAATATCGCTGGTTAAATGCTAAACTACCACATTCCAAAATTTTACTTTTTTTCACTAGAGACATTCAAAGTTTTCAAAAGGGTTTTTTTTAATTTCTGAGCAAGTCTTTCTTTTCATATCTATGTTTCACCTATCAATCGACGCGTAATTTTTATTAGAATTAAAATTCATTTTTAGTTTTTCCGTAACTTTAACCCAATGTCTTATAAAACCAGATAAGTGAGTTTAGCATATAAAAAATGACGTGTTTTTTAATAAAAATTATCATTAAAAGACCACATTTCATAAAAAAATAAGGTTTATTAGACAGTTTTCAGTACCAAGTAGCATAAATCTAAATCACATTGTTTATTATTCAGTCTATCAATCATTAGTAATAAAACTCTCTACTGAAAATATAAAATAGAAATGTTAAAAAGTCTCAAAAGTTAAAATTTCTTACAAAACTATATAGTTTTCCGTTGTTCCTTTGAAAATTCCGCGTCACATTTCAACTTACATTTTTCAGAACATGCCGGTCCCATTTTTTAGCTTCATAAACTTTTCTTGACTTTGCCATAGATGTATGAGACGTGGACACTCACGATAGGGTTGGTCCACCAGTTCAAAGTTGCTCAGTGAGCTATGGAAAGAGCTATGCTCGGCTATATCTCTGAAGGATAGGATTCGTAACGAATACATCCGACAGAGAACTAAAGTCATCGACATAGCTCAGAGAATTAGCAAACTGAAGTGGCAGTGGGCCGGCCATATATCGCAAAGAACCAATAACCGCTGGGGTAAACGTGTTCTTGAGTGGAGACCGCGACTCGGTAAACGTAGTGTAGGACGCCCTCCAGCCAGGTGGGATGACGATCTGCGAAAGACTGCAGATGCTGGATGCGACAAGCCGAAGACGCTATGGCGCTCATTAGGGGAGGCCTATGTCCAGCAGTGGACTTATATAGGCTGATGATGTATAAGATTTGCCACTATTTTTCAATGACTTGCTAATGTTTTTCAACCATAACTCAGGATAAGCTTTCCTTTGTCGAGACTTTCTTTTTATTTCCGTGCAATTTTCTATAGTTTCTACACTAGGTGGTTCGGTAATTTCGGTATCAACGTTGGTGGCTGCGTATCGACGCTGGATGGATAAGCCACATCAACACTGGGTGATTGCAGGTCAACGCTGGAGCTTCCTGGCAGCTCATGAATGCTCGTTAATTGGATCGAATCGGTTAGTCGCTGTTCGCTATTTAATTCCGCCTAGCTTTTAATTTCTTCCTGTTTGGTTCTACTAATTTTTCGTCAGTGACGTTGGAAGATCCAGGTTGTGGTGATAAATGTGGTCGAGCAGGTGGCAATCTGGAAATTACTTCTTCATCAGAATCTGAGGAGACATCTGGTTTTTCTGGTATTTGGAAATTAGGATGCATCACACTGTCATCCGAAGAAAACCCATCATCTGTTGTGCTATCCGAGTTTGAAAACTCACCGGAATCACTGTCCGAATCACTATCAGAGCTACTTTCTTCAATTACTACATAATTATGCAGTCTTTTAGTATTTCCGGGCCCTGACTGAAGGTCTTCATTATCCGAGTCGAGTATCGATAGACTCAAATTATGTTGGCTATCTGCGATAGAGTTTGTGTCAAACGAATCTAATGACTTCTTGTCTTCTTCACATCTCTCTTCGATGACAACATGTTCTTGTTCTTGAGGTATGATGCTTTGTGCAGCTGCTGGAGCTAAAGCTTCATAATTATCATCATTCTTTGGTTGAGCATGATTTAAAATCATGTTTAGGACCCGTTGTCCTCTGTTATTCATTCTGTAGAAATACATATAAAGTAAATAAAATAAAGTTAATACAAACAATTAGTTTTTTCAAATATACACGCTGTAAATAAACACCATCAAATCACGCAATCACGCATAATCTTATATATTTTATTTCGTTTAACTCGAACGCCATCGTCTACATTGTTCTATTATGTCCAGTCCATCCCAAGGTTGCCTGGAAGAGATCGCTTAAAGCGATAAGGCCGCCCTTTGTATTTCAGTGTTTGTTAGCTTTTTATTCTGTTTTGTATTTAGTTTTTGTGTGGTACAAAAAAGAGTTATCTATCTATCTATGTATCTACCATCATTATTTGCTTTTTAAAATGTTTGAAGGAAAAAATTGAGTTTTAAATACAAATTTTAGCTTTTTCATTACATTGAAACAAACTTAACTTTATGAATACTATAATTGTATTATCGCGTAGATCTTATGCGAAATAGGCGCATTTAATGTGATGTTCCTTAAACTCTAAACAATACTATAAAAATCCCGTAAAAAACGTTTTCAAAACAAGCACATCGCAAAAACTACACTTACGTCCTAACCAATAATGTTTGAGTTCACATAAAAGTTATGTTCAAGACTAACGCAACTAAAAAATGACACTTACGCTTCAAGAAATATCAGGAAGTTAACGTAAAACTTATAAGCAAAGCAAACGCATTTCAAAAGTGTCACTTAAGCTCCAAGCAATAAGATAAAGTTCACGTAAAAGTTATGTGCAAAACAAACGCATTTAAAAAATAACACTTTTGAACATACACACAATGTAATAACAAAAAAATTTCTCGTGCTAAGGTACCACATTTCGGAATGTGTTACCTTTGAACTAAAAATAATGGATGTATCTTGACTTCGATTTATATGCAAAAGTACCATATTCCGAAATATGGTACTTTTGCAAATAAATTTTAGTTAAAATACACCTATTATTTTGAGATACGGCCCTTTGGCATATAACTTACGTGCACTTCCGCAGAACACTAAACCACAACTGAAAAAATGGCTGCTTGGCTTTGAAATTTGGCGCCAAAGTCTAATAATGCTAAACAGCCACATCTGTTTTTTGGTTGTTTTTATTACGAAAATTAAAAGTGTCTTTAACTCATACTATAAAATAACTATTTTAAACCACATTTTTGCAATAAAAACGATTTTCACGATTTTTGAAATATGGTACTTTAGCATTTAACCAGCGATATGATGATTCGAAATGCGTACATCAAATTGATTTTATGTTTTTCAGATTATTTTGACTACTCTAGACGCTCATATCAAATTGACGCTGACTGTACCATATAGCTATGAGTACATGAGCGTTATTTACTGTGTATTATTTGAAGTTCATAGAGTAGGTAGAAAACAGATGTGTTGGTATTACAATGGTGGCATTTTTGGGGTTGATAATTTTATGTAAAACGCTGAGTTAAGTTGAATCAAAAAGTTTTTTGTCACAGAGGACATCATGTCTATAACACAATACAGAACAATCGAAACTGTCTATGGTAGGAGGAAATATCAAAATAAATAAAGATTGCCATAGATTATAAACACATGTCGGATTTAATAGATAATTTTGCTGCATGTATATCTTTTAAAGTACGTAGTTTAGAAAATAAGTAAAAAGTTAAAGAAAACAAATTTGAAATCTTTTGCCTTTTCTTGCTTGTTTGTAGGAAAATTGTATATATTTGTGGTGCTTTTAAAGCCGCTTATTTTTGTAATGAGTTCGTCAAAATGTTTGATTTTATTGTGAAAGGTGGCCATAAACAACATTTATTTCATGGTAAATATTTATTTGTTAACTTTTTTTTAATAATATTTGTATAAAACACGTTCACTTCTGCTGCGGGTACTTTAATAAGGTTTGTATTTAACACGTTCACTTACATGATGTTTTCGGATAGAACAAAAAGTTTACTGTACATTTAAAGATGTGCCCTATCTATCCATTTCTCTATGTCCACTCCACTCCAGTATTGGCAGAAGGCCTTTGTGAATTATTGGGGGTTCCGCCGACCTCTCCCGCGTCAATACCTTAATGGCCGTCGTTTTTTCACCTGCGGATCTCTAAAAAGTGAAAAAAGTGGGCGATACTAAAAGTGATGGGATTGAGGTAGTTTAACGTATTCTGAATCAATCTTGTAACTATAGGTGTGTTCTTAGATTCTAAGTTACATACAATGTGAATCAACAAATCGTAAGGCGTGGGTTATGTGTTTTGTTTTTTTTTTTTACTTTTGCTGACAATATTTACTAACTCAAAGCATAAAAACCGATAAAATAAAGATTTTGATAGTGTGTTAAAGTATTTATACTGTTGATCTCCTTTTTCTGCTTAGTTACATGGCTCTAGGGCATCGACCCTCTCAATTGGCGAAAAAGAATTAGAAGGTTCACTGATTTAAAAGAATTAAGTCAGTTTTTTCAGTTTTTTTTTTGCTGTAAATTTAAAATTTTTGCGGTAGCCCACAAATTTTAAACTATAATGTATATAATAAGTTATAGACAATTAAAATTATAAATTTTTGACATTTTTTTTGACGGCCTCCATGGCGCGGTGGGCGAGAGTCCGCCTGCGACGCTAGAGGTTGCGGGTTCGATTCCTGCCCGCGACAAATATTTGTACCATCTGCAAATATTTGTTTAGAGTGTTCTGGTCGTTTTCTATCTATAATAAAAAATATCTACATATATGTACTCGTAAACTATTATGTATGTCAGTTATCTAGTACTCATACATAACACAAGCTCTGATTAGCTTTGGGACTAGATAATGCTGTGTGAATTGTCCATCATTATTTATTTTACTTAATCAACTGTTTATTTACTACGGATCTTCTTAAATTACGAAATGCGATAAAAAGATAGCTTTGGTTTAATAAAATTTATTTTTATCGAAATTTGATATTACATACGTAAGAAGTATTCTGTCAATAAAATTAAGAGTTGGTTACCACTATTAAGTAACCGAAACTTCATTACGAATATTAGAAGCAATACAAAAAGCTATTATTTTATGTAAATTATCAACTTTAACCGATCAGCGATTCAGTTTTGTAATTCCATATGAACAGTAGGCGTCTTATAATAAATTAAGTGAAAAATGTTTTAAAAAAACTGATTTGAAATATTTTGAACTCTGCTTTTTGGTCGTTTGTAGGAAAATTTAATACATTTTCGGTACTTTTAAACTGTTGCTAGAATAACGCTGATGGTTTTTGAAATAAACACCCGTTAGTAAGATAAAACAAACTAATAACATACCATTTTGGTCATTATCTTAATAGGGCGATAAATACGAGTTTTGAATGGACAGATATAAATGGCGATGGGTAAGCCGTTTCGTCCTCAGTAACAATTTATTTGAACTTTTAGATAGGTAGTTTTAGATTTTGGGGGAACGGTGTAAACTGGATAGATAGATTGAAAATACTTTATTATACATACCACACAAGAAGAAGAGAGGAGAACATTACAATCAGACAGACTTAAAGAAGAGGAAGTATAAAGGGCGGCCTTATCGTTATGAGCGATGTAATAATGAAACTAATGAACCAGTCGGAAGCGTCCCCAAGACGCTGGCTGCATTGCCTCGCTGTATGTCAATGCTGATGCGCTGCGTTCGTTGTCAATGCTGATGAACTCTCGAATTTGGATTACTTTATGTAATTTGAATTTCATGAACTGTTCAAGGGCCCTCTAAAGTCTATATATAATATAATAATGCTGGAAAATCTTCGCATCGGTAGTTATATAAAGCTATTAACAAAATAATGTATGTGTACATAGATTGTTTGCAATATTCTGCAGTTAGCTCTATTTTTTAATTGCAAATACTAGTTCATCTTGGTTATTTAATTGTAATTGCTAACAAAGGACATGTCTATGCTATCTATACAAACTATTATAAAGAGGAAAAATTTAGATTGAATAGGCTCGACGGGACTGATTTGAAAAATTGTTTCACCGTTAGAGTCCTACATTATTCCTGATGAACATTTAGTATAGAATATTTTCAAAAAAGTTAGGTATCCGTATGGAAACTTCAATAATGTTATCCAACATTTGTAATATTTTTTTTTATGTATATCCTAGTGTGAAGCTGGGGCAAACCTAGTAATAAATGATCTAGTAATAAAAACAATCAATTACATACTTTTCCACGAAAAAGCGTGCGAGGCCGTAGACTGGTATTAAAAATAATTATTGAACCGTCGCAACCACATTTTTATACAACAATGTGCTCAGATACTC
Organism: Eupithecia pulchellata; assembly: GCA_963931895.1. NCBI lineage: Eukaryota > Metazoa > Arthropoda > Insecta > Lepidoptera > Geometridae > Eupithecia > Eupithecia pulchellata. The sequence goes on along the minus strand of OZ007534.1, from coordinate 5,681,050 downwards.
AACAACAGAAGTTTCGTCACCTTTATTTTCGTTACAATAGCAGCTTTTCCTCAAAAGACAGGACCTGTTTCATAAAAAATGCGTCGAAAGGCCCAAACCAATAAATATAAACTGCTAAAAGACGATTATGTTAATGCTTACCGTATTTTCGACATATTTCTATAATTCACACGAAGGCCGTCTGGCGACGATTGGTCTGTGCTTGAAGTCATTGACCTGCTCAAATAGATGGTGTAAAGATCTGTTCATATTGGTGCCGAATAGGACGAGAATTTAGAAATAGTAGATGACGAAAAAATATATTTTTTCGACGATATAATGATTTTTTTTACAGAACGCCTGGCATAGATCATAAATACTCCAGGCTTTAGAAGCGAGTGCTCACACTAGGACATTATATTAGCTAAGGGATCTGGTATATTTGCACAAAAGATATTTAGGTGCAGACCGCGCGAGCGGAATATCGGGCGTAAAATCATATAACTCTTAATATCTCTAGACGTTACAGAAAGTTGTACATTCATTATTGTGTTGAAGATTTTAGGCTCATTCATTCCTATGCTATTACTTTACTCTAATAGGGAGGGAAGGGGAGGTCCTTTAATAACGATAAACATAAACTGTACTTATATGTTTATCGCTATAGCAGATAATATAATATACACATAGATATATTCGTAGCACGTGCTACGGTAGACCAGTAGCATACAAAAGACTTCAACGCACACACACTTTTCTACTCCACACTAAATTCCATAAAAAAAGCAGCTTAAGCAGAAGACCTGTTTCTGATTACATAATTCTATGTATTTTTAATTGTAAGTACTTTCAAATACGGACTGTTTTTTCATTATTTATTTATATTTTTTATAAATATCTGTATTTTGTCAGTTTATCCGTAACGTCAACAAAATGACTGAGCTATTCAGAAGATCAACGAACGTACAACGTTCGTCGTTCGTTCGTTCAGCAGTGGCCATTTTATGGCTTTTGGGATTGTACAAGTATTGAACTTGTTTAATGTAGTACCACTGTCTATTTATGCAAACAAAGTATTTAATTCATATTCTTTTTTTTAATAAAATTATAAGACAATATTTTTTTTATTTCATACTCTTATTTAAAATAAAGATAGAACTTAGAACTTTCGCGTCCTCAATGTGAACACACCTTTGTAAGGTATCGGTCGTCAGCAGCGATCAGGTGTGCAGCGAATCGGTGTCACTATCATTAGAAAACTATTTTTTACGATCTTTTTTGTGAGACGTCTCGTCTCCGAATAATAATGAAGAATTGAATAGTCAAGCTTTTAATGGAAATTTTCTAGTAGATTTAATTTTGGTTAATTTATAATTTCGAATGCCTGGGTTGAAAGAATAAAAAATATATAATTAAAAACTAAAACCGTAATTTAGATTTAAATTTAGTAAAAAAAAATATTTTCTCCTTCCAAACGTTACTTGGAAGAGATCCCTTGGCCACCCAATGTACTTGTTTTTTATGTTATTTTTCTGGTGTACAATAAAAGATTTTTGTAATGTGAAACCTTACTTGTTTTGTCTTAATCATGCATTTACCGACTTTCCTTATCTTTAACTGTACCTATACCTAGATTTTGAACTCTAGGTAGGTATATGGTTTTTGACCGATTTTTGACACTTACTTAGACCCCGCTTTATACCCCCATCATTAGAATATCATTTTTATCTGACGTGAATTAGGGTATTTATTGATCCCTGACTTTTTTGAAAAGATTCTATAGCCTATGATCAAGTTGAAACTCAATCATGATCGAATTTTGAAAAAGAGTCCAGTAGTTTAGGAGCCTATTCAATTCAAACTATTTGTTTCTCTTTTATCAAATCTTTCCTGTTTATAATATTGGTAATAAAACTAACTGCCCTTCCTTTAGAAGGTTCTATTAGTATATTTAATAATTATATCAGAAGGGAAAATATTTGTCACACGCGTTACAGATGAACTTTTGATCACTGCACCACGGTCGTCTATGAGTCACGCTTAATAAAGAAAAATAATATGATATTCAAGTTAAAACAGGATCAAACCCAACCAAGAAAAATGTGCTACCACATTTCAGACAAATTAAAAAGGCTCCGGTTTTTGTTCGCAAAGGAACCACCAAATAGTGGAGCCGGAGGGAAAGGTAAAAACGTATCGGTAACCAATCTTTCACCATTTGCTAATTACTCTCTTTGTGGGATAAAGGCGCGGTTTCGGTTCGGGTGACTTGCTGACAACATGCTGAATAGCGAAGAGTGAAGAGAATAATAAATAGATAGATAGATCTTTATTCTGAATGACTTATACAACGGATTCTTGCTCACTGAACAGATTCAGAAATCAGCGTGGGGATTATGGGCATTAAAACCCCAAATGATAAATAATGCCATCTATGGCGTTCATTAGGGGAGCCCTATGTCCAGCAGTGGACTACTCTATAGTAGTCCACTAAGTCAAAAAGCAGATTCTTCATCATCAGCCTATGCTGATGATGAAGAATCTGCTTTATAGACCGGAATATCAGATCAAATTCTTTAGCATAGCGATATAACAAATCAAGGATCTACTACATTAGATATAAAGACAATATCTTTATTGCACCTTATAAAGTAATAAAAAAAACAGCAAGTACTACTTAGATCTTATAAATACTTAGTATTTCTCAATCGGCGGCCTTGCTGAAAGCGATCTGGTAGTAAAAATTAATTGTATCAAACTTCAGAACAGCACCTTAATCGTTATCTAGAAATAGGTATTGGGTTCGATGTTTTGTATGGGAAAAAGTTCGTGTGGTGGAAAACTGTGTAGAAAGCTTTTCAGGTCTGTCAAAGAGGGATTTTGCAGGATTTCATGTAACTTAATATAAATACTTTAATAACTAAAATGACCGTTTCCTGGGCTAAAAAAATATTTAAGTATAGAAGAGAGTTCATAAAAAATTTAAACCTTACCTTATTCTAACTCATCCCGATACCTCCGAATCCAGAGCCCGTGATTTATCTGCAAAAACAAACACATCTTTACTCTCAATCTCAAACCCAGACCTCTGGGAAAACTCGCAAAAACCCTATCGACAAAACATCAAACCTGCTCAATCAAGCAGTCATGCTTTGAGATTTACCGGTCGAATACTGATCGCTCCTTACAAATGGTGCAATCGATTCTCAAAGTTGGATAATTTAAGAATGTCAGGGAAAAACGTACCGCGAAAGACAAAGGGGCCGCGCGGCGAAATTTCGCAGATCGCCGTGGCATCCGATAAACCAATAGAATGCTGTCGTGGCGGTGCGGATTGGCTGTTTTTGCTTTTGTTGCGTACATTCTTAGTACCAACGTTTGTAATAAGTGTAGCTTGATAACTGGTAGATGGATATAAAAAATTTGTAGATTAGGGATTTGGGTATTCTAAAAAATAGTCAGGAGCAAGCGATACAGCATTTACATAACAGGCTGACCTCAGCATAAAAAATATAGCTTTTGATCAAGATTTTAATGGATTTAGACTTTCGGTTTCATTAAGTTTACAAATGAGCTGATAGACTACACTATAAACAGCTATCTTACATAAATATTTTTAATATGTTTGGAATTAAGTAATGTCGTATATACTACTCATTAAAACGTACAATTAAAATGAGAGAAAAGTTAAAGTAACGACTCGGTTCCATCCCCAAGTAAATTATATAATAAAAGGGTTACAGTATAGGTACTGTACACAAATTAATTAATAAAAATATTACATATTAAAAAGATAAAAAAGGCTAGTACTTAAATACAGTTTTATTTTAATTACCCACAAACAAACGAAACCACAGAACGCTCAATCATGAGTCCACCTGATAACCACCTGGTTAATTATAATTACGAGGCGAGGCCAACCCTCAGCGGCGTCACTGCGCGCGTCACGATGAAAAGCGCCGCCGCGATTGTCCCGCATTGTATCGTCACTCGTTACCGGCATTATCGTCCGGAGATTTATTTTAACGATTAACCGGATCCAAGTTGGAGGTGGAAGCGGATCTTAGACCTCTTAATTTAAAAGTTTTTAAATATCGTTTAAATAACTTATAAATAACAAGAATAATGGTAACTAAATTATAATTTTGAAAAATGTTTCGCTGAAAACGCCGGGTTAATTTAAAGCAACAGACTGATAACAATCCTTGTTCAAGTTTGTGATTCGTACTCAATTAGTGCGTAGTATTGTTATTATTTGTTATTATTTTTACTAGTACATGTATCCACAAGAACTACACTGCCGACAATCTGCTGTAGAGTTTGACAGAAACGCTACAGTGAATGTACTTTTGTCTTGAAAAATCAATAAATTAAAATACAAAAAAGACCTCTTTATTTAAACTTTCTTGAATATCGTTGGTTAATCGTTAAATGATCCGTGTGGTGCCGGCATAGAATTTCACCACCCCAACTCTTCCCGTGGGTGTCGTAAGAGGCAACTAAGGGAAAACACCAGGGGGCGGGCAGCAGCACCCTCTGCAGAACAACTCCACCGAACTGCGATCCCCAACCCGCATGCCCAGCGTGGGGATTATGGGCAATAACCCCCAAATGATGAGTAATGCATTCTATGGCGCTCATTAGGGGAGGCCTATGTCCAGCAGTGGACTATCATAGGCTGTTGATGATGATGATTAATCGTTAATAGAATTATTAAATAATTTTTTTTTTTAAATCAGGTTTACCTTATCTCAATGCAGTCAATAATAACCTGGCTAACAATGGTCAATTGCATTTTATTATTGTTCTTTTTCCTGTATATTTGTTGCATATTCCATGACACATACAGTGACACGTCTGAAAATAAAAATAAAGGATTTTTTATACCTTTCTGATAGTCGTTCGCGCCTCTGAATTAACACCCTATCCCAAGCGATTAACGCTTAAGTCCCAGTCATTAAGTCACATTTGGGCCGAACCTTCACAATTATAGAGCCAGCATTGTCTTAAACAAACAATAGTCGTCGCGGACCTGCTTTACCTAATGTGATGGTGATAAATAGTGAGAGCCAAATGGAGGATCTGATAAATGTAACAGAACGGATGTTGATACTTTCGATATGGTTAGACAAGATTCTAGGTTTGTTATTGTTGTAGCCTTGTTGTATCTCTAACTAGCGACTTGCTCCGGTTTCGCACGGGTGTAATGCTGATACAAAAACCTTTCTCTTGAATCCCTCTATCTATTAAAGAAACCGCATCGTAATCCTTTGCGTAGTTTTTAAGATTTAAGCATACGTAGAGACATACGAGTACATATAGGCAGCGGGGCATCTGTATGTCTCAACACAACACAGCAACTTAGTTTTATATTGTAGTGATGACGGGTTAGGTCTCTATAGTAAAATTATTCAGCTGCAGAACGAAACGAAGAGTTGTAAACTCAATCAATCTTATTATTAAGCTAACTAGTGCGAATATTGAATAATAGAATGCTTTTGTTTGTAGGTCGAAGCGACTTGTGGCCGGGAGCTGGTCGAGTATCTAGCGCAGCGCATCAAAATGCTACTATCCAACTAGGCAATACAGCCAGCGTCTTGGGGAAGCCTGCGATTGGTACTGGTGCAGTTGATCTACCTGTAGATTGTTTGCAACAGTCATCAGTTAGCTTAATTGTTTCATTTGTATTGTTGCATTGTTTCGTCATCTTACTCGATTATGAATTAGTAAAAGATAACTGATATATTAAATACAATTTTTTTATTATAGTACTAGCGGTCCGCCCCGGCTTCGCACGGGTATTAAACAAAAATTTTAGAAATGATACACACTAACACGATGGGTTTCACTGTTTTCATACGGATCCCTTACTTTTTTTTTAACAGCATTGGGGTTTTTGACATTGACTCGACACTCGATAACTGACACTCCATATCTGACACTGGCCGTAGAGAAAAAGCAAGCACCGTGCGCATACTCTTTTTCTATTTTGACGCGCCATAATAGAAAAAGAGGTTGAATATACAGCGCACGGTTCAATTATTGAATTTTTCATGCGGATCCCTAACTTTTTGAAAATATTATATAGCCTATGTTCATCACGGAAAATTTAGGATTCTAATGGTGAAAGAATTTTTCAAATTGGTTCAGTAGTTTCGGAGCCTATTCAATTCAAACAATCAAATCTTTCCTCTTTATAATATTAGTATAGATATAGATATAGAAAAACGACCGGAACACCCTGAACAAATATCTACAGATTTGAAGTAGTATACTATAAGAATTTTAATTTATTTTGTAATAAAATAATCATAAATAAGTTTCATACGGTATGTTCTCATAATTTAGAGAGGTCCAACAGTAGATAACAAATACCACGCGCGAACCCAATGACCCTCGTTTTGCAAAAAAACATTGTAAATTCAAATGCAAATTTTGACCAGATACGCATGACTTTCTGACCTATCCGTATTATATATTAAATTAATTCAACCTTTACCCCCAAAACTAATCTCAATTCACTTTATTTAGATCTTATAAGGTGTGATTTTTAAATAGTTTTAACACGTTATTAATATGTTTTGGCCCGAGGCACCACAGGTGTGTCGGAGATGGTTCAAAAGTTTTACGATAGAAGAAAATTGAAATTAGTAAGTTACGGTAGGTAACAGTAATAAAGATTAGTTTTTATTACCGGTTTTGACTAAGGTAGAAAGTTTTAAGCTGTCAGTCGATTCTGATCAACCAAAGTCAACAATGAAGGGCAAGCAATAGAACAAAGGGCTTTGTAATCGATAGTTATATAATGCCGTATTCTGAAAACTTATGACTAAAACAATATAAAACTAAAAGGTTACAGATTTCGCAGCCTTATCGACTATGGCGACGAAAGATGTTCTATGGCAATAACACAATATTTCTTATTTTTAAATTATTTTTGGTATAAAAAATTCCACTTGTCTAAGTACATATTATATTGTAAGTGAAAAGAAATAAAGAATAATTAATCTGTTAATAAAAGAGTGATGATTTAGTCGACGATATGTATCACTAAGGTCTAAAACACATCCATTTACTCTTCTGTTGAAGAACCAGGTGATATAGTTGGCCATAGCGGTAAAGTTAAAGAAGAATAGCTTAGTAGGTACAAGAGGAAGATATCCTTCCCCCTGATCAAGATTTGACTTGTCTAAGTGCTTATTTTGTGAGCCTAAAGAAATAAAGTTATTGAATCTGAATCTGAACAATGTCGTTAAGAATTTCTGATAGCATTTTTGAAAATATGAAAGCCTTGCTACTAGAAAGAAAAATTTAAATGGAGTTTACTAGTTGACCGCAAAACAAAAGTAATTTACCAGCAGATTATGCCATTACCAGCAAATAAAATTTTACGGCTCACTTAACCCAGAAACTGGTAAATTAAGTGCAATGAAAATTTTTTTGCCAGTCAAAGTACAGAGTAATGCCATCTTATTGTCTTTTAAACCAATAAAAATATTGGAGAAATTGTATAACCGTAAAAGTACCGATACTAACCAGCTGTCATTGTGTTAATAAAAATACCCAGGGGTCATATAAAAACTTAATTGTAAGGTTGTAAATCGAATCTTGATCTGAGTTACAGACTTGTACCAATAGACAGCCACAATGCTAAAATTTGATCAAGTTCACAAACGGTACCTTGCTAAAATTTAAAGGCCTGGGTACATCTTTCTGCGGAAAGATCAGTAGCCCATTGGCTGTTTTCTTGACCTAAAAGTACATTATAGATTCTAGCAGTAAGAAGATCATTTCGGCATAAGCCTCCGGTAGGCTAGCTTTTGCAGCTGTCTTTCTGAACCGAGACAAAAATAGTAGGCTCTCCATGGTTTTCTGTTAAAATGATCTTTCAATTATTCAAATTGAGCAATAAATTAAACTAATTATACTAAAACCCAGTAAGCTAGCTAATGCGCTAACCCGTGTTAAACCAATAAAAGTATTATTTTTACGTGACATTTCTCATAATTGGAATATATGAGAAATGTGATGTAAAAAATTAGAAAAAAAAGATTGAATCTTGTGTAAATGTCTAACTGGTTTCGTTTAAGTTGAAGCTTTTGTATCCCAACCTGATTTGGCACGGATTATATGTATCTTAAACGACGTTTGCGATTTATTCCGTCAACTTTGTATCATTATTGTGCCATGCGTGTTCAAAAATATTTATTATAGTGACCCAGGTTAAAAAAATCAAACAAAAATGTACACAAACAGGGTTACATTAGTGAAGTTTTCATACGGTTGACATATTTCAAAGTATATAGCTTTTGTTCATCAGGGATTATGTAGGATTCTAATAGGGAAAGAATTTTTCAAATCGGTCCAGTAGTTTCGGAGCTTACTCAAATTAAACAAACAATCAATCAAATCTTTCCTCTTTATTAATTAGTATATATATTATTTTTACCTTGAATACTCTGTTAACTATTTTATAAGGTTGAGGTAATGAAAGGCATAATACGACCACTAGAATATAATACACAATATATAAATATGTTAAGTAGCACATAACTGTATAGATATTTTTGATTTAATAATTTCTCCATTAAGTTTTTATTTGTTATGAATATAAACAGCACAGTTTAATAGAATTACCACTAAAAACAATGGGAATAACAAAATATACATAATTAAACACTCCGACGACACCACTAGAAAATCAATTAGATAATGAATCTGCGGGATCCCACATAATTAATATAAAAAAAATCTATTATAAAATATTTATAGCGTCTTTAATAGTTTTAATCGATAAATAGACGTTCATTTGACCTCTAATGTATCCACTTATAAGTATTTACATCTAAAAAGTACACCACCCGTCGTCTCCACACGAAACGCGAGAGTTTAGACAAATTACTCGAAAAAATATATTAAAACCAACTAAAATTGAACCGTTACAACAAAAAGCCCAAAACGAATAAATATCTAAAGTTACAGATCATGATAAATTGGTCGAGTACGTAATTTGAAAACAAATGAATAATAAAGTTTTACGACGGGTGGTCTATACAAATATGAGGAATATGTAATTTTACATTTTATAATGAATAATGTTCCAAAATAGAAGAGACTTTACTCAACGTCTGTGGTTACACTCATTAGAATAGCAGAATTAGGTACCTTAAGTAAAGTTTTTCCTAAAATAAATAGCAAACTTTCAGCAAAATAATTTAGAAATCAGTATAATAATAAAATACACATCATATGCTGTAAACTATGACCTCATCAACGTAGTTATAGCTTTTGTGTTATTTTGTGGAAAGGAATTTTATTCTGTCGTTATAAGGTGCATTTTAAAATGATGTTTCTTAAGGTATTAAATTTGATAGTAAACATATTTTATGAACTGTTGTCGAAGCGATATTTATTATTACCTATTTTATTGTTAGAGTTTCTACAAAGAGTTTATAATACTTATTTGTTTTATAATTTGAAACCATCTGACACTATTTATATAGGTCATAAATGTCAACTGTTAATGAAATATTGTCATTTGTACCATTTTGATTAACGGCCTTGGAGTTATAAATTTCTTGAGTGTTTGTGAAAGGCAAAATATTTTATTAGAGAAGTTAAAGAATTTATTATAGAAGGATCTAAATTTTATTGTTTTTATTTCCTTTATTTCCTGTTGTTTTAAAAAATCTGTAACTAATGTTTGACTAAAATAATAATAAATGTATTATTTAATAGTAGGTTCTAAAGTTATAAGTTATTTAATACTTTGATTAAAGAACGCAACATAAAGTGAAAATTTTACGTTAACCAACAAATAAAGTAAAATTGGTTCTTTAGGATTCTACCAGTTTCACAGCAATTAAATACCTAAATTCGTAAAAACCCTTCCAGTCAAAATAGATGATTACAAAATATTTATTAAAGGAATGGAAAGAAACACTTTGTAACAAAGTATTTCTTAATTGTCTTACAAAATAATTAAAAAAATCTGCGAAAGAACGCATTTTCAATCACTTTACGCGCATCCGGTACGCAGTTGGGACAAAATGGTGTACGCAAATCTGCGACTGCGGGAATTACTGAAATTCCTCTACCTTTATTAAAACCAATTACCGTATTATTTATATATCTCATTCGAAAGTGAAAAAAACAATTTCATCTGATATTTGTCCCTAGGTCACGCATATGCATAAATACATTCTTAACAAACAATATAGACAGCTTAATTAGAGCTGGCACGAAAGTCTTTTATTTCGTAAACTTATAATGCGTGCCGAATTTCGGGCGTGGTGGCCAAAAGCGGAAACTAGCACACACAGGACATAATTATATCGCACTAGTATGTGCGCAAATAAAAGTGCGATCTCTATTCCCTACTCCCATAATCCGATGGGAAGTATACTGGCCCGTAAATATAGCTAGATGGAGAAAAGCGACAAGTGTTGAGCCCGTAAAATAAATTTATTCATCAGAACTACATGCATAATATATGTAGGTAGTACCTATGCAGTAATCTCCTTCACGTAATATTTATGTTATTGCTAAATTTATTAAGACTAATCATGATCTCACTGTGATCTCTACAGGTACTCGTAGTGGATACCCTGTGGCGTAGAAACCAAAGTTAGTGGACGAGGCCTTGCAAAAAAAGGTTAATTCATCCATTTACAGGTGAGTGACTGTTCAACAGTACGTATCGGGGCGTCAACGGATGCATCTATTATGACGCTGGTGGATCAACACAAATAAGGAAGCTAGAGCAGCAGAGCTAATATTTGTGACGTCAACGTAGCTACTTTCATGTAAAAGCTAATTTAGATCGCGCCAGCTTTAAATTATCAACCTATAGTAAAACATGACTTTTATTGTTATTAGAATAGAATATAATTTAAATAAAAAAAAAAACAATGTTTGCGATATTTTTGAATTTGACTGCGACGAAAGCTGTGGGTCTTATTATGTTAGTGATAAAGATGAAATTTCAAATGATGACGATTCGGGTATGGACAGACAGAAGGGCGCGGAATGAGTTTGTGAATATTTCAATATGCAATCTTGCGTTGGCCATTCTATAGTTCCTATTGTTGTGAATAGTGGCTTAAAGGGAAGATACTCTACTATGTAAAATTACTTTAAAGGCTTTTACTTCACACTGTCAGACTCCACTAGCTCTTTGCTTTCAATAAAATTTGACCATTTAATAAATTTTATCAAATGGTCAGGTTATTTCGTCCAAAGTGATTTCATTCGGTTTATTTTACTTTTACTACCTGAAAAAGAGGGAATATTGAAATTTGAAAAATGTTTTCCAGTTTTCTTTGAAGATTAAGGAAAAATATATGTATAAAAGAAAATATGCTATTCCTATTTTTCCACTTGAATATTAATTCATTGTATCTTTAAAAAGAAGATATAAACATTAACAACGAAGCAAAATAAAAAAAAGGAACATAAAGTATCAGATTCTAAACTTATGTGTATAAAATTTACTTGTCTGTTTATTTTGTAAGCTTTAAGAAATAAAATTATTGAAATCTAAAATCTGATAACTTCTTTTCTAGCAAACTCATGCAATCTCGAAAACAATAATACAGCACCATTAAAATCATACCTTTTCATAACCAGACATTTCATAAAGCAAGTTGCGTAACCAACACAATGTACTAGGTTCGCAACTCAACTACCAACCTCGATTCGTACTTTGTACCGGTGCTAAACCTGTCAATGGGAAGTCGTGTTTATTTAAACATGATATGCTAGATATGGAAGTGGCTCTGGATCTAATCAGGCTTTTAACAAATCTAGATCTGAGGATATGAATGGTGAGCGGACAAGCCGCTTAACTTAGCGGATTTGGTAGTAATGGATCGATAAATAGAATAATAATACTTAATACTACACAAAGAAATAGAATATTGCTAATAGACAGTAACATTATAGTACAAATAGACAGTAACAATAAAAATAAGAGAGCTTCTCAAATATGAAAAAGAAATAACAGATACTAAGTCTGTAAGTAAGTGAACCTATACAAAAGTAAATCCTACCCAAGAACTAGGTACCGAAAAGATTGTCTTAGTGCTTTGAATCAGTTATCCAGAAATAAAGACCATGTAAATTTAGAAAAATAAACGTTATATCTGTACTGAATAAGCAAAATATGTTCTTTAACTATTGTTTTACGAAAATCTTTGGATAAAAAGTCACTTCCTCACTAAACCTAATAATATAACATAGATCCTCTGCATGACTACATCTTAAAGAAATTATAATAAATAGTATAATTATGCTCTAATAATTTAATATAATTCACTCTATTCCAAATCGACATACCTAAACTAAACATCAATAATTCCAGAATCAATTTAGATCCGATTTGTGCAATCGGAATAAATAATGTTTAAATTGGAGTGTTTACACGTTTATTTGCGTTTAACGCATGAGTAAAGCGTCGAGTATGTAAGGTAATTATATTCAAACTATTTATGTAATGATGTGGAGGTTTTTATTCAGACCTGCTTTAGAATGGTCATTAACCTGTGATTTCAACTGTATTCTATGTTGTCAACGTAAGTATGAGTCACATTTTATACAATCTAACTTTAACGGTGTCACCTGTAAAATGATATATTAATAAATAAATGATGAAATATACCTCTATATCTGAAATTTTAAAGAATAATTGAACGTCTGTTCGACTTGAATCGGGAGCTGGTGAGTATCTGACGCAATGCATCTAGCGTCTTGGAGACGGGATATGGATCAGTTCAGGTAACTGTAGATCGCTTGCAACAGTCTGCAGTTAGCTCAATTGTTTCAATTGTAAATATCAGTTCTAATTTGGATCTCTTATTTAATTGTATTTTTTTGTTAATACGGACTGGAACTGCATTAAATATTTATTTACCTAGAACACATGCACAATCATTTGAAGTACAGTCAGCAGAATCATAATCCCCACAATCAAGCTAAGCAAGGATGCTTCGAATTTTGGGTCTATAACTGCGTTAGGCAAAATGCATTAAAGAGAATATGCAGATACTTTATATTTTTATGATCGATTTTTTAATAATTCGATAAGAAGAAGATGAGTTGTTCTTATCGAATTATTAAAAAATCTATTAGAATTATTTGTTAAAAAAAAACCACCTTATCTTCAATATGCAGTAAATAACTTGTGCAAGTTAATAACTAAGTCAAAGATTAAGCTCAGTAAGTTACTGTCAAAGTAAGTTACTGTAAACTTACTGTCAAATCTGGAATAGAGATCAAAATGAATACAATTATCAGGATTCCAAACCTTCTCAAACATGATGATTTGATAATAAAGACGGCAAACAAGGATGGTAATAAAATATGAATCTTGATGAATATCAAAGTAGAGCAACCTGCAAGCGGATCCTGCCTCTCAAGTCAACAACTTGTCACTGCGTTTCGTTCGCGGCTAAAAACAAACAACAATAGAACTCTCCATACAATATCCTTTGTCAACCTTTTTATCAGCCGATAGGACAAGGAAATGTGTGGAAACTACATTTTCTAAAATAGAATAATATATCCTGCGGTAGTGGATAAAAGTTGGGGTTTAAGTAAAGCTGCTCCCGAGATGACCTCTGTGGGGGCGACGCAGGTGGTTGCAGGTTTGATTACCGCCAATGACAAATGTTTTAACGATCTGTTTTGCTCATTTTCAATGTATAGTAAAAACTACCCATCTGTTATTATAATATTTTAAGTAGTCAGTAGTAAGTCATCTACCTAGTGCACATAACACAAGCTCTGCTTAGCTTGGAGCAAGATGATGCTGTGTAGATTGTCCAGCATTATTGTATTTATTTAAAATCTTTTATCCCTTCATGTCGCAGCTATAAAAGTATCTCGTTTACGCATGATATTAAAAATAATATCTACCACGTTAAAATGTTATAAAGATATCGTTGTACACGTTTTTCTTAAAGAAAGTTGCACGCAACATGTTGCACGTTACATGTCTTAACTGGATCAAAAACTCAGAGAATCGGCATGATATAGAAATAAATAGCTGTATCTTACAAACTCTTCAATATAGTGAATATGAAAAATTGCGAAATAATATTTTATTAAATATAAACTAGAGATTATGCAAATAGCTAAGCTGATTTCTATCACACTGTCATATTGTTTGATTGTGTTATGTTTGGCCTTGACACAGTAGCCGTATCACGTGCTACCTTCACATATCATAATTACTATGTATGTATAAACACATAATAAGTATCGCTTTATTCTAAAACATATATCAAAATGGTCCAACATAACAAATATCTTGATCCAAAAATTCGAATAAAATCTTGATAATTTTATTATAATTTTACTGAATATAAAATTAAGATTACGATCTAAGTATCACATAACATTTTGATCGTTGTAATACATTTCCGTTTTGAAAATTTGGGCCACAAAACGCACGTATCCGAATAGGTTCTCATCCTAATTCACCTCAAAATTTCTCTATTTTCAAAAGTTCATTGTAAAATAACGGACCGGTATACGGCAAAACCATTTGAAAATATCTAAACTCGATTTTGATATTTCGGATGACGTAAAACAAGTTAAATTATTAGCTTGACTGTGGGAATCGAACAAAATACCAGTTTTGAACATTTGTCAATGGCTCAATAACTTTGTTATAGAAAGTATTATCAATAAACTTTATATAAATAACTTTCATCGCATTGCTACAAATTATTTTGATACCGTTGGAATGCAGTTTTGGAGTAGGTTATATGGTGTAGTTTATAAGAATTTGGTTCATAAAGATAAGCTTATTCACACGACTTATTGTAAGGTTTAAGAATGCAAAGCATTTGATTTTAACGTGTATATTGTCAGAAATCAATTTAGAAACATAATCTGCTAGAAAATCTAGAACACCACTGTAAAGCCTCTATTTCCAGCTATCTGATGATAAAGCCTATTTGAGCAAAATCCTACATATTTCCTCATTTTGTAAAATAATATCCTATAATTATAATAACAACTGAATTAAGTAGCAAAATGAAAATACATTCCAGAATACATTATTGTCTTCACAAAACATGCTCAACTAAACTATGAACTAAACTATGTTTGATATCAATTCAATTGAAGTTGCTACATTCAACTCAACGGTTTCCTCTAAACCTTGGATCTGGCGCAAGCTTTCAAGCTTTGCAAGTGGACGCAAGTGCACATTGTTACTTTTACCTCCACCCGTACCGCCCTAACCACCAGCACTTGCTCTAGAATTTTGATTTATATCCTCAGTTACATTAGAGTTTGTTTTGTCTCGACCGTGTAGTTGTGCTTAGGTTGAATACACTGAGAATGTAGGCCATTGTTGCGAAAAATTGATTTACGTATAACATCTGTTGAAGTACGAACGGTACGATTTAATGTTACATTATTGTTGTACCGTGTAGTGTTCAATGTATTGGGCACAGGTGTTATACGCTTAGAAAGTTGACCGGCTAGTATTTTATGATTTTGTAGCTACGTCTTAAGTATAGCGTCTTCTACAGCGCTGCAGCGTCGAAATTTTTTACATACATACTCTGTAAATTTGTACAGAGTCGTTATTATACAGTGAAGAAGGCGTTTAAAGCTTTATCTGTTTTATAGCTGCTTTGGTGGATAATGTCTTTAGTTTTGTTAAAAGGAAGTGCTTACGAAATAGAATTATTTATGTGTGAAGTGATATTGCTTGAAATTTCTCGTTTGTAAAATTTATTGGCATTTTAATTACGTATAAAAGGGGGACAAAGCCATTAATATATTCATTGCTTTATTGTCATGAAATATAATATCGAGGAATAGAAGTAATTATATATTTTAAGATATATGTCTTGTAAAATTTACAATCTAGTTAGCAGTGCGAAACTAGATAACTATAACTGATTTATCCTTTTTAATAACAATGCGAAAGTGTTAAATGCTCTTGTAAGTTTTATTACCTACTTATTCACGGTTAAAATAGTTTAACTTTTTTATGATTTACAAACCATGAGCTGTCTGACGTTTCGGTTTCACTTCGAATAAAATTGCGCGCATTTCTACTAAGAACCAGACTCTTAGACGTCAGCACAGTGCAAATTATTAATAATAATAAAAAATGTTGGAAAATCCACACAGCCACACAGCCATCAGCGAAACAGAGCTTGTGTAAAGTACATGAATGACTGATTTATTTAATAACAAGGAAATATATTTTTATAATACATGAAATAGATTAAAACACCTGAAATACATATCTGCACACCGTACAATTTTACCGAGGTGAGAATCCAATTTGCTACTGCCGTTGTCGGGAACCTTCATCCACCGTGCCACAGAGGTCGTCATAACTGAGGTGGAACATAATTTTGGGTGACTTCAGATAATTGTTAGAACGGACATCATATTATTCGAACTAACTGACACACAAACAAAAGGGTGGAAGTAATTTTATTTTTCAGCGCTTCTTAATAACTTTTTTATCTATGTGATTGGCTGGGTCAAAGCACCAATCCGTCATAGCCGCTTTTGTTAATAATTTATCAAAACACTCGTCTTTTGGAAATGTTCTTAGCTATGTTTTAAAGGCCTTTCTATTTCGAATAAAGTGAAAAATCAGGAACCGTGTCTGTTTTATTTAAAGATAGTTTTGGCTGTCTCAAACCGAATAAACTGAGAGAGCTAATGAAACGTAGCGCGTGAATTAAAAAAAATATATTCTGATGCGACTTGGACGATGCGACTCAAAAAAAGTCAAAGAGGTTTTATGTTCAAAAACTCTTCTATCATTGGCAAATTAATTAAATCTAAATCTCCCAACCCAAGTTCGAACCCACAACCGTACCTCTCAAACAACAGCTCGATTAATTACAATCGAGTGATGACCAATCGATCATGCGCGGAGGCGCCGAACTGATATATTGTAGTTTTATACTGTGAATAAATTAAAAAGGATTCTTATCTGTCTGTATGATTAATTATTCAAAATACATGTTATAGTCTACTTATGACTTACGGTATCTAAAGTGACAACCCTAGACGAAAATACTAGTGTCAAGATCCTTTTAAGGCACTGTGGAAGCACTATGAATCGATTTTTTCGTAATAATAATAATATGAACGACTTTATATATCAGTTGAGCTAGCTGTAGTTTGTTTCCAACAGTCTGCAATTAATTTGGTTATTTAAATGTAATTTTCTTTCTTATACATAGACGAAGTATTTTTCGTCTAGGGTAGATTGTATTTAATCGGGTTGTTGTTTAAAACGTACGGTTTAGGTTTCGAAGTCAGTTGCCGGTCGGGAGATTTTAGGATTTACTAATTTGCCAACGATAGGAGATTTTCTGAATATTACGACGATACAAGCACCATAACACCTAAAAATAAAAAAATGGGATTGTATATTTATAGTTGGTATATTTTTCGAGTTAACTTACCATACGTTAAATCGAAAAATATACCTATCAATTTAAATTTTAAAGTTTATGAGCTAGCAGGGATTTTTATTTGTTAAACAATGAAACTCATATCTTACAAGAAATAAAGTAACAAGTAAAGTAGTTTAAGCCAAAAGAGAAATCAGCTCGAATATAAATAATTACATAGTTGGGCAAAATTATCTACACATAGCTACAAATTATCTACATACGAAATTGTGATGAAGAAGATGGCCTTGAGATCAAAAGGCTTACAACATATTGAAAGCTTATAAATGTATACCATCTTAAAAAGTTTAGACTAGTCGTCTACATTTTTTTTTCTTGGATTCTTCCAAAATTCCTCGAGGGATGAATTAAGTATAAGTGAAGACAAATATTTTAATACAATTTCATTTTCTAAATCCGTTTCTTTGGTTAAAAACGTAGACTACAGAAGCATGTAAAGTTAAAGACAATACGATCGGCACAAGCCTCTGATTGTTTTCTCATTACTATACAAATAATTAATTGACCAAACAGACGCCTTTGATGCAACCTTGTTATTAAATATAATATTCTTATAAGTAACGGAGTAGGTAGAGGAGCAAATCAATTAAGAAAGCCCCCTACCACCATATGGTATAACTACATGGAAAGAGAAATAGGTAGTCCATCCTCTGGGCAAATTGAGCATGTCATTTATGGCATAGCAATACGACCACAGGACTTAGGCTGGGAGCCTTATTATCTAACTTGAAATCCATTACCAGTGAACAGTTGTAGACCCAGTCAGAATGTTGTCGGTATTGTCTAAGGTAGTCTAAGGTAAATTAGGTTTTAGCTATTTACACAAAACGAAAGTGACAATCGAAATCCAGGCTAGGTTTGAAATGCCAAACTGAAGCCGATTACGATTACCAGTTGAGTTAGACAATAGAGCCGCGCTGGTCAGGGATTCGAAACGACGATTCTAGCAGCTAATAGATTGAAGATTCAGAGGGATCTATTTACAGGACCTTTTCAATCATTAATTTAATCCCGACATGTTTATAAGTGGTACAAAGTTGTGATTAGATTATGACCATGATTTTTTGCAACAAGCGGAGGACTGGCGTTAATCTGTGCAGGACAACAAAAAACTTATGGCGACTTATACACGTAATATTAAATTTAAATGGAGAAGCCCTGGGTCCTAAAATACAGCCAAGGCTAGTTTAGGACCCTATGGATTCAATAAAATACTGAAACTGTATTTTTCTCGAATAAATAGTTTTTATGTTATCTTATTTGAGGATATGACACATCTTGGGTCGCTGACCCACCAAGAGTAAGTAATTTTTTTACGCTTATTGCAAGATACAATAGAGGATGTGTTTATGTTTTATAAAGTTACGCTAGTTTGGTCTTATTTTATTTTGTTAAGTTAATGGGCGGAAGCTAAATGAAGTTAAATGACATCAACACTATTTCGCTAATCGCTGCTGTGGAGTTCCCACAATAAATTATTTTAGCAGTAAACCAGTGGTAGAACAACTTTTCTTAAGATAACAGTGAAACGATACATGGTGTTCCAAAAACTTCCTGTTTCATTTCCTAAGAACTAAACGATCAGATTGATCTTTCATGGTATGCGATCTTGACAGTTACGTGAAATTAATTTGGTTAGTGAAAATTACTCTAGTAACAGTAGTAATAGACAATCAAAGGAAATCACTCTAAGTGAATATAGTTATTATGGTCCATCCGAATTTTTGTCTAGTCATTTTGTGATGACAGATTTACAGCTCTAGCAGGATTGTCCTTAGTCATAATGCGGACGGAGTATTACCTTTTTGCATTCGGAAGTGATAAATCAAGTAGTATTAGCCCATAACACAGGTGATCATAGGGCCCAACTACCGACATCAGCACCACCTGAGATGCCTCGATCTATGGACATCCTGCGCCCGCATATCGTGCCTCACTAAACTAGTACAATTACCGCTTTTTGCAATTTATAAATTAAAAATCTAATCTAGCAAACGCTCAGCCATATTTATTGTAGGATAGCGAAGATTTATCGTTATTGATTTTCAAACACGCTATACATTCACGATCGCCCACACCTCTCAATCAAGAAAGTAGACATTTGTTGCGCAAGTGAACAATCGAGAGTTGCGAACCTATTAGATAACCTGTTTTTTGTTTAATCAATGTTGGGTTAGGAATCGGTAGAAGTTAATTAACGGTTAAAAGTTTTGTTAGGTTAGCAATATGCGCTAGCAATAGCCGATATACGGCGATTCTTAAAACGCTACAAAACATGCCTCGTGATAATTCGTTTATCATTACAACTTTACAAGTGTTGAGCTTATAGTAGTAGTACAAAATGTTTTGCTAATCTATTTTATTTATTAACAAATTTCGTATCCATTTAATGTACAATTTTCTTAATAGAACCTCATGAACCTAACCTATCCTTATTTACAAAATCTTCGTGATGTATTTCTGGTGTAGGTAAGTACGTTATTAATTTTCGCCTAAAATTTAATAAGCAATGGAACATTGATATTGCCTAGTCACATATCCAAATCCGTAAAACAAAAAAAAAATATTGCATCTGTTTTACTAAACGTAAAACATTAAAAAGGATTATAATCTCCAAGCCTGTCTACAAATTCCTAACTCTACATTCAAATCCGAAAGTGTACCGAACCAATCTATTGCAATCTTCCTAATTGATTGTTATGATTACAATATTTATTGGTCCAGCATTAGCCGCTCCGACGAAATCGCAACTCAATCTGACAATCAAGTTCTAAAAGATACCATCTTCCTCTGCTAATAATGTTATGAATATTACCATGTTGTTCAATGATAACGAAGCATATTGTTACGATCTGTATTATTTAGTATAATATATAAATAAATCAAAATACCGAAAGGGCTTATAAAAAAAATTATATGTTCTACGAGATACTTAACGGTTTAGTTTGAGTTACGTTTTGGCTCATAGGCTTTGATTCGATCCCGTTTGTAAAGGGTTTCCTCCTTATTCATAGAAATAAAGATTCATTGATTTGATTAGTAGTAATCATCTAATAAACATATGAAACTATTTACATCTCACGTAATAACATTATTATTATTATATAATTATTATTTAGTCAGTCTGTCTTCTGTTGATATAAGTCAAGGTGAGAAATAACACTGCTTAGCAACTGTTTTAAGTTAGGAGACCATTATGAATAACTTTGTATTGATTGGGCTAACTACTAAATATTCTGATAGGTAAGAATCGCTTCTGAATTCCTTCTTGGAGTCTTTTACAGCGGTAACTTTCAAAATTCCCTTTTTCTTCTTAGCGATATATTTGTGGTTTACTTTCAACAATTGAAGGCGATCTACAAAATTTTGCACCATATTGCTCCTACCATCATCTGTCATAGACTCATAGTACCTATTAGAAACAAATAGATTTAACAGTTCATCACAATCAGCTATTCATCATGATTGACAGCTGATCGATCTATTCATTCCACGTTTATTAATGATCCTCCAATGTCTGGATGGAGATATTATTGCTTGATTCTTTACCCTGAGATCGTAGTCAGATGGGTATAGTTTGAGATGGTGTAGAAGTGATTCTATTTAGTCTGTAGTTTTAGTACTACCAAAGTCTAAAAGTCCCAAGCGAAAAAACAGAGATTGCAGGCCAAGACACCTTCACTAAATAAGTGGGTGGTTGCAGCGTAAGTATCCATCTTCCTAATGAATAAGCTGTGGATATTATAGCCAAGGGACCACGGGATGATCAACAGTTTCCTTCCATGTTACTGCAATTTATCGATTCGCCTGCCAAATGTGGTGATTAGAGCAAAAACCCATACGTTAATGGGGCATTCTACAAACTTTAATAACACTCGACAAAATAAATATATGTAATTTTTTTAAACTAGGCATATGCCTTTCTTTAAGAATATCATCATTAAAATGATTGCTACTTTATATCCTGTGACGTAGTTTCCAAATTCTACTCCATCTCTTACAACAAGGACGTTATTTTGTCATCCCATCTTGAAATGTGCAGTGAAAGGAGCTTTTAACGAACCAAGTTTAAAATTATGAATCGCTGCCCATATCCGCAATCAAGCCTCTACAAAGAACACAATTAATGTTAGAAAAACCAATAACGACAATACAATTCAAACACTTGCCGCGCCCAGTTCTAACAAGTGCATCACTTGACATTTGCAAAAGTAACCATTCGTTTATTGTAGAACACGGACTTGAGGACCCTTGTGGTGCTTGTGAAAAGTGTTGAGAGTCTTGACCCGAGAATAATATCGAGAAGTCAAAATATTATACTCCGTTTATAAGAAAAGAATGCAAGGTTAGTTGTACACTGTCCGATTTCTCATATCAGATTTTTTTATTTTATTTACGTTTTACAGTAAGTACTAATTTAATCTATAGCTATATTTAAACCATGATACGGTTTGTTAGTAAAGCTCGGTTTCTATGTATACCTAGATACGTAGGTAGGTAAATACATATTATAGCCTATAGACATATTGGATAAGAAAACTATTAAGCACTGATTGGATTTATAAAACTAAAAATTTGGGTAAATCCTGTTGTATTGGAAATTACATTATCGAATGACAATGACTGCGGTTCGATTTATTTTAACGATTTCTTAGAGGACATATTAATTTGCCGACTGACAATGAGTAAGAGAAATCATGTACTCATTGGATGATGGAAAATTTATTAAAAATAAAGAAAACGAAATTTGAGAAAGGTAAAAGTACCTTTCTCATTAAGAACAGAGATGTAAGAAGCTCATAAAATGCAATTAAGACTAGAATACCAAGTTATCAACGGACCCCTTTGAATTTACATTTCAAGCAACTAAATGACAAACAGTTTTCACCAGCACATATGAAGATTTACCACTTAACAAAAGAGTCGACGCACCTATTCAATAAACAAGAAAAGTAAGTAAACTAAGATCTTGACAATGTAGTAAGTACTTAACAATCGGTCTCAATTACGAAACTAAATGAGCATACATCGCACGTACTGTAACAGGATGTTGGAAGATTCGGAGAAGTATTTGTATTTATTAAAAATCTCTGTATACTATACCTTCCTCAAACCATTACTAAATTACATATTTCACAAAAACAATAAAGTTCTTTACAGATATAAAATTAAATTAATAAGCTATTGTATTGTTGGTAAAGTTCACTTCTTTCTCCTTCCTTCCATCCTAGTTATAGTTTCAAATGAATAGAAATGTGTTTAGAGATATTTATGTTTTAGAGGGGTGCTTTATACTTTTGGACAAGGCTGTATTTAAATATACTTTTTATTAACGTTAATGTCAAAGAATAACTGCTTCGATAACAACACAGGTATTTGACGATATAGCCATATGTTGATGTCAGGCCGTATCCATTTTTACGTCATCGACTCTCGACCATGCTTGTTCATCGACAAACATAACCGAGGACGCTAATCAAACAAGAAAACTCGGTGTGTGTCCGTCGTTATGGTGGTCCACTATTGTGTACTTCGCTGCCCATCTATAGTTCACCTAGCTTTTGTCACTACTGACTGATGTATGTAATGTTAGATCATTATGACCCTTCTGCCTTCGAATTTACAACTCAATATCTAAGAATAACTTAAAACCTAATACTGTTTCATCTTTGTTCAAGATGTCGATTTTGCTAATTGGATTTATACTGTCATCCGTGGCTTTTAGGCTTATATTTGAACTTACTGGGAATAAGTGGGAGGTTAAAATCGGTTATGTTGTCTATTCTGTAGTTTTACTGTCCACAGATTTATTGTCCGAAGGTTTGTCTTTTGTTTATGGAACTTTCACAATTAACTTGTGTATGCGAAATGTGGTCAAGAGGCTCAAGTTCGTCTTCGACTATTTGTTAATTAATTGCATTATCGTTTTTGTCTTATCTAAATTGTTTGTCAAATAGAAAAAGTTATTTTGAACACGAGCAGATAGTAAAAGCAGCGGGATTGTATCATCATCATCATCATGTGATGATACAATCCCGCTGCTTTTACTTTCTGCTTGTGTTCAAAATTATTTTGTTTGACAGAAACTGTGACAGTTAGTTAGTTGCAGTACCAAAAAAAAGTAGGTTCTATTCTCTTTTTCATTCTTCTTTTTATTTATTCAAACTGGAAAATACTGATAATAAATAAATAAAGAATAATAATATGTAAATAATAATGCTGGACAATCCACACAGCATTATCTATCCCCAAGCTAAGTTAAGCATCTTGTGTTATAGTTGACAGATATACTTTATAAAATATATTACATAGGTAGATATATTTATTATACATAGAAAAAATACTTGCTGCGAAAACCTTGTGTACCTTTAATTTTATTATTGTTACTGATCATTGTCAACCATACTACATTTTTTTATAGTTGATTAGATTTCGTGCTGATTAGATTTCGTTTCTACAAACAACACCGACAACATCCAAAGGTAACATAGTTGATCACATGATTTCTGTACATCTAAAATAACATGGTTACCTCATACTCATTTCTATTCGGTAGAAAATAAACAAGTGAATGGGCACTCAACGTTTCAAACCCAGAGGTCAAAACCTATTGTTTGGTCGGATGATCGTAAAAAAGAGGTTTACCCACCAATGATGGAAGAAGCCTTGTTGAGATCTTGCTTTGTGAAAAGGTTATTGGTTGATTATGTTAGATACTACATTAATTTCAGAAGCTCTGAACTGCATTGGTAAGTCCAATTGAGTTTCCGAAACAGTGATAAGCACAACTTAACATTAAATTTTATCTAAACTTCTCCCAGGTAGTACTCATTCAAACTTACAGACCATTTTTAATCAGCCTATATCAAAGCTGGGAAAAGTCCTCCCCCACACCCATGATTTGAGAGGGATGGAGGAATACCTTTTTTAATGCCTCTAATTTGGGAGGCTTAGACCTAAATCCTATCCCTCTAATCAATACCGGGTTGGTGGTTTTTTGCCAGAGTCTTGTTCATCATGTTATGTCGGTGAGTACTAGCAATTGTTGACCTGCAAGGTTGGTTTGGGCCCAAAGAATGTAATATTCGCCACAAACACATCAATGACATAATAAATTGATAGTGATGTGAATGTATTTTTGAATTAAAGGACAAAAATGCAATGCTACATCTACATCAGAGGAAGCGTGAGTGAGAAAAAACAAACTTAAGCATTTATCACGCATAGGTACTTTAAATTTCTTATTGAAGCTTCTAAAACGTTCCCACAATCCAATCGCTTCCAAACAAGAACAAAGGCGCTTGTTATACTAGCGTGGTGAAATTTTAAAACTCATGTCAAAGGTTAAGCATTATCTTATGTTAATGTATAGTCGGACGGCGTAAATCAATTATGTGCGTTGACCCGTAGAGGTCGGCGGAGAGTAAGGTGTAGTGTAGTGTACAGCTCGTATGAAGATGTATAGAGTAGTATTAGATATACTGAACTAGAGGCTACTAAAACGCTTTCTAGAACTCACAGTAATCAGAATCACTACAATGTTTACAAATTTTGCCTTAAATAAGTTAATGGAAAATGTTTTATAAATAGGATATAAATTGTTTCAAATTACTGGTAAATAGAACGATGTTTTGTTTTGTTTTAAAATCTTTTTGAACGTCTTGCACTTGTTCCTTCGGTTCTATATGTATCTTTGAATATCTTTCCCGCTCTATGGCATCAGCCGACGTTTCCGTGCCTTGTGCTTTTACCATAGATTAGGTAATGGATTGTAGTTACATTTGTTTTGTTACGAGATACAATGTTTGATTTATTTTTATCACATCTTCCTCCTTGTTTGATGGTTCCTTTTTTTTTGTCAGATAATCATTTATTTCCTCTAAATCATATGACTTGGTATAAGCTTGTTCTACCCTAGCTTATTTTCATATTCTTGAGACTTACTGTCCTATTCTTATGATAAATTATTAATCATCAAAATTTTACTTGTGTCAGTGCTTCAATTGCAAGCCTAAAGAAATAAAGTTATTGAAATCTGAATATCATCATAATCACCATACTTGAATCCCTGTTGCCGTTAGTCAAAGATCTTCTTTTTGGCAAATTGGCATTATCTTAATCTCAGACTTCATTTTGACAGCTGTCAGAATTCAAGGTCTGGCTGATTCTTCTCTGTCTAATTATAGGGTAAAAAGGTCACTGTGGAATGATTGCATTCAATGGATTGTTTGAAAGGTAGCTTCAATTGTAGCCCACCAGAGGCGTATTTGTTTATTGTTTAGGCTGTATCATAAGCAACGTTAAAAATAGGATAATGAACTTTTTTGGGCGCATAATATCAAATACCTACATACCGTATGAGTAGAAAGTATGAGTTAAATCAAGCTATAGATCTAAAACATTTAAATTTAGTGTATTTTTGATTATTTTATGTTTTGTGCATCTCAATACACAAAAAATAAAAGTAAAATAAAAGCATAGTCAAACTTGATTTGATTAAAGGAAAAGTTTAGTGAATTACTCGTTACATATTAGGTATATAATAATATAGGTACTCGTATGAGTTATTCATAATAAAATATTATATATTAGGTTTATATAATGTATGAGTACTCAACAAAACTTTTCCTTTAATCAAATCAAGTTTGGTCAAGATTATAACTAATATTTTCTACCTACATAATAACACAGCTATATAATTACTGAATTATGGACAGGAAACGCCTATGTTATTAGCACAGTTTAACACCTACAGGTGAAAAATATAAAGCAATTGAGTTTTTTTCAAGTATATAACAATCTATAAGAGATCCTTTATAGCCTAAATAGAAAGGATTGATGAATAATAATGGTAAAAAACCTGTTTATCTGTTTTAGCAGGTTTGTATAACGAACACTCAGTTTGTTTTATGAATATCAACAAAATAAGAGTATGACAAAAAATTCTGTTTATCTGTCTTATTTTAATATCATCATCATCATCATCATCAGCCTATGTTAGTCCACTGTTGGACATAGGCCTCCCCTAATGAGCGCCATAGCGCCCTGTCTTCGGCTTGTCGCATCCAGCATCTGCCAGCAGTCTTTCGCAGATCGTCATCCCACCTGGTCGGAGGGCGTCCTACACTACGTTTACCGAGTCGCGGTCTCCACTCAAGAACACGTTTACCCCAGCGGTTATCGGTTCTTCGCGAAATATGGCCGGCCCACTGCCACTTCAGTTGGCTAATTCTCTGAGCTATGTCGATGACTTTAGTTCTCTGTCGGATGTATTCGTTACGAATCCTATCCTTCAGAGAAACTCCGAGCATAGCTCTTTCCATAGCGCGCTGAGCGACTTTGAACTGGTGGACCAACCCTATCGTGAGTGTCCACGTCTCAGCTCCGTAGGTCATGACTGGTAGGACGCACTGATTAAAAACTTTCGTTTTCAAACATTGCGGTATGGATGACGAGAAGACTCGACGTAGTTTTCCGAACGCTGCCCAGCCTAGCTGGATCCTCCTCTTGGCTTCCTTCTCGAAATTGTTTTTACCCAACTGCAAAATCTGCCCGAGGTAAGTGTACTCAGAAACAATTTCGAGAAGGTGGCCATGTACGATCACCGGTCTTGGATCAATGTGGGCATTGATCATGACTTTGGTTTTATCCAAATTCATGCCAAGACCGATACATCGGGAGGCTGAAGCTAGACTGTCCAGCATCCGGTTCAGCTCCTCTAGCGACTCCGCCATTAAGACTATGTCATCAGCGAATCGCAGGTGTGAGATGTAGTCGCCGTTTATGTTGATGCCCTTGTCTTTCCAGTCCAGCGTCTTAAACATATCTTCCAACGCGCTCGTGAACAGTTTCGGGGATATGACATCCCCCTGCCTCACTCCTCTGCGCAGTTGGATCGGTTTAGTCTGCTGGTCCTGTACTCGGACACTCATCGTAGCGGCTTCGTAGAGACATCTCAGCACCTCGATATAACGATAGTCTACTTGGCATCGCTGTAAGGATTGTAGAACAGCCCAGGTTTCAACGGAGTCAAAGGCCTTCTCATAGTCCACAAAAGCCAGACACAGGGGCTGATTATACTCTTCGGACTTCTGTATAATCTGCCTCACTGTGTGAATGTGGTCTATGGTACCATATCCTCCGCGAAACCCAGCCTGCTCCGGTGGCTGAAACTCATCGAGTCTCCTGGCGAGACGGTTCGATATAACTCGTGAGAAAAGCTTATAGACGTGACTTAGGAGCGAGATGGGTCTATAATTTTTAAGAAGGGTTTTATCTCCCTTCTTAAAAAAGAGCACCACCAAACTCCCACTCCACGCCTTTGGAGTTCTCCCACTGTGAAGGACGGCGTTGAAGAGGCTCTGTAACTCCTGTATAACAGGGTATCCTCCAGCTTTCAAAAGCTCTGACGTTATTCCGTCCTCACCGGGGGCTTTTCCATTTTTAAGCTGCCTCAGAGCTAACACGATCTCGTCTTGACTGATGTCTGGCAGTTCGTCGGTATAGTGGCGTATCAAGGTGGCTCTAGAATCGTGGTCGTCTCGTTGGGAACGGGGAGCATGTGCAGCGTATAAACGGCCATAAAAGTCCTCTATCTCGGCCGATATCTCCGGCTTCGACAATACGGTCCTTCCGTCGTGCGTTGAAAGCTTCGTCAGGTGGCTCCTTCCAAGCTGCTGAGTGAATACTTTGGACCCTCGGTTTCGCTCTATCGCCTCTTCGATGAGGCGTGTATTGGAGCTCCGAAGGTCGCGTCGTACCATCTTCGCAATTCGCTTGTTCAGGTCTGACCTCTCTGACGAAGTCGCTTGGGTGGTTTCCCGTCTTTTTGTCATCAGCCCAAGAGTCTCATCCGAGAGTTTGGACTTCTTACCAGTACGCTGCTTTTTGCAAAACTTGATGCCCTCGTCCCTCAGCGTTTCAACCAGATTGTGTAGGGTCTCGTCAGCGTCATCAGTGGGTTCCAAGGCAGCGAATCTATCCCCGAGAAGCTGCTGAAACTTCTCGGTGCCCGCCATGATTTGGATTGGGTTCGGTCGGAGCGTGGACTTCATCAGACGGTTTCTTTCAAGCTTCAAATTTATATTCAGAGAGCCTCGAAGGAGTCGGTGATCAGATCCGGTATTGAACCTGTTGATCACTGAGACATCTCTGAATATATGCTTGCTATCCGTCATGATGAAGTCGATCTCATTTTTTGTCACAGAATCGGGACTCCGCCATGTCCACTTCCTTTGGGGCTGTTTCTTAAAGAAAGAGTTCATTAAGAACAGCCCCTCTTTCTCGAGGAAGTTGACGAGCATTTGTCCCCTGTGATTTCGAACACCAAAACCATGCGGGCCTATTCGGGATTCGTTGCCAGTCTGGGTTCCCACCTTGCCGTTAAAGTCCCCCATAACAACGTTGAAGTGAGCCTTGGTGGTGTGATGTAAGGCTTTGGATATGTCTTCGTACATATCCTCCACTTCATCATCCGAGTGTGTCGAGGTCGGTGCGTAAACCTGAATGACCTTCAAGCTGTAGCGCTTAGACAGCCGAAGGATCAGGTACGCTACCCTGGTCGACACACTGGAGATTTCTTCGACGTTGTTAGAGAGGGCCTTATTGACGAGGAAACCTACGCCACCCTGGGATGTTTTATCACCCTCACGAAAGTAGAGAAGATGGCCCGAGTCTAGGGTTACGGTGTCCTCCCCCTCTCTACGGACTTCACATAACCCTAGAACATGCCATTTAATGTTCTCTAACTCCACTTCCAACTGCGCTAGATGGTGATCAAGCCTCAGAGTGCGTCCGTTAAACGTTGCCAGGGTCAGTGTGTGTGGGGTGTGGTAGCCTAATGTAGCCCGGTGATTCCTAGCACCCCCTGCCCCGCCGTTACCGTGGCCGCTACCATGGCCAGGAATAGCGAGGCGGCCGGGAACTGGGGGCCATTTTGTGGCGGTTCTTGTCATTTGGGGGTATTGCCCATAATCCCCACGCTGGGCATGCGGGTTGGGGATCGCAGTTTAGTGGAGTAGTTCTGCAGAGGGCGCTGCTGCCCGCCCCCCGGTGTGTTTCCCTTAGTCGCCTCTTACGACACCCACGGGATGAGTTGGGGTGGTGAAATTCTTTATTATGCCGTCACCACACGGCAAATTTAATATAGTAAAATTGATTGTAGCATTTAAAAACGAATAATCTTTAGCCAAAAAAAGAACAAACGTAGTCAATGATGTATTATTTGGCAACGAACTTATAATTTTGCCATTAGCTTCTACACAACTACTGATATTCTGAACCAAAGACTCCACTGATAAGGTTTATTTTTGAATGTGTACTTTATGTGAACCTATAATGTTTTTTGTCTACACCCTTTGTTGAATCTTATTTTTATTTGTTACTCGTTAATCCTTTATATTGAGGTTGTCGAACTGTTTCACAATGTCATCTTTTGTTGCAATCACTTTGTTGTTACCAACATCAATCATTTGTACCTACGTATGCCAATGTACAATAAATTGGTCTTTAACTTTTGACGTTATTGTACCTGTGTCAAACATAATTGTCTTCCTTTTATTTTGTTTTTTTTTTTGCTTGCTCCCTAATTTTGTTATAGACTAGTCTCTAGATCTACCGCTTTCCTAATAAGCACCGTATTAATTAATATCGTTCGGGGGTGATCAAATTCTGGTCCATTTACTCTCTGTAAAGCCAAAGTTCATTGGATTCCATTTTGTCAATAGCAAGACTTAGAGGAGCAACTTTTTGACATTCACTATTTTTATAGCTGATTATCTATTAAATGTATATTGTCTTTCTTCCTTATGCTTCACTTTCCGCAAATGCGACATTCTCTTCTTACAACTTTCAATATTTAATTACTTGATTATTATTAATATTTATAAGATATTTTTAAAGTTTTTTCATGCATCATTTATTTATTCGCATGTTTAATACCACTCACTACTTCAACTACTTTCTATTGTCTGGTTTGATAGTTCCCATTACACCACCAAATTCAATAGGTGTCTTTATTGAGTATAATGTTGGGATGCGTGTGCATTTCAATTTGTTAGCATAGTGATGTTTGATTTCACACTCTAGCCCCGCTGTTTACATTGTAGTGTAAGTAATAAGCTTAATTGTAATTTAGGAATTTTATTAATTTAATTGGTAATAATTTTATCGGTGTTATTTGTGTCTATTTTCATTATATCAACAATATGAAAGAAGGTTTCTACGTTTGCATAAGGACAAATTCTGGCGCCTCTGGCGTCACAATCAGAGTAAACATAATAATTACTCTAAATATCTAGCCTAGTCTATAAAATACAAAACATAATTGTTTTGCATCTAAAGGAAAACGTTTAAATAAACGTAAACCAAAAATAAAAAAATAATAGCAAAACAAATCGAAATTCTTGCGTTGTGACAGTTGGTTTTAGATCTTCACTGACAATTTGTTTCTCAGATAACGTTTTGTGCTCCGCTGATAGTAATAAAATAAAAAATCGCTATTTACTCAACACTTACCCCACGTATATAGCTGACAGGTGCCCAGTGGTTCCGTACATCAATCATCAGTGAAACAATCGCCGAGGTCAGGCGTTTACGCCGATGACAGATTGTCAGACATTATGAATTATTTGATGTATTCGTGTTACGGTGTTTTACTGTGTCATGGTTTGTATTGAAGTTTTTGTTCTCTGCAGGTTTATATGTTTTGCTACTAAAAATAACTGGTAGTTAATATTTAACTAGAAGGTAGTGAAGTCCAGTTAGAAGTGTCAAATGAAGTTATATATCTATCTATCTATCATAAGGTATATCTATATTTCTATCATAAGATATATCTTGGAATAGAACGCAGCCAACCATAAGTTTCACTTGACGTGCGTGGGGCTAGAAGCTTCTTACTAGAAATATCCTTCATCAACACACAAAACGTGCACTGCTGGACATAACTCCCCAAAAGAGATTTTGTCACAATCACCTGGCATATGCCAAGCGAGGTGGGGTTCGGGTTCGTACTGAGAGAACCAAAATTCTCGGTTAGACGCAGATTTAAAAAAATATGTATGCTGAAGTAGTAGTGTTATTTTTTGCGAAGAAACAAAAACGTTAGGGTTATGTGCGCTGGAGTGGAGACCGCAATTCGAAAATGTAATGAAGGAACCTTTCCTATATAACTTATGTTAACTTATAGTAAGGCATAAGACAAGAAGGTAGTTAAAGCTATGTTAGAACATTTTACAATTACTGTTAACTCATTTATCTTTTTAAAGTGTTATATGTTATATATTTATCTGTGGGCAGAATATTAAAGATATAATCAAAATTATGATGTAATGAACTCTGCTATACTCGGCTCACATTTATTTGTTTGTCTACTTTGCTCTCACATTACAAACTGAAAGCTGATACATAGTTTTAATTAAAATCGCATAATTTTGTAGTATTTTAATATATTTGATGATTTCTCTGACAACTAGGTTCTAATATAAATCACAAAAAGCTCATCAATTACATTCTTATGAATATTTTTTTAATAACCTTAATTCGCTATATTTTGTATCAAAAACCCATTTACAATTCAATTGTTAATTTTAATATATAAATAAAAATATATATCAAGTATTTAAATGTAAACCGTCTTATTCTAATCCGCGTTATCTAAAAGTATATCATTATAATAATTTGTAGAGAAAAATAAGACGCATTCGAGAATAGAATAGCAATCATCTTATATGAAAATTTATTGATAATCGCAAATTAAAACAATTATATTAGATAAATATATATTAGTGAAAACCGGATGCTACCAGGTGCGACCTTTAAGTTCATCGCGAGAGGTCAAGGACGGGAAAAGAAATTTGAATTTAAAATCAAAACAGCAAAACCTGTATAGAAATAATCGAGAAATTTCATCCATAAATTGTAAGCTTAACATAAAATTTATTATTTTTTTTAATGTTAATGATGATGACCATACCATTTCACGCAAAAATGCCGAATTTGAAAATGTTTATGACATTTTTAATGCCTTCTTTTATTGTAATGACAGTTTTATGTCATTCCTAGAATAAAATGTGGTTAACAATAAATGTGGGTATTGAATAATATTTGATGGGTAATTTTTATGTTCCAATTTTTTGGAGCTTCTAACACATTTTAAATAAGTTTTACAACATCCATTTGAAATATAAACAGCCAAAAACTTGTTTGTAACAGTACGGACCTAACCGATATCTACGTTTTCATTTTAAGAACGTGTTAAATGTGTTTTTAGTAAATTATCAGAAAAGCAAAAGTATATTTATATCTGCAGATAGAAGGTTTACAACTAAGTTTACCGTTCTCATGGTCTAATCACCCGATCCGGTCATGTATGCGTGGTCATTCTACTTTCTACATAATTTTTACTAGTCCGGTCTGTACAACATTATCTATTCTCGATTTATCTATACGTTCATCACTCTCTAAAAGTCAATTGAAAATATTTTTAGTAAATTCATCTTTATTTAATAATTCTTACCTGAGAGAAAAATATTGTTTTTTAACTTTTTAGGGGGATCAATGTTTTTTTAATGATACTATTGTTATCTTGGATATTATTTGCATCATCAACAATCTATATTTCGAGTGCCTTACCTGCGCAACACTAAGTACTGTTTATTTTTATTTTTTAGGCATAGGTATTTTCTTTATTTTTATTTACATTTCCATTGTAATGGATCGTTTTAAACTCTTTTCAACTATTGGAATCACGACCTCGATTTCATTACTAAATCACAAAATCTGCAGAATATACGATCGAATCTTTGATTTTATCTCCGGACAAATCATCGTGTGTATTCTACCACGGTGAGAACCCGATGCACCTGTACAGTGGTTCTGCCGGTTATAGAGATGGGGTAAGTTGATTTATCGATATCGATGAGAATAGGCGCGGCGGCTTAGGTAATTGAATCGCGTGACTAGAGACCATCGTCCGGGAACCTGAAGTTAGAGTTGGGCTTATAATCACGTATTAAATACGCAATTGAAGCTTACATGAGTACTTAGTTGTTAATTTCATTAAGTTTCAATTAGAACCAAACGTATTTATGAAACTTTAAATTTTCAACATAGAAATAAACAGCAGCATAAAAATAAACCATTAAAATACTACTAATATTATAATAATACCCAATTTACTCATCAACTTCTGAAGGTAAAATGAAGAAGAAAAATTTCTTATTTACTTCACAATAATAAGCAGCAAATCTTATAAATCTATCGATGGATAGCCAGTTAATTTTACTGTTAAATAATGTAATATATCTTTTACCAGCCTCATGGAACATCTTTTAATTTATTTACTATTTGCTCTACGAATTTGCATACAATCTTGTAAATCTATCAACACCGACAAAACTTTTGCTATCGATAATCGATAGATTCCTCGCCTAGATCTCACGCCGCGCTGTCCCGGTGTATCGCAAGTCGGAGTCACGTGATAAATCTCGCACTAATAGCCAGCAAACTCATTCCATTCGCTAATCCGCGGCCGAGCGGAGTGCGCATGCGGCGATCTTTGTTTTTACAATTATGGTTTATTTTGTAGGCTTTCACTTGTAAATATATTGTTACTTCATATTTATGTTCACCACTTTATCATTATTCGTCCTGTACCATTGTTTAGTCAAAATGTTCAGTAGTTTTTAGTCAAAAGAATTAATGAACCACCAGTAATTAATTTTAATCGCTTGTTCAGTCAACTGCTCATTTGTTATTGTTAAAAAATAAAATACTGATTTGCCCAGCTTGACGGGCAGCCCAAGGTCCCTTAAGTGCAACACGCCCTGTGTATCATACGGGTAAGTGCTAACTACGCAATAGTTATGCAGTACATCACAATTCACCTAGACAAGTTTTATAAAAGCTCTGTTGATCAAATCGAGTGACTAAGTTCCTTCTAGAAAAGCGGGGTTCATCTTAGGACAGATGATTTCCTTAGGTGGTAAAATGTTTTACCAGTTTCCTGATTCTAACCCTTCTTTTCTACAAACCACTCTAGCTAGAACGAGGGGGTATATACATATATAATGGTATTGTCTATAGCTGCAACAAGTCTCAAAGCTTTTAATAAAACCTGCGCATTGCCTCATGAGAACTGCATATTTTCTGCCCAACGCAATTGACACTATCTTTAAGTAAGACAGAGCTAGATAAAGGACGTCCCACACGGCGAATGCAACCGGTCTGTGCTGCCTCTACCATGAGTCGCTATCGCTGATCTGTTGTTTTATTATTGACTGGAACGATAATGACAGCTGTCAAAGATGGAATACTTAGGTAATAATGGGGAAAGAGCAAAATTTTAACCAAAATATTTTTTAGTAATTTTTTTTTAAGCTGAGATTTGTACCCCGGTAACATTATGCTTGTTTGTTTGTTGTTTTCTTTTTTGTTTATTTCCTAAAATGTTTAATTATTCGGTATTATAATATAAGCAGATAACCTAGCTACTTTTCATGGTTTTTGCGTCACTAGCGAATAAAGTTCGAGAAAACTCATAGTAGAGGTACCTGCAAGTTTTGTAAAGTATAATAAAAATACCACTCACTTGATTCGCATTGACTGTTTCCATTGACGTTTGACGGATTTAAGAATGACGGATGACGTTTTGTAATAATTTATTGTTTTTTATTGCGATACGAAGCTGAAGTCTCCTTTTTGTTGTGATTTATTATTTTAGACTTTCTGTCGCTTCGTTAGATGGATAAACTATGAGCCAAACCATCTGATTTGGATATGTTGTAATATTTCAATACCTTAAGTATTATTGATATTGAAACACGCACATATAACATATAACCGATGATGGATACGTCTTAAAATCTACCGGTCTTACTCCATATTGCATCGGCAATCTTCACTTCTTTGAAATATTTATTCATCATTAATTTTGCAGTTTTAATATGGTACTCATCTATACTAATATTATAAAGAGGAAAGATTTGATTGTTTGTATGTTTGTTTGTTTGAATTGAATAGGCTCCGAAACTACTGGACCGATTTGAAAAATTCTTTCACCATTAGAATCCTGAATTTTCCGTGATGAACATAGGCTATATAATATTTTCAAAAAAGTTAGGGATCCGCATGAAAAATTCAATAATTGAACCGTGCGCTGTATATTCAACCTCTTTTTCTATTATGGCGCGTCAGAATAGAAAAGGAGGTTGTATATATACGCACGGTGCTTGCTTTTTCTCTACGGCCAGTGTCATTTATGGATTGTCGAGTCAATGTCAGAAATCCCAATGCTGTTAAAAAAAGTAAGGGATCCATATGAAAACTGTGAAACCCATCGTGTTAGTGTGTATAATTTCTGAAATTTTTGTTTAATACCCGTGCGAAGCCGGGGCGGACCGCTAGTTTTTGGTATAAAGCAGATCCAGCCCCTAGCACAAGGATTGTTTTCTAGGCTGAAATAGACAATAATGGCGTCATATCGCTTACATTGCGGACTTTATTGAAGTTGAAAGTATGAATTTCAAATAATTAACATATTCCATGACAAAGTGACGTAATTTTTTATTCTATTCTGCACAAGATAACAATCCATCCAACTTAGTGGTTTTAGTCAGATTACCATAGGTATTCCCTTTCAAACTTGGTCAAATTCCGCTTCTGACCTCACTGAACAGTACAACGATTACCAGTTTCTTAACAAAGAGGTTCGCGCTTAAAATGTTGCGTGACGTATTCGTCAAAACAGTGTGCACGTACCAACGTTAAATTATAAGTAAAGAACCTTAATTGCAGGTTGTGCCGCGGCTTTGCTTGTGGCATGATTACAGAGCAGACTGTTTGTAGGCGCGATTGAACACCTTACCTGATGATTGGAGAAAGTAAAAAACGTGATCATGTGAGATTGTACGCACTAGTGGCGCAAACGTATGTCCGTTTGATGGTTGAAGCTTATGCCGCGCTAAGTGGTAGAATATGTAATTGGCTTTTGGTGACAGGAATAGTTATTGAGAATGCCACGGAATGCACGATTGGTGGCTGACTCGTATGCAAAGAAAGAAGAAAATAAATACATTAATTTTTACCTATTTAAAAGAAAAATATATAAACAAACTAAATAAGATTTAGGTACACAAAAACAGAATAGAGAAAAATCAAATGAAGATAGGCTTAAAAATAGGGTTACGCCGCGCTAAGGAGAGAGAGATCGCCGGATGCCTTAGCGAAATTTTGTTAAGGACCTAATCATCGCCTAAACTCAAGACTTCTAGGAGAAACATTTAAGGAAATAACTGAATTTTAGAATGCAACTTTGTACATTGTTATTGTACAATGTTTTTCGAATGAAAGTATCGCAATAATTGTTGCCTCAATCAAAGTAGCCAATTTCTTTATTGTAGCAGTTTGCGATTTTCCATAGTCCATAACGTTTATTTAGATTACTGATTGAAAATTACTATGCATTGTTATTTGTACGTTCAGTTCAATTAACAATCGCTGCGTTGAATGGTAGTCAGGCTAATATTTTACTTTCTATCGATTTCAAATAGACTTATCGATCGATTAGAAAATACGATTGCTAAAAAGTAAGTGCTTCTACAATGCTGATTTTTTAAATAATTTGCATTATCATTACAGTAGAGCACTAAAGCGACAAAGAAATACACTATCTTAATTAAAATACACTATATTTTATGCTAGCAACATAATTTCCCTTTGCATAGTTGAGTACACACGAACAATATAAATCAAATTTTAAATACGTACCTTCTTATTCACAATGGTTAGCTAATATAATTGTTGTTAAATAGTTTTTCTCACTCTGACTTGAATGACTCTCAATGGAAAAATACAAGGTGAGAAATTATCTTTCAGTTAGCAGACGGCTTAAAGCTAATTTTTGTTTTTAACACTTTGAATTTATACTTTTTGTGTATTATATTTTTTTCAAAGACAAGTAAAAATATATTTATGAGCAAAGTCACAGACAAAACCTCTGTTTATTCTAAAAAAAAAGGAAAAAAAAAATTATTTGTATGAATTGAATAGGCTCCAAAACCACTGGGCCGATGTAAAAACTCTTTCACCATTAGAATTCTACAATATCCCTGATGAAAATAAGCTATAGAATATTTTCAAGAAAGTTAGGGATCCGTATGAAAACTTCAATAATGCAACCCAACTTGTTTATGGTGTAAAAATTTATAAGCTGGGGCGGACTGCTAAAATTTTATAACTGAATCTCCACAGCAGCTACACCTGAGTAATTCTCTGCAGGTAGCAATACGCCATCTTGTGTGTTAATTGCTAATTCGCTACCAACAATAATACGAAAGCAAGAGGACTTATTGTTATTGTAAGCTTTTCTGCGTGCACAGCTATAGCCCAGCAGGGTACCGTAAAGCTTGTTTTCCAGAAGATAAGCTATAAAAGTAGGTATTAACTTTAAACTATTAACTATTTTTTGTAAAAGATAAGTTACTTATAAATGTGGATATGGTTAAATAAACGATTTAGTAGCGAGATGCCTACTATCGGACTTAGCCGACTTTTACAAATTTTCACACAACAGGATGCATAACGCCAACTAAATGAAATCTCTATAATACGAAATCGCACCACGCCTACTTTTTTATTTTGTCACAGATAAATAGTAGCTTGCCATATATTTTTTTAATCGTTCCAAAAATATCATGCTGCCTATTTTAGTACAGTCTCTTTCATAAGTGCAAGGAGGTAAACACATTATTTAAAATAAAATAATAATGTCATCATGTCATGTAACAGAGTTATGTCATTTAATTCAATTGTTTGAGTAAATGGAATGATCACATTTACCGAACAAAATGAATAATAATTTTATCAAGCGATTACCGACACAATGTAAGGTAGTAATTTGGTTTATTTTATGTTTGTTAGACAAAGTATTTTTATTTAATCATTTTATTTTTATATGGACCGTACATAGTTTTAAGCATTTTACTTCTTGAACTTGACTTATGTCTCCGGAACTAAATGATATACTTAAGTTTTTTATTGGATAACAAAATATATATTTGAATTACATAAGTGAGATAGATAATAATGCATAAACATTTTCACAGATTATTGAAAGTTCTGTCAAAATATACCTAAAGTTTGAAGGATAATAATACACCAAAGTCGGTGACACAGGCAGAGTTAGTGCGATATTTAAATTGTTGAAAATTGTAGGGACCTTACTATAGTTGTTGATTATTTTGTTTTCGATTAGTTTACTTAAACGAATAAAAAAAAGTAATAACAACCAATATTTACACTTTTCATTATCTATTTCCTAATAGTCTAAACCGTCACCAGAAGGCAAAGTGTACAGAATGCTGGCAGTATTGGCAATTAATAAAATCCAGAATTCCGATCACCTGTGGACTCTCTTCTGAAATAAAGGTTTTGTGTTGACCTTGCGAAAGAGCACAGACAAAAAAAACACAACTACACACCAATCGGCATGAGGAACGATAGTTCGAAAATCGCAAACAGTGAAAAACAATCTTTAGTAACTGCAGCATCAAAACATACGACAAAGCATTCCCATATTATTATCATTTCACAAGTTAAATGTTAAGTCAAACATCCTAATAACGTATCAACGATAAATTCTAGTTTTATTGTTGTAACAGCGAATGTTGACAATATCTTCTGTGAAGTCGACGGTTTATGAATTCTATAAGTAGGGCGTCGTCGGATTTAGTAAATTTTTTATGAGTGAATAATAAAGTTCATTGAACATAATACCATTATTTGAGAGCTGAGATTTAGGTATATTTGAATATTTAGTTCATTAAAGAGGGAGGTCAAAATTACTTCTCATGGTTAGAGGATTTTATCTGTTTTTCTAAAGTTCTTAGGTTGCAAGCTTATTTTTAGGTGCATTGCGTCCTTATTACTTTGCGTACATTATTAAAGTTGAAGGAATAAGTTTCAAATGATTTACTCATTCAAACGGACTTAATTTTTCTATATCAACAGTTCGCCAGTTCCCGTGCTAGGGGGTCATCTAAACATTTTCAGTTCGAAACTTAACTTATTGCCTAAGGTGCGTTCACACTTTCAAAGGAAAACAAATACATAAAGAGTCACAATAACACGTAAAGTCACATTCAGTGCCTCTACATCTCATACAACAGGTATGACATCACGTCTTTGTTCTGGAGTGGGCAGACAAAGCTTCGTATGTGCTAACATCGAATGGTCACTTGCTATTGTGCAGGAACTAGACGATAATGGATGTGGTTGTTTTGTTTTTGCCACCTAACAAAATGTCTGTGAAACGTGTTTGATATAATTAGTAAGTACGTAGGAGTACGAGTGGTAAGTACAAGAAATAATATCTATTCTGAGGCAAGTATCTAATTGCTATCAAAACCAAACGGTTAGGCTTGCTCCTGGTGACGGTTAATGCTATCCTACTAATATTATTAAACGCAAAAGTAGTTTGAAGTAGTTTGAAAGTATGGATGTTTGTCACTCTTTGATGAAACTTGATACACAGGTAGTTAATGGCCTGGTAAAATATATGGGCTATTTTTTTTTAGTTAATGGCCAATAACATGTGGGCTATTTTTTTA
The DNA here is from genome assembly GCA_963931895.1 of Eupithecia pulchellata. NCBI lineage: Eukaryota > Metazoa > Arthropoda > Insecta > Lepidoptera > Geometridae > Eupithecia > Eupithecia pulchellata. Next base: position 5,641,002 of record OZ007534.1, on the reverse strand, counting down.
TCCTGAAAATCCCACGGGATTGCTAGTTACGCGGGCAAACAGCCTAGTAAAGTATAAATTGTTATTCACTTTGAACTCCGTTAGAGAGTCGGTAGTGTTCAAAATATACATTATGTGGACCATAATTATAGCCAATCTGGTTAGATATTTTCGAAGTATACTAGGTACATGATTGAATTTACAAGACCATTGTGTGAACGTATCCAAAAGTTCAACCGTATGTGTGTCAAAACTAAAGTGTCGCTAATGACACTAATGATGTGTCCTTGTTCTATGGGCTTGGCTACATTGAATCTGACTTTAAAATATAAATTGTGATTGACATCTCCGACATTAATTTGGCATCCTGTGAAGCTATCTAACGTGGTCTAATTGAATCAGTTAAGGACTTTGTGCTAACAAATAATGCTTAGACATCGGTAGATTAGAGGGAATAATTCTTACTGCTGCACTTTACCCGTGCAAGGTCGATGTCCTGGTAAAGTAAAAATCCCTTCCTCTGACCATATATCGGTTCTGTCAAAGAGAGGCGGTGTTTGGGGGTGCCTATGTCCAGCAGTGGACGTCTATCAGATGAATGTTTTGTATTTTTACTTATAGTTTTTTACCTTAACTTGTCATACTTAAACGAAAATGTACAGGTTTCAGCTTGATCTATTCAATTATTTCAGAGTAGAAAAGTAGTACTAGTACACTAGTACAGAAACACATCCATCTTGCCATCAATTTACGTAACAATTTTCTCATAAATAAATACTGTGATAAAATACCACATCCATATGATAGCTGATTCTTCGCTCTATGTACCCAAGCCCATACAAACAATAGGAGCTGCAGTGTTTACGGAGTTTGTGTGCCTTCGGCTGACAAAACAGCATTGCGTCATTATTCTACTAGTTCCGCGAGTTTACTCGCTAGGCTGGAGGAAATTACTTGAATTGAACTTTAATCTTTACTGATATTATAATTGCGAAAGTAAAGGAGGCTCAGATTTTTGTTTCTTTTTAATTTTTCCCTTTGTACAGTTCTATTAATTGTTAGTTATTATTAGTTTATAATATAGTATACTTGTTGAGATACTGAAGTATTTCTCCGCAAGCAAGCAGTATTTTTAGTTTCTATATGCGAGGACATATTATTTAAGTTAGATATAAAGTGTGTAAAACTGTTTGGAAAATAAATAAATAAGTAACTTTGCCTGTCCGTCTTTTACGACTAAAATACTGAACCAATTTTGATAATTGCACAGGCGTTGTCTAAATCGGGACATAGGATATTTTTATCCCGGTTTCACATTCCCGCGGGATAGTACAGGGACACGCGATATAACCGAATCATATTTTATGTTATAATAAATGTAATAAAATTAAAAACTTTAAAAACAAATTGAAAATACTCTTCGACTAAAAAAGGCATAAGCTATTAGTAGGTACTGAACAACTTCTTTAGGAGCCGTATATGATTTTGTAGAAGAGGTTTTAGTATGTAAATCAACTCATTTATTCGTCGTAGCACAAGCCACACTTAGATATCAGTTAGAATAAAAGGTGCTTACCTATATTAAAATTCACTAACACATTAACACAAACTCACAAAGTAGAGACTAATATTAAATTAAATATGAATTTGTATTAGCCAGTAAAAGACGACGTCAGTGGAGGTTATAAATAGGTAGCTTTTAATATTATTCAGTAATTAATGCTTATTTAATTATTCAGAAATAGGAGTTCGGCGTTGACATTATCATACAGTTTGTAAAGCCTCGGTAGTGTCATTGTTTTAATAGGAATCTATGATCTGGTTAAATGATTTTTTTTTAATAACATACAAGTAATAAAATAAATAAAACGAAATACTTTATTTGCTCACTAAACTACAGTAGTTATATGTATATGATAAAATAGTTTACGGTCAAAGTTATTATTACACATAATAAATAGTAGACGAAATTTTTATCAACGAAATTTTTATAAAATTTTAATCAAAAATTTTGTTCTAATCTGGGTCCTTAGCCAACCGGCATTCGCTATGAAGCGATTCGATTTTGAAAATTCTTATCGCTCTAGCGATGGCAACCTTCAAATGGATTAAACGTCAAGATTTTTGGTAGGCAATGTACGAATATTTTGATTTCACCAAACCGATTGACAACATCGAACGATCACTTCCATCAAATTCCTAGCCAAGTGGCAGTTTTGAGAAGCGACTTCACGTAGTTGTCTATTCTCTTGATGGATACACTAGCGAACGCTAAGACCCTGTAGAAATCGAATCGAAACGGCGATTTCATAAACAGCTGTTGGAATTACGTCAAAATTTTAAGTAGCCTTGCGCTAGCGTGGATGTAGCATTCACGATCGCACCCTTGTTTCCCTGTGTCCACGAGGGATTAAAAATATACTTAACAACGAAAAAAACAAGATAAAGCTTTTGCATATGATCTGCAAAAATTCACACATTTGGCTTCTAAGGGCGAGAGTCGAAAGAAATTACAATACAAACTAAAACGTCTATTGTCAAAATGCAATATAGTTTTGAATTTCTGTTATTTACTCCAATATTACCGTGATGATACGAGTGTCGTAAAATATGTATTTTCTCCTAATTATTTATTTCTTCATGATTTTAAGAACTTGTTGAAAATAATTAAATAATATAATTATATAGCTCAAAACCATTGTTATTTTCTTTCTATTGATTTTAATTACACAATAAACACTGCCATAAGTATTTCAAAAGATTGGGTAAACTTCCAAATCGAAACAATTTTTTTGTTATGTATCACGTTTGTTTACAGAAATTCTATCTGAAGTTATAGGTAACAACCTACTTGGCTTGGTACTCCTTTTTATTTGACCCGTCATTTCATGAACGGTGAACGGACGAAATAAGCGAATGATTGAGTTCGATAACTATAGACTACAGACCGTACACCATAAGTTGTCCTGCCTCAGGAATTGGCAGCATTATATTGGCAGCACGATATTGCCAACATTATGAATCTTTTACCCCATTATGTAAACGTGTGTTTATGTTTTAATTTCATATTTGTATATAAATATATAAGTAGTTAGGACTAGGAAAGTTTTAAATTATGAAACAATAAAAATTTTAAATTATTTATTGAAATTGTTCTGACACTAATTATGGTCAAAAGGAACATAAATAAACAACACAAAAAATTCTTATAAATCGAAATCTTCAAGATCCACGACGATTTTCAGCAGAATTGACTTGTTGCAGGCAGCAATAGCTTCGCTTCTTTATATTATGTATTCTACTCGTGGTTTTCTCCGACATGACTGAAAATGACACATAAAATTTGTATTTGTATAATATAAAATTCAAAAATTCAATATTTGTATATATACAAATAAGGGATATCATAACAAGATAAATTAAATAACCTGGATAATTTACTTTTTATTTTATCTTTTTATGTGAGTAAATCTTATGATCCATTCTAAAGGTATCGTGTATAAAGCTGGTATCCCTATTTTACTTACCAGTTGCATTGATGGTGCAACGCGAGATCGCACTAGATTTAATGGATTTAACTGGGCATGGTCTGCCTTTTCTTCCTCACAAAAGGCACGCACCTTCAACACAATCTCTTTTGCACTGCTTTTGCATGAATAATTCGAAAAATATTAATTAATAACACAAATACGAGCGCAATACTTCAATCAAACTATGACAGTCTAACAACAAAAGATTGACAACCAATTGTGCCAACTTATCGGCATTTAGCGATGCGATCAGACGTATAGACAAGGCGATAGCTACGCAAAGGTTACTTTGTCTACCAATTGAACTTCGCCATCATTTGAGCTATGATGATTGTCGTTGCGATGCGTGATATCGAAGGAATATGTCAAATCCATACATTTTTGTACGTTTCTACCATCGCTTTCGCTAATCAAATGTTACTTTGTCTAGAGCCCCTGGTCAATCAAAATCAAAATCAAAGTGCTTTATTTCCTTACGACCTAACAGGACTCTTGGACACGTCACAAAATACTAATTACATAAGCAATACTGGGAAATAAAGTGATCACTTTGATTCATTGTTCACTTCGACCTTATTAAGGTAAACTAAAGAAGTGGTCATCGTTCGAAAAAGATAATTGAAAATATAACTACACTATTTGACACCAAATCTTTATTGCGTCTTGCTAGGCTGTAGAATAAAGCTTGGCTGCATAGCCAAGCACTAAAATCTGCAATCTCTGAGTTTACGCGTAGTCTCTCAATAGTTTAGCAGCTAGACTTCAGGTGCTAGTAGCTAACATAAGTTTATTTAGACTAACATAACTTAGCAACATTATATGTACAGATATATGCGGTCGAAATGCAACATACACTGCTATCGCTTTTCGTTTTCATTGTTGCGATTCGTTTTCGATTCAGATACTACCGAAATCATATTTATAAATACAGCGCTATTTGTTAATTTAATACCAATATAAAACCTTAATACTTTTTCTAATTCTTTAACTTTTTCATCCAAAACTTCGTTCGCTACGACTAGCGCGGGCAATTGGTTGGGCAGTGCAATTGGTGTGTTACCGCGTCTAAGGGGTTTGTGGTTTGTATTGACTACATATAATAGTCACTTCAATTTATATACCTCTTCGAATACATAATATAACACACTGAAAAACATAAAACACAGAATGAAACACGTAATTTTATCTGTGCGTCTGGTCGATGCCACGTGTGACCCAAAAGCTGGGGAGTATCAGGCGCAGGATCAACATTGCCATACAGCGTCTTGGGGACGCTTCTGATTGGTATTGATATGGATAAGCTACATGCAGCTTGTTTGCAATAATCTGCAGTTAGCTCAATTGTTTGTAATATTAATATTTTTTATAATTTGGTTATTTTATTGTAATTTTCTTTGGTAATAAATATGTGTGTCATCAATACCTTTTCAAAAATCATAGAAGCAGTATTACAAAACACCGCAGTGTAACTCAATGAAACAAAAAAAACACTAGTAGCTAGCCCCGCATTCCTTCCGTCGCAATAGGACATTAATATCGAAGCTCCCATTTAGCCCCTAAATGTCGCTTATCTCGATTTAGATTTATGATAAGTGAACGAGATTGAGACACTACGGCCGATGAAATGTTATGTTTTATTGTGTAGAAGCTGGTTTTAGGGGTCCGTAGGATAAAGCGAAACTCGAAAAAAAAGATGAAACATGTCAAAAACAGAACTTGCCGAAACTCGGAAAAAAAAAGATAAGACGACTAGTATTCATATGAATCAGTTGAGCTACCTGTACTTTATTTGCAGCAGTCTGCAGTTAGCTCAATTGTTTAAAATGTAAGTAATAGTTCTAATTTGGTTATTTCATTGTAATTCTTTTTGTTAATAAATGTTTTAACCTTATAATTCTTTATGTAACTATTTAGGTCTAGACAAGATTATTTTCATCTTAAATCGGGAGTTAAGAAATTAAACAATAATTAAAAAAAAAATTAAGAAGAAAATATCCGTTTAATCCAACGGAACCCATTATATCGTAGGTGAATTCAAGCTTAGCTATCGATTTTTGATTGGGTAGAGTTAAACCTGTCGTTAACCAGGTTAAACCAAGTCGTTAGATATACGTTTATTTCATCAAAGACATTCTATAAAAAATCCTGTCATATAATTTTTCATAGACAATTTAGACAATCCTACAAATTTATAGTTGGTGACTTAATCCACACAACCTCTTAGTAAAATATCAATAGATAAAATTATTGAGTTTCAGGAATTTCTAATTCTTACTAGCTATCAGCTCCACCCAATTCAACTCATTGCGAGAAGATATTTTTACCCTGAATTCAACACGAATGAAATCGCGAGATAAACGACCACTGCGGTAAACGTGTTCTTGAGTGGAGACCGCGACTCGGTAAACGTAGTAGGACGCCATGCCAGGTGGGATGATAATCTGCGAAAGACTGCTGGCAGATGCTGGATGCGGCAAGCTGAAGAAAGGGCGCTATGACGCTGGGGAGGTCTATGTCCAGCAGGGAATAACATGGGCTGGTGATGATGATGATGAAATCGCTAGTATAACATAAATTATTAATAGATGATTATCTAGGTATATTAAGATCTTGAGCACCTGAGACCTGACAATAGAAACGAGGCACGTTTCTGCAAACTCATACACAAGCATGACTTTTAACATATTACATTATGTTCATGTTGAGCACCATATATCAATGCCATAGAACCGACATCATGATGTAAATATCAAGGAAAATATACATTTGTAAACGGGAAATTGAATACAATAGCCACTATTTAGCTATTATTTTATAATAGCTGTCCGCCCCGGCTTCGGTTGTTTAACAACAATTATACATTTTTACATAAAATGCACGGTGGGTTACATTATTGAAGGTTTCTGGTTACGGATTCTTATTTTTTTTTATATACTTTTAAACCGGAACACATCGATGTTTATAAGGAACTAGCGGCCCGCCCCGGCTTCGCACGGGTATTTAACAAAAATTTCAGAAATTATACACACTAAAACGATGGGTTTTACAGTTTTCATACGGATCTTTACTTTTTTTAACAGCATTGGGGTTTTTGACATTGACTCGACATTCCAAAACTGACACTGGCCGTAGAGAAAAAGCAAGCACCGTGCGCTATACAACCTCTTTTTCTATTCTGACGCGCCATAATAGAAAAAGAGGTTGAATATACAGCCCACGGTTCAATTATTGAATTTTTCATGCGGATCCCTAACTTTTTTGAAAATATTATATAGCCTATGTTCATCACGGAAAATTAAGGATTCTAATGGTGAAAGAATTTTTTAACTCGGTTCAGTAGTTTCGGAGCCTATTCAATTCAAACAAACAAACAAACAAACAAACAAACAATCAAATCTTTCCTCTTTTGTAATATAAGTAAAATAATAATATATTGTCACAAATTGTGTATGCTATTTGCAACTGTCAAAGAGTTGCTATTATTGTAAATGGGTAATGCGTAAATGCATATTTAAAGTAAAGAATGTTATCTAGCATCCGTGATTATTGAAGTCTATAACGACCATTTTGTAGGTCATTAGCAGAGAATAAAATAGATTTAATTCTATAGGGTCCTTTCAAGAAAACATTGACGTATCTTTGACCTAAGGTTGTTGAATCCGGGTCGGCGATCCATTGTGATTCTGACTCAAGAATTAAGTATAGTGACACATCAGTAAAATTACGCTGCCTTCGTCATACTTGTAGTAAAATTGCCGCCATACCTGTGTATAAAAAGAATTTGTACAAACATGAATTGTTTTTATACACTGCCAGCAGGATTCTGAAGTAAACTTAAAATACCGGTCGATTTAAGTGTCCTTTTAATTAGCCGAATAGTGACGTAATTTTATTTATTTATTTATTTAATGAAGGCACAACAAACAGCTATATCTTAAAATTAGGTAAGTGAGTTACATTACAGGTTTATTAAAATACTGTATACTACTAATACTGTAATAGTAATCACTGTCAAATGCAAAAAGAAGCAAATTATAGCGATTGGTCTGGTATTTTAATCAGTACCTACTTTTTTTTTATTATCTTTTGGTGGCTTTAGTATCTCTGCGGCCATTATAGGCCTATTGTGATCGCCACAAGTACCTACATACTTACGTGTTTACGTGTGGCCGTTGATTTAATACGTAAATATCATCTAATGGTAATGATAAAATTTATTTTTATTGAATCTAAATAGTATTTAACAGAATTATACGATCAAAACTACTATAAATACTATTACGACAAATCTAAGCCACCAGAAGGTAGAGTGCCCAGAATGCTGGCAGCATTGCATTGTTGGATAGCGATGCTAATTCATAAAAGCCAGCATTTCGATCTCCTGTGGACTCAATGAGTTGCTTTATGAGGTCTAAAGGTTAAAGTTCCTACTATGATATTATACTGTCTTCTAAAAATATAATTTCAAAATTAATATACAGGGCACCCAAAGTTTTTTTAAGTTAACAAAGCACGCTTCATATCGCTTCATTACACCTAGTGTACTCTTAAAGCAAACAGCCACTCACTAACCCAATTTCCCCATTACCCATTATTCAAATGCATAATGAACTGCACCCAGCATTGTTCTGATAAATCTACCTCGGGATCTACCAGGGGGTCGGCCGTCAATCGCATCTAAGCATCAGATCACAATGCACCTGGCCCGGCTTTAGATGACGTGTGTCGAGATATGGCAATTGATTCATTTTGTTGCTTGTTTAGCGTAACTTATCATTTGTTGTATGGGTTATGTTGGGTTTTTGCAGGTTTGGGCATATCATTTCACTCGTATCCACTGCTGGGCATAAGTAGGCAGCCTAACCACGCGATGCCTTATTATTTAAACCATAATATCTACTGCTGTTCATTAGGAACATTTTCAATATTATTCGCAAAAAATATGCTTACTTTTTCTTTTATCTACAAAGTTTTGGGGCATTATTGGTTTTTATCAACTAAAGTTACTTAAAGGCTTGATTAGAATACATCAAAGTATTTTTAGTTTCGAAGCAAAGATAACAATTCATAACCAGATCCCATATATAATTAAAACAAGTGAGCTAGTTGCAGACTATTGCAAACAATCTAGATAACTTCGTTTCGCCAAATCAATTGAGAGATTCTAACAATACACCGAACAGTAGCTCGTTGAGATGTTTTGTACTCAAGTTAAGAGAAAGTTGATCTAAATAAGTAGTAGTTCATTCAGATAGATCCAATCGTTATTATCATTTGATCCACAGATGTAATCATTCAATCCATCGATCGATAGGGCGTTGGATAATCTTTACGTAACAGTAGTTGAATATTCAGTGGATTATTTGAGGTTTAGCTACCGTTGAGTTGTTTATAAGTTTGTTCATATACTTTAGATGTTGGCAAATAGTTTTGGAAACATCGAGGTAATTTATGCGTGAATAAAATCAAACTATATTAATTTAGCATACCTACATATAATTGGTTATATTCTGGTAATATAGTTGGTTATATTAAGGTATTATTGTTTATTATATAAAGCATCTATTCTATCTATTCTATTCTTAAAACATATTACCTAGTATACCTATATAATAGATATAAAATACTTTACTTTTGGGTTTTTCAATTGTTTTATTCATTTATTTTCTCTTGTCCTTTATGGTATACCTATATTCTTGGCCAGTAATTGAAACCAACTTGTGGCTCTGACGGAAGAACAGCGTTGGTTGCTAGCTTGCTAGTCAACCTAGTCATGCTGAGGCAGAGCCATTTCAAACATGTATTTTAATCTTAGTTTATTATATATTTTAGTCTTAGTTTAGTAGATAAGTCGTGACGTGACTTGCCTTTAGGCCTGGACTAAAAATCAGCACTGGGTATAAACAGGTGTATCTACCCAGCACAATGCTGAGTGTCGACCATATTTGCTACCTAGGATTAATTTTGAGTTCTGTAGTAGATTTAAGGTAAATAAAATGATTTTCTTTTCTTTCTATTATATAACACACAAAGAAATAACATAACAAACAGACATGGTTAAAGTAAGTTTAAATGGTGGCCTTATCGCTACGAGCGATCTATTACGCGGGCTGACCCTGTACGTGCCGAAATACAACCTTTTGTAGCTTATTAAGGCTTATCAATAACAGTATAAATTACATTCTCATTTTTTTTTTAATTTTTTTTGTTTAAATTATCAAATTTCCTTAAATAGTAATTTTTTTTACCGCGACCGGTTCTGCAGAAACCCACCACTGTTTTTTTTATAATATTTTAACTGTCATATTGAAAGTATTTATATTTTAAACTAAAAACTTCTCCTATAAAAAAGCTAGCCTTAAACTCACAATAGCTTTCTACTAGACAAACGAATTTCACCTTGATTTTGTTATTTAAATTTATGATCATCGGACAGGTGTGCGCGTGGGCATACAGGCTGTATCAGTTTCGATACTGTTTTAGTTTTCTGGTAGTATATTTAGAAATATATTGGTTAATTAGCTGTGGATGGCTGCTGGGTGTTTTATTGTGACATATTTCTTATATTTTTTAATTTTTACGAACGAAAGAAGTAATTTTTTTTTCAAACTTAATAAATAATAACAAGGGTATTAAAATTTTACTAATACCATTTTATCGCAAAAATATCATGCGCTTCAAGGCAACAAATATATAAAAAAAAACTCCGTAAGCGAATGTACCAACCATACTAAAGATTATCAGATATATTGTATTCGACATGTTCCTGGTATAGCCTTGTTTGGGACATCCTGTATAACTTGTATAGGAATGTTATTAATTTGGGATTCGTTACAGCCTATACTTAATCCAGCTGATCGCCGATGCCTCGTATGAATACATCACAAACCTATTGTTAGGCGGGATTCACATTTAAGCGTTAAATGTTTTGATTTTGGAGATTTTAAAACGAGAATTAACATGTTCTCAATTTAGATAGAAGATAGAAAATTCTTTATTGCACACTTAAGAAAACAATCAAAAACAAAAAAAAAGAAATGTAACAATTGACGGTTTTATAGAGCATCTGTCACCAGACAACCGTGGATGGATAGGATCGTTGGATTTTACATCGAAATCTATGTATAAGATTCAAATAAATTATCAATACCTTATACAAAAATATTTGAGTAGGTTAAATAATAAAACTACCTAAATACATAATACATAAACATATTTTGATTTAGTATACATATAAATGTCTTTGTCTGAACATATTGTAAAAATAGTCAAAGTGGTTAGTTCACTTTAAAATCGAAGCCTAAAAACTCTTAGATCATCATATTTATATAGCCTAAAGTTGTTCCGAAAATAAAGTTGCAACATGCCATGTTGATTCATCTATCAATAATTTATATTTTTTTCTAATGTACATTTAAGTTCTGAATATTAAAGTAAAACCATTACCCACTTTGATATACCCACTTTGATTTGATAGTTTTCAAAAAAAACTCAACGTCATCTCAAAAATATCGTCATAATACTCGTACTTGTATTAAAAATCACCAAAAACAAAATACTTACCTGAATGGCGCGGATTGTTTCTATACTCAGTTTGAGTAGCTACTTAGTTACAGTAGCTACTCAGTTTGAGTAGCAACATATATAATGTATGTAGATTCATAGATAAAATCAATTTCATAGATTTAAATATAAAAATCCAAAGAGTTAAAAATAAAAGTCCAAGTTTTTAAAGTTTCACGTTCTCCAAAACCGGCTTTACATTTATATCCCCACAACAATAGTCCCGAGATAAATAATAAAATACACCTAATCGATTAGTATTGCTTACCGTACATTTCAACAAAATCCAACCACAAGTTTATCACCACGTAGTTCCACAACATTAACTGTTTTTAAGGTAAAATTAATTGTGTCTTGTAAATGGTGCGGTTATTATAAAAAAAATTATGTATAGTTGCTTATTGAAAATGGCCTATGTTTGCTGACTGCAAATTAAAATATTGTACATTGATTTTATGAAAATGGTAAAAGATCAATTATTTGTACCAAAAAATTTAAATTTGCTCTTAAAGCCATAAATTGCTAATGCCAAGCAAATAAATTGCTTAATTTATTTTATTTTTTTCTTCTATTCCTTAGGCCCATTAAGGTTAAATAAGAGATTACCTCACTTAAAAACTTTACCTCAACCGGCTATAAATTGAAAGTATTCGCAACGAAGGTATGATGGAACTCTCAGTGCCTTTTAATAACAAATGAAAATCAACTTTCGATTTCCTAGAATAGTATACAACACTCACGAATACAATATTTCATTTCAACAATGACTAATAAAATTAATTCAAATACTCGCCGAAATTAACAGATAAGTCGGTGGCACTGTTTTTATATTCATAGTAGTTTTTGTTCGATCACAATTGGTTTAATTTAGAAGGGTCAGGTTGTTGGAGGAAAAACTGTTGATTTGATACTAGTTTTAAGAAATAATGACTAACTAGATACAATCATGGTTTCGGTATTTTTATTGTTCTCGAAAATGTGTGTCCTTGTGCTTTCTGAGAAGACTTTGAGATTAATTGTTTTGAATTTTAACGAGGTTCTTGTTGAAAACAATTAATTTAAGTCTCGTATTAATCATTGTTTTCAAGCTTTTAGTCATTTTGGTGGTGCAGACAACAATCAAGATAAAATAATGACACTTGACAAAGTTATGAGAAGGTGGGTTCGATTCCCGCCTCGGGATAAATCTTTGTACGATCTGCAGATATTTGTTCCGGGTGTTCTGGTCGTTTTCTATTTATAATAAAAAATATCTATGTATGTATATTGTATTATGTATAATTATCAGTTATCTATAGTACCAATAACGTACGCTCTGCTTAGCTTGGGGCTAGATAATGTTGTGTGGATTGTCCAGCGTAGATATTATTATTATTTACTTTGGGAAAAACTTTGATTTTCTCCTGAATACTACTTCTTTATACAGTGTTAAAGTTTTATTATATAATTGTCATTTTATTTATAAATGAATATGATGAAGTAAATGGTCAAAAACATGTTTCATTTTATATTTTAAAGCTGTCATTAATCTGATTATAGTTTCATGAGAATTGCGTCAAAAACATCAAACCAAAAAGAAGGTGATGTGGGGGGCGTTAAATGCCGTTTTTTCATTTCATCACCTACTTTTTTATATTCTTTCTATATTTGACTAGGGTTAATAAAAAAAAAATACTCATGTAGGTACTGTTATTGTTACAAATTTTAAATGATATATTTTTTTCTTTCTCTCTCTGGTGTTTGAGCAATGTGACACCAGAAAGCGACGGTGACCACAAGCCTGCATACCATGGATTCATTTAGGTTTATAACACTGTTGCTCTGCTATTCATTATATTTTTCAGTAGCGACAGCAAAACAATTAAAGTTCGACCTATTTCCTCTTCTACACTATAATGCAAGAACAACTTGTAATAATAACTAGTATCTAGGTATTTTCATGTAAAAAGTAAATTGTATAAAAGTAAATTTTATTAAAGTAAATTGTTGAAAAAGTTGAATTCTAATTGGGCGCAGATCATTCACCGTGATCGGTTCTATGTTTTAATCAGAGAAGGATCAGTTTAAGATTTTTTATTCTAGTCTATTTTTTCTGTCCTAGTCCGTTTTGAGTTGTCTCTTAATCTGGACATAGACAATGCACACATTTTCATCTAGCCCCAAGCTAAGCAGATCTTGTGTTATGGGTGCTAGTAACTGAAATTCATAGCTGATGGTAGACCTATTATATTATTGCCTACAAACATTATGATTAAAGTGTAGATAAAAAGCTCAAAAAAAGTAGGTAGGTTCTACATTTTAAATAAAAGTCTGTCTCGGTTGGTACCGTTCTGTATTTGACCTAGATTAACGCGTAAAACTAAACAAAAAAGCATGCCAAGCAATTAGCGAGTCGAGTTCCAAATTCAAAATTGACAGACGTTGACGGAAGCCGTGAAATCGCATAAACAAATTGAAGTGTTTTTTTAGATTTTTTTTACCAACGGTATGTTATCATTGTGCTGCTGACTGATTTTAATTTGATTGTAATAATAAAAAGAAATAAACCTGATTTTGTGCGATGGCTTGTAAAACTTGTGAGTGGATAGGCAGATGTCAATCTGGACATTAGAGTCCGGTATAGAGGTAAGTTAAACGAGAGTGCTGCCCCGTTCAACCCAAGAGTTTTCTACCGAATAGGTATTTTGCTCCGTTCAACCCAAAATATTTTAGTTTCCCTCTCTACCCACACGTAATTATTCCAAATTTCTATTATTTAAAATCAGATAAATGACACAGTGAAACACCGAAGTAGATGGGTCAGCAGACCAATAAAAATATGTGTAGATACTTATCGACACTAATACATATTGTACATATGTTGAAATTCTTTTCAAGTCAGCTAATTGATAAGAAAATCTTCTGAAATAATTGATTAGCGACTTGCCTTTGCGAATGATAGAGGGATAATTTTAAGCGTTTTTCAAAAAACTAAACACATTTATACAACACCCTCTGCATGGGTATTTAACATAAATATCAACAATTAATATACATTTTAACACACCAATTGTGTTGTTTTTTCACTCGTTGGGTTGATTGAAGTTTTCATACAGGTCCTTCGGATACTACAGATTCATAGATTTTTTGAAAATAGCCATCTGTCAATTAGAATTCTAACAGTGAAAGAATTCTAAAAGTGGTCCTTTAGTTGCGGAGCTTATTTTTTAAAACCAACAAACAAATCTTTCCTGTTCATAATATATGTACCTATAATATATAAATAACTCAAGCGCCATTTTTCAGTCTAGTTGAATATAGACAGGTTTTAAATGCATAGTTAGTTCTTTTCCTTAATTTGAACATCGATTTTAACGGTTTCTATATTATGAACCAGATAACTCAGAGAAATACAACTCGGACCTATAATCCTGACAATAGCTTATAATCAGAACGGGTTAGCTACTGGCTTGTATCCAGTAGCTGGTAAATAAGCCGTAAGCGCAGGCGCGGTAATCACCTGCATCCGAGGTGCGTTTGCGCAAGTGCAGGCCGCTGGGCTAGAATTATACATCGCATGATATATAAAGCTTTTATACGAACCAGAGTGTAGTCAGAATATGTAGCTGATAAATTAAAAAATACTACGAACCAGAGCGTAGTTTGAGTATGTAGCTGATAAATTATAAAAATACTACGAATCAGAGCGTAGTTAGAGTATGTAGCTGATAAATTTAAAAAATACTACGAACCAGAGCGTAGTCAGAGTATGTAGCTGAAAAATTTAAAAAAATACTACTAACCAGAGCGTAGATAGAGTATGTAGCTGATAAATTTAAAAAAATACTACGAACCAGAGCGTAGTCAGATAAGTAGCTGATAAATTTAAAAAATACTACGAACCAGAGCGTAGTCAGAGTATGTAATAGATAAAATAAAATTAAATTTGTGCCAATCATGCCAATCGTTTAATATTTCGTAATTATTTATTTTGTTTTTTTTTATTATAACTATTTAAAAAACATTACCTTATAACTAAGAGAATTATATTGAAATAACCAAATAATCATACATCGACAACCGCTGGGGTAAACGTGTTCTTGAGTGGAGACTATGACTCGGTAAGCGTAGTGTAGGCCCTCCTACTAGGAGGACTGCTGAAAAACTGCTAACAGATTATATATGATGTCCTCCCAAATTTCTACATAATTTTTTGAGCGCATGCTATAAATATATTGTATGTACCAATGCACAATCAGTAAAGTCTATAGTTCTCTATATTTTTTTAACTAAAGTCCTATTTTCGTTCATTGATCGTGATCACTTTATTTCCCAGTATAACATGGGTAATTTGTCTTTGTGTCTTGTCTAAGAGCCGTAAAGGAAAAAAAAACTTTGATTATGATTTTGATATAGGGGAAGGTTGCGATCATTGGACTAGCGCTTTCATTGGACCACCAAGGTATTTCCAAAAATGTGCAAGCTAGCAACAACTAAACCTATCGAAACAAGTCCGCGGCGACTCAGTTGCACCCCACTGTAACCTCAGTTACGCTGCGACACGAGGCAAGGAGTGACGGGAGTTAGTGTGTTTGCGACGGTCAAAATCTAATAATTTGTCTCAGGACATCTTCATGTAAGTATCATTGTATTCATATTTGTCTGCGTGAACTATAAGAAAATATTCGATAATTTAATTGTTATTCCATGTGTGTTATTCAATTTTGTCGAGTTATGTCCATGTATTGTGTGGATTTATTTTTCTTAATTAGTGCCTTGTTGCCATCAATCGACCGCAAGAGAGTTCCATCGTTGGACCGGTCCAATGATAGCAACTTTTTTTTTCTTTTTCATAATTATCAGATAAAAACTACACCTAGATTTATTTTTATATTACAGATTATTTCATGTTTCAGAATTTCGCCTCACAAAAGAAAATAATTTGCATGGAATGAAGCAAGTATGAACCTTGCTATAGAATCGCTAAGGAAAAAAAAACGTTGGTTTAAAATAAGCAAGCAGAATATACGGGGTTCCGAAAGCAACACTAAAATTAAGATTAGAAGGAGTGAACCAAAAAGCTAAAGATCACGTCCAAATACTAAGAACTGAAAGTGACCTTCCTCCAGATGTTAAATTTAATTGTAGTGTCTAATAAATATTGATAATTATAATTAGTTGCCATGATTGGACCTCTAGAACAAATATCTCGAAGTCCATTGATGGCAACCTAGTGGTCCAATGAAGGTACCCATGGTCCAAAGAAGGCAACAGCCAAAGATTTAATTTTCTTCGTAAATGTCGGAAAGTGTTAGCCCGAATTGTTTGTACGATTGATAACTATAAATAAAGGTCCTAAGAAATAAAAATTATAAACTGGTTTCATTTAATCACTTATACTTTTTGAGATAGGAGGTCGTAAAGTTAGGTGGTCCATTCATAGCAACCTTCCCCTATTTTGTAAATGTTACAATAAAGTGTTCATTCATTCATACATTCATTCAACTATTATATTTTATAGCTTGCATTTTCTAGCATATCTCTAGTGAGTAGACTCCTTTAGAGCCTAGCAGATTACCCAACAGTTGACGCACAGTTTCCTTCGATTGCGCCACCGGTTAAGTGGGCATTTTCTTTTAAAACCTGTATAGAATCTATTCGCTCCATGTGGTAGCTCAAGAAAGTTGATAGATTCTGTTTAGCTTGTGATTATTTGTAACTAGTTTTTGTCTTCGGTCTTGCTTTGGTTGATGACTTTTTTCTGGATCGATACGGAAAAAAGAAAATGGCTGACCAGTAAAAACAGTATTTCGCACAAAATTAAATAAATCTAAGACAAGGTTTAGCTTTCGCCTGTTCATTTATAATAATAGACAATATGTAAAAAAACCGATAACATTTTGATTACTGAGTAAACTTGGAAATAGACAACTCAAAAACAAGATGCCCGAATGCCTGAAGATTGCCTAAAGATTTGGAAAGGCATCCTTGTCGGATGCCTAGATCCACTTTAAGTCGCTTAGCCAAGAGTAAGCAAGGCAAAAGATGAATAATTGAAATCTATAAAAAACCCGACTACAACTTCGTTTCTACCTAATTACTTTTTCCGCTAAATGAGGGGGCAAAGGTCTACAAAATGTAGCTAAGAATATAGGAGCGCAGACAAGTATTTTGTATAGGTGTGTTTATAAAATAACATTCTCCTCTTGCAGTGTGTATACCGCGATTTTGATAAATGAGGTATGTAGGCACCTCACTTTGTAGAGTTATATATGCTTACACCACTACAATATGAGGTAGGTTAGTCACCGGTTGGATGCTTCGAGGAAATAAGGAGCTCATACTTGATTGTATTTATTTCCTCTGAGAAAAAAAAACAATGTAGGGTGCGTAGTGTGCCCCCCACAATCCTATGTGTTGTTGTTGGTAGAGTTTGTAGTTGAGTTAAAGACCTTGTAAGTTTCACGGTTTACTAAAAGTAGTTAGGTTTTCGTTCGAGGTTACACCGTGACGTGTTGTCTTAAAAACAGTAGTTTGCGACTGGCCGTAACTGGCCGCGTAAACACATCACCATGTAAACCGCTGACCCACGGAAACATGCAGCGCTGTATGGTATGCAAACCGTACAATGCATACCATGGTTGTATTTCGAGTGTCTCAGTTTCATTCGAAGAACATACCCCGCGCTTCTACACCAAAAACGGCCCATGTTGCAGCAATGCTGATTTTTAGGTTGAACCCGTATGGTTACTTCAATATATGACCATAAATTTAATATAGCCCCAGATTTAACTTGTTTTCTTTCCAACTTGATAGTATCTGTGGGAATTGAAGCTATTGAAAAGTTCACAGTCAATAGAACTTATTGCATGAAACTTACGAAACGAAAAACATGTTCTAATTATAGTTTATGAAGGTGTCATCACAATTAACGCAACAGACAACAGGTTTTTATTTATTGAACTGTATCGTCATAAACAAGAGCTTTCGGTTTTTATGGTCTCTGGTCACAGAGTAATCAAATAGTAGAGTGTCACACAGATATCTGTGAAATGGACGAAAATATTCAGAGGGAAAATAGTTCTCAGCGCACACGACAGGAAAAAATTTAAGAGAGTGTAATAAAAATATGCATTGTCATATCAACCGGCATATTCCAGTGCTGGACACAGGACTCCCCCAAAATCTAATGCCCCCAAAATTAAATTTTGATTTCGTGTTTAAGCTCTTTGTATCAAACAGGAACGCCGACAAGGAGCCAGTGTATACCTACTGCTAATGTGAAACGGGAAGTAAAATCAGTGAACACAATTATTAGTATGTCATAGGTACCATTCTATAGGTGCGCATTAAAAATTTAATTGTGTAGTTATGACTATATATATTAATATATTATAAGAAACGTACCCATTTTATCGTGGTATTTTTTCCTGGAAGATTGCTTTAAACGACATTTTCTTTAACGAATAAGTCTCTAAGATGGCTAGTGAGTAACTGGAGTTATATGCTGAGTGGATTCTCCGGCATCATTTATTTATTATTTATTTATTTATAAACTAAGCTCCACAATGCACAAGTATCTTGGTTGAACTAAACTGTACGCACGATACAAAATGTTCACTCTTCATTATACCTTCCGAAAGTAATAAAAGTAATAGTTAAAGGCAATTACGTAACTCTTATAGGTACTGTTTTAACTGTGAGAGCGCTATAAAGTGCTATTAGGTTAGGTCCTCGATAATAGATATCAAATAAATAACCTGATGCTAAAACAAAATCAGGTCCAAAAAACATAAATTGGGAGTAAATAAGTCGATGCAGGTCTAAACAAGCTGAACTAATAGATTTGTACGCCATTTGCATTAAGGCGCTGCCATACGACAGACATCGTAAAACGACCACTTTTTCGTCGCACAGTTAGGCTTACTGCGACATATTACAAGCCCAAAATACAGTAAAATACAGTTTATAGTCAAGTGTATGGACAAAAGACTTATACAAAAATATTTCATAAAAACCATCTAGAAACTTGAAAAAAATATCGCAAGAAAGAACACGAGAATATTTTTTCGTCTCGAAATGCTCAATATTTTGAGTGATAACATTTTATAATTTTGTTACTGTAAGAAAGGTAATTTTATCATCTTGAGAATTATGTATAAAGATTTTAATTTACTGGTGTATTTACTTTTAAAATAAATTAAAACCGATAAATAATGTTGACATTGTCGAACTAGAGATTCAACTAAATCAAACGCATCACCATTTTCAACTTTATTTGTCAAGCGCTACGAACTACTAAATAATACTACTTATACCTAAATATTGTCTTTATACAGGGCCTTAAGTAGTCGAATCTACTTAGAGTACCAAACATTTTTAGGTTATATTGGTGCAATATTTAGTTTAGTCTCGGTTAATACTTACTTTGTATTGTTCAAATATTAACCTTATATTACCTACTTATTTAGGTTCTGTATAGTTTAAATTAGTCAATATTACGCCACCGTCTATAACTGTACCAAAGTTACGTGTCCATCCAAAGGTTGTGTGGAAGAAATAGCTCTTAGCGATAAGGACGACCATTGTTCCACTACTTCTGTGTTTTTTTTATTTCTCTCTATCTTGGTGTACAATAAAGAGTATTTGTATTGTTTTTTGTGATGAAAGGAGGTTGAAACTTGTCTTGCAAAACAGTCTTGTGTTGGGGGAAGAGTTGATCAACGTATATGATTCATTCTCCATTTGTTATATACTATAGTGTTACTATACTATTTAAGCTGATTTTTACAAAATTATGTATATTGGTATATTATATACCGCTCTATTTTTGAAGAAAATAGAATAATCACGAAAGTTTTGCATAGACCTGACACACTGTTACTACGTTGCTCTTTAGAGATGGAACTTATTTAATGTTCTGCTCTATCAAAGTAAATTGCGATAATAATTTAAGCACTACTCCAATCGCCTCAAGATCCACTTTCACGTGAATAATATCTAATTAATACAAGCCACATATTTTGCCACCAAATCAAATCACAGAGTCTAAATAATGGACTCTGTAACACAGCTTGGGCGGATCTCAACGGTATATATAGCTGGGGGCATTCCTTATTGATATTTTATAGTTAACTAGCGGTCGCAGACAGCTTCTCTCATCAAATTGCAGTAACTTGTTTGTCTTTTTATAAAAAAAATATGTAAATAATTCTAAACTTACTCGATCTGAACACATCATTATTCATCATCATCATCATCACCAGCCTATAATAGTCCACTGCTGGACATAGGCCTCCCCTAATGAGCGCCATAGATGGCATCATTATTTGGGGGTTATTACCCATAATCCCCACGCTGGGCATGCACATCATTATTAGTACTATTTAAAGGGTTTATTTACCAATGTATGTTTCCCGACGCTTCAAAAGGTTTATACAAATAAACACAATATTAACACGTTATAATAGTACTAGTATAGTAAATTACGTAGTGCATGTATAACGCTGTACGTTAAAATAATGTGTACGAAGATCTACAAGCGTTAAAATAAAGTAACTAAACGTCTACCTAGCAAATGTCTAGCAGGCAATATGCCTAAGTAGGAAAACTAATATTTTTGTTAAATTTGGTTCTATATGTAAGTAGTTATATGTAACACAGACAAACTTACCCACACGTTTTAATCATATAAAAGTATCAGTTCATAGGATATAATAAATAATCGTACAATAGAAAGTTCTAAATTATGAGACTGCGATATAGCAATTTGGGCGTAACAAAAAAATATTAAACTCCGTATTTTTAATTGAAACAATAGTAATTGTAATAAATAAAAAATAGACGTTCTTTAATACAGAAGGTTTGTACCACGTTGGTGGTCTGGGAGATTGATGATTTTTGGTTAAATGTGGTTTAAGACTTAACTAAATGGTCATAATATTTTGTAAAAGATACAAATTATTGTAATATTGTATTTGCGTACAGATAATTTTATTAATTTTCAAATCGTAGACAGTTTGGTATCACAAGTAGAAGTTTTAGATACAGTAGATAATTTCTAATTTAATTGATTGAATATTATCGATGTTTGAGTTTTTTCTTTAGTGTTTTTATGGGCGATCTGGTAACTAAGCAACAAAGACCTAAAAAATAATTTTGGTATTTTTTGAAAAAGAAATCAACTGAATACATTTATTATTTATTTTTGTACTTTCGTAAATTATGTTGTGTCGAAACAAAATATAAAAAAGGTTTGTCATATTGTAGCTTTTTTTAAATTAATACCAACTTTCTCACCCAACTGTCCAGTAGTTAAGGCGACCAAGCCAATTTGTGAACTTGATTGATTCTAATCCTCATAATCCGAGTCACTGTCAGTTTAAAACTTACCGAATTGACATTTAGAACAGTAGGACCTGAATTGTCAAGATTGGGTTTTTTTTTGTTGCTTTGTTTCTTTTTTAAAGGCGGGTTATATTGTGACATACGAGTTTATTTCTACTACTTTCGCCAGCGGCTATGTACTTGTTTCTCTTGAATTGAAATACCTATGCTCTTGCATAGGAAATTTGAAAAGTTCTTGCACCATTAGAATCCTACATCTATAAACATAGGCTATAGAAGATTTGCAACAAAGTTAGGGATGCGTATGAAAACTTTATTAATGGAACGTGTATATGTCTTATATTTTTTGTTAAATATCCGTGCGAAGTCGGGGCGGACCGCTAGTTAAAAATAAACGTTTTTTTAATAAATCATCTCAGTGTCATCAAAACTGACTAAACATCGATCTTACGTCACGATACAAGGAATCGATGTCGGACCGTCTAGTCTTTCTAAAGTGTCATTCGATCTTTATCGAAATACTTAACAAAATACATTATTTTGTATTAAGTTGACATCGCTCTTTGACCTGTGTTTATGATGATTTAATAGCTTCCTTTCACTTTAATGATTAATAAATCAAACAGATTAATTTATCAGACTGTGATATCCAGTTCTGACTTATTTCTTTGGTAAGTTAGTCACGGATTAGTGAATTTTAACATTAAATTAATAATGCTGGACAATCCACAATACTATCTAGACCCAGGCTAAGCAAAGCTAGTAATATTTGTCTAGAGGCAGGAATCGAACCCGCGAATAGGAAACAGGAATCGAACCTTTTGCGTCGCAGGTGGACTTTTGCCAACGCGCCACAGATTCGTGTTTTTAAGTCATTTGTTTTCGTAGGTTTACGACTACACGACAGATTTTTGACGCAAGCGGAATTAGCGTCAGCGTCTCCTATGATGAAATTTAAATCGATTGTGTGTATGTATTGTTCATTTAAATAATACATAACCGTCTCATGTGCAGAAAAGATTGAGCTTAGCGATAAGGCCCATTGTGCAACTTTGTTAACTCTAATTTTCCAGTTGTTGATATTTTCTTGGTGTGAAATAAAGAGTATAATATTGCATGGTAATCTTACCACAAGTTTACTATGATAAGCGAAAATCAGGGCAAACTGCATCAAAAATGTTGTCACCAAAGAACTTGGCTAGCCATTCTTATTCAAAACTAGAGTGAATCATTTTGTCCTACGTTATTAAATTTACTGAATGAAATTTCACTTGTCTATGTGCTTATTTTGTAAGCCTAAAGTAAGTTATTGAAATCTGAAATCTGACATCGTTGACCACATCTTCACTTTCCATCAAGTTAGATTGGGGTCATCGAAGGCCTAAGTATAGATTCTTAACAAAAGTAAGTTTGTTAAGAATCTATCTGTTTTCGATATGTATTTTCAAACTGCCTTGATCTGTTAGTCGGGTGATCCCACACAGCCTCAACTTAAATTCAATAACAAACTAAAAGCACAAATAATTCAGAATACGGTATAAATACCACTCAATCCCTGACGAAATAGTTGTAACAGAATCAATTTGGGCTCTGTAAATTGATATAAACATCCATATAATATGGAAATTGAGATACATGGACGGTTCTAGAAGAAAGTATTGGTTTTCAACAATAGAATCGTTGGATAAAGCCATTTGAAGATTCGGATTACAAATTTGAATTTGGAATTTACCAAATACATTTTCTTTTCTCATGAGGTCTGCTTGCATGGTTAGTTTATTGTTGGGTTAAGAAGAGATGACACCTGACAAATAGCTCAGATGGAAAAATGGAGTCGTATAAAACTGTCAGATAACTAGAGTTTAGTATCGCTTTTGCAGTATTTATTCTTAAAATAATTAGAAATGCCCTTCAATGTATAATAGTCATATTTTTATTTATATTGCACCTGCATTAGTTCGATCTTATTAATTTAATTTAGTAGATATGTATAGTTTATATTTTTACTTCAACGTTTTATCTGCCTGTTATACTAATAAATAATAATACTAGTATAAGAACCAACTTATATAAATAAGTAGATAGGTATCTATAAGAATGCTTTATGTTTACGCTGTTGGCGTTCCTTTCTGAATATATAAATATATGTTTCTCGATCGACAGTAAAAAATTTGTATGAAACTTTTAAACTTCCAAACTATCTTGATTCAATAGAAAAAAAATATAGCACTGATTCACTATAACTCTGTTTAGTGCGCAAGTTAACCGAAGTTTAATTCTTAATGCAAGTGGACCCAAACAAATCTGTGATTTTGTACTTACATTAGTTTGAACTAGAGATTGTTTTTCAAGTTCGTGACGGTCATTTATCACTGATTCGACTCATTCCCATACAATGCTTTAAAATATAGAATATGTTAATCTGAAATTGAGTAGACATTGGTTTTATTGATTTAAACAAATTTCCTTAAAAAATTTGAGACTCATGCCAACAGTAAATGAATTTTAGTGATTATGATGAAGAACTTAAAGCTTTAATAGAAGACGTAAATTAGGCGTTCACTGTTGAAGAAATATTGGAGTTTACGGAAAAGGCCGTAAAACTTCACAATACTCCAAGAACCAGTCAGAAAATGCGTGAAGAATTGCCATCTTAGAACTATTTATTCCCCATAATAGACGCTACTGCTTTAAATAGCACCCCATGGTCTGTTATTAAACCTGAGCAAGTGGAACTACATAAAACTTCCTACAGTTACTATATACAACAGCTATTACTCTAAAAGCCAGTATAACTTGACCTGTCAGATAAACAAAACTGCAGGATCACTGGGGTCAGAGATGCGTGGTAGTAATTCATAGAAGACCAGCATAAAAGAAGCTGTAGGATAGAAGAAATTAAAGGCGAATTCAGGCCAGTGCTAAGTGGTGAATGTACCGCAAGGAGTAATGTTATGCGGTAACGTTAAATCTAAGCTTATAACTGAATCTTCATTTACAAGGATGGTGGATGTGGTAATGCTGTGCAAAGTGGAGAAGGTATTTTTTTATCGAAATAAATAACTGCATTTGCGTTAAGTTTAGTTTGTAAGTAGAATTGCAGGAGTAAAGCGTTTGTTAGTAGAATTGCAGGTTTGACAGCGTTTTCTAAGAAAAATTTGGTTCTGCTTCTTTGAACTTGATTGTAGAATAATATGAAATTTGAATACACTGACGTACCGTCTTGATCGTCATCGAGTCCATGAATCCTAATTACATGCTTTGCTTTAGTTAGGTCAAAGTACTTGAAGACTTGTTGGTATAAAACCGGTTGCCACAGATATATGTTTAAAAATTGCCCGTGTGTTGTGTCATAATTTGAAATTTGTAGTTATAATATGTTTTATTAACAATCTTCCCCAAACTGAAAGAGATATGCCACATCCATATTTTTACGATCACATACAGAACCGGCACTCGCCAACAAGAAAAACAATTTGTGCGAAAGCATGCAAAGTTCAAAATTGCCTTGTTTACGGCAGGTGCCTGCTGACCATCGGTAATGGTAATGGTAACAGGCAATCTACCATTGTAGGTAAACTGTGTAATTTACCTGCCAACTTCCTTGCTGCGGATTGCGAGGCGAAACGGACTAGATTAATATGGGTTGAGTATGATGGTTGATGACAGGCGGTTTTTTTAGCTCTGGGGAGAGTGGGTAATGTCTTTTATAGAAGGGTAGGTGACATGCGGTAGGTAGATATTTATTAATTTCAGTCTAAGTTGGTTTGAATAGCGATAATTTTGAGCGATGTGGTAGTAGCAGAGAATCGACTTCTCTAACTTTAGTGACGTATGTCGTAAGAGCTGACTAACGGAGCCTATCAGCGAAAATAATAAACAAATGATGCTGGACATCCCACACAGCATCATCTCGCCCCAAGCTAAGCAGAGCTTGTGTTATGGGTATTAGATGACAAATATAATTGCACTCGTAACTTATAAATATAATAAGAAATATTAATATTGTATATGTTATACTTATTGAACATTTGATAGTTTTTTTATAATACGTAGAAAACGACTCGAACACACGCAAAAGTTATGTATCTGCAGAACAAATAGACGTTTGTCACAAGGCAGGAAACGAAATCGCAACCACCTAGAATGCAGGTCTTCAGCCAAAGCGCCACAGAAATCGTCAAAAAAGAAAAAGCAACAACTTTGTATATTTGCTTCAGGTTCCAATAAGAAAATATACCGAAAAAGGAAAATATAATTGAGTTCTGCAAATTTCCCAACAATAATTCCAATATACTAATAGCACAATCCTATGAACCAATCAATATTATTATTGGTCGTTTCCGCTTGTTACTCCATACTCATTTCCTGTTGCCAGACCATCTTTATTGTGTGCATAAATGAAGTACAATCAGCTAGGGATTTAAGCTATCTAATCTTGAGAATGAGTTATGGAGAAGGCTAGGAAAAGAGTTAGGTTTCAGATTAAATTTTATTTATTATTAGGAAGAAGATAGGTACCTACTGTGCCCGCGATAGGTATATTTTATGAAATTAAAGTTTTTTTTTTAGATTTTTATCTACTAAGTTTGGTATCGATAGGTATCGTCAGTCAGTAGGCGGTACAACACCGTGCCTTGAAGCACGTTAGACCGTTGGTCCGGCGTCAGGACTCTCCCCGATCGTGTCAGTCTACCACATTTAGGGACTGGGTAGTCAACGTGACAAAATGTTCAAGGGTTGAAAAGCCCCAGTGTCAAAATGTACATACAAATCATGGTAACAATGTTTTAGTGACAAATGGTACACATCTCAAAATGCAAGTACAACAAAAGGTGTGATAGACAAAACGCGCGAATTGGATAGAGTGAACGGAGGCATAGAATGCATCTGATTGCCATAAATTGTCCAATGCACATGCACATGCCATCGTAACCGAAATTCGGCAAAGAGCATCATCTAAAGTTACCGTTCTACCTTGTCTTGTTCAAACCCAATATTTATGAATGCCAGAAATATTTAAGAAATAAAGTCCCTTGATAAAATGATTAATAAATAAATAAATAAAAATATTTTATTTCAAATGACAAGATCCATATTTTGTTAGTAAAAAAATTACATAAAAATACTTAAAGTTAAGGTTAGTAAGAACTACACACAAACACAGCAAAAACATCACAATACACCTATCACCCTTCGCACAAAAAATATCCACATAATTAATAATTTATCTATTTAAATAAGGATATGATCATGGGAAATTACCTGATTTGTAGATCCTACATTCTCAAATGGGAGAAACTACTTCATTCTAAAATTTGAATTCGTTGGGTTTATGTTGACTGTCCGTACTTTACAGACGATCTCAGAGATTATGCTTACTTTGTTCTACAATGTAATAACTAAACAATTACATCTAAGTACAAAGTCTTCTGACATTATCGGGATATTTGTTTTAATAATAAACTTTATTATCGAACGAAACATCACCCTTAAATTGTGTAAAAAAAACTACAGGACACAAACCAAGAAAAAAACTAAAACTCTTACCACATGGCACCGAGATTCAGATATAAGCAAAAATTTCATTATGAATGAGAGCCGGTAAACTACGAACCTATTTTGAGTCGGAAAAACATCAACTAGTGAGCGCATAGAAGCAATACGGGCGAAACGTGAGCCGCACTCACTGATGAAGTCCTTCGTTAAGTGATGTGATGATGATGAAACGTTGGTGTTCTTCCAACACAAACTAGGACCGTAGTTAACCCGCTCACATTAATAATGAATTCGTCAGTATCAACGACTACCCTCAATTCGTCTTCAGAATCAGAAATGTCCACGATCACATTACGGCACACTACACTGACCGTGTCCGAATGCAGTGCAGTCGGCGCGACGCCCGCACTTATTAATAACAGGATTCCACGAGGACGAGACGCGAAAACCATCTCCACGATTAAAGTTTGGGTGTTTTTTGTGACGACCTCTGTGGCGCGGTGGGCGAAATTATTTGTTCAGGGAGTTATGCTCGTTTTCTATGTATAATAAAAAATATCTATCTATCTATGTACTCGTATATTATTATGTATATCAGTCATCTAGTACCCGTAACACAAGATCTGCTTAGCTTGGGGCTAGATAATGCTGTGTGGATTGTCCAGCATTGTTTACTTATTTTGATCGCGATCGCCTCTCGAACCATCCTTTTATAATACTGGCGCTCACGGGACAGGACTTTTGGTCAATGGTGGAATCTCCACATGAAGTATGCTCAGTGTATAAATGACGTTTAAAATTTTAAAACTTTTCCTTTCTTTAGAGAGATCTCTATTGTCCTGTAGTTTATGGTCCTCTGCTCGAGTGAACAGAGCTTGCCAGCAATAATAAATTTTTTGTGTGAAGTTTTGTTAGCTGTTATTAAAGTTCACTAGGACGGCTAGCGACAAACGTTTTAAATTTTAAAACTTCTCTTTCCTTAGCGGAAAAAATATTGCTTACTAAAATATTATGATACTTGTAGTTGATTAATGAAAGCAAGATTTTTAATAATATTCATCACGTTTATTTTTTGGTAAAGGTGTTAATAACGAAAATAATGACAAAAGTATGACATTTCAAAACATTTATAGAAACAAATTAAAGAAAACATTACTCCCACGTTCTCTAATCAGTATTTATCATTAACAAAGAACTCCATTAATTTCTGATAAGTCTAATTACCATATATTACACCGATACAACGTATTCCAAAATCTTTAGCATTTTCATACAAAGTGCAGGCTATTCTATGCCTGTACTGGAAAACTAAGGCTATTTCCATACAAATTCGTTTGATTAGCACCTCATTGGGATAATCTGATTATTTGAAATGGTCATTACAGTATATTTATGGGATGACACCTGTGTCTTAAGAATTCTATGTAATTTGAAACATCCGAGTACGCTAGGAGGGTTATGTACAAAAATTTGGAAAGGCACAAACAAGAATTTTAAAAGATTACAATTTTGATAGCATCTAATTGTTTTTTCTAGTTTTTTAACTGACTTCGAGATTTATTGTTATATTAAAATTAAATCAATATAATTAATGAACCCTTAAGAAATCCTAAGAAATTATATAATTTACAATGTTAATAAAAGTAAATCAAAAAAATTACAAAATCCTGTACAAAACATTGTAGATAGCATGAAATCTATGACGTCACAAGCGCCACAAATCATAAAAAGAAGTAAATATCTAATATAGGGATATTAAAAGAGATATGACTTAACAGCTAGACTGAGCCTCGGCTCTTACTAACGACGCATTATTATAGTGACAAATAAAATAAAATAAAAAACCTAACGCCATACGATTTACACTCGGCCAGTTCTGACACCCGTTTGACAAATAAGAAGATGACGAGAAATAAATAAAAAACTTAAACCTTGGAGTAAGGGATCCATAGAGTAATTAAATCTTAGAATAACCGATTCAGCACATTATAAATTATTTATATAACAACGATGAATACATATCAATATTAATTGAAAGTCAGTGAAGAGCGTGACGGAAATAATCGAAATAAAAATCTTAGCTTCATTTCAAAAGTAATACCTTTTTGCTTGTTCATTTTCATATTTTAATCCAACTCCTGCCCGCGAGTTCGCACGCTCTTTTCCGATAATAAGTAATAAGTAACCTATTCCCTTCTCTTACCAGCTAAATATTTTTTGTGTTGTTTATAGTAATTAAACAGACTAACTATCGCATTAATAAATACCTAATTAAAATATTGGTATGGATTCATACGTAGAAAAAGTGTACGCATACATTATGTGGTGATTTTTGAAAGAGCAGTCTAAATACTATTTTCGGTTAATCAAACACGAATTCTTATTTCAACTTTTCGATGGTTTTATGTAGGTATGGTACTATATTATTATAATAATTGAAACGTCTTTTCATTTTTTACACTGACTTTTTGTTTTTTTTTTATTATATTGTCGATTCTATACATGTCATACTCTATAGCGTCGGCATCTCTTTGCGCCTACGCAGTTCGTTTGACAGTTGTCGTTTACTAAAGAGGTTTTGTTTTTTCCCCCACACCACTTCTGTAGTACCTGTATTAAAATGATAATGCAATGCTACTAAGTATCTGTGATTGACTTTTGGTGTTTGGTATTTTGTAATCTCATTATTAGAATGGGGCCAGTGTTCTTTTTTTGTGTCTGTAAGTAAGTTATCAAGTGTCGCCTATACCCATTTGGTTATTTATCACTATTAACATTTCAAAATCTTTTCGGCCAATTTACCGATATAGAAATAAATAAATTACTTAATTTTTTTTTTGCCAATTCATATCACAAAATTAAGGTTTGCGTTGACAAAAAGATATCGCTATTGATCGATTGATAAAATTATTTCAAAATATATAATTAATATATATATTTTGAATTATCACAATAGTAACATATCTACATTTCTATGTGAACCATTACGCTTTTTTTCAACATTCTTGCTCCATACTATTTCCATAATTTTACAAGTCCAATCGATAAAAAAGTTCTAAACTAGATCACAGATGAACAATAAAAAATGTTCTTTATAACACAACAGTTAAATAAATCAACACTTACCAACCAATCACTGTGGAATGAAGCTGTAAACGAAAACTCAAGCCAATCGGAAAGTATAATTTTTATATAAATTACTCGAGTGGATCAGTTTACGACTAATAAAAATCAGAATAAATATGCGCCTACGCATTTCTATCGGCATTTTTTGAAACAATGCAAACGACATTTAGCGATTTTATTTCGATTATCATGTTATTTATATCGAAATTTCTGTTAGAAAAAGCAGCTCAATTTTATCAATATGAACGAAACAATTTCATATTTTACAAGATTATTGCTTTTAAAGACTTTTTTTATAAAATTGGTCATGAAAAAACTCACATCGAAGTAAATTAAAAAAAACCTGCTTAGTATAAAGAATCTTGTAATGTAATTTGGCTACACATAGTCGAAAAAGCTTAGTAGAAAGCCCTACAATGGCTTTAGAGGTGTAAGCATTAATGTAAGAGGACGTCGTTATTATTTGTTTAATTTTATATAATGACTAATAATATCCCATTTTAAGTTCCTAAACAAATTTTATGTGTGTATTATAAGAAGATGATTTACTTCTTTCTTACAATACTACTTTCTTCAATAAAGCTATTATAATTTCCGATAATTTTGCAGTTACGTATTTACTGATAATTGGATGCCATTTCACGTTACCCACCATATCAAGGCATGACTTGCTTATCAATAGTCGATAAAATCGATCGCATTTTTTCTCCATCCTCTTACAAAACTGTCAAAATATTTAGCTTTTCAATATTTCATCAATAAAAAAACTTTTTAAATTATCCGTTTCATAATGCTTTGTTATCAAGCACAAGAATAATAAATATCGCGTATCTTATGTTCATAAGCACAGTAGGTTTCTTTTTTACAATATTTTTTGCTTATGTTTGTTCGTTACAGGTTAATTTTTAAACCAACGGTGGTAACATACACGAACAAAGGACATAAGAGCCGGTTAATTATATTTTTTTGCACTTAAGACTGCTAAAAAACATATAATATAGGTTCCTATTATTATAGCTCATTTTCAAGTTCGTTCAATGTCAGTTTGATCCGCAAGATAACAATGCAATTTTATTGATTGAGCTTTTTGGCGAACATAAAAAGAGGTTGATTGTTTTTTGGTCCTTATTGGAGCAACAAAAGGGTATAAAGGGTATAAGCAGGGTCAAAATACATATATAAAAAATATTACTTGCGTTGAAAAATGACCAATTTAATATAATTGGAGTTTAAATAAATTCTACTATTTAATAAATCTATATAAATAAAATGTGGTCTTCCCCATTTTATACTTTAGTGGTAAATACCTTCCTAAAGTGAAAAATTAAGAGAACTAAATAAAAGCACTGCATAAATAGTAGTCACTTGAAGCGATTTAAAGCAGTGAAGGGTCGACAGCTGCGTACACGCATCTTTATGATTGAGGTATTGTTTCCCACGACCCGTGACTGGACCTGAACTCTGATGACCAGTTTTGTTAGATGGATAGCATTGGGAGAAATTTCATAGATAAATTTCGGATATATATATATTTTAAACCTTGACAATTGGAATGAAACAAAATAAAAGGTATCATTCTATTTCTAATTTCTATAAAAGATAGATAGCTTTTTATTAAATAAATTTTATTTACTCAATATTTCTCGAAATTTCCAAATTGAGAATCCGTAGAATGAAAACGCAAAAATATAAGTGGAAATATTAGTTTAGTGATTATCTCATGAGAACTTTACGACCGGCATTACTACAATCACTTGGTTACATATTTACATTCAATTATTTTTAAATAATGTTTTATTAAATCGTAGAGTTGGAATGCAATTTTCCTGGATCGTGACTGTATAAATGTTCATCTGTATTAATCGAAAGATTGTGTGGGTAATCGCTTATAATGGTCCATTGTGAAGCAACAATAAAGCAAACAGAAATATATATAACCAGGTAGGTAGGTAGGTACCCTACGTAAATATCTTGTAACGATTAACATCCACCATCTTTTAGTACAACCGTTTAGCAAATGTATATACCCAACTAGCAATCTGCCTGGCTTCGAACGGTTTTAAAAAAAGTCAAAGATTATAATTTATTACACAAACTGTGTACTGTGAATTTTCATATTATTATAATTACTTATTCTTCATTCATCGAATCAAACATTTTATCGCATTCTCAGCACACTGTACGTAACGTACGTTTCACATAGAGCTGTACCACATTCAAGATTGTATCCTTATGGACCACGGGGAATTATTTTCGTGCTCCACCCAGGTGAAACACCCAGAAGGACCACGGGCAATGGACGAAATATTGCATTTGCTTGTTACAAACAACAACATATTTTGTTCTGTTCGATGATTCTACAAATTCATAATTAATACCCCTACATATTTATATCCATAATCTGTCATTTCTATTTGAATAATGGTTGTGGAATTTACCAACATTATTCTACGTTGGAATTTATTCAAATCCAACCATTTTACCCAAACTCCTACAAGCCTTACTCATCAGAATTCAATTTCCTGCATAGTACGATCGGTAAGGCCTAAACACACTAGCTGTTTCTACAGACGTCAATCGACAATCGGTTTTGCAAGAAATGCATAGATTCACTGCCTTATAGGGGAGAGCAGGACTGTACGCACGCTTCGGTGGGTTTTTTGCAACCATGCAACGGTTGTTTGCCTATGAAAGGTATCTTCGTTTATATAACCCTGCTAATGTAAACCTACAGGTATGAATTAAAATAATTACGACAATCACTACAACTAGTCAAAAAGAATCAACTAAAATATTGAATTTGGTTCTTTTTGAAGATTAAATTATTTGGAGATTAATCACATTTTTTGAGTAATTAATATAAAATTATGTATACATCTTAGGAAATTTGTAACAATACTGCACCATCTTTTACAATAAATTATTACAAAAACTCACTCTTAGAGTACAACATAATTAACAACATAAAAAAAATAATAATAATACAGTGAAGTGCGAATCGCACTTTCTGTATCTCATAATGTTTAATTAAAACCTGATTGTGATACTCACCTAGGGTATCCTTTTATATCAATAATACCTTTTAACATACAATAAGAAACACAACATTTCCTGTAATTAGTTATGTCAAGACACCGTAAGCTTCCAATAATATCAAATTAAATCCACTCCTGCGCAACCGTCTAAAAACTAGAACGCTACTGGATGCCATAGACATGGCTCTAAACCAGTAACAAATACTATTTATCGTCCTGACGTAATTGCTTTCATTTTATGTAGCATCCGTTAGGCAACGCGCAAGCAAACCGAAGAATAGCACGTTGTAATAACTTATAGTTGTGCAGTTATTTTTGGTGCAAATAAGCGGTTTCCGATTTGCACTGTCGAAAAGAGAAACCATTCGTTGCAATGCAATGCTTTTCAATGTGACAATAAAAAAGTGATTGCCATAGACTAAAATAGATGACGTTGTATGAAACTCAAATGTGTTATTTCGTTGTTTTTTTTATGACACATAATTTGTGTACTGCGTCATCTAGTGTTTAAATAAAAAGTGGTATTGTTTTTTCTTAAAAGCAATGTAAAGCCCTCATCATCTCTATAAAGGGCATCAAAAATGGAAATCAGGGTATGTCAAATGAAAGGAAAACAAAAACAAGAAAAAATGCTAAAAAACTCCGAGAAACTTGAAAAAGTACATTTTCCTTTCATTTACATTGACATACCTACCCTAATTTCCAGTTGACATCCTGCCACCTTTCGAGATATATTCTAAAACCGCACAATAAGTTCGAATTTTTAATTTCGATTTTGAATATTTTTATTAATAATTTGACATTCCATGTAAGATACATGGAATGTCGCATTATTAAAATAGATGATAGATGGGATATAATGGCAAGAAAAAGATTCGAAGTATTTATGGTATTTTTACTTAAATTTGAGATATTGCATGCTTGTTCTATCGAGTTTTTGTAGCCAATCATTGTAGGCAAATCTAAAATCAATCATTAAGCACGTCTAGGAAGGTCTACATTACACACCAAAGTAAGTGACCCTGGCCGGTAAGTTGGTGCGACATTTCAGTATTCAGTACAAATGAAGCGGCGACAGTGTTGTCACATTGGGTTTGCCACAATTCCGACAAAAACGACTTTGGCATGTACTGTATACTCCACTATAATATGGAATCACCAAATTTCTCAAAATCATGATGTATATTCAAAATAAGCAAAACTTTTAAGGTATTCAGAATTGACTTTTCAAAACGCTTTACTAGCCTCAATTGAAAATAAACTTAAGACTTTTTATATCTTGTTTAGGCTTTACTACAACTCATGTATGTCTATTTACAATTACGCTTTACTTTAAGTAATTGACAAGAAATCCATCGCATTTTACTTACGAAGATCTCGATATTCGATATTCGATATCGATACTTAGGTATTATATATATCTTGTATGTACTTCTATGTATGTCTTGTTTGTAAAGATGCTGTGCTATTTAAAAAAGCCTTTTTATCATTTATTATTTTATGGTAAAAATTTTAGCGAAGGCTAAAAATGCCACATTCCATCCCATCACTAAAACACGTCAGACATGAAAACTTTTAAAAAAGTAAGTTCGAAAGTAATATTATTACTTTCGAACTTACTTTTTTAAAAGTTTTCTTTTCGGTATAGCCTAGTTAAATTAGGTAAGTAGAGCAGAGTATTCTAAAAAATTTATAAAATAATTTCGCGGCCTCAATTGATTATATATTTAAATTATTTAATGGATTTATGACCGCGGAAGAAAAATACGATGAAAACGCATAAGTTTGGAATAAAATCTTATTTATATGCAAATCATAAAGACTAGCAGCTTAATCAAATTATCTACATATTCAATTTTATCTTATCGATCGCTTTTTTTATATTTAATTTTTATATTTAATTTATTAGGTAGACAAAACACAATGACAAGTAATAGTAGGCTAACACAAATTATAATAATCTAGACTTAATAAAATAAAAAAATATAATAAAATAAAAATATTGCTAAGAGATAAGCAAAGGTATTCGAAATGATTCCGAATTTAAATTTCAAATTAATAAATTAATATCTATGTAATAATATACCAAGTATAATATCCATCATCTAGTGCCCATAACAAGCTCTGCTTAGCTTCAGTCTAGATGATGCTGTGTGGATAGTCTAGTATTACATATATATGTTTTGGAACAAATTCACGTTAAAACTACGTTACTCGCACGCAGTGAGAATGTGTTTTTTAATAATAAAAGTGTAATCTTCTAATGAGACAGTACATTATAAAATGTTAAGATTTGTCATAGAAGTTTAAGAGTTTAAATTAAGTACCTAAAAGCAATTAAAATAGTTGAAGATAAATACTCATCAAATTCTTGGTTTTATCTTACAAAATATTTTGTAATTTCTTAGCGTCTATTATTTGAAAGGAACGAGATATTAATAGGTTTCCATTAGTAATTAGAAAAACATAGGCCAAATGCTTCCGCATCTTACTAATAATTTTCATTTTCATAATACCTAAGTATTCGTTTTCGATTCCCGCCTCGGGACAAATATTTGTACGATTTGCAGATATTTGCTCAGGGCGTTCTGGTCGGTTTCTATGTATGATAAAAAATATCTATATAAAATATTAACAAGTAAGCATTATTGAAGTTTTCTAACGAATCCGTAACTTTGAAAATAATGTACCTATAGCATAAAGGATTATGCAAGATTTTAATGATGAAATAATTTTTCAAACAAGTCCAGTATTTTCGGAGCTTATTGAATCAACAAATTATTAAAAAACCAAATCTGTCCTCTGTATAATATTAGTATAATATCGATACATAGAAACCACCCAGATTACCTGGAAAATTAATAATAAAAAGCTGAACGCAAAAGTTCCTATCCAAAAGTAATTCAAATCAAATTGCAATTCAAAAAATAAAACGACGTTATTTACAAAGCATGCCTTTGTTATTCAAAATAAATAAAATAAAGGTCCAAAACAGGAGCGGCCCTTGCGTGCTGGCCGCGTTCCGTTTCGCACGAAAGCCTTAATGTGAAGAGTGCTGTTTAGCAAGCTATAGACTTTTAAACGCAAGATCGAAGACAGGTCTCTCGAAAAAGCACGCGGCCCGTGACGCGGCCGCAGTTTTTAACTTTTGTCGTCTCTTCGTTCATCTGGTAACATATCAAACCTGTGTACTTGTGCAAAAATAAATGATTTGATTTGATTTGAAAGGGCAGTAAAACAATGCATGTTTATCAAATTTTAAGTCGCAGGTCCTTTTGGGAGAAGAGAGTAAATTCTACAAGCAATTGTTATGTTTGTACTGAGACAGCGTAATTTAAAGGCTTATCGAACTTTGAGGCTTACCGAACTTTGAGGTATTAATTTTGGGGTGTGAATAGTGAATGCGGATCTCAAGTTACTTTGTAAGTAACGTTAAAGGAAAAAAAATTATAACACAACTATTAGCTCATGTGCCATTTAGGACCTTAATCTGATGAATCTATTTGTGCCTGACACAGAAAAACTTCCTCAAAGAGTTTTTACAATAGATAAGTATTCAATGTTCAGCTCAGCGGACTCAAAGGACATAATATTCACAGTAGGCACTGAAAGTGATATAATTCAATTAGAGTCAACAATAGTAAACCAAAAAACTCTGATGAACAATTTATACACGTTCACATTAGGTTCATACCAGAGAAAGAGAGCCGCTTGGGTGGATTATTCTTACTCTTAACTCTGAGTTTTTGCATCGATAATCGAACACTCAAATTGAAATGATAATGTCGCGATGGAAATGTTTATTTTTGAATGTTATCGGAAAGGTTTTAGTGGAAGGAAGCCTTTCAAAAGGTGCCTGATAAGCTAATGAAGTGGGGTTTTTGTTTCTCTTTTATGAATAGGTATTTTTGTACATAAAAATGGACGTGATAACTGCACACAGTCATGGTCGATTATTTTTCGATTTTAAAGTGAAAAACTGTCCTGATTAATCAATAATAAAAAAAATAACTTGTTTATGTGTATCTTTTACAGTTGTCTAACTATAATAATTTGATTCAGTTGTAAAAATTAAAAACCTTTTTCCAATTCTTTCACAGGATTATTTCTTTACGGGACAAAATAAATACTGGTGCTAATCCCTAGGAAATAGTTTTTATGGAAACAGTCTCTATACATAATTCACCATGAATACCTATATCATAGTACCTTTTTTTTTTGGTTAAAATATGCCAACATCACAAATCTAGAGTTGGAAATAAAAACAATAAGAAAGATTTACTAGTTTTGAAACACCGTATCAGTTCCTTTTTTCAAAACACCAATAATTAACGTTTATTTTTATATATTTGCATGCAAATACTATCTGAATATTTGTTATGAAACAAGATGTAATGTCCTTAATTTGTATTACTATGGATATAAAGTTGAATATAATCTTTGAGAACCTCTTAATGATATTCATCTCAATGATTTTTAGAGAATTCCGATTTAATTTTAAGATACGTCCTATTAAATGTTCTCATTAAGACTATTTGATTCCTTCTAAATCTAAGTGTAGACAACCTTAGTTCAGACCGTCGGCAACATTTTCACTTTCCAGTGTTTGTGGTCAAATGGAAGCTATAAAAAATGTATAATAAGTGCCACGAGTCGCGTTGAAGTCTTTTGTATGAAGAAAACTTTGATTAAAACTAAGAGCAGGCGCAGCATCCGTTCAAGCGTCTCCTAGCGTCGGATAAAATATAACAAGTGAAGAATGAATATTATTTCAACTTTTTTATGTCCTAGCTGACAGGGGTTCTCAAAATTTTTAGCGACGAACTCTTTGTTCAAATTTTTTAAGTAGCACCTGACAGCGGTTTCCAAAATTTTTAGACAACGACCTTTTAACAATTTCAATAACTTATTTATTTAGAAAACTGTCGTTACAAGTTATTAACGGAATAATAAGTTTGGGAATTAGCGCAATATATGTTTTTCATCAATAATAAACCGCGAACTCTAAAATACTGCTAGACGGTGAACCAAAAATTATGTTTTATGAAACACAACGGTCGAAAACTATCTTTGGTTGTAAATTTTATTGACTTTACTTATTTCTTGCGCAATTAATGGCACAACTTTTTCAAACATACATACATGAAACATAAATGTACATTACATAGACTTCTATAAAGCTAATGTATAAATTTATTGGCTATTCAACGAATAAAAAGTGACAGTAGTTATAGATTAACAAAATTTGTCAAATATGAAACCTAGAATGTAGTTTATTGATCGAGAACAGTTTAATTTATCGCGTAAAAAGCTTGTGAAACTGTTTTTACTAAATTGTGTGAGTTATGTACGAAAATTCCGATGGTAATAAAGTTGTTATTGATAGTGGTTAATGCGAGCAGCTTACCCAGTCAAGTAGCAAAAAATATATTGTTAATAATCGATATATTTAATTTTGTACGTATGAAACAATGTTAAGAGGTTCCATTTGACAGTTATTTACTTTTTAAACAATAAGGAAAAGCTGCAATCATAATCGTCTTTTAAACGGTTTTTTTTATTTAACACACAATTTAAAGGGTTTTTGTCGCTCAGCGATCATAATCGCCCTTTTAAAAGGTTCCAACTTCAGTTTTATTCAATTTTGAGTCAATCTTTCATAAAAAAAACATTCGTTGCTAGTAGTGCTAATAATTTGCAGTAATTTTTTACAATTTAGTTGTACGTATTTTTATATATCTAAGAATTATATTATAGTTGAAGTCCATCTAGAGTCCTATCATAAAAGCGATTGATCGATTGATTGCAATCAACACATAATTTTACCTTATTCTTAATAACCCAAGAAGATGGATTCAACACCCAACATATCGTAGGGTGACAAGAAAAACTCACTAAGTACAGTTTTTGGCAAGAATGACTTTTATTCACTAAGTTCATTATTTTTGCATTAACGTTTACAAGAAAAAGTCACCAAGTACGTACTTGCCTATTTTTGCCATCTAAAATAATGTAATAATCATCATCTACCGCTTCGAAAGAAAAATCCGGCAGGTAAAGTTCATTTGTGTATTTAATGACTTTGTGCTGGCAACATAATACGGCCGGATCACTACTTTACGTCACTAACTGTACGTCAACCAACGCGGAGGGTAAACAGAAATCAGCAAGTAGCGGCTATGTTGCTCTATATTGCTCAGGATATTGAACATTTGACGAAGATAGAACTCAAGTATTTGGAGTCGGGTCATACGTACGTACATGGAGTGTGATTCCATGCACTCAGCTATACCGCCAAGAAACATAGAAGTGCCTACTGTATGAATGAGATTCTTAAATCTGCTAGGAATGAAAGAGGCAAAAATAAGAGCAATGATAAATATTAGGTCTTTACCTATGAAATTGCCGTTTTGTATGAAAAAATTTAAACGATTTTTTTTTCATATATTTCTTATTTGTATTAATCGAAGTAATAAGCCATGCAATGCATCTTTGCCAACGCAGTGGCAGTTCATTGATGCCCTTCTTAAAGAAATCAGCAAGACGGGAGGCAACAAATTCTTCAAAGGCATTTTGTACTGCCTCTCGGGTATTGAATTTTTTTCCCGCCAAGAAGTTATCCAAATTCTGGAAAAAGTAGTAGTCTGTAGGCGCAAGGTCTGGTGAGTAGGGCGGATGACGGAGAGCTTCCAACCCCAGTTCTTGCAACTTGGATACCGTCTGCTGTGCAGTATGAGGTCGCGCGTTGTCGTGCAGGAGCAGCGGAGAGGAGCGATTGACCAATGCTGGTTGGAGATGTGCCAGCTTCTCCATCATTGTGTTCATTTCTTCACAGTACACATCTGCAGTAATGCTCATCCCGTTTGGTAAGAAGCTGTGATGAATCACACTGGCGTGGCGCTAGACGACCAAACAGTGACCATCACTTTTCTAGGTGTGAGTTTTCGTTTAGGGCATTGTTTAGGTGCTGAACCAGGATCCAACCAACTTGCTGAGCGCTTGCGGTTATCAAACAGAATCCATTTTTCATCGCAGGTAACAATGCGGTTCAAAATTCCTTCATTTGTGTGTCTGTTGAGCAGTGCAAGGCACGTCTCGACGCGTACTTCGCGCTGGCGATCATTGAGTTCGTGGGGCACCCATTTGTCAAGCTTTTTTACCTTGCCAATTTGACGCAAATGGACCAATATTGTTTTGACGCTAACGTCGAAAGCTGCTGCTAATAGATTGTGAAGCATCAGCTTCCACAATCGCCTTTAATTCGTCATTGTCGACCAAAGTCGGAACGGCAATTTCATAGGTAAAGACCTATTATAAAGTGCATGTTTTAACTTACAAAGATTTTTATAACCGACAGGAATTGGCTGCATTTACAATTAAAAATAGAAATAAAGACAAAGATAAGGTGCTGGTTCGGGATCGCAGTACGGTGGTTCTACTGCAGAGGGCGCTGCTGCCCACCCCCCGGTGTGTTTCCCTAAGTCGCCTCTTACGACACCCACGGGAAGGTGGGGTGGTGAAATTCTATGCCGGCACCACACGGCACAATTTTTAAATTTGTAACTTTTTAATACAATAGCATTTATTGTTTCATTAAATACCTATACATGAGTAAACTCAAAGCAGGTAAAACTCATTAAGTACATTTTTATAAATAACTAGTATAATTTAACTTTTTTAAATAAAAGTTATTTTAGGTTGTGTAGGATATCCGTTATTCTAACAGTCACCACAAATTCAAAGATATATAGCTAAAATCAGATTTTTAATAACAAAATAAGTTTAAAACCTCATTTTCTCTAATTAACTACAATTGCAATAAATGAGTTTTACTTGTCATCCCACGATATGACACCAGTAGACAGGTTACCATGGTTACGGAATAACTCGCTCCGTCGATCGCATACTGGTTGTAACAAAAGCCCTTTATTGCAGTTGTGTGTGCAATTCGAAAGATGTGATATCTATCAATAACCTATGCTACCTACTCACTAAGCGAAAGTCATGTTTTCTTATGTGTTGTATTGTACACATACACGTAATTATTGGTAAAGTATTTTGATGGATGCTGTTCATATAGTGGAAATGGGTAAAGTGTTACAGATTGAAAAAAAAACATGTTGTTTTTATGAAATTAGAAGACACCATACTTTTATGTTTCTACTGTAGAAATATTCTTGGATAAATAAATTGAGGACTGATGAAAAACCATGGTAAAAGATAATAGAAGGAACCGATCCCGTGGGATATTCAGGATAAAAAGTGGTCCATATATTCCAGATCATAAACTATCTATGTACCAAGTTTCATCAAAAACCGTTTAGTATTTTTTGCGTGATTAGTAGGATAGGTAACCTAGGTAAATAATATATACTTTGTGTTTTTAATAAATTATCTATATTATTTATTTTCTGTTTATTAAGCAAAAGGGTCTTTTAAAACTGTTTTATAAAGCTATACATAATTCCAATCAAGACTAATCAGTCCGAATAATTAAATTGAAATAATTAAATTTCCTAAACCTCGCAACAGGTGACCCATGAAAAATATTTTTTAACTACCAAATAGAATCGTAAAGGAAAATCACTTAATATTAAACATCAAAGATCATCAAGGTTTTGGTACAGAATCGAGAAACAAATCTTAAAAGAGCGCAAATTAATCAGTTACGACTTCCAATTTATCTCGCAGACGTTTTCCATGACTTTTCTCTATTCTTCTCGATGAAATTAATATTAATTATTGTGTATTCCATTCTGCTATTGATTTTAAATTACAATCATTTATTTGCAAGACCACAAGCATTCTGATACATCGGAAAAGCAGGTGCACATACCTTAGTGTCCACAGAGAAATCAATACCCTCGCACACAGTCACCATTGATAACACAAGCTCACTCACACTATTATCATTTTCATCAAAGTATATAAAATCTCACTTAACTTTAAAGTTCGCAAAAAAGTATATTTTCCAATGTCATTCATACGTTACCGTAAAAGTCCTTCATCCCGATAACTCTTCACGGTTTTCCCGGCATCGCGCTTCAAGAGCGCGAATGTGTGCGTAACAACCTGACTATGAGCTTGCGTAGACGCAACTAAAATCACCTTGCAAGGCCCACTATAGCCCTCTCGCTTGGAACATCTAGCTGTCCTGCTCTAGCGGGCATTGTGCTCAAGAGACCGGCTTCACCGCTTGACAATAAATTACGTATAGGAATCTAATCAGTATAATAGACGTGTGATTTTTTTTAATTCTGACCGCCTCTTCTAATAGCGACGGACAATGATCTGTGGTGGATAAAAAACACCAATTACGGTGAAAACGACGTCTTGACATGGTTGCTGCGCTTGGGCAGGTTGATCCGATGTAACCTGACTGCACTTTCAATTAGAATTAGAGATTCGTTGCTTTTTATTTCATGTAATTATGGTTGGTCAATTTACCCGCGAATTTTTTACGGATATCCATCCTTTTTCTTTTTTTGAAGCAGGATCCGCTTTGTTATTATTCTAACCCTTACCGCTAACAATAATTAACAATAACTGCTGACATGTGATTAAGCCATACTTTCTACGGCTCTAATTAAAGGTAGGTAAATTTTTAGTCACCTTTACTATTTAATAGTCATTAAGGGTCAACCTTGTTAAGGATTCATCTCTTACCTTTATTTAGCATCAAAACGTGGCTCGTTCAAAGATTTCTCCTCTTTCTTCCTCGCTTTCTTTCAAAAGAAAAACTCAATAACTAAGCTGCACGAGCCTGCAAAACCAACAAACAAGACCTTTACTGGAATATTATAATTTGTAATGTCTACAGACAAAAACTGGATCATCTGCTACTGGGTTTAGGGAAGGGAACGTTGCAATGGTTTACAAGAAAGTAAAATCTTAGTTTTTTAATCATATTTATCGTTAAAGATTATTATTTAATCATATTTTTATTCTAAAGGACGTTTACTTGAAAAGTATGTCAGTTCTATTGTAACCTTATATCTAACAAACAACACAAAAATACAACAAAATTTAATTGATCAGTTAAGTTGAAGGTATAATCAAATAATTAAACTTGAAACTTGACAATATATACATGTACGGGGCGTAAATTGATAATAAGTATTTGATAGATTTAATGTAAAAATTAGAAAGTTCAGCGTTCTCATATTTTCTACGTTTTTAACACGGTACGGATCAGCCAAATATTTTATCGAACTTTTAAACCACGGTTATCATAGAAAAACATAGAAAGAGAAAATCAATTTACTGGCTCACATCAGAACTCTTTATCAGAAAAACCTTGTTTTATAAAACTATAATTAATCATATCAAAGTGACACCTTTTATCACGTACCGAGCCGTCGGCAAAAGCTAGTTTAAATAATGAATATAAATTAATAAATAAACAGCGACAATGTTATACAGAACGATAAAATTTCATCCTCATTTTCAAACATCAATCAAAAGATTTAAATAGTTTTGTTAATCCGGCTTATCTTTATTGTAACAATTTGCCTGATATACATATTTCCTATACCTTTCTGGATATTCCGGATAAAGGAACATCCCTACATGCGGTCGACACATCATTACGACAATGTTTTGCTTAGCCCTCTCCGGATTTATTGTCGATAAAGGCAAACATGAGGCCGCTGTTTACGGTACAATACAACTCGTCCTTACAAATTAGTGGCCGAGAGTTGTGGCAGAGGTTTTCTTGTAAAAACTTGCTTGCCTTTATATTACGTAACAGACAGCGTTACGTATAGTAGTTTACTATACAAGGAAAACACCAAGAGCACTTAATCTTCAGACTGTACAAATATTTGTCCTGAGGCGGGAATAGAATCCTCAATCTCTTGTAACGTAGGAGGACCTACGCCTTTTCAGCCAATGAGGTCGTCATACCGCAACTAAGTTTGTAAGAACGAGTTATACTGTAAGGCGCAGAGTTATATTCTACTACATCTATGTACTTTGCACACCTACCGCTTAAAATGCGATCATTATTTTTAATTTAACAATAATCACACCATCAACACTTTTCGAAATTCAAAAGTTTAAAACAAAAAGAATTCCGAACTGCCACAGTTCTCAATTCCGAAACACCAACCGTAATTTACTTAAACGGATAATTACATTCCATTTTAAAAAATCGCAACAAGTTCATTCATAATTTTTCGCTGGACTTTCGCAACCTGCCCTTACCGTTACACATCGGGCGCAGCTGAGAATTCAGCTAGAACACTCCTGAATAAAAATTTCCTAAAATAGCAATTAAGTACCGCGAATTCCATTTTTACCCGTGTCAAAATGGAAATATTATATGTATTTAGACTGAGGTGTAATTTGTATGTTTGTGTGGGCACTATTTTTTGCTCAGCTTAATCGTGCAGCTCAGTTCAGCAAATTTAGTACAACCCCAATAGCGAACTTTTCGTTAATCTAAAAAGGGGACGCCTGTTTTCCTATAAAAGACTTTGACCGTAAAAAGTTTGCTAGATTAGCTCAACTGAGTTGTGGAATCGAGTTGAGCTCTGGTATCTTTTAATTATTTATTAATTTTGATTGCATTTACTCAGAAAAGGGTTTTCCTTTTGAGGTACAGAACCCTAAATATAATAAACACTGTTTTTGACATAATACGACCACCTGCTTTATCTTGATTATTACATACCTAAATATTTTCCCGTTTTTATTGGCCGTGTGGTGCCGGCATAGAATTTCACCATCCCATCTCTT
Source organism: Eupithecia pulchellata (assembly GCA_963931895.1). Lineage (NCBI taxonomy): Eukaryota > Metazoa > Arthropoda > Insecta > Lepidoptera > Geometridae > Eupithecia > Eupithecia pulchellata. Next base: position 5,596,205 of record OZ007534.1, on the reverse strand, counting down.
CCCGAGGGTGTCGTAAGAGGCGAAGGGAAACACACCGGTAAGCGGGCAGCAGCGCTCTTTGCAGAACAACATCACCGTACTGCGATCCCCGACCCGCATGCCCAGCGTGGTGATTATAGGCAATAACCCCCAAATTATAAATAAAGCCATCTATGGCGCTCATTAGGGGAGGCGTATGTCCAGCTGTGGACTGATATAGGCTGACGATGTGCGATGTGAATTATTTTCAGAAATGAACTCATTCATTCATTGTATAATTATTATGTAACTTTAGACGTTTAGTATTTTTGCTTTAAAATGAGTCTGCTTAAGTTACATTTACTTTCATATATATTTTCTTAAACAATTAAATAAATCAAAAAGAAAAAGAGAAGGTATAAAATTTGTTCCGAATGAGCTAGCTGTTCCCAACTCACAGAACAACTTTTATCGTGTGCTCGAAACAATGAAATTGCCTTATACCGCCACTGCCCACAACCGAATAAATCATGAAAAACACAATTATAAGAAATTACACCGCGCGTTATAATTAAAAGAGATCGTATCTTACAATCTGTCGATTTCGAGCAAATAGGACCACCTACAATTATTGATGTTAATTATTTTTAGGATTTATGCCTTTTTAACATTTGGCTCTATAGGTTTGAACGTTGAATAACGTATCTTTGATATTCGTTTGTCATTTCTAACTACTTAGGTAGTTGAGCTACCTGTAGATTGTTCGCAACAGTCTGTTAGCTCATTTATTTCAATTGTAAAAACTAGTTCTCCTTTGGCTTGATAAAGACTTAATGTTTGACAGTACTTATTAGCAAAAACCAAGCGTATATTATTAATATTTTCGCGTTTTATTACAAGCTTTATTGAGTAGGGCAGGTATTTTACTATTATTTTGTTTAGAGGAATTCAAATAAATTTTAACACTTCACCTGCCACACGCACACTGTATTATGTGGGACAGCTCGTTGTGATCACGCTCCGGCTCGCATCGCAGGCAGGGAATGCGTTAAGAAACAGAATAAATGGATTACTATTATTATAACTGTATATTTGCTAGTTATAATTATTATAACGTCCTGATCCGGAAATATTTACATCTGATAAAGCCCATTTCAGTCTAGGGCCACCCACTATTAGCAATGTTGTGATTATTATTAAATTAAATTTATCAAATTTACGGAACAGAATAAATTTACTACTATTATTATAACTGCCTGTAGTTATTATTATTAAATAGTCCTGTTCTGGAAATGGCACTTCTAACAAAGCTCATATTCATGATTAATATCAAAATAAACTTATGAAACTTACTTAAAACTTTATAAAACAATGCACGAAAATAATGACCTAAGACCTATATTTTATACATTAATAAAGGTCATTATTTTCGTTTTCGTGCCTAGCACTTATCACTCTTTAAGTAATAATAATAATACCGCCGGACAATCCACAAAGATTTTTTAAGTGCTTTGAGAATCTTCCGTTTATTGGCCGCAACAAAATCCCCAAACAAAATATTATTACAATAAGATCGGTTTCTGGAAACTTATTAAAACGTCACCTAACATACATACACACAAAAGTGACATTTATAGGTATTTTACACACCAGATAACAAAGTCATTTGACTTTTATAACTTTTTGTATGGAGTTTTATGTACTACATCGCACTAAATAGTCATTATTGTGATATATCCGTAAATTTAGGACCGCCTGTCATTATCTAGTCCAAATAAAAATAATAAGTTGACTATAATTTTAATTTGTTTCAAAGAAACAAGATTTGTTATGTACGCCACCGTCTATCCGAATAAATCGCTTTTAGCGATAAGGCCGCCCATTGTGAAACTGTTTGTGTTTATGTTTTTCTGTTCTGTTATTATCTTGGTGTGCAATAAAGACTGTATTGTATGTTTGTATATAAAAAAAAACTATTTCACGGTTTTTTTTTTTGTTGCGCAGCAAACTTAAAGGTTTGTCTCACTAGAACTGCATGTTTCCACTGTTCATTTGCATATTTTTTTAATTATTACTGCAACTAATTATCGTTAAATAGTTGGTTTGCGATTGTAAAATAACATGACATGTATAATGCTGGACAATTCACACAGCATCATCTAGAGTCTAGATGATGCTGCGTGAATTGTCCAGCATCTAGACCGAAGTTAAGCATGGATACTATATAACTGATAAACCTTAATATACATAGATGGTTGTATTATGCATAGAAATATCTGCATATCCAACAAAAACTTTATCCCGAGGCAGAAATCAAATCCGCAACCTTTTGTGTCGCAAGTAAACCATCACCCGCGCCACAGAAGTCGTCAATATAAAATATCACTTTGACGGTAATTTACCGTCCAAGTTATATTTTGTTTTGTATACTACAAAGATTTTTGGTAACTTATCTAAATAAGACGTATTAATATTGGTAGTTGCTCGTGACGAGATAATTAAAAGTAACTTCTAGTAAACAAAGTATAGATAAACGAAGGTAGTTGGATCAGTTTAAGAGGATGAAAGTTGAATAAATCTTAAATAAGTACCAAAATCAAAATCTATAGATGTGCTTTATTTCCATTATATCTTACAACTCTTGTGCTTCACAAAATACAAATCACATAAGTAATTACTGGGAAGTAAAGTGATCACTTTGAAAGAAAGGAAGAAAGAAAATACATTTATTTTTATCCAATAAAAAAAATAACACAGTTAAAATATAAAAACTAAATAAGGTTAACACAAAAACGGAAGTAAGAAATATCATATAATAGCTAAATTAGGGTACAAAATGGTCCCCACCTCAGCATTTGTAGCATTTGGCTAGGCCTGATGCTACGCTGGTTTTCAGGTGGAGCCCGGACATGGAGTGACGCGATATTTAATAATAATACTTTGATTCATTGTTCACTTCAATCTTTTTAAGGTAACGTAAAGAAGCGAAAAAAACAAAACATTGCTTATTAATAGACAAAAATATGTGCGTGTAAATTGGTAATAGGTCAGTGTTAATATTGCTCTATGAGCAAATAGATTACCTACTGATTTTCAGCTACTATACTACCTTTATTTTTAGATAAGGCGATCCAGCGACACACGTCTATCAGTAAATATACGTAGGTACTCACTGCTCCAATAGAAATCGAATAATATGACCTCTCTGTTTCGTCTAAAATGGATCAAAAAGATATGTTTTTGTTCAGCTGAGACAGAGATTTAGAATAAGCCGCGCTCCGAAACTCAATTATCTATATGACCAATTGTACGAAGTTCGGGCCAATAAAATTAATCTCAACACAACCGACGCCATTACCTACGGGACCGTATTAATCTTTGAGCGTTGATTAGTAAAACTATAAAAGCGGAAGTATCACAAGAATGCGGTTAATGAGAGACTCAAGCCGAATTTTATGGTTGATCGTTAAAATGGCCGACAATTGTCTAATTGTTGCCTACTAAACAAGTAACATCGTGGGAAGACCGAGCCGAAATGGCGGAGAAAGTAAAAAACACGGCTTTTATAGCGTCACCAGTTCCAAATTCAAATGTCTCTTCGAATCTTTTACCGGCAGTGATTGGTACAGCGAATAGCTTTTAAATTTTGAAGTTCTAATTTCGAATTGACGATTTGTTTTTTACTGTCGAGATATTTACGGTAGTATTGATGGCCAGCTATGATATTACTGGAGCTCACATAAAATAGACATTCGTAGAATTTTATCTTGTTTTGATTTCATGAAATTATCTATTTATATGTCAACATTCTAAAATTACTATAAAATTGCTATCAAACTTTTATTTGTCAAAGCTTTTTACGGCACTTACCGCCATGGAAGAAAATTACTTATTAAAAAAGTGTACCGTTTTAACAGTTACTATGTGTTTTACTTAACATTTAATGTTTACTATTATAATTATTTTGTAATAGGACAATCCATAAAGCATCACCTAGTCCCAAGCTAAGCCGAAATAACAAAGAAGTGGCACAGAGCCAGTTTACTTGACGTGTTTTTAATAAGTAGGTATATAATTTATATATGTCAAAAAAATCAAAAAAATCAAAGTGCTTTATTTCCTTTAGACCTTACAGGACTCTTGGACACGTCACAAAATACAAGTTAAATAAGAAATAAAAATGGGAAATAAAGTGATCACTTTGATTAATTGTTCACTTCAATCTTTTTTAGGTAAAGTAAAGAAGCGAACAAGAAACCTTTACCTTGTTAGATTGTTAGTTTTAGAGTTGGAGCATAACTCGTCCCAAACTTTTTTGTCGTCTAGATAATCTGATATTTTATAGTAAGCTTTTTTGCAAAGTATATTTTTGACAATCCGTTTGAATTTATTTATAGATAATTTTTGCAACTCACTTGGAATTTTGTTGTAGAAGCGTATACATTGCCCTTTAAAAGATACATTAATCTTACGTAGCCTAGTAGTAGGCAAAGGCAGTTTGTTCTTATTTCTAGTATTTAAATTATGTATATCGCTATTTTTAATGAACTTATTGATATTTTTATGAGTGTACATTAAATTTTCATAAATATATTGACATGTTACTGTCATTATGTTTATTTCTTTGAATTTTTCACGCAAGGATTCTCTGGGACCCATATTATAGATTGCACGAATAGCCCTCTTCTGCAGCACAAATATGGTGTTAATATCTGCAGCGTTCCCCCACAGCAGTATGCCATAAGACATAATACTATGGAAGTAGCTGAAATAGACTAGTCTAGAAGTATCAACGTCTGTAAGATGACGGATTTTTTTGACTGCATACGCTGCAGAACTAAGTCTCTTCGATAGCTTATCTATGTGTGAGCCCCATTGAAGTTTACTATCTAAAGTTATTCCTAAAAATACAGTACTTTCTACTATTTCTAAAGATTCCTCTTTTACCTTTACATCGGCCTTAACTTGTTTTACATTGGGTAGAATAAATCTAATACATTTCGTTTTGGTTTCATTAAGCAGAAGATTATTGACACTAAACCAATTGACTACTTTTGCATTATTCACATCGTCGAAATTTGTGTTTTGACGTTTAATTTAAAAAATTAGTGAAGTATCATCAGCAAACAATACAATCTCGTGATTATTCTTAACGAGATGAGGGAGGTCGTTAATATAAACAAGAAATAGGAAAGGACCGAGGATAGACCCCTGCGGTACACCCATTGTAACTACAGATCCCGAAGACAATTCCCCATTAATGTCAACTCTTTGTATCCTGTCACACAAGTATGAAGTAAGAAGATCCAAAGAGTTGTCTTTTATTCCATAATGATGCAGTTTCCTGATTAATGTTTCATGGTGTACACAATCAAATGCTTTTGACAAGTCGCAAAAAACGCCTAAAGCATCTTGCGACTTCTCCCAAGCATCAAAAATATGCGATACTAACTCTACACCGGCATCAGTAGTTGACCTGCCGCGAGTAAACCCAAATTGCTTACAGTGAAGCAGGTCATTGCCATCGAAATGCCTTAGCAATTGATGTAAAATAAGTTTTTCAAAAACTTTGCTGAACGTTGGCAATACTGATATTGGTCTAAAGTTAGTGGGGTCAGACCTACTACCCGATTTAAACAATGGAATTATTTTACTATGCTTCATTAGATCAGGAAATACGCCACAGTCAATGGATTCATTGAATATAAAAGCTAGATCTGGTGCAAGTGTATCAATCAATGGTTTAATAAGTCTAACGGAAATGCCCCAGAGATCTGCAGTTTTTTTTACATTTAATAGATTAAAAGCTTTTTTAATATCAGTTTCATTGACAGGATTGAAATTAAATTTATTTTTGCATTTGGGTACATTTTCTATAAGCAAAGACTCAGCGATAACTTGAGATGATTTTAAGCACTTTGTAGTAGAAATTGGAATGTCAGTAAAAAAGTTTTCAAATGCTTGGGCTACGTCAATGTCATTTTTGACTGAGCAATCATTAATCTTTAAGTTATAATCATTATCGTAAGTACTAACCTTTCCAGTCTCACTATTTATTATTTTCCATGTCGATTTTATTACATTTTCACTATTTCTGATTTTCGAGCTTATATAATTTGATTTTGCCATTTGACAAACTTTTCTGAACATTTTTGAGTAATTTTTTACTTTTTCTTTGAACTCAAGACTAAAATTGTATCGTTTTTCATTATACAGTTCATATAAAGTTTGCCTACTCTTATGTATGTAAAGAAAATTAAGTAGTATATTAATTTCCTTTCTTTGAATTTTGGTGCGCTTTGTCTAAACTGACTGACTGACCCCGTGACACTGACAGATACTTCAGAGATGTCATTCAATGTCATGCTCAAAGACGAATGGAAGTTGTTTTTTTTATAAAAGTCAAGAGATTCGATTTCCAATTATTATTTGTAAATTAGGTAAAAAAGTGGAAAAAGAGACTTTAATTGTCGTTTCTTTGATTTCAGAGCAACGCAATACTGTTTTTATCTCGCCACACAAACTATATCCAAAACTGTCTTACAAAACGACAATTCTAGTTGAGACGGAAACGATGGACAAACTGCGGTTTATGTTTCAAGTATGTTCATCTACAGATGGAAAAAGCAATGTTATCTGCATAACCTCAATTGAGACGCCGGAGGGCCTCGTGTTTGATATCCCAGAAGAGTTTAGAGCGGTAAACAAGCACACTGCCATAGTGAATTCAGATATATACATTAAAATCAAAAACTCATTAAAAAAAAGACACCAATCTCGTAGAGTATGGATCCCTCTAAATAATGAATTGAAGAAAATATATTTGGATGAAGGTGAAAATTTACAATTTGGTGATCAATATTTAAATGAAAACATAACAGAAATAATGCCTTCAAACAATACTAGAAACACTGCATCAGAAAATAAAAATCTTGGGAAAACTGCGGAAAGATTTTTAATAGAAAAGTTTTCAACTAAGACGTCTAATGTTGAACAATGGTTAACTGAATTTGAGAGTGAATGTGAAAGATTCGAAATTTTACAGGATGATGAAAAAATTGAGATATTGAAACATCTACTAGAAAAGCAATGTTTAGATTGGTACGCAAGCATGTTAATGAAACTGTCAATAAATTCTGAATGGGCTGTGTGGAAAAACAACTTCTGTGAAACATATGGAAATAAAGGTTGGTCTCAAATCAAATATGCATTTACATTTAAATATCAATCAGGATCATTACTGGAATATGCCACAAAAAAAGAAAGATTACTGTTAGAAGTTAACAAGCTAACCGATGTCCAAACAATGATAAATCTAATTGTAATGGGATTACCAGATTATATTATAGATAAAATTGATAAAGAATCAGTAAATTCAACTGCAAGTCTCTATAATGAAATTGGAAAATATGAACATTATGGGAACAAAAGGAATTTCAGTAAAAATAAAAATATTTACAGTGGATATAAAGAAAAACCTGATAAAATAAAATCATGTAAAATCTGTGAAAGTTTAAATAAAGGAACTCGGTTTCATCCGGAAGAAAAATGCTGGTTTAAGCAAACCAAAGATTATGATCCGAAGAAAAATTATATGAAGAATGTAAACAACTCAGTGATTGATGTTGAACTTAATAACAATAATACAAAAAACGAATAGTAACACCATTAATTAAAGTCAAACTTATATTGAATGAGCAGCTAGAAATATTTGGAATTTATGACTCAGGCTCTAATGTGTCTGTAATTAATTCTAAATTAATAAGAGTAAAGGACAATGGAGAGGAAAATAAAAACAATGATAATTTAATAACAATTAATGGTGTTAAAAAAACAAGTGGTTTGGCAAGAATTAAGATAAAAATTTTTGATGTAGAAAAAATAACTGAAGTATATATTATTAATGGAGAAGAGTTTAAATACGATTTTCTGATTGGACTGGACATGATAAAACAATTTAAACTACTTCAAGACCATAATTTGAAAATCTCTCAAAGAATAGAAAAAATAGAGATAGAGAATGAAAATACCATAGATAAGGATGTAAAACAAATAAATACTTCTAAGGAAGATATAATTGGGATAAATCCAAGTTCAGTGAATTTTAATGAACATGTAAAGGAAGAGGATTTTATTTTGAACATGAAAAATTTAAATAACCAACAAAAAGAAAAAATAGCAGAATTGATTGATAAATATAAATCAATTTTTGCTAAAGACAAATATGATATTGGGACAGTGAGAGATTATGAAGCCCGGATTGACCTACTTGTAGACAAATACTGTTGCAAAAGGCCGTATAGATGTTCGGTTACAGACAAACAAGAAATAGAGGAACAAATAGCAAAGTTACTTGAGAAAAATCTCATAGAACAATCATATAGTCCTTTCGCAGCACCTGTAACACTGGCTTTCAAAAAAGAAGACAACAAAAAATCCAGACTTTGTATAGATTTCAGAGATCTAAATAAAATAGTGATACCGCAAGCCCAGCCATTCCCATTGATTGATGACCTCATGGTAAAGACATGAAACTCAAGATATTTCACAACGCTAGACATCAATTCTGCATTTTGGTCTATACCACTCCGAATTGAAGATAGGAATAAAACTGCCTTTGTAACGCAAGAAGGAGGCCATTACCAGTGGACATGCCTACCATTTGGCCTTAAGACATCGGCAGCTATTTTTCAAAGGATTCTAAGTAATATATTAAGGAAGTATAAACTTAATGATTTTGCAGTTAACTACATAGATGATATCCTTATATTCTCTAGTACTTTTTCTGAACATATTTATCATCTAACACAATTATTTGAAGCAATAACAAAAGAAGGTTTTAGAGTAAAATTCACAAAATGCACATTTGCTTCAGATTCAGTAAAATATCTTGGTCATATAATTCAAAACAATACAGTTCGTCCAGTAAGAGATAATTTAATTTCAATAAAAGATTTTCCTACACCGAAAACTCAAAAAAATATAAGACAATTTTTGGGGAAAATTAATTTTTACCATGAATATATACCAAGAATTGCAATAATTTTAGAACCCCTCCATAACCTGCTCAGGAAAAATCAGAAATTTATTTGGTCTGTAGATTGTCAAAAGTCTTTCGATGAAGTAAAAAATCTACTGTGTTCACAGCCAATCTTAGCAATTCTTGATCAGAATTTGCCAATAAATATCTATACAGATGCATCTTTGGAAGGCATTGGCGCGGTTCTAAAGCAAATACAATTAGATGGAAAAGAAAAACCAGTAGCATACTTTTCAAAAAAACTAAATGAGTCCCAAAAGAAAAAAAAAGCAATTTATCTAGAATGTTTAGCTATCAAAGAAGCAATAAGATACTGGCAATACTGGCTAATAGGGAAATCTTTCACAGTATACTCTGATCATAAACCATTGGAAAACTTAAATATTAAATCAAGAACAGATGAAGAATTAGGCGACTTAACATACTATTTGTCACAATATGATTTTAAAATAAAATATGCTCCAGGAAGAGAAAATTTAGAAGCGGATTGTTTAAGTAGGAATCCAGTGTTAGAAGCAAATCAGGACACAGATGAGCAATTAAAAACTGTAAATATTATAACATTAAAAGATATTCTTTTGGATCAAGAGAAAAATGAAAATGTTCAAACTAATAAAACAAAATTAATATCACGAAACAATATTTATTATAAAAAGGATAGAAAACGTGAAAAAATTATTTTATCAGAAGAATTAAGTAACAATCTTATCAAAGATACACATGAAAACATGTTTCATTTAGGTGTAAAACAAATGCTAAACCAGATTAGCACATTATATACAGCAAAAAATTTAACAAAAAACATTGAAAGGTACTGTAGAAATTGTGAAGTATGTATAAAAAATAAAACAAGAGGACAGGAAAAATATGGTTTAATGTCACATCTGGGACCGGCTACAAAACCTTTTGATATAGTTTCGATAGACACGATTGGAGGATTTGGAGGATCACGATCAACTAAAAGATATCTACACCTATTAGTGGATCATTTTACAAGATATGCCTACATTGTGACCTCAAAAACACAGAATGCAAATGATTTTGTTAAACTTATTAATAAAGTAACACAATATCATGATATTGGTATGCTTCTAACAGACCAATACCCCGGAATCAACTCAAAGGAATTCAAAAAGTTTTTAAATGAAAATTCAATTACAATGATATTTACTGCAGTTAATGCTCCATTTTCGAATGGCTTAAATGAGCGATTAAATCAAACACTAGTTAACAAAATCAGATGTAAAATTAATGAAAAATGTGATAAAAAAGCATGGACAACAATCGCCCATGACTGTGTAGATAAATATAATAACACAGTACATTCTTCTATAGGATTTGCACCGAAGTACTTGCTGGATGGAACAGATGTTTCATTATTGCCAAAAGAACTAAAAATTAATAAAAAAATAGATTGGATAAAAGATAGAAAAATAGCTTTTGAAAATTCAATTAAGTCACACAACTACAATAAAAAAGTATATGATAAAAACAAAACACACTGTCATCTCAATAAAGGAGATCTGGTGTATGTCGAGAACGGTAACAAGCTAAACAGAAAGAAATTAGATGAGCTAAAGATAGGTCCATTTAAAATAATTGAAAAGATATCAAATTCTATTTACAAAATTGATACAGGTCATAAGAAACCAGAATCAAATCTGTTTCATGTCACAAAACTCATTCCGTTTTCTAGGTGAAAATTTAAGAGAAAATTTTCCTATTTGATGGGGGGAGATGTAAAGAAAATTAAGTAGTATATTAATTTCCTTTCTTTGAATTTTGGTGCGCTTTGTCTAAACTGACTGACTGACCCCGTGACACTGACAGATACTTCAGAGATGTCATTCAATGTCATGCTCAAAGACGAATGGAAGTTGTTTTTTTTATAAAAGTCAAGAGATTCGATTTCCAATTATTATTTGTAAATTAGGTAAAAAAGTGGAAAAAGAGACTTTAATTGTCGTTTCTTTGATTTCAGAGCAACGCAATACTGTTTTTATCTCGCCACACAAACTATATCCAAAACTGTCTTACATGTATACCTACAGTTGCCCACTCACTAAAGGTAAGTTTTTCTGAGACCACAATCGATTTGGGTGTGAATATTGAATTGAATGCAATGGTGAATTTGTTAAAAAAACTGCAATATGACTCATTGGGGTTGTTATATGAGTGACAAGGTGGTGGTTTAGAATCCCAATCCAATTTCAACCGCTCAAATCGACTTGTGGTCACAGGTATGTATGTTATTTTTTTTTTTACATTATTATTTTTAACTTTAATTTGTAATTTGATTATTTGACCTAAGTGGTCTGATTTTAAGTTACTTATTATATTTTTACTAACAATTTTATCATTTAAGCAAACAAACATATTATCTAAACAATTTGCTGAAGTTTCAGTTATTCTACTGGGTTCCAAAAATAGTGGCTTTAGATTATAAGAGTTAAATAAGTTAATTAATCTAGTACTTAAGGAGTACACTTCTAAAAGATTAATATTAAAGTCTCCACATACTATGAGATTTTTGTTTGATTTTGATATTTTAAATAAGATGTCATCCATAATTTTTTCAAATATTTCAAAAGAGGCTGATGGTGGGGTGTATACGCTTACTACAATAGTTTGCTCCAACTCAACACATGCTACTTCAATGTGGCTTTCAATCGATAAACAAACTATGTCTTTACGTTCTTTAAATTTTATAAGTTTATTTAGTAATATTAAAGAGCCTCCACGAATAGCATGTGATCTGCAAAAAGAACTACCAACCTGATGGTTACTAAAGTTAAACATGATCTCATAGCTTTTCAGCCAGTGTTCTGTTAAGCAGATGATGTCAATATCAAATGAGTTCATGTATAATTCTAATTCTAATAATTTACTTCTCAAACCTTGAATATTTTGGTGTACCAAGTTGGTAAACTTTGCATTTATTTTACAATTTTGTTTTTGTTGTTTTTTCTTGTGATTAATAATATTTGACTTTATAGGGCTAGAGACTTCCTCTATTGTCGTTATTTCTAATTTAAATTACTTGGAATAACTTCCAAGGTATTGTTTGTCAAATTAAAAGAATGCTCAAAAGAAGCATTTTTTATAGCCAAGTTTTTGGCTGTTGTTTTAAAATAATAGGATAGCGAAATTGCTATCTGTCTTTTATAATAATTGGAAAGGTAATAATTACCTTGAGTCAAATAATATTTTTTACTAACAATATTGTTAGTGTCAATCACATGTACATTATTATTGTTGCTTGAAATAGTGTGCAACATCATATTTAGCTTATATCTAAGGTTGTTTTCTGATTGTGGCAAGCTGTCGCTGTAAGGGAATGTGAACATCACAATTTCTTTTAAGTTTAAAGAACACAGTTTGTCCATATACCTGATTAGGTCAGATTTGTTCACATTACCCCTATTTCCAAGGCAAATTATCAGATTAGAGTTACTTTTAAAGGTGTAATTATCAATATTTTGCATAATATAATGCAAGTTAGAATTTGGAAAACAGTTATTTACTAGAGGATGTTCCATACTCATATTTAAGAACTGACCCATGTTTTTTCCAATTTCATCGCAGAACATGATGGTTTGCATACCTGAGTATAAAGTGCTGAGATCCAGATGGGATACAGCTGACACAGTGCTGTCCGGACCTGAGTGGTCACAGACTGGGCCTGGGTTACAGCAGCCGCAGCCCTCCAGAACCCTGCCCTCCAGACTCACCTGGCTCCTGAGCAGTGCATCCATGGCCAGATTGAGTTCCCTTGTCTGTTCAGTTGTGCGTTCATAAAGACTTATGTAGTGTTCTAGGGAGTGCTCAGCCTGGCCAAGTTTACATCTCAGGTCCAGCATTTCAGCCTCATATTGGGTCTGATTATAATTTAGTTTTAATGTACAAAGCTCTAATTTATTGAGAACTTTTCTCTTACATTTGAGTTTAGATACTGCATTTTTTTGGTTTTTAAGAAGTTTTTCAGTTTTTTTTACAAACTTATTTATTTTAACATATTTTTTTAACTTAGTTTTACTAATATTGCGTTTGTAGTTTTTGCTGCTGGCCTCCACATTACACACTGAGTCATCTTTAGTTAGGTCAATTGTTTGCATAGTGTGTAAGTTGCAGCCTGCAACAGAAACTTGGCCCGAGTTAGATTCTGCGGATATCAACTCATCAAATAAACTTTGTGTTTTCGCGGTGGCAGAGCTGTCGGCCGCTTTCTCCAGCTGGGTGATGTGTTGGTGGGCGTCACACAGTTGTCTCTCCAGCACTGAAGTTCTTTGCAGGACGGACTCAAACTCAATGCAATCGGCACAATGGACACAGGATGTTTGTGACTCTTTCACGCAAAAACTACTAAACGAATTTTGATGAAACTTAGTATACAGATAGTTTATGACCTGGAATAACATAGATGGGTTATTCCACTTTTTATCGAAAATCCCACAGGATCAAGAGTAACGCGGGTGAAACCGCAGGCACCCAGCTAGTATTAGTATATTAGTGATATTTACCCCATTGAAGCTTGACTAGACGCAGAAAAAAGTAACTGCATTTAGTAAACAATTATCAATTCTTCCATTCAATTCGCATTTGCTACGCTGTCAATATTCAATCTAATCTACTTTGTGTTGGTACAAAAACATTCGAGTAGTAAATACAATCTAGTAGGGCAACTCTCGCAAATTACTATATTTATTATAAAACAACAGGATCCTTGTTGACCTGTAATACAGGTTCTTAAACCAACTTCACTCACCAGTCTTCACAAAACAGGTTTTTGTCTGTACCTACCCATTAAAAACATAATATTAGTCTATCCTTTGTTACAATGTCATAATTTTTTGTTAGTGAAAAAATTTTCGGCCACGGCAGCTAGTATCAACGTTCACTAGCCATGTGCACGGGGGTATTTTACTGAACAAGTGCGCAAACACTGATCTAATCTCTATTGCCACAGATTCAGTCCCATAATTCGTAATCAGTCATTTCATCTTGCATATTACACATTAAAGAAAGCTCCTTTTTTGTAACTGATTATAAAAACATATAACTGAAGTTATTTAAAAGCAAAAATGCATGCGAATCTGTAGGAAGAAACTATTATATTAAGTGGAATAAAATGTTTTAATTTATTTACACAACACCTAGTCTTCGAATATTGAAAGAAAATCTTAAAATATGTACGAATTTATTTGTAAAACAAAAGTGGAAAAACGGTTAGATACTTACCAGATAAAACAAAAAACCAAATTATTTATAATTACAAAATTAAGAACTAAAAGAGTAGGTACGAGCCAAAAAGACGGGTAGTTAAATTAAAATTACCTACTACATAATTGATGATGTCGACTACATAATTTCCTTACCACCTAGAGTTGCTCTACCGGGTAACCTCTACTATACCACCGCGGCACCATTGAAAGGCTATTTTTCCTTCTCAAGCGACACACGACAGCGACAATACGTCGGTCGCCGCGACAAGTGCCGCGACTTTCTGTCGCTAGCTGTCACTTATCGGCTTAATTGGCTGCTTTCCATTCAACAGGAGCTGTACTAATTTTATACGAAGTAGCTTAGGCTTGTGAGTCTGTTTGCTTCTTTTTGGTTGGTTTCAGGTCAGTGACCACTGGATTTTGTGGGGTAAGGGTATATATCGGTCGTCGAGAATCTTGGTCACAGTCGATTCGTTTAATTTATACCTTAAGTTTTTGAGCTGGTCTTGCACGCGTTGTTTCTATTGATACATCTAGAATAGAAGGGATATTTCTTTATTGCACAATCAATACATAGAGGATAATAATTAAACAAGATACATACTATATCGGGTGGCACAATCGGCGGCCTTATCGCTAGCGTTTTCTTCCTGGAAACATTTGGATAGATCGGACCGGTACGTATTAAAACTGATGGTAGTGTAATTAGGATAAGTGATAGAGAGAAATATTTCCAGTTATTTTATTTCCCATCGGAACTGAGTTATGGGTAAATATGCTTTACCAGGGTTAAAATCTTCAATCCTTTGGTGTAAACTTTCAGCATAATCCGTAGTTTCGACGTAAAAAACTAACAAACATACATAATCAGTGCATATTAATTATTTATTTATCTATCCTTGCAAGCATCAAAATTTTTGTATTCATAACTTAAATGTGATGGTGTAGTACTAAAGAGAAGATAGCCTATTAACATGCACTTGTGTCGGGCGTTTTTAAAAAATAACAAAAATTATTCAGGATTTTTTTCTTTAGATTTTTTTAGTTAGTCCCTAATGCAGTATTTATTATCAGAATTCAGACTCTAACCAATATCTAGAAAAAAACCAGAAAAAGACAGTTGCAAAAATAATTGTTTCTAGATCTGACTAATGGTCTTCACAAAAACATTACGGTGTTATGATATGAAGTACACTTAATTGGTAAAATCAAATCCGATAAAAATAAAACAATAAAAACTTGCCCCTATTTCAAAACTTCTAAAATTTTATAACCTCGAACAGAACCACTATAGCTCTTCAAATTGGTACGAAATTACTTTTTACCAATTCAATACGGCAAATAAATTGATTACAAATATGTTATTACGCGCTGTAAAAGTAATAGACAACACGTGTCGGTGTATTGTGCTGTGTATAATAGTATATAATTTTATGACGCTGATTGTACCTACGTGTATAATTATTTAGGTATAGTGTAAAATTATGCTTATTCCAAGGCTTGCCCGGAGGCTATGGCCTAAAATTATTGTTTTCGAACAAAAGGCTTCGCTTTAGGCTGTTCTTTGTCGTCTTGATCGATAAATCGATTGAGATGATTTAAAAAATGCTCAACATTTTCTACGTACTTACATTACGTCATGTGCCTCAACTATCTTAAGGTGTGAAAACAATTCATTAGTAAAAACATAGATGACGATTTTTTATTCAATATTGATTGATAAATTTTCATAACAATTAAGCAGCAATTCATAAAGTTGTTTTATGCCATCCGAGCATTTACGTGTCTTACGTTTTAACGTATAACACGTTCAAAAATAAAAAATCCGAACCAAAAACTAATACAACGAAAAAATACGATGAAAGTGTCAACATCGTAATAGACACAAAAAATCGTACGCGATTTTTTCAGTAGGTACATCCGGTGGTTAATACGATTCAAAGACAACTTTTCTTACATTCCAGCCATTTTGTGAGGTTCACGCTAGTTAGCAATCCACTATTGACCCGTCCATCGGCGAGCCACAATGGGCCCATAGCCATTTACTGCCTGATGGACGACGTGCCCGTAATTGGGTGCGAACTGTACACTCCTGTTTACGCGATTTGCTATTAATTATTTTCTAGCTGAGTGTTTCTTGGTTTGGTTAGGAGTTGATGTTATTATTTGCATTTTGCTTTGATAGTTCGAGGTGTTTTGAAGCTTGGAGGTAGTGTTCCAGCCAACCATATACAAAACACTTAAAAAGATAAACCGCGCCCCGTAGTAGTAAAAAATAGATAGATAGATAAATAGGTATATAGATAGATTGAGAGATATAATAATAAACAATAGTTCTTAGCTAGGGGCCAGGTTTAGACTTGCGACTCGTTATGCTTACTTACGATCAAGTTTTAGTTAAAAATAGGAGTTTTTGAATTTAAGCATAAAAATAACAATTCAATCAACCCATCTAAACGTGATTTCTAATTCACTTTTAGAAACTGTTCTTATGTTATTTTAAACCTTGTTTATTAGTGCTTGTGTTCTGTACAGCAAAATACATATTTATCAATTTAAAAACACCCAAAAAAATTAACTAGTTTTAGTTTTTTGTATTCTTAAATTACATTCTAATAATCCTTACAGAACCGTACCAAACTGTAAAGTTTCTTTACCAAACAAAAACACGCTCACTCCACTGTGACACTATGTAAACAGAGTTAATTTTGCCTATAAACAGTCCACTTCTTGCCACCCAATCATACACAATCATACAATTACACGCCTTGTTACGGCCGCTAAAAAACCAACGCTCGGACTAAAACGTGCAACTATGTACTACACTTATTACGGCACTGTTTACTTACCCTGTTTGTATATCCATATGTCTATATAGCTTAGTTCTGCCGTCCGAGATCTAAAAGACCGTACGTGACATTTGATCGAATTTGGCTTTGTTTGCTGGCGCGTTTTTGTCAGCAGCACATATCCTTGCTGCTTAGTTAACGCTTGGTAAAAATATTTGTGATCGCAATGAAGGGGTTAAAAAATACTCAAGGAATGCTGCATTGCCTCTGATATATTTCCTTAGTCGGTTCTTAAGACATCTTCTTTGGAGATACATTTTTTGTTTCTACATGGAAGTGACTACGCTAATGTCAAATCCTTTGGAACAGCCCCTTAGCACGAGGATTCTTGTTACTAACTATATATCTTACATATTTATTACTATATCGGTATTGTCATCGATTATGTAAATTATTAGAAAATCTTCCCTTCACTTTAATAATAATATGTACACTGGAAAACAATATTCCTAAGTAATTAGTACATAGTAAACGAAAAACAAAATACGGTTGCACAAATACTAATAGCGCTATCTACACCTGGGGCTCTAGACAAAGTAACATTTGATTAGCGAAAGCGATGGTAGAAAAGTACAAAAATGTATGGATTTGACATATTCCTTCGATATCACGCATCGCAACGACAATCATCATAGCTCAAATGATGGCGAAGTTCAATTGGTAGACAAAGTAACCTTCGCGTAGCTATCGCCTTGTCTATTCTATACGTCTGATCGCTAAATGCCGTTATGTTGGCACAATTGGTTGTCAATCTAGACTAGATATGTACCTCTAGATACACACTAGGAGATGGTTAGACTGTCATAGTTTGATTGAAGTATTGCGCTTGATAGATTATTTAAATATACATAATGTATGGTTGTGTTTATGCTCCTGAAAAAAGTACCTGCATTGATTGTATTGTTTACTTTTATTTTTGGTTTTGCATATAAAACTGTATTTTATACGTAGTTTTATCTGCAAAATAATCTTATAATTTAAATAATATTATATTATTATTTTTGTGAACTTAGAAGCATAAAATACTTCAAACGGGTAGTTGTTTACTCGCTGATATAAAAAGGCCGGAGCGCGGCCGGCGGACTCACTTGCTCTCCTCCGTAGACCGAGACACGTTCTCGGTGACCCCGTTGACCCAATTACCGCCGCTAACCCGGAGGTGACGTCAACTAGTACCGATTCGCTTCCGCACACTACACACACGATCAAAAACCGACCCCGCCGGATGCGGGGTCGAAGAATTCCCCGCTTCCGCCCATAGGTGCACTTGTGCACTTAGGCGAAACCTCCATACCCTCTTGTAGCATCTGGCAACAGCCCAAGCCGAGGTTCGCACCTAAGTGGTGGCCCTTGCGCGTGTTGCCCCAACCTAACTTTACCGGTGTGGCGCCCTCTGCGCCCGCCAAAAGTCCGGTAACGCTGTCGTGGCCATCTGCGGTCAACAGCATTAAAGTCCATTCGAAAAAAAAAAAAAAAAAGGCGGACTCACTTGGAAAGCAGCCGTCGGACAGAGCGGAGCTCTGCCTCGCAAATTGTTAAAGCTAAGTAATCTTTGTCTAGGTTTAGATAAAGGAATTATATATTTTAAATATATTTTGAGTTTTGTTTTAAAATATTAACTGTAAGGCTCACAACAGTGATTGTGGTTGATTAATAAACAATTTTCAATATATACATACATTCATTTTATTTAATTAATCTATTATCAGAAGTGGGATAACCGAACTATTTCATGTTATATAAATAAATTTATTAAAAAAAATATATTTTTCAGGAATCTTCGAGCACGGTTCCAGGGATATGGACCCCGTATTGTTGGAGAGCCTGCTGTAGGCCATTCGAGGTGCTGTGTCCGATCGCCGCCGCGGTGATGACGTAGTGCTGCCGCCCTTCGATCCTGAGACCTCCAACGACAACGGTGCTGATAGCTGGAGCCACATCACAACGGTAGATAAACGGAACTTATCCGAAAAACTTATAAAAGCTGTGTTGCTAACGTCAAATTCTTCGGATACATACTATTAATATGATAGAGTGAAATTGAGATTGTTAGGAAGTACAAAAAAATTTTTAGTTAAGAACATCTAGTAGAGCTTGTCTGGGGTGAGGTATAGTTGATGTAACTGTTAAAAAAGGCCTCGCGAAATAGTCGTGTTAAAACAACTGCAGAATTAATGTCTTTGTTTAATACGTCTATAACAAAAAAAGTTGTAAACGCCCTTTAGATTCTAATAAAACCAATTAATAACTAATAATTCTAATAACCCCCACTTTTGTAGCCAATAATAAAAAGCAAGTAAAAAAAAATTATTATATAAAATATTTGACGATTTTCAAGAAATACGCTGTGTAACAAACTAGGCAAAAAAAAAACAATTTGTTTCAATAACCATAACAGAGAAAATAAACTGCTATCATATCCAAAGCCCAGTACCTCACCTAGATCTAGCTCACCACCCTAATGTACTTATTGTAAAAAGGTAGGGCAAACTGAATCGGCTTGTTTATGACGGGTTCGATTCCCACCTCGGGACAAATATTTGTACGATCTGTATACTTTGTTTGTCACGCCACGTAGGTAGTATAATAATAATAACGGATAGAGGAACTAATTTCACTTAACTCAAGTACAGGCCTTGTTTAGGGAAATGCAAATACAACAAAATCAAAATAAAAGTGCTTTATTTCCTTTAGGCCTTACAGAACTCTTAGACACGTCACAAAATAAAAATTACATAAAATGAATACTAGGAAATAAAGTGATCACTTTAATTCTTTTTTTTTTTTAAATAGCAAAGCCTTTATTACCAAATAAAATTACAATGACCTAACTAAATAAAAAACTAGTATTTACAATTGAAACAATTGAGCTAACTGTAGACTGTTGCGAAAACTACAGGTTGTAGTTTGTTTAATTGTTAATTTCAATCTTTTAAAAGTAAAGAAGCGAACAAGAAATCTTTACCTTGTTAGATTGTTAGTTTTTGAGTTTATTTTTGTCATCTTTTAGTTTCTGTTTCTTTTTATATCTGGTATTTTATAGTAAGCCTTAACAAGAACATTTTTGACAATCCCTTTGAATTTATATATATAATTTTTGAAACTCACTTGGAGTTTTGTTGTAAAAGCGTATACATTGCCCTTTAAAAAAATACATCAATTTTGTTTAGCCTAGTAGTAGGCACCGCGATTTTATTATTTCTAGTATTTAAATTATGTATGTGACTATTTTTAGTGAACTTATTGATTATTTAATGAGTGTACACCAAGTTTTCATAAATACATGGACATGGTACTGTCACTACGTTTATCTCTTTGAATTTATCCGTAAGGATTTGCCTGACAGTACGTGATCTGACGTAGGTAAATATGCTAACAAAGTAAATATAAAGAATCAGAATGGCCAAACGTTTTATGAAAAGTACAACAAACTCTTAGCACGACTGTTCAAAAGGCTATAAGGATTTTCCCCTACTAGATTATTGATAACTAAAAAAATATACCACCCATACAAGCTCGACTAGATGAAGTTGTTGATCAGTACAACCAATAATTAATTTATAATCTGATAGATAATTCGCCTTATGTTTACACTTGGTCATAAATTGAAAGAGTCCATGAAATAATAGAAGAGTTGCCAAATGATAGATTTTCCAACAATAGCTAAAGAAAAGTTGCGAAAATGGCCTGTTGAATGGCTTGAACAGAAAATAAATTTGAAGAATCACTTTGATTGATACCGTGATAGATAATTATTTTTTTTAAATAAAAATAATGAGGAGATATTAATTTTAGGAAATTAATTCAGTTTCATTATATTATTATATATGTTTTGTATTGTATAAAGCTAATTAATAAGTTTGATTTTGGACGAACTGTGACTTAGCTACTCTGTTGTAAATAAGTTATTTTTGTATGATTAGTTTTAATTTTTTCACTTATAAATGTTATTGTAAGGAGCATACACACAGCTGGGTTGTTAGAACACTGGTCGATTCTTTGCCTGATGTAGACCTGAATGTCATTTGCAGTGGTGACAGGGTCTTCATGTCAAGGTACTGAATATAATATAATTGAATAAATAAAAAAAATATATACAGAACACTGGTCGATTCTTTGCCTGATGTAGACCTGAATGTCATTTGCAGTGGTGACAGGGTCTTCATGTCAAGGTACTGAATAAATAAAAAATAAATATAGAACTGCTGGTCGATCTCTGTCCTGATACTACACTGATATTCATGCTGCAGCAGGTGAAAGGTGTAGTATGTCAAGGTCAGGGATCTCAAACTGTTGTAGTCTCAGTATGAGAGGTTAATTTGCTGGGTAATTATGGTACTTCGAGAACGAAGTACTGGTCAGTCTGGCCGTGATAGATTATTTAAATATGATATATACATAATGTATGGTTGTGTTTATGCTCCTGAAAAAAGTACCTGCATTGATTGTATTAAGTAATCTTTGTCTAGGTTTAGATAAAGGAATTATATATTTTAAATATATTTTGAGTTTTGTTTTAAAATATTAACTGTAAGGCTCACAACAGTGATTGTGGTTGATTAATAAACAATTTTCAATATATACATACATTCATTTTATTTAATTAATCTATTACGCTCGTATTTGTGTTATTAATTAATATTTTTCGAATTATTCATGCCAAAGCCTTTTAAAAGCAGTGCAAAAGAAATTGTGTTGAAGGTGCGTGCCTTTTGTGAGGAAGAAAAGGCAGACCATGCCCAGTTAAATCCATTAAATCTAGTACGATCTCGCGTTACACCATCAATGCAACTGGTAAGTAAAATAGGGATACCAGCTTTATACACGATACCTTTAGTATGATCATAAGATTTACTCACATAAAAAGATAAAATAAAAAAGTTAATTATTCAGGTTATTTAATTTATCTTGTTATGATATCCCTAATTTGTATATATACAAATATTGAATTTTTAGAATTTTATATTATACAAATACAAATTTTATGTGTCATTTTCAGTCATGTCGGAGAAAACCACGAGTAGAATACTACATATATAAAGAAGCGAAGCTATTGCTGCCTGCAACAAGTCAATTCTGCTGAAAATCGTCGTGGATCTTGAAGATTTCGATTTATAAGCATTTTTTGTGTTGTTTATTTCCTTTTTGACCATAATTAGTGTCAGAACAATTTCAATAAATAATTTAAAATTTTAATTGTTTCATAATTTAAAACTTTCCTAGTCCTAACTACTTATATATTTATATACAAATATGAAATTAAAACATAAACACACGTTTACATAATGGGGTAAAAGGTTCATAATGTTGGCAATACGTGCTGCCAATATAATGCTGCCAATTCCTGAGGCAGGACAACTTATGGTGTACGGTCTGTAGTCTATAGTTATCGAACTCAATCATTCGCTTATTTCGTCCGTTCACCGTTCATGAAATGACGGGTCAAATAAAAAGGAGTACCAAGCCAAGTAGGTTGTTACCTATAACTTCAGATAGAATTTCTGTAAACAAACGTGATACATAACAAAAAAATTGTTTCGATTTGGAAGTTTACCCAATCTTTTGAAATACTTATGGCAGTGTTTATTGTGTAATTAAAATCAATAGAAAGAAAATAACAATGGTTTTGAGCTATATAATTATATTATTTAATTATTTTCAACAAGTTCTTAAAATCATGAAGAAATAAATAATTAGGAGAAAATACATATTTTACGACACTCGTATCATCTCGGTAATATTGGAGTAAATAACAGAAATTCAAAACTATTTTGCATTTTGACAATAGACCTTTTAGTTTGTATTGTAATTTCTTTCGACTCTCGCCCTTAGACGCCAAATGTGTGAATTTTTGCCGATCATTTGCAAAAGCTTTATCTTGTTTTTTTCGTTGTTAAGTATATTTTTAATTCCTCATGGACCCAGGGAAACAAGGGTGCGATCGTGAATGCTACATCCACGCTAGCGCTAGGCTACTTAAAATTTTGACGTAATTCCAAAAGCTGTTTATGAAATCGCCATTTCGATTCGATTTCTACAGGGTCTTAGCGTTCGCTAGTGTATCCATCAAGAGAATAGACAACTACGTGAATTCGCTTCTCAAAACTGCCACTTGGCTAGGAATTTGATGGAAGTGATCGTTCGATGTTGTCAATCGGTTTGGTGAAATCAAAATATTCGTACATTGCCTACCAAAAATCTAGACGTTTAATCCATTTGAAGGTTGCCATCGCTAGAGCGATAACAATTTTCAAAATCGAATCGCTTCATAGCGAATGCCGGTTGGCTAAGGACCCTGGTCTACAAAAAGAAATGATATTTTTTTCGAACTGTAGGCCTTAGAATTGAATTTGTATTTTATGACAATGAGCAGTGACGCGTGAAACTGTAAATATTTGTTAAAGGGTGTTGTGTGTAATTGAGCAGAAAATGACCCTCTGTAAAATACAATTCTCGTGCTAGGGGGCAGTACCAAGCATAAACAAAATACTGCCGCGCCAACTTTAATTACGCTATCTTCACCTACAAAAAGAAATTAACTTTAATTTGAACTGTAAACTGTAGATCTTAGAATTGAATTTGTATTATATGAGATTGGGCAGCGTGGCGTGAAACTGCAGATATTTACTATAGGGTGTTGTGTTTAATTGAGCAGAAAATGTTCTGTTGTTCGCACCTAATTCTGTGTTCAACTTGGTGTGACCCCCCTTTATAAGCAATTTGTTATGTACTAATAGCACTTACATCTTTATTGCGTTAACATGGTTTTCTAATTACTACATCCATACTAATATTATAAAGAGGAAAGATTTGATTGTTTGTTTGTTTGTATTGAATAGGCTCTGAAACTACTAGACCGATTTGAAAAATTCTTTCACCATTAGAATCCTACATTTTCCGTGATGAACATAGGCTATAGAATATTTTCAGAAATTTTAGGGTTCCGTATGAAAAATTCATTTTTTTGTTAAATACCCGTGCGAAGCCGCCACGCTAGTAGTACA
This sequence comes from Eupithecia pulchellata, assembly GCA_963931895.1. Lineage (NCBI taxonomy): Eukaryota > Metazoa > Arthropoda > Insecta > Lepidoptera > Geometridae > Eupithecia > Eupithecia pulchellata. Next base: position 5,572,132 of record OZ007534.1, on the reverse strand, counting down.
CAAACAAAGTCACTTCCCGCTGTCATTATATATATCCTTAGATCTTCAAAATTACGCAACGGATTTCGATGGTGTTTTCTTTAGTAGATCTGTAGATAGAGTGATTCAAAAGGAAAGTTTATAGGTATGTATAACATGCATCCGTGCATAGGCTGGGCAGGTCGCTAGTCAGTTACTAAATCTATTCGAATAGCAGTTTCGAAGCCTATTCAAACAAACAATCAAATCTTTCCTCTTTATAATGATTTTACAGTATAAAATACCTTGCAATTTTTGATTTAATAGGTATAGGCTAGCTTGATGCTAAATAAAATTTATCTTTATCTCTGATTGCTCATAAATAAATATTTCGACACTTTAAGCTCTGGGGTTAGCTTAGGGGCTAATTAATTATTAAAATAAATTCAATTCAATTCAATTCAATTCACTTTATTAAGCACAAAAATAACATTACAGATTTTATTAATCTAATGCGTTACTTATGGCAAATTTAATAAAGTATGTATGAAGTCGTATAATAGTTTTTCCATAATATTATTATAAAAGCTCCCAATTAATCCCTCTGGAAGATAACTCTTTTTAGGGTTAAGCTTGCCTTTGCCATTTCTTTTACTTTTATGTTTTTTTTTTGTATAGAGGTATTATATCGTGCAAAAGAATTAAGAATTAAGAAAGCGAATGTAGTTTTGTGTAACCGTTTCATGCGTAAACGGCTGAACGGATCTTGATGATATTTGGCAGAGTGGTAAACCCGGTCTCCCTAGGGACGGACATAGGCTATTTGTAAAGTACGTTTGAATCAATTGTGCAGATTTTTTGAACTATTGTATACATAATGACCCAAAAGTGGTTATATTAAAAGCAATGATTTGCTTGTTTGTGTTGTCTTTATTGTTCTATTTAGTTTCTATAATGTATTAGGAATATTATAGTTTGTATTAGATTTATTTTCCCATTACTATTGATATATGTATTAGATTTGAAATCGTACCTGCACCGCCTTTCTTTGTTATATTTTAAGCTTTTGGTTACCTGGAAGAAATCACTTTAAGCGATATGGCCGCCGATTCTTCAATCTTTTAGTTTTTTATTGTTTTAGTATAAGTTTGTGAGAATAAAGCATTATTATCTTATCTATGTGTTGTTGCTTAAAATCTATTTAAAGCAATGATAGATAGATAGACAGATTATTTATTTATTCATTTTCAAAAATACATTATGTACTTTGTTAGCAGTGCCTTAAAGCCTATGTTAGGTTCGTCTAAGCACTGGGTTCTCACATACCTACATAGATATTGAAAAATTACAATTATTAATGATTTTCTTCATACTTCCTAGATTTGCAAAACTGGTCGCATCGTGCTCAATTGCTACTAGAAGTAGAAAACTTTTTGCTTTGTTGCATTCTCACAAAACGACATCATACAAACATGGATCCTTAGTTTCTTGGCCTCCATTACAGGGTGTACAAAAAGTACGTAATGTATTTCTTTTTGTTTATCAATTTGTATTTGTCCTCGTATTATCGGCTACAAGCGAGACGGCGGACTTCTGAGGATTGATTTCAGATTTATCTAGAGATGATACAACTGTTATGTTACGTTGTTGTATTCCTCATGTTGAGCCAGAGCTATTTTTGTAAAAACATAAAACAACTCATGTGGAATTTTTTGTTTCTTTTAAATTATGTATCCTCAGTATTTATAAATAAATATATTTTATTGTGTTCTATATTCTTATCATTTAATCGTACAGTTTATCTTTTAGTCATCACTAAAAAAAAATATAAACCAAGTCTCATATACTTTCCATACATTACTTAAATTATTGATTGAAGCAAGAGGAATTTCTCACAAATAATTGTTTTATTTAAATCATATTTGTTTGTTTGGCTCCGGTTTGAAATTACTTTTGCTTTGCAAAAACAGTTATAAAAATTATGTTAAGCGTGACCTGTTACCCAAAACTAACTTTTGGGTAACAGGTCACGCTTAACATAATTTTTATAACTGTTTTTAATGACTCTTTCCTTTGCAAAGTCACCTGGCAACAAGTTAGTCAGTTGTGTACAGTTGGAGTTTTGATGTAGTCGATGTCGAGGATTAATAGTAATATGAGTTTCTTTGTCAATTTATCGCAACATTAATACTCCTAAATTGTTGTTCTAGTAGATACGGCAAGTAACACGTAGTTTTATTTGTTTCTTTTTTAATTTTGTATATCCTCACTACCATCCTCATCCTCATAACCTCGGTTCACGCGTCCCTTCAACCAGACGCTCTCATTTTAATTACTTAAAACGGTGTTATCTCCTCTATACAATTCATGTGAGAACGTGGACATCTCTCATACAGCTAACTACCACAGTAACCGCCGCCTCAGTTCATCGCACTTTTTATTGAGCCGCGTTTGTTATGGAGATAAAAGCTTTGTAGCTTTTACACTATCTGAACTATATTTTAGGTTCCTTTTATTGATAGGTTTAAATTAGTTTTTTGTTGGGAGTTGGGAAATTTTTGGAGGAATTTGTAAATACGGCCGATTCGTCGATATTCAAGGTCAAAAGTTCAAGTGCTTCATTTATTGGACCTTAGGCAGGTCTTAGGCTTTTTTATCTTGGGATTTTATTTTATTTCAGAAAATATTGCAAGGTAATATTCACTAAGGAAACATTCGTTGATCTCTCATATAAAATAAATAATATATAAAAAAAAACAATAAGCAAGCAATTCTAAAAAAAATGATATAGACACTCAAAAAAATAACACCAAGCTTTTATAGCTTTCTTCGCAGCATCATCAACTTACAGCTATTCTTCCTATAAAATTAAATATGAAATCCTAAGCTTTCATGATATTTTCCTTTCCGATGTCGTCTTCATTCCCAGAAAAAAATAATACCTCTTCTAAGTCATGAAGTACCTTATCAAACTCCTATCAACAAACAGAGCACTTTGCATGCAAATTGCCACCGCTTCGCTCCCGGCACTTACCTTTGTTATATGTAGTAATGTCGTTATAGACAAGTGAGATACAACCTTAACTTTACAGACGGCGAAAATCTGAACTACCGTTCAAAACATACTATTACGAAACCTTTGAGATTTAATTAAATGCTTTTATGAAAAGAAAATCTAACTTAAATTTACTTAATACTTAATTCGCTGGAATCAATTTTGTATGGGAACACATTTGAGTTATTTTCTATGCATAATAATTTTCAAAATCTATTCACAATTGTCGAAGATTTGAAGTAACATTGTATAATATGTTAAGGAAATTCAATTATTTCAAACAGGAGCTTCTATATTCTGTTTTTATTAGTATACACCTATACACAGACAAATATAGACACGAATTCAAAAACTCCTTTCAAACCGAAGAATTATTTCTTTTGGAAATAGAAAGGTAGAAACGCTCCACAATGCGTTTATTTTCGACCGCGTCGTCATCCAACACATAGCAAAAATTATTTGAAATTTTTGAACATAGGTAGGGTAAAGTCTAAATCAGCGTTTTTTCAGTAGACACGCAAAGTGTACTAAGAATATTCTCCATTTACGGCGCTTGATGCTCTTTTGTTTATTTACGATGCTCCATGGATTTAACCATTAGATGCGCTACCGTTGACTGTAGAATTAAGTTGGTAGTGGTAAGGTATTATTAGCGATATCTTTATTTCTTCTAGATTGTACTAGGCGTCGTTTGTTTGAGGTATCTTTGACTGTCCTGTAGGGTGAAATTGAGTGTTATTGTTGTTTGGAATATTTTTATCTGAAATGTTTATGATTTCTGTAAAACTTTGAGGTGTTTTCAGATAGGTAATAAAAAGGGTATGCAAATTTACTAACACGAATGAAACCCGTAGATATATACAGGGTGTGGCGGAAAGGGTGGTGATTTTGACCAGGTCGACTTAGTTTTTGGATTTTTTGAATTCCGAACATTTGAACATTTTACTATGATCGAAATGCGATATTTTTTCTTCGTATCATATTTTTTTTTCCTGTGAATTCTTAATTATAGTATTCGCATAATTTTTTGTATTAATGAAATGACAAAACAGAGGGGAGGTCCTGCGCCTGACCTCTCCCCGATCGTGACGGTTAGCCACCCTATCGAGTTATGAGAGTGAGATAATAGAGCCTGGCCATCGTAGCTGAATATTATGAGGACCTTCAAATAGGTTACTTATAATTAATTTATTAGGTTTACTTATTTTATAATGCTTACTGAACATCTCTTTAGGGCCCGATTCCTAATCATCTGCATTATTTTACACCAATTTGCATTTATATAAAGTTTTTACAACAATTCACTTTTATTCCATCCACGGCAACCGATTGTCCATCTAACTTGATATAAAAAGCTACTCCTGCGCATTGACAGAAAAAACAACCTTAATGACTTGTGTGACGATAAAAATGCCAGAGCGGCAAAGCACAAAGGCTGCAAATAAAAGTAAAAACCTTTCCGTGGCTATTGTTTTATATTAAAGTGAAACAACAATAGGTAGCCATTTCAATGGGTAATGCCGCCACAATGAGAGGTTGGGGCTGGTTCACATGGTGGCTGGCTATTTCAGGATTGTGGAAAAATTCAGCGTATTTAGAATTTGTGGGAACAGAAACTTCAGAGATCTAAATTATTTGAAAATAGGCTTTCAATATCACTATTGAAGCATTCATGGCTTTAATCTTTATGAGCTATATTCAATAATAACCTCTCTGTTAGATAGTTAACTGGCTAACAACTGTATTTCTGAGTCTAGAAAAAAATTATAGATGACATCTCTTTCAAACTTAGCAAATTGAGCGAGACCAGCACCGAGTTACCTAACTGACGGGCTAACCAGTGTATAGGTGTTTTTTTGACGAAGGAAATTCTATCAACATGGACACTTGCGAACCTGGCAGTTCTATTTTCAGCTAATGCGCTCCCCAGTGGAAAATTAAGTTATTACTGTCCTATGAATTGTATTGCCAAAGATTGACCGTGTAGCAATCTATAGCCTTATTGCACCCAACCACAATTTTTGTCGTTAATAGTTTCTTAGATAAGTAACAAGTAGAATCCACCATGTAAGCCCGCCTCACCAGCATCTGAACATAAGTGGACAATAGCGGACAACATTCACCTTGTGAACATAATGTTAATGTGAAATACAACATCACATTGTGCAGTCACACGGCTTTGCAAGCCGCCTGACATCGCCGTCAATTGAACGTGACAATTTCTTGACGTCTTTAGCGCACTCTTTTGTTTTTGCTTCGATTGTTCTCTATGGTATTGTTTTGAATAGTGTTAAGGTGATTGCTCTTGAAGCGTCTCCAATATTGGTCAAGGTGAAAAGTATTGGTAATCTCAAAAGGTGTAAAAATAAGATCAGATCAATCTAGTTCCCTTAAAGACTTACGTTATGATGTTTTTTCGTATTTAACTTTAATGTTAACCCGAAGTCATTCAATAAATCAGACATGAATTATCAGCATAAGAGTTATCATTTCTATGTTACCTATAAACAGTAACACTAATATACAATAGGTCCAAATAGATCGACAGATGATAATCATGGCGTCGTATTGTCAATGTTAATTGAAAGAAAACAAACCTGAGAGATGAATTTCACAGGCATGTTAATGTTAAATTACTTACTCCTTGAAGATTCGACTGTATTCTGTGCATAAGTGCATATGTGCGAAATTAATTTTCTAACTTTAGTTGGTTGTTATTGAATTTGACATTTTCTTTACGCTGGCATTTCCAAACTTTACATTGACATTGACAACTACTCATTCCGATGTTGTTCTGTTTGAAACAAAGTCGATTGAAATAAAATAATCCAGGTTTCATCACAGAGGGCCTAAAGGCCGATGAAAATTAATTTACTTCGATTCATTAAATTCCTCCCGAAGCCTGGCATCCTACTCCATTATATATTTATATTTATTAATTGAGTCTCAAATTCCACAAAATTTGCCCAAGAATTAAGTTTGACATTGGATTCGCACTCAAAAGTTTTGCTCTTCAAATAAATGAACAGACTGATTGAAGCCGTATAATTTTTCTATAATCTATGTTTATGCACTGTCATTTAAACCAAGCTTAAGCTCAGCTTGAACAATCCATCTTCTAAAGGTGAGTTCTAAAAATATTGTAACCGATCGGTTCCATCCGGTGCTAAAGTGGTAGCAACAATTTAAAGATTCGCTTTAGCCCATAACTTTGCTTTACAGTGCATGACTATGGGTAAGGGCTTGGTCTCTAATGAGCGGAGTGGTAATAATAGGGATATGATAAATACATAGTATATAAAAATAGGTAAATTAAAACAAAGTTTAAAAAATTAACAAAAAAACAAAACAACCTTTATTAAAACAGGCTGAGATTTTAAGAGATAGAGTAGGGGTTTTTTTTTAATAGATAGAGTAACTCAAGAGGAAGGTTTATTATGTATAAACGTGTATTTATAATACACTAGCGGCCCGCCCCGGCTTCGCACGGGTATTAAACAAAAATTTCAGAAATTATACACGATAACACGATGGGTTTCACAGTTTTCATACGGATCCCTTACTTTTTCTAACAGCATTGGGATTTTTGACATTGACTCGACACTCCATAACTGACACTGGCCGTAGAGAAAAAGCAAGCACAGTGCGCAACCTCTTTTTCTATTCTGACGCGCCATAATAGAAAAAGAGGTTGAATATACAGCGCACGGTTCAATTATTGAATTCTTCATGCGGATCCCTAACTTTTTTGAAAATATTATATAGCCTATGTTCATCACGGAAAATTTAGGATTCTAATGGTGAAAGAATTTTTCAAATCGGTCCAGTAGTTTCGGAGCCTATTCAATTCAAACAAACAAACAAACAAACAAACAAACAAACAAACATACAAACAAACAAACAATCAAATCTTTCCTCTTTATAATATTAGTATAGATTGCACCCGTGTGAATACCCCCAATGTTTATGACCGGACCCCGCGTCAGCGAAGTAGATTTTTTTCTGGGATAACTTACACAATTCCTAGACTTATTAACTTTTGCTGCAATGTTACCATCATCTTCTTTACACAGTTTTTATAACTAAATAAGAAGGTAAAGCTGCCTAAAAATTTATACAACGTACATTGGTTACAAAAAAAATAAATTTTATTGTGATTTCAGCAGATTCGGGCTCCAATACCAAGTGTTAATACCAACCTAACAAGAAAAAATTACCCAACAAATTTCCCTGAAGCCTGAGTCCTCACTGCACATTTAGCTATACGCTTCTCGCTCAACTGATCGCTCTGCTCATAAACCCTCCAGCCGCACCCAGTTTACACGGCCGATAAGTGACCGTGGCTGGTAATTACCGCTAATGGCGGAGATTGCCACTGACAAATGAATAAACTGATGCCACTGGGAGTCTGGGACCTTTTAAATAACATACGCCATTGCTACACGAAAGACGTATTGTGGGACATTTTTCTCCACTTTTAAATTTAATTTTTGTTTCGCTGATTGGATCGGCATTTGATTCAGATGTTGAGAATGAGATGGTAATTGAGTTCTGGCGATTTATTAAATAAGTTTTTAATAAACTAGTTAAAATACACTTGGTACTTTCTTGATAGAATGATTTTTTCTTGCTACTTAGATAAGAGTGAAACATAATTATAGGGTTAATGAGGTATATTTTTCAAGAAAAGCAAAATTTAGAAATAACCTAAGAAAAAGTTATATTTTTCAATCAATTACGTCTAACCTCTTCAACTTAGGTACTTCTATTATTTATATAATTAGTTAGAAGACCGGCGACATGCATCGTTATAAGTTATTGTATGAAATTTGACTTTGGCTTTATATAAGCTTTCTATAAACCTGGAATCTGGTTTATTATAGCACTTGTTCTAATTATAACTTCCTCAGTTTTGGAACCTAATGGTATTTCAAAAGCGGGCTGATTCTAAGAGATGGCGCGGCAGCGACAATTATTGCGTTTTAGACATAATCTCAAGGCATTTCGGCATTTCACAAGACCGCACACACACCATTCAGTTATTGCATATGCCAATTGTTGAAGGATCAACTTACTATAGTATGTCTAAACGTTACATAGCCATTTTGCAAAATCAAATAATTAGGTATTCCCATCACTTACGGTTACGGGTTCGATTCCCGCTTCAGAACAAATATTTTTACGATCTGTCTGTATATACTTTTTCAGGGCTCGGGTCGTTTTCTAATAAAAATATCTACCTATTTAACAATATGTACCTATATCAGTCATTCAGTCGTCAGTACCCATAACACAAGCTCCGCTTAGCTTGGGGCTGGGTGATGCTGTGTGGATTGTCCAGCATTATTTAGTTATCTTTATTTTATTTTCGTTTGTTTTTAGTACTGTTAAATGATTGCTGTATTGTCTCTGAAGTTTCTTATAAAATAAAGTTATATATCTATCTAAAACAACGTTACTTTTCTAGACAGCCTAACTATAGGTACTACGGCGGGCTAATTGATAGTCCGGCGGCGAAATAACCACTCCCATGAAAATCTCGCGCTGCTTATTACAACCAAAACACAGCAGACATTCAGAAACATACACGAAGCATTTACAACCAAAAGACAACAATTTAAAAGTAACATTATTATTGAACGTTTTGAATAAAACTCTGTAGTGATGAGAATCGTCCCAAGATCCTGGAATCCGTATTTTTTTAAACTGGTGTTGTTTTGTAAACTGTATATGAGGCAGTTCATTTAGTGGCCCGGATTACAATAAAAACGAAATTTGATCATTGTGGCCGAGATGGTTTTTATTAAGGGTCAGCCGGTTGATTGTGGCCGACTGTGAGAAGGTAAAAACAATAAAAAAATGCACTGCCTTATTAAATTAGGTTGACTTAATATGTTTATTAGTGTATAACGTCATGCTAAATGTACAACACGCTGTAACGATCGACAAACCTAGACAAACCTTATGGTTTAAAGTGACGTAGAAATATGAATAGAATAAGTTTTAGATTAATAAACAATCAAAGTTTTATATATTGTACCTCATTTATATTGCGGTGTATTTTGTAAAGAATTATTAAAAATTCTGGCCTAATATACCTGCTATATTAAGACAAGCCTTTTCATGTAAACATTTTTATAGTTATTTAATTGGCACACTTTCTGCGTTTAAATGACATTCAATTAATTAGTTATTTATGCAAACTGTTGGTTTTATCAATTAAACAAAGTTAATAAAGAGATATGTAAATATTTTTTTATAGTTGACAGTGTTTGCATAAAATTATATTTAACTCTGGTCGTGTGAAATCAATTATTAAAATAGACCATCAAATTCATCATTATTTTATGTTTTTGACATTGTAAAAAACTATTAAAAAAATATGCTTTTTTACATTGTAGGAGTTTACACTACTATATTTCTAAAAACATACAGGTATTTTTTTATGGGTGTAAATGCAACGCAACTTGATACTGACGTTAAAGGCTTATTGTGCATTTTTTCTGTATTTGCGATCGCTTTTGGTTGGACTGGATGAGAAAGGAACACTGCCTTTTATCAATTTATTAATCTAGAGCTAACTTAAATCGGATATCAATTTTATTTTAAGCAAAAAAAAGAATTGGGTCTGTATCTTAAAAATTCAATAAATGATTGTAAATAATTAACAAAACCAGCTGCGCCTTAACTGGACATTTGCCGCGTTATCAGATCATCGCCAGCGCGTGTAAATAAATCCAATATTTTACTGCCCTCCATTGTTATCCTCATTAACCTTTGTTCATTAGATGCCTTCATATCTAAAGTTATTTCTTGCCGATGACAGTTCACGATTAGATTCCTTTTTCGATTTTTATGTTTCTTTTTCAATTAAACTTTTCTTTTTTAAAATCCTTTCTTGATATTCTGTGTGGTTTTGTTTTCTTAAGAGAATGGAACAAGTAGTATTCAATGTAATTGTGTAAAATTGTTTTAAGTTACATTTTGAAGAACAATAAAAAAAACTTTTTTCGATTTGTAATTTCGTTGTGTAGTTCGTAGTAGTGTTGTATTTGTCTGAGATAGTTTTTTTTAAAACTATACGTGATACACTCGCAAATACATATAAACTGGTATCCTGGTTTGATACACATATAATATGTATTTTATTTAAGTGAATAGGTATACCTACTTTCTACATACTTGATGTAATTAACTTATTTAGGTATTCTTGTATCGTTTCTTTTTATGGTGAAATAGTATTTAAATATATAAATAAATAAATAATGCCGGACAATTCATACAGAAAATTTAACCTTCATGCCCTGTCCATTCTAAGGATGCCTGGAAGAGATCGCTCATAGCAATAAGGGCGCCGTTTATACTTCCTCTAATTTTATCATGTCAGTTTGTAATATTCTCTTTCTTTATGTGGTTTAAAATATTTTTCTATAGATCTATCAACATAATTTTAGAGTTTCCATTTGTAAATGGTAGGTAAAAGAGGTGAAACCTTAATTGGTAAATTTTAACTCCAACGTTTCGCAAAACGAATTCTTTTCGCGAATTTCCTTAAAAAGGAAATATTTCAAGAATGTTATTTGCATTTTTTAAGTTTATTTTAATTGTTTTAAGCTGTCAGCAGTAAGCAGCGTGGTTAACAGAGGGTTGTAAAGAGTTTTTATTGTCGAAATGTGATAGCCATTAAAAGTTTACGATTGCAAATTTGTTTGAATGAGTAATTTATGGATGCTTAAACTGAATTGGGATATTTTTATATTTTCTTTTAATGTTGGTGGAATTGATTTCAATTTTATTTTATGAGAATCATGTGTTTTATGGTATTACAACATTATTGTGGCTACTTAAGGGATGAATATTTAATTTAATAAGTATCATTGATGCAAAAGTAACTTTGTTCTCTGGTTACCTTTTCAAGACTTAAAATTCAACGAATTTTTTTCATGAAAAATAGGTATCGGGAAGGTTATCAGGAGCTCATAATTACTTTAATATGAAAATCATAAAACAAACTATCAACTAGTGGTCAGCCATTTTCTGTCTCTTGAATTCGAAAGGTTAATTAAATGATAATAAAATAAAAAAATACGAATCTCTCTAATTGGATAACATGCGCTGGCGTATGATTATTTAAATGGGTCCTAGGATCGCTCACGTCATTAGCCCGGAAAGGCAATCCGTCAAAGTTCTGATAATGAATGTCCTTTATTTTTAATGGTATTGCATTGTCAATGACTTGTAGACGGGGAAAACTATTGAGTAGCTTTCGTTAATGAAATCTAATGAAAATCTTTACTTTATTTACCTGAAAGATTGAAGTGAACAATGAATCAAAGTGATCACTTTATTTCCCTGTATTACTAATGTAATTTGTATTTTGTGGCGTGTCCAAGAGTCCTGTAAGGTCTAACTAAAGGAAATAAAGCACTTTGATTTTGATTTTGAATGAAAGGTACTCTATAGTAATAAATTACTCAATGCTACAAAATTAAAGCTTCTGAATAGTAGTAACTTACTCGTACCTACTAACCTATTTTAGTAATTCTTCTAATATTATAAACGTGAAAGTTTGTTAGTAAGGATGGATGTTATTTACTCTTTCACGCAAAAACTTGGTACACACATACACTCGAGAGCAATGAATCCGGGTCACTCAAAGAATCCAAAAAATCTCGGAATGTAAGAATGCTAGGTTAATGCAATAAATTGTTCTCCGACGAATCAAAATTTATGCTCTACAAGCACGATGGAAGACACAGAGTGTATAGAAGACCAGGGGAAAGATTCAAGCAAGCATGCATCGAAGAAAAAGTAGCCTACGGTGGTGGGTCTGTACTTGTGTGGGCCGGAATTTCCTCTGAAAGTCGCACAGAGTTGGTGATCATAGAAAACGGCTCTTTAACTAGCGTAAGATATGTGGAAGAAATCCTCAACGAACACGTTGATCCATTTATGGTCAATTTGGGTGAGGATGCTATATTTATGCATGACAATGCCCGACCTCATACAGGTAGGATTGTGAATGACTACCTTCAAGAGATGAACATTACTTGTATGGAGTGGCCAGCGCGCAGCCCGGATAGCAACCCGATCGAGCATGCTTGGGACGAGCTAGGGAGATGCGTAAAACAACGAAACCCTCCCCCAATCACGCTTCCTGAGCTCAAAATTGCTCTCACAGAGGAATGGGAGAATATTCCCCAAAATCGTATAAGGAACTTGGTGTACAGCATGCCAAACCGCGTAAACGCAGTAATGGAAGCACGAGGAGGTAATACGAAGTATTGAAATTCAAGAAAATCGTCATAAAGTTAAAAAATTTCATGTTTCCTATTTTTGTTTTAAGGAGAGATCAGCAGTTTTTTTTCTTTATGTAATTTTGTGTAAATAAAATGTATGGTGACTCATATTTTTTTAACTTTCATTTAAGGAGTATTAAATTGTCTATTAAATACAATTTATTGCATTAACCTAGCATTCTTACTTTCCGAGATTTTTTGGATTTTTTGAGTGACCCGGATTCATTGCTCTCGAGTGTAGTTTATGACCTGGAATAACATAGCACGGGATCGGTAGTTATACGAGTGAAACCGCGGCCACCCAGCGGATTTTTTAACAGAGTCTAAAAATGTTTGCCGCGGAGATCGTTGTGGTAGGTGTGGTATTTTCACGCGCAGACTTATTTTTTTTGTATAATTTCGAAACTTACTTTTCCTGAAATTCCAGCATTTATTGCTATGGCACAAAAGCCACCCATATTTTCATTTAGATTTTTGAAAAAAGCATGTTCAGAGACATGTTGTTGGGTGAGAATGTTTTTTTTTTTCTTTTTTAACTTTCGTGATCTGAACACATTAGTACTATTTTAACGGGTATTTATTGCGTTCATTTAACTTTTTTTATAAATAAACTTGATAAATACCCGTTAAAATATAAAGATTTACTAATAAAGATTGATTTTAGTCGCACTGTGTTTTAATTGTATTCAAGGGCTAGGCTCCTCGCTGTTTATCGGAACATGTTATATCAGCATTATTAAATGTATTATTAGGTATTAACTTACAATCACTTAACTAAGTCCACAATGCCTTCGCATTTAATCCTTTGGCGTTGAATCTCCTTGGAGCTGAAACTCCGTGGAGTACAGAGGCCCTTTGGGTCTTCAATAAATTATCCGAGCGACTGGTGACCCAGGAGGTGGTAACTGGCGCATTGCCATTCACCGAAATAAAGTATTTGTACGTATCTTAACTAAATAAACTTACACAATTGAAGTCTCCATAGCTTCCATGCCGTCCATCCATGGTTTGACAATCGGTCGGCGAGTCCAAAGGGCTGATGAACAGGTGTTGTCGCGCCCTTCGATAGAGCAGGCCTTTCAGAGCCCGCGCCGCCGCTTTTACTGAAGTACAAGATATAAGAGACAGCGTTTAATAGTTTTATGTCAAAAATTAATGGAAAATACCCATGGTTGAAAAAACAGGTTGCCATGTAGCATGTGCTGAGGTGAGAGCGGCGGTTCTGATCCCCAAAGGTATCAATTTGTGTTCTACGATTATTTGAATTTCGAATAATTGTTTGTTTTTTTGTTGAAAGATCTTGATGAATTTGAAGATCTTGAGAAGGACTCAAGATCTTCAAATTCATCAGTTTATAAAGTTAAAAGCTTAAATAACCTCCTCAGGTGCGTGCAAATATTTACGGTTATTTGGGCCTGTAGATGACATAGCAGTGCCAAACTTTTTGTCCATCAAATAATTCATGGTCTTTAAGAAAATATTATGCTAAAAGGTTGAGAAATTTTCATCTTCTTTTTAGGAAGGATTAGTAACAGTTTCTACCTTGGGCTGCACCATTATCGATGCGGCTTTCCAGTTAAATGCTCGCTGACCAATAGTGCCAATTTGTTGCACATTATCTACGTACAGAAGGACAAACTGACAGATTGGCATGTACTTAGTGTATGTGGGAGGCTGGGAAAAATTCTCTTTAGTTGGTTGCTCTTATATGGGTTGATAAAACCTAGGTTTCGTGTACCGTATTTTTCTTTAGCCGCCGTCTTTTTTTCTAATGTAAACCTTTATTATTAAAGAGCATTTATTACAATCAAATGAACAAATTAGAATTTTATGATACAATTGCAACAATTGAAAGAAAGAAAGAAATTACTATTATATATTTATATTCTTACAACTGGATCAAACAAAAAATGTTGCAAACAAACTACAGGTAACTGATCCCTAACAATACCAGTCCGAAGTGTCCCCAAGATGCTGGCTGCATTGCATCGCTGTATGGCAATGCTGATGTGCTGAGCTATCTCTGATTTTTATAAAGATCTAGGGTCTCGACTCGACTAGTTAACTACTAAATTGAAGAATACGAAATCGAATTCTCTAAAAAAAACTTATTTAAAAAAGTTATTTCCTCCATGTTATTAATACGTAAAACAATACATTACATGGATAATTTTACTATGCATAGAAAAAAAACCCTAAAAACCCAGAATAAATATTTATAGACCGTCCAAAAATGTTAAAGCGGGAATCGAACCCACAACATCCTGCATCGCAGGCGGACTGTCCCCCGCCGACAGATCTACAAATTTCAATCTCATAAATTATCTTCAAGTACTTTTCAGACCAAGTTGAGCGATGGTTCATTTCCTAATTTCCGTGAACTGATACCTGAATTTTGAAGTCAATAGGGCACGTTCCTAACACAGTTAGGAGCGATCGATACTGTCCAGTGAGGTCGTAAAGTGGAGCTGATTTACACTGGTTGAGGTGCGGTAAAATGTGCGGAAGCGATGCAATTTTTACCATTTTTTTTTAGGTATTACAAACTAATAAAATCTTACCTAAAAATAATCTAGTTGTGACTTTGGTGGTCAGTAAGAATGTGTTTGGTGAAGGAATGCAGGTCGAAGAATTAAATTTATAATGCGGACTCGTTGCGGTATTGCCAACAAAACATTAACTTATAACTTATAGTATCGAAATATACATTATGTAAGTAATTTATAAAATTGTTTTGAACTTCCATTGAGGCTGTGGGTTCGATTCACGCGTTACCTGATGCCATCGTAAGGTTTCCTTAGCATGGATAGCGTTTCTCTTGATTCCAGCGTTCACTAGATTCAGGCACACCAATCGCTGCATCCCCAGCGTAGCAGGGCATCTCCAGGGTAGCAATCTACCCTGAAATGAAATTGAAACGTGTTATTCAACTTGCCAGCTAGGCTGTGGAGAAATTACGTCGAGTCGTCCTATCCATACCGCACTGCTTCAAACAGAAATTTTGAATCAGTACGCCCAGTCATGACTTCGGAGCTGAGACGTACACATTCACGTCAGGGCTGGCCCACCAGTTTAGTCGCCAAGTCTCAAGACTCTACGGAGTCAGGGAGTCATGGCAAGCTATAGAAAGAGCTGTGATCCAAGTTTCTCTGAAGGACTATTTAGTAACGAATCCATCCAACATAGTTCTAAAGTTATCGGTACAGTAGAAATAAATAGCCTAAAAGAAAACGCGACTCGGCATATTCAGGGTAGACTGCCTTCCAGCCAGGTGGGTGACCATCAGTAAAAGATTGCAGGCAGATGCTGATTTCGGTAAGCTGATGTCAGGGCGCTGTGGCGCTCATTGGGGGAGGCCTTTGAGCGATGGACTAAAATAGGCAATTATGGTGATTTGACTTACCGATCGTAAATTTACAGACTTGTAAAGAACTAGAAACAGATATTTATTATCAATTAAAAACTAAGGCTAGTTGCAATACTTCACTGTTATGAGCTACCTATCTCAATTATAAAGTTTTTCAAATGACTGACGTAACATTACAACCTACACCGATTCCGCAAAGTATTTCGCGTAAAAATTTATGCCAACGCAGCCACTATGTAAACACACCCTAATTGTGATATGGTCCGTGCGAATATT
This sequence comes from Eupithecia pulchellata, assembly GCA_963931895.1. Classification (NCBI taxonomy): domain Eukaryota; kingdom Metazoa; phylum Arthropoda; class Insecta; order Lepidoptera; family Geometridae; genus Eupithecia; species Eupithecia pulchellata. The sequence continues at coordinate 5,556,177 of OZ007534.1, read as the reverse complement.
CAATTACGAACTTAATTGCAAGTTGAAATTAAGTTGCGTCTAAGTGAACTATCTTCGGAACTAAGTTAACTGCTGGTTAACTGGCCATTATCTTAGCCTTTGTGCCTTGGTAGCGTACGAGCCTAATTGGGGGTGGTTGGATGCTAGGAAAGTATGGACCGGCAAGGTTCTTCCAAGGTTTGGAACGTATTGTCGGCTTTTATCTCTATCCGCTCCTCTCGCTAGCAGTAACAATTTAAATTATTTCAAAATAAGAGTAAATATGTAGGTGTGTAAAAATTGAGAAAAAAAATGTGTGATCTTTGTGTGTCACATAAATCATACACCCATTCAAACTTAGAAAATAATCCTTTTTCGAATCTGTCAAAGAAACTGTAGCTTACGTTCTCTTTCCAAAAACGTTTCCGACTCTAATCGAGGTAGAATATATGTAGATAGAAATATTAATAGTCATATTCTAGTCGTATCCACACAGTTCCTCACCGCATGTCCGGCGCGCCGTTCGGGGGCTCTAATCGAGTTATTGTGAGAGGCACAATGCGGCAATCAGCTGTGCTGCCGTTGTAGCCACTTCCAGGTGCCTCGCCTCTACGATAGGACTTTCAGTTCTGCTCTGTGTAACTTTGTTTTGAGAGCTTCTTGTGTCTTCTCTATGTGTGTGCATAACTTTTCTTAAAATTAACGTTTTAATAATTTCTACAACTTTTCTAAAGCAGATGGGTGGCATTTAATGAAATGTCCCCAAAACTAATTGACGACCTCTGTGGTGAGGTGGGCGAAGGTCTGCGACGCAGGAGGTTTCGGACATGATTCCCACCTCGGGACAAATATTTGTACGATCTGTAAATATTTGCCCTTACTCATAAAACAAGCTCTGCTTAGCTTCGGCATTATTTATTTATTATAATTTTTGCCTTTTTTGTATGGTCGAAATAAAAATTGCAGTTGAACATAGAACTAAAAAAAGTGTTTTAATTTTTGAAGTCCTGACATATTCCTTGGTTACATATAAATTTCCACCACTATCAGCGACAAAAACTTGTTCTTAAAGAGAAAACTTAGAGAGAAATCTACCTTATATTGGAAATTTATCACCATAGTCTTATATACGTGAAATTATCAACTGATCTCATGTAGTACAAAGTTACATGTCATGGTATGTCTAACCTCGTATAATCTTGCATAGGCTATCAAATCTTTCAGCAAATCGTCGATTGGATGCCTCGATCAACATTTAACTGAGTAAATAGTTTCATAATAAATGCTGACATATTATAACGATCACAAATAACGTTGGAAACATTATGAAGCTATAACTTTCAAATCAACAAAGTTCAAACAGAGGTGGCAACATATCTACCATTATAACTCCACAATTAATTGCGAGAAACCAGAAAACCTCTTTAAGCAACACTAAGCACGTAGATCAGGATAGTGCTGAAATTGAATCGTCAATAATTACAGAATACTGATATAGGGGTCAGGTTTGAACCTTTCTGCCCTCGCGTAAATCTTGGCGGCTTTTAGAAAATTAATTATTTTAATGCTATCTAGTGAGAAGTTCTACACTTGCAGTGACATTCTAAAATGTTGGTGAAATGCAATCGATGATTTGTTGGTCTGGTGGTGGTGTCTGATTGATTTCTTGAAGGAATTTGATAGATAGTAATAACTTTATTGCATCATCGAAACTCGTAAAATAATTACAATTACCTCTTGTTAAATCTAGTGTACGACCTCCGTAGCTCGGTGGGCGAAGATAGGCCTGCGCCTGCCTGGTTCAATCGTAAATAGTAGTTTTAATTATGCTTTGTTATTTAATTGGAATTTTCTTTTTTTAAAAAACAATTAATCTTTATGTTTTTTTTAACTTTTTTCTGATTATTCCCAGTAAGAACGAGGCGTAGGGATAATCGGGAATAGAGAATAGTGTTAAGTTAGAGGTGTTTGAATTAGAAATAGGTATCTTAACCAAGCAAAATTTTACTTACGGTAGGCACTTCTCAACAATCCTACAAAGTAGGACATTGGATTAGCGAATTAGCACCCCATGTACGAAAGAAAATATTGTAAGCAATATGTTTCAATAGCTTAACTTATACTCGCAAAAATATAGATAAGTGTAATAAATATTCAAATTGCACTTTATTTTTCTATTTTCAAATTGCAATGTTTCAAATAAAGAATGCTGATTGTCAGTTGCCACAACATTGATTGAAACTACAAACTGCTGCTGCAGTTATTCACATAATGCATGCAATGTAACAATGAATGAAGACTGCGTCGCCTCGGGGCAAGCACCTGTATCTGATGCACGCAATCTAAAGACTTGATTACACTGACACAAGGGCGATTATTATTTGTATTTTACTTTTTATTTTGCTTTTTAGTCCTTTGAATCTGATTTGCGAGTTCGGATTTCAGTTTGTTTATAGAGTGTGAGTTTGCTTTTGGTTCGATTTTAGCTATGTATGATTTTGCCTCATAAGTTTGAGAAAACTGACTACTACTATAGGTCCAAAATTGGGTTTTGGTTATGCCAATAAAATATGTTTTTTTTTTCTGTTCTAAATTCGACTCACAGAATTACACAATGACGGAAGTGGGCTGGACGGAAGTCGTAAGGGGAAAGTAGGGGCATTTATATCGAAACGGTTTTCTATTTTAAATTACTTTTCTAAGCTTTGAATTGTTCTATCTAAGCGCACCCTAAGGTTCGGTGCACGTCGCCTGTGATTACCCGCGAACGGCCCCCGTTTAACCGATTCCTTTTTCAAACTTGACGTTCCTGTTTCAAGAACCTGCGCCATTATTCCCGCTTCCTCATTTAAATTTGGAATGGACAATGCCAGTCTTCCCGCGGGCATTATTTTTTTCCTCCAGCCAGTATTGCCAGGGACCAAATTAGGCCAGTTAAGTCATGGTTTGTCACAAGTGAAGACCAGTAGTCGAGGATCTTTTGTCCAAGACCTCGCCTTTTAAGGACCGATAACAAAAGTGAGGATTTTATTTTTGTTTTCTCTTGGCAAATTGAGAAAATTGTTGGGCACTTGCTAATTTCTTCGGCCACTTTGGGACCTCGTCAAATTGATAAGCACTTATCTCATTTGGCTGGACCGTCGGGCTGTAAATTAAATAGATTATACGCTTGGCGCAGAATGCGACCGGTTCTTTTATTGTCACGCGTTGTTTTTAACACAGACATACATTTTTGTATATTTCACCACCCGCGGCCACAATGATCAAATTCGTTCGAGTCATTAAAAATTCATTTTATTCACAAAAATAAAGGCAATTCAAGGAGCGTGTTCTTACAACATAATTCAAACAAAACCCTTCATTCTGAAGCGCGCAGATAGCGATCTACACGGCGATTTTTCATAAACAATAGCAATTTTAATAACTGAAAAAGGTAGAAGAGTTGATGCTATTGATAATACAAAAAATGCAATAATAAATTGCCGAGTGGTGGGTAATAAACAGCGATTTGCTCCGGGCGACTGCGCGAGCTACCAGCCGTGATATGGACTTCAGAAAAAAAAAAGAAATGGAACGTAAAAAATAATACGCTTAATATCAAAGAAGGTGTACATCGTTAATGCACCCGCCTGCGGGTTCGCGTCAGGCCAGACATTGTTTTCTGGAATGCGTTTTTAAAAAGTGCGTTCCTTCTTAATTCTTTTTTTATTTGAATTTGCTCGTATTGTGTTTTGAGGTCGGTTGTGATTGATCGGTTAAAGAATTTCGCAATTCTTGACGTATAACAAAGAGATAAGGTTAAATTAATGCAGTAGGTAAATATCTATAGGTACAGGTAGTAAGAAAAAGTACGGATAATATTTTCTGGGATGATTTCTTAAAATAATTATTAAGATAATGAAATACAATAAATAAGACAAAAACCAAGCTTTACGTATATAAGAAATACCTGAGCGTCTGTTCGAAGCGATGCGTGACCCGAAAGCTGTTCAGTATCTGGCACAGTGCGTCAGCATTGCTATCATCATCATCAGCCAATATTTGCCCACTGCTGGAGAGGCCTTCCCGCCATAGCATTGCCATACAGCTAGGCAATTTAGCCAGCGTCTTGGGGACGATTCCGACTGGTATTGATATGGATCAGATGACCTGTACATTGTTTACAACAGTCTGCAGTAAACTCCACTGTTTCAATTGCAAATACTAGTACCAATTTTTCTAACTATTATTGCAATTTTATTTGTTAATAAAAAGGTTGGCTTCTAAAATCAAGATTTGTACGAAACCATCTGATTTTTAAGCCTACTCAACTAGGCTCAAATTAAGCTGAGCCAATACATATAAACCTATTGATAAATGGACAACCAAAGCAAATAAAACAATAACAATGTAACTCGTACACCACTTTATTTACGAGCCTATGCCCGAAGCATTTGTCATACGGAATACAATAACTGTAATAGATAACCATGGTTACGATGGTTACGTTAGTTGGTTGTAACCGTTGTAACTAACCTTATGTATGTAACGAAAAGGTAAGGTACACTGAGAGAGTAGAGAAAATTCAAATCGAGAACGTTAAGGACACACCGGGAAACAAAAATATTGCAATTTCATTTTGACATAATTATGAGAAACTCTTCTTGATTCGATGCCATATTAACTAAAAGGCAATTAATAAAACAAGACACGTGTCTAGTAGTAGAGTACAGTAGTGTGACTGTTACTTTAATTTTGCTTGAGATTATTGTAAAGTGAATGAAAATAGCTCGCAAACTGAATTTCATAAATAATATGCCAAGGTGCAATATTGACCTATTGACCTGACAAAATAAATTACCAACACAAACGCTAAAACAATACACTTATCAAAATCAGATACACTACATCAAGAGTAAAATTCCTCCATAAATCAAACACCCAGTGTGACCGCACCAGCACATTTACAAATGCTTGCTAGCAGGGGTCCCGCGACCGAAACGCGCGCATTGTCGCTCGTTACGACGACAAATCGCCGCCGCGACCCCGGTGCGTCCCGCACCTTATTTGCTAATTGGTCAAAGTAGGTGTGGGAAAGGAGGTGATTACACATTTCGTTTGTGGAATGATAGTTTGTACGGAACGAATGATTTGTCAGGATGTTGGCACTAATGGAACGGGAAATTGTTCGTGTTTAGTTGAAATAGAAACAAATGAACAACGAAATATTGGTGAAATCTGCTATATAGTTAAAGTTTTTGCTTTTGCGTGCCCATTACTAAATTGCATCTACCCGCAGCTTCTTACTCTATCGCCCAGAAAAACAGTCTACTGCTTTGCCCAGGGTAACCAATTCGAAGATAAACTATCTTATTATAAATATAACTAATTCAATATACTTTGGTGTTCTTTCAACACAACCTAGGTCCGTAGTTTACCCGCAAACATTCATAATGAAGTCAATGAAGGAAATAAAACCTACTTATTGGGTCGAAAAGTATAAAAAAAGACTATCGGTCAGTTCGGTGTGGCCATTGACATTTCGCAATCTCAAATTTACCAAGCAGGAGTGGGCAACATTTCCTGACAATGACAAGTGAATAGTTGGAGATTTAAATTACATGAAATAGAATGATCGCGGGGTATTACCATACGATTCCCATTGGGATCACGTGCGATTGGCGATCGCATCTTATTGTGGCGCCAATGAATAGAACGTCCACCTCTATTGTAAGTTAATGTAAGGGACAAGACGTTTGAGACACACGGGAGAGAGGTTTGTAAACTTCATCTGAATGAATACAATGTTTGACACCTCTTATTGTGTTTATAATATTTTTTTTGGTTTTTTAAGTAGTTTTACGAAATTAAATATTAAAAGTAAAATTATTGTTATTAATGGTCTACCATGAGGGGTGATTTAGAGTTAAATGCCCAGAATTTTCTGGTACACATAGTATTTTCTATTCTCAAGATAAGCAGTGCATTTGTTATGGTTAGGTACCAGATAACTGATAAACTTAATACAATAATTACATTACAATGTAGTTGTGTTTAAGTTGATATATTAATTTGTTGCAAAAATCGAGCTATTTTGACCGAACCTTAACAATTTCTTCTTCTTCACCAAAGCAGCTCTGATAAAAAATACTTGTGGATAAAATATTCCATCTTTATGAATAAAAACTTTTTGTAAACACAATTTTTTTTTAATTTATTGGTAGTAATGTGTCACGTAGTAAAGATTGGGCTTGAAAGCGACCGCCTCTCTAAATCTTGTACTGCTTAGATCATTTTGATCAAATCTCTAAACAGACTTACCTGAATATATATGATTATAATCACTTATATAAATAACGCGAATGTTATCTATGACGTGTTACCTTATAGCCGAATATTCTTCTTTTCTAAATCAAGACGTCTTCTTTGAAAGACGAACGATGCTGACGGATGACGTAGATGGAACAAAACCTAAGTTACTTCAGGCACTTCACTAAAGGACAAGTTCCCTTTTGGATCCCTAAGAAACAAATATCAGAATCATATTAACAGTAACATTCCTTTGTGCAATTTGAGATGTCAAATCGATCGAAGATCGTTTTTCAATGTAGACCACGAGATTGCATAGCAAACCTTGTTCGTGAGGGCAACAACCGCCAACATGTTGATGAACATAATCCATGTTGTCGGAATTTCACACCCGTGTTTGTATCACAAGTCGCTTCACAAGAATGGTGATGCAGCCTCTACAGGAAGCCTTCAGCCTTTGTTCTCTCGAATGATAAAAACGTCAGGAACGCTCGCATTGTTTGAACCGGCTTCATTTTTTACTACTATTTTATATTGTTTTATGTATCGCGCTGGTTATACGTACTGGGTGCTGAAGTGCTTCTAGTTTGCGAGAAAACTAAATCGATACCTACCCTCATTGTACAAACGCTTATGAATATGCCAAGAAATACATATATGGAAATGTTGTAGAAAGTTTGATGTTATTGAAGAATAAATAGTTAAATAAATAATGCTGGAAAATTCACACAGTATCATCTTGCCCCAAGCTGTGCAGAGTTTGTGTTATGGGTTGCTAGGTGTTTAATATAGTCAATAGTATATAGATAGACATAATATAGGCGGAACTCGCCCTTCCCCCCACAAAACACGCGGAAGTTACATAAAAAAATATTAGCTATTAAAAATTTAAAAAAGTTCTTTTTTGGATATTATTATCATCAAAAAAAAAAAAAGCAAACCGCGCGTCGCAAGTTTTTTAGCCAGAGTTATGTATTTTACACACTAGGTAAAAATCATGGATGACTTTTATTTGACTCAATCCTCAAAGTGACCTTGCAATTCTTGAATTACCTCCTGTATCACCAGCAAACATGAGAATCCCGAAAGAACGGTTTCACAAAGGTCTTACCTTTATTTTAAGAATCCATGTCTGTACACGCTCTTATTGTTTTAAAATCAACGAGGGATGTATGAAGTTATATAACCATTTTTTGCAATTAAAAACAATGTAAGTGATATGAGTTTTTTATCGACAGTGAAATATAGCGCTTTATCTGGTCTTTATTTATTGGTTATTGAGTTTAAGTTTTAATTAAGCTGTTACGGCTATGTCACGTCGTGTGTTTAATATGTGATGGTTTGGCGCAAGATTCAATTGTTTTCGGGCTTAATGCTGAGGCGACACTGATGAATTTCCCAGATATATACAATTCTAATAGGATGGTGAAAATATGTTCAATTTTCAAATCATTTTAGTATTACGTTTGTATGGGAAATTCATTAGTCACCGATGCCTCAAACTGTTTCTGCCTTTTACAAAGATAACGACTACGCAAAAGTCTTATTTTACCTAAGATTATAGAGGTATAGCACACTTATATTTTAGTTTTCTTGGTATAAAGATGAACTTTACCCCGCTCTTGCCACGCTGTATGGGAATGCTGATGCGCTGCGCCTTACTAGTCATAGGTTACTTTAACAAATTCTGATCAATTTTTGAAGAATTTTCGAAGAGCCTCAATACCCTATTCTTCTCCTTGGAGTTGAGAGTTTAGGTCTAAATTTTCAACTCGCATTTGATCTCTTTGGAGTTGAGAGTTTAGGTCTAAATTCTCAACTCGCATTTGATCTCTTTGGAGTTAAGAGTTTAGGTCTAAATTCTCAACTCCAAAGAGATCAAATGCGTAAACTCTCGAGAAATGTCTTGCATTAAAAAATGTACTTCTCTTAATCACCGTCTTATCCACAGGACTGATCGCTGCTATTCCACACATCCTACCCCTGTAATTATTTTATTTATATTACAAACAGTTTCCGTTATCTTTTGACATTGTAGAAAGCTGATTGCTGTTTGATTGCCGCGTGTTATGGTACAACTTAGCGTGTAAGAGGGGAAATCTAGGTGGTTATGAAGTGATTAGATAGGTGATTATCGTTTATTGAAAGTATTTAAGTATTTATGGTGTGGAAAATTGTAGTATGTATTAAAGTTCATAATATTTAGTTCTTAACTTTTCTTAATTTAAATCACTGTGAAATTATTTACTATAAGTTTTTAGTTGTTTGTATAATAATTATTTTAAATTGTTTATATGATCTAAAATAAATAAAAATATAATAGGTACGACTACAAAGACTGTGCCGAGATAGCATAGGTCCTCTAGCGACTGTGATTTAATCTCTGAAGATGTTTGATTGATATGGAAATGATTTTTACGGTTTAAGCTGGAGTATTCTTAGTGGCGAGTACCAGGCATGCAGCAAATAAAAGATGAATAAAATATTTTACTTTGGGTGCTCTTTTTTATTATTTTTTTACGTTATCCTTTATTCGGTATTTTTTATTTTTCGTTATTATCGGTAGCCTTTATTTGTCTACCCAGAAGAAGTTTTTCTGGACATAAGATGTAAAACGAATACTTAGGTCATAGACAATCAAATCTGCACCTAGTAAAGTGGAATATTGGAACATACATGCTATAATAAAATAAATATAGCAATGCTAGACAATCTACACAGCATCATCTAGCCTCAAGCATAGCTTGTGTTATTGGATACTAAATGATACAGGTCGTAAAAACATTTGTCCCGTATCAGGATTCGAATCCGCACACTCCTGCATCGGAGGCGACAACGACAACGCGCCACAGCGTTTGTCAACTATAACCAACCGTTCTAAAAAGGTGACAATCGGTTATAGTGTTGAAAGCTACATGTATAATTACTATATACATAGGTATAACTATAGAGTGAAGAGTAGGTGTGTCACATAGTACCCATGTCACGCACGTTGAATACAATGACCATACAGAGAAACGATAAAAATCCTCGAATAGCATTCGTTCAACAGTACAAAAGCGAATGCCATCAAATTAACACGAATTAAAACCGATAGACTCGTGCGCAGAATGCGTGACGGCTTTTTATGGTCTATTGTTTTTCAAATGAGCAACTCTCATTGGCCGAATTTTGTATGGGAGGTGTGTTTGTGTTGTGATTGGCTGGCGCGAAATGAATGCGAAACGATGGTTGAAGTTTAAACTGATGTATTGTCGAATAAATTATACTATCATTATTTATTCACTCGACCTGTTCTTTTAATTGTTACGTAGAGATCAACAAACTATTTTTGATGATTGCTCTATGACTTTTATTCTATAGTTTATAGTACCTAAATGATTATATTTTTACTAGAATCTGCCCCCGTTTTTGCACGCGTTGTTTTTATGAAAACATTTAAAGGTTATTTCAATTCCATGGGAAGTGAGGATGGGATGCAAAATACAATTATCCCACGTCTAAAACTACCTTTATACAAAATTTTAGCTCGATGCATTTAATAGTTGGTTGTAGTGTAGTGTTTGCATGGAGAAGATCTATAGAATATCTATAGAATCATACAGAATCTATAGAATATCCATCCATAAAAGCGAATGTAGATTTTTACATTCGCTTTTATATAAGTAGTGTAGCTGTGATGTGTAAAATTTATACCCACTATAATCTTTACATAATATTTTACTAAGATTTTATGACTTGCAACAATACCTTATGATTTAAAGTTAACAACCAGAAAGGTTCCATAACATTGATTCAGCTATCGATATTTGAACATTTCGAAGTTATATAAATATCTAATATCTATAAATAAAGTCGGACAATCCATCTGGCCCCAAGCTAAGCAGAGCTTGTGTTATGGGTACTAGATGACTGTATATACATAATACAATATTATTAAATAGATAGATATTTTTATTTTACATAGAAAACGACCAGAACACCCTAACAAATATCTGCAGATCGTAGGTACAAATATTTGTCCCGAGGCGGGAATCGAACCCGCAACCTCCTGCGTCGCAGACTGACCTTCGCCCACCCCGCCACAGAGGTCGGGCGGAGGCATACAAAGTTGTTAAGGAATAACTAGAATACCTACAAAGTTACCTTTCCTATCATCAACCTAATCACCACGACAATTTACTCAGAGAAAACAGCCTTTCCGCTACAATTTCAAGATTATTTCCATAAAAGTGCGTTGTGCCGTTTCGCCTGAAGGTATATTCTCATCTTGTCTAATTGTTGTGCATTTTCTAGAGCTCCTGCCTAAGCGGTATTAATTAATCTACCGTTGGGACAAGACCATTCAATCACGTTGGTACCTGTGCGTATAATCTCTCGTATGTTCCCACGTGGTATGAGGATAGGTAAAGAACGGACTCCTACTGAAGCTATAAGTTGTATGTACTGATTATTATAAAGCGGAAAGATTTGAGCGTTTTTTGTTTGGATTGAAGAGGAGTTATTGCATGGATTTCAAAAATTCTTTTACAGATAGTTTAGTTCCCGCTTCGGCTTCGTTTGAATGATCTGCAGATCTTTTTCCAGGTGTTCTGGTAGTTTTCTATAATTATAGATGTAATACAAATATATATGTAATAAATTGTATTATGCATATCAGTCATCCATCACCCATAACACAAGATCTACTTAGTTTGGGCTAGATGATGTTGTGTGTACTAATTCTACAGCATTACATATTTATTATTTAATTTATCGCTCATGAAGTTTAGTAAGTTGGGCAGGTTTCCGAAATTAGCCTAATAATTTGGTTAGATAGCTTATAAAAACTAAACCAATTTAGTTCAAGAACATAGAATTGTGGAGAGTGCATAGATTTACATTTTTTTTTTCGAATGGACTCTAATGCTGTTGACCGCAGATGGCCATGACAGCGTTACCGGACTTTTGGCGGGCGCAGAGGGCGCCACACCGGTAAAGTTAGGTTGGGGCAACACGCGCAAGGGCCACCACTTAGGTGCGAACCTCGGCTTGGGCTGTTGCCAGATGCTACAAGAGGGTATGGATGGAGGTTTCGCCTAGGTGCACAAGTGCACCTATGGGCGGAAGCGGGGAATTCTTCGACCCCGCATCCGGCGGGGTCGGTTTTTGGTCGTGTGCGTAGTGTGCGGAAGCGAATCGGTACTAGTTGACGTCACCTCCGGGTTAGCGGCGGTGATTGGGTCAACGGGGTCACCGAGAACGTGTCTCGGTCTACGGAGGAGTGCATAGATTTACAGAAACATGAACGAAGCTTACGTAAGTGGAAAACAATCCTAAAATCAAAGATGGCGGGCTGCGTCCGCGCAGCTAAATGCTAATGTCTATCGTTTGTATGATATATTGGCGGCAATGGACAGCCAGCGACGATTCCTACACGGCTTGGTGTGATATAGGGATGGGCAGTTAGAATATAAATCGAACTGCGAAAACTTCTGAATAGGTCATCCGCCACATCGTTTTGAATAAAAAAAACCCTTCATTTTGAATAAAAATACTTCGAGGTTCCTCTCAGCAGATAATAAGTCCACTGTTTAAAATGCTTTATCAACAAGGATACTCGTAGGTTATTTTTACTTTCACACCACAAACATTGGTGGTGTGCAAAATCCACAGAAGAAAGTTGCTGCCCGGAGATACCCAGTAAATACTTCGGACTCCGAAAAATCTTTCACATCCCTATTTCCAGCAGCACTCAGTTAATGAGAAACAGGCGTGTTATTATTTAGCAATTTGATGTGGTAGCCTTCTGAAGCATCGAGTGTTCTCCGAGGTTACAGCGAAGAGGTTCCTTGTCTATGGTATTAACAAGACCTCTTGTCTATGCTCAAAGTTTGTTATGCAACATGGGTGTTTGACTGCAACACAACAGCGTGATGTTTAGATTTATTATACGTTTGATATAAAGATAGATGCTGTAATATTATTATGAAGGCATTTCTATTGCGACAAATTATAAATTTTAGTAACATTATTTCTACAAATTTAGCACTAACTAAGAAAAGTTTATTTGTGGACGAATGGAAGGCTACATAAAAAAACATTATAATACCATACAAAGGAAAAGAACATAACCTACCTACAGACAGACATGCTTGCTTATGGTAGAGGTAATATAAAGAGCGGCCTTATCGCTATGAGCGATCTTGGGATAGACTGGACATGAAAGAAAATTGTAGATGGTGGCACTTAAATATTGCTCGGAATTCTGGATTTCCCCTAATATAAAAGAGTTGGGCCCTTTTCTTAAACCACTGCCAATGGGTATTTTCTTTTCTCACATCTCTACTAATCCCTTATTCACGAAGTACAATGAATTTAATTATTCAGGTCGCACAGTAAGACCCAACACGTTCCAGAATAGAAAGGGACAAGGGTTCCAACACCTAAGTGTTCCTAATTAGGATAGGGACAACACCTAGGACTGTGGCCTGATGCGGTTCTGTTTAGGGTTGGCACTAAAAAGCTAACAATATAAAAAGAAATAAGATGCGGAAGGCGATTTAGATACATAAAGATTTTTATCCGATTCAGCAACACACGGTTATAAGTTTGGGTTGCATAAGTACAAACATTTGACAAAGAATAAAACGGATACCATTATTTATCACTTTTATGAAATAATAATCTTTAAACCTAAAATAATATTATAAGTAAAGTACTACAAAGCAGTACGTGCTACAACTCAGTAAAAAGCCACTTTGCTGCTAAGTAATGACCTTTTTGCTGAACTAAGTTGCTAAGTCTAAGCATATCGTTTTGCTCTAATAAGAGCTAACACCGATTTTCAGTTTTACCCTCATGCGGTGTCTAAAACGAGATACCCACCAACTAGTAGAGTGACGTATCTTGGTTATGTATTTTGCATTATTTTTATGTATTTAATCAAAATCTAAACGATTTTGTGGACCAGTCCTATCGTCAAATAAGAAATAAAAATAATTTGTCAAACTTTTGTCAAAATAAAATGTCACCGCTGAGCATAGTTCTATAATAACCTTATCTGTCGATGGTGCTCATATTATTGTTGAGCAGGGTTTTAAACTAATCTTAATATATAAAGGAACGAGCGATTTTCTGGCGACAACGCCCAGCCTAAACCGCTGAAGCTAGAAAGCTGAAATTTGGAAGGTAGGTTCCTTTTATAACACAACCACCCGCTAAGAAGGGATTTTTGGAAATTCCACCCCTAAGGGGTTGAAAAGGGGGGTGGAAGTTTTTTTGGTTGTTTTTCTAACTCTGTAACCGGTGGCCCGATTTTCTTAAAATTTACAGAGAATACTAAACATACAAAAATATTGTTCACGTGTTTCAGGATTTTTCAAAATATTCCTGAAAATAGGGTGAAATGGGTTATTCAAGTTTGAGATTCGTAGTTTGGCCCCATATTCAAATGTCTATAACATTTTAATATAGCATACTAATGACTTGAAACTTTCAGTATGTAATGAAAAAACTATAAATCAAACCACGTGTTTCAGGATTTTTCAAAAATGTTACTATATAAGTTTAAAAAGGATGTCGAACTATTGAGGTTATTGTGGTGAAATTTATCAACCATTGACGCTATTGGCTTAAAATTTACAGAGAATACTACACAAACAAAAATATTGAATACGTATTTTAAGATTTTTCTAAATAATCCTGAAAATGGGATTAAAACGGTTATTCAAGTTTGAGATTCGTAGTTTGGCTCCGTATTCAAATGTCTAAATCATTTTAATACAGCGTACTAATTACTTTTGCATGTCCTAAAAAAAAACAAAAAAAAATTATAATATGTATTTCAGGATTTTCCCAAACATTCCTGAAAATGGGTTGACAGAGGTGATTTAAGTTTGAGTGATTTGTAGTTTGCTCCATATTTAAATGTTTGTAACTTTTTAATGAAGGATGGTAACGACATAAAATTTCAAATAGGTATACATAATACCAAGTACAATAAATAAAAATAGGTAATTTAGAATTTTTCATTAAAATTACGTTAAAAGTATAAAAAGAAGTCGAATCACTTCAGATTTTTTTGAAATTTTTAACTTTTCTCCCAATCAGCTTGAAACCAAATTAATAAAAATATATAATACGTATTTCTGGATTTTTCAAAATATGCCTGAAAATGGGGTGAAACGGGTTATTCAAGTTTGAGATTTATAGTTTGGCTCCGTATTGAATAACTTTTTAATATGGCGTATAGTTTACTGTTTAGTTTACAAAAAAAGGAACACGTATTTCAGAGCTTTTCATAAAAGTTACTCAATAAGTACCTATACAAAAGGTAAGGGTATTAATGACTTTTCGTTTCAAAAATATACTGTAAAAATAATGAATAAAAACAAGAGTTCCGAAGTTTTCTTTTTTTTAGTCTTTTAATAAGGACAATAATACATAAGAAGTTTTTAAGGACTTTTTAACTTATGTGACTTTCTATCCAGTGTCGAAATTACCTAGAAACTTGCTGATAATACTTAAAATATAAATTTATTGAACATATGTGTTTAATGGTTTTTAACATAAAAATAGGTTTTGAAGTTATTCAGGTTTTTTGTAAGTTCATAAGGATCATTAGCATAATTGATAATCAAAAGAATAGGTTATTATTTAAAATTTTGTTTGAATACTCACTCTACTTAGATTCAGGTAATTTATTTATAGTACTTTAATTCAATGGTGTTTTTTCCTCGATAAAATATAAATTCGTAATATTTTTTTTAACTTTGTCCGTGACTCCTTTCACGACTGTTAGCCGCATGGTTTCTGATTTTGCCATCCAATCCCATCTCAGAAAGCCAATCTGTAGATCTTAATATATAATGGAACAAGCGATTTTCTGGCGACAACGCCCAGCCTAAACCGCTGAAGTTAGAAAGCTGAAATTTGGAAGGTAGGTTCCTTTTACAACACAAGCACCCGCTAAGAAGGGATTTTTGGAAATTCCACCCCTAAGGGGGTAAAAAGGGGGATGGAAGTTTTTTTGGTCTTTTTTCTAACTCTGTAACCGGTAGCCCAATTTTCTTGAAATTTACAGGAAATACTAAACATACAAAAATATTAAACACGTGTTTCAGCATTTTTCAAAATATTCCTGAAAATAGGGTGAAATGGGTCATTCAAGTTTGAGATTCGTATTTTGGCTCCATATTGAAATGTCTATAACTTTTTGATATAGCATACTAATGACTTGAAACTTTCAGTATGTATTGAAAAAACTATAAATCAAACTACGTGTTTCAGGATTTTTCGAAAATGTTACTATATAAGTTTAAAAAGGAAGTCGAATTACTTAAGATTTTTGAGATTTTTTTTAACAAATGACCCAACATGAAACTTACTCAGAATACTAAACAAACAAAAATATTGAACACGTATTTCAGGATTTTTTCAAATATTCCTGAAAATAGAGTGAAATGGGTTATTCAAGTTTGAGTGATTCGTATTTTGGCTCCGTATTGAAATGTATATAACTTTTTAATATAGCATACTAATGACTTGAAAATTTCAGTATGTACTGAAAAAAGTATAAATTGAAACACGTGTTTAAGGATTTTTCCAAAATGTGACTGTATAAGTATGAAAAAGAAATTGAATTATTGAGGTTATTGTGGTGAAATTTATCAACAATTGACGCTATTGGCTTGAAATTCACAGAGAAAACTAAACAAACAAAAATATTGAATACATATTTTAGGATTTTTCAAAATAATCCTGAAAATGGGATGAAATCGGTTATTCAAGTTTGAGATTCGTAGTTTGGCTCCGTATTTAACTGTCTATAACTTTTTAATATAGCATACTTATGACTTGAAACTTTCAGTATGTATTGAAAAAACTATAAATCAAACCACGTGTTTCAGGATTTTTCCAAAATGTTACTGTAAAAGTATTAAAAAGAAATTGAATTATTGAGGTTATTGTGGTGAAATTTATCAACCATTGACGCTATTGGCTTAAAATTTACAGAGAAAACTAAACAAACAAAAAAATTTCATACGTATTTTAGTATTTTCAAAATAATCCTGAAAATGGGATAAAAACGGTTATTCAAATTTGAGATTCGTAGTTTGGCTCTGTATTGAAATGTCTAAATCTTTTTAATGTAACTAGCGTACTAATGAATTTTTGTATGTCCTGAAAAAAAACATTAAATTCAATATGTATATCAGGATTTTCCAAAATATTCCTTAAAATGGGTTGACACGGGTTATTAAAGTTTGAGTTATTGACCATATTGAAATGATTGTAACTTTTTTATGAAGGATAACGACATAAAATTTCAAATATATACTGGAAAAACAATAAATAAAAATAGGTGTTTCAGAGTTTTTCATAAAAGTTACTATATAGTATAAAAGGATGTCGATTTCTTAAGAGTTTTTAGAAGTTTTCCCAATTTACTTGAAACTTACAAACAATACCAAACAAACAAAAATATAGAATACTTATTCAGGATTTTTCAAAATATGCCTGAAAATGGGGTGAAACGGGTTATTCAAGTTTGAGATTTGTAGTTTGGCTCCGTATTGAAATGTCTTTAACATTTTTTATATGGCGTATTAACGAATTTGAAGCTCCCAGTGTGTACTGAAAAAACAATAAATAATAACATGTGTTTCAGAGTTTTTCATAAAAGTTACTTTATATGTATAAAAAATAAGTAGATATATTTCTGTTTTTTTTTGCAATTTTGTACATAGCTGGAAAATTACATTTCAAAAATAAGCAAACAAAAATATTTAATACATTTTTCAAAATATTCCTGAAAATGGGGTGAAACGGATTATTCAAGTTTGAGTGATTCGTAGTTTGGCTCTGTATAACTTTTAATTAAGGATGGTAAACAACTTAACATTTCAAAAATATACTGAAAGAACAATAAATAAAAACACGTGTTTCAGAGTTTTTAATGACTTTCTTAACTTATGTGACTTTTTATCTTTGGTCCCAATTACCTCAAAACTTGCTGACAATACTTAAAATATCAATTTATAGAACATGTCGTATTTAATGATTTTTCAACACAAAATAGTTTTTGAAGTTATTCAGGTTTTTTGTTAGTTTTAACCAATATTTACTTGAAACGTAGAAAGAAAACTAAAATCCTTGGTACCTAAACACATGTTTCTGGATTTTTTTATGTGTATTGATATTGATGTATATGGCTTTATGACAGCGTAGGATTCAAAAATGCAACAAGTTCACCGTAGAAAATAAAATAGTTTGGTGCGTATCGGCTGTAACTTAAAAATTCTGTTTTATTAACCTTAAATGATCGGTAGGTATACAGGGTGGTTTCTGAGAAGGAAATGGATGACCAAATCCGAAACCATGAGTTAAAAATACGTCTTGATTCATGACTTCGATTTATGAGAAAACCATACCTGCCAGATTTTTTTATTTTGTTGGATGATCACTAAAAAATACACCCTACATTTTTATAGCAACAGATTTAGTTGCTAATAAGAAGTATCATTCTTTGAAAAGAAATGCACAATGATAGTCAAAAAAAAGGTCATTATATTA
This sequence comes from Eupithecia pulchellata, assembly GCA_963931895.1. Lineage (NCBI taxonomy): Eukaryota > Metazoa > Arthropoda > Insecta > Lepidoptera > Geometridae > Eupithecia > Eupithecia pulchellata. Next base: position 5,538,354 of record OZ007534.1, on the reverse strand, counting down.
GGTCCTTACATATGAAATTGGCGTTTTGTATGGGAGGAACAAAAAGTCGAATATTTTTTAATATAATATATTTAATTAATCAAAGTATGAACCATTATTTTCTATGCACTTTTGCCATCTTATAGGTAGTTCATTGATCCCTTTACTAAAAAAACCAGTCGGACGGGAATCAATAAAATCTTTGAAGGCGATTTGGACTGCCCCATCGGAGTTGAATTTTTTCCCTTGCAAGAAGTTATCCAAATTTCGAAAAAAATGGTAATCTGTTGGAGCAAGGTCCGGGGAGTACGGAGGATGTCTTAGACTTTCCAATTGAAGCTCTTCTAATTTAGTAGCCGTCTGTTGCGCAGTGTGTGGTCTAGCGTTGTCGTGAAGCAGCAGTGGCGTGGAGCGATTGACCAGCCTAGGTTGTTTAGCCGCTAGCTTTTCCATCATGGTTTGCAATTGCTGACAATAGACATCAGCCGTAATAGTCTGGCCAGATTTGAGAAAACTGTAATGAACAATACCGGCACTAGTCCACCAAACGCTTACAAGTAACTTTTTTGGGGTTAATTTTCGCTTGGGGCAGGATTTGGCTGGCTGGCCAGGATCCAACCATTGCGCTGAGCGCTTCCGATTATCGTAAAGAACCCATTTTTCATCATAGGTAATGATTCGGTTTAAAATACCTTCATTATTGTGCCGGTTTAGTAATGTAACGCAGCAGTCGACGCGCGTTTGCCGGTTTGCTTCAGTCAATTCGTGAGGTACCCACCTTTCAAGCTTTTTAATCTTCCCAATTTGCTTCAAGTGAATTTAAACAGTTTTATCACTAACACCGCAGCCTGCAGCTAACTCGGACGTGGTTTGCGATGGATCCGCTTCCAAAGAGGAGAAATTTGTGATTAAAGTGGCCAGTACGAAAAACGCCAATTTCATATGTAAGGACCTAATATAAAATTTTGTTCGAATACTCACTCTACTTAGATCCAGGTAATTTATTATGGTACAGAGTAATTTTGACAATCTTTTTGAACAACTGGTGTGCTTGCCACTAGCCAGCCTTTAATTCAATGGTGGTTTTTCCTCCATAAAATTTCGTTTTAATTTTTTTTTATTCGTAATATTTTTTTTGAACTTTGTCCGTGACTCCTTTCGCGACTGTTAGTCGCATGGTTTCTGATTTTGCCATCCAATCCCATCTTAGAAAGCCAATCTGTAGATATATTTAAATATAATAGGATTAGGTAATTTACAAATAAAATGGGCTAAAGTAGAATGTTTGTAGTCCACCGTGTCATTAGATTCACTATAAAAAAATACAGTAAACGGTTATTTTTTTAAGAAAACGCATGGGCTTATACTTGATATTAAAAGCGGGTTTCAATTTCCGACTCTTAAAATAGGGTATTAGCTGATTTCGTCAAGATTTTTTTACTCTAAAGTCCACGCAAATGAAATTGCGAGCGGGTCAGCTAGTTATTTAATAAATTAATAATGCTGGACAATCCATACCGCATCTTCTAGCTCCGACTTAAGCAGGGCTTGTGTTACGGGTATATAACTGACTAGCGGCCCGCCCCGGCTTCGCACGGGTATTAAACAAAAATTTCAGAAATTATACACACTAAAACGATGGGTTTCACAGTTTTCATACGGATCTTTACTTTTTTTAACAGCATTGGGGTTTTTGACATTGACTCGACATTCCTAAACTGACACTGGCCGTAGAGAAAAAGCAAGCACCGTGCGCTACAAAACCTCTTTTTCTATTCTGACGCGCCATAATAGAAAAAGAGGTTGAATATACAGCCCACGGTTCAATTATTGAATTTTTCATGCGGATCCCTAACTTTTTTGAAAATATTATATAGCCTATGTTCATCACGGAAAATTAAGGATTCTAATGGTGAAAGAATTTTTTAACTCGGTCCAGTAGTTTCGGAGCCTATTCAATTCAAACAAACAAACAAACAAACAAACAAACAAACAAACAAACAAACAAACAAACAAACAAACATACAAACAAACAAACAATCAAATCTTTCCTCTTTATAATATTAGTATAGATATAGATATACTTAATTCAATTATATTAATAGATATTTTTACAATACATAGAAACTGACACGAACAAATATCTGCTCACCCGACAATCATTATCCTGAGGCGGGAATAGAAGTGGCAACTTAATGCTTCCCGCTGTCTGTCTATTTGTCCTGTTTGAAAGACAGGGCGCTATGGCGCTCATTAGGGGAGGCCTATGTCCAACAGTGGACTAACAAAGGCTGATGATGATGATGATGATGCTTAGATTTTTAAAACTACGCAATGGATTTTGTAGTGGTTTGTTTAATAAAGAGAATGATTCAAGAGGATGGATTTGTATCAGAATTGCACCCGTGCGAAACCCGAGCGGTTGCTAGTTGAATAATAAAATCATCGTAATCGCTTCAAGCTGCCTTCCTTTCTCAACAAACATAGCTATGTATAATCCAGCTTCTAGCCAGCTTCTAGCCAGGAAATCGTTATGCACTGACCATACGTAACCCACATAACTAAGTAGCTACACATCTCTAAGCTAACAATGTTACCTAATGACTATAATGACCAAAGGGTACCGTAATCCAACTTATCTCGGCAATAACTATGCATTACTATCAAGATAATTGTCTAGGAAATAATAAAATTTACTAAAATCGTGATCATCTTTGCAGGCAACTTTCTAAGTTTGCGAATTGCATCGAATTGAGAGTGAATCTTGCTCGTTTGATATCATGGGCAATACTCCTGCTTAGTTGATGCTTATTGGCTGCATTTTTATTTCAGACTAGCGGTTCGCCCCGACTTCGCACGGGTATTTAACAGAAATAAAATGCTTTTTAAGATCCCATTTGAGCACCAATCAATATATTAACGTGGTGCTCAAATGGGAATAAGTAGGATTAGAATTCAGTAAAAGCAGCTGTGATCTTTACGCACTTTCCACTCTCACAGAGATAACGCCGATGTTAAGTAGAACCGTTAATTAACGATACATACTCAGCGTTAGATTTGCCAGTAGATCTACGAATTGTTATAATAACGTTGAATTAATCTTATGAGGTTTTGTATAGATTTAGATAGATACGTAGAAAATACTTTATTATACAACAAAATGAGAGAATTACAAATAAATGTATAAGGTCTTATAAAGGGCCTTATTGCTTTGAGTGATCTCTTCCAGGCAGCCTTTAAAGCAACTTTTGAATTCGTTATAGTCCTTAAGACGCAATTTTATACTTCTTCCAGCAGCTTGAAGAATTCGAATTCGAATTCGAGATTTCAAAGACTTGCCTACGTAAAGTAATGGATTGGGTTTGTGGTCTCTTACAGTATTTTTGTGTCCCACTCTGAGTTTAATTTTTGTAAATAATTTACGAGTAGGTTAACTTTCTTCTCTTTCGTCTTAAGAAGTAGTTAAATATTTGTATAGCATGGCTTTTTTGGTACTTTTCTTTTTATACTTTTTCTGCATTCTTGGAATCAATTAAAATCAAGCAAATAGAAGGCCTTGCTGAAAGGATAAAAGCAACAGGGTGTATTTCTGAGGCCTTATTTTTTGTGATTTTATCTATGATAGATAATCCACACAGCATCATCTAGCCCAAACCTAAGCAGAGTTTATGATATGAGTGACTAGATGACTGGTAAGTATACTTAATACAATTCGATATTTTTATCGTTAATCAAAAATGACCAGACCACAACACGGAGCAAATATCTGCAGATTGTACAAAAAAAATTCCCTATGCAGGAACTCGCAACTTCTTGCGTAGCATGCAGACTTTTTCCCACCGCGCCACGGAGGTCGACATGGCGACACTTTCGATACTAAGTGGAAAGCGAAAAAGAGTCCTTTGCCCAGCTGTGGGACACTGATATCTGTAAATATAAATAAATAAACTCCATCGAAGAGACAACCCTAGCCAGCGGAGGCGTTGCGTGTAATTAGAGATTGTATACATTAGCGAGTACAAATAAAGCACAATGCGGGCGACGCCAGGCGCGGACATTAGTCCAGGAGTTACCATGAGAACCTGGATAACGTTCCAAGAGATTCAATTAAATTGGGCTCGATTTTGGTAGACAGCGTATCCGAGAAAAAGTAGAAAAGAAAAGAAAATCTTAGGCTTTAAATATCAAAGTGCTTAATATCCTTTAAACCTTATAGGAATGTCCACAAATATTTCATTAAACTGGTAAATATTGTGTAATAAAGATAAAAAATAATTCTAACTCTTTGTTTACTTCAATCTTTAAGGATAAGTGAATAAGCGAACAAGAAACCTTTACCTTGTTAGGTTGTTAAGGTAAGATAAATAAGAAGAGTAAACTCTTTTGCATAGAAGGAATTATTTGGCTTCAAATATTTGTCATTTATAGCTAAGTTGAAATAACTTTCATAATTTTTTCAAATTAGCTATCAAATAAATTATAATAATGGACTATCCACACACCATCATCTAGCCCCAAGCTAAGAAGAGCTTGTGTTATGGGTACTGATATACTTAATGTAACTTAGATATCGTTGTCGTCGGTCGTTGCGATATACCAATACAATACATATCGCTTATATACGATGCTAGTTGCATCGTATATAAGCGATATTCTAGTTAGTAATGCTTAAACTTCTGCATAATTTATTTGTTGTAATTTTATCAGCAAAACTTTTAAAGGGATCCGTAGCCTAGTTGAGTTATTTATCATTGTAATCATTTATTAGCAATGCAAATTACAGTTGGTACTTATTTGAATATAACTATTACAGTTAGTATATACACTTATACCTACAGCTACTTATAGAGGCTACAGGTGATAGGAATGCTGTCTTTTATATCGGTAAACGAATTAGCATCGCTATCTAATGCAGCAATGCTGCCAGCATTCTGGGCACTCTGCCTTATGGAGATAGCTTTAGATTTTTAGGGATTAGATATCTAAGTGCTACCTATAAATTGTTTTATCTACTTAGCTATATGCACATCAGTATTAAATAAAATATAAAATTTATGCATTAAAATGTGCTAAATAAAATAATTTAGAATAAAAAACAATGTATCAGGACAAATATTTGTACGATCTGCAATTATTTGTTCAGGGAGTTCTGCAATTATTTGTTAGTTTTCTGGTCGTATAATAAAAAAATATCTATCCATTTAATAATATTGTATTACGTATATCAGTCATCTAGTACCCATAACACAAGCTCTGCTTATCTTGGGGCTAGATGATGCTGTGTGGATTGTCCAGCATTATTTATTTATTTATTTATATTATAGGGCAGGTATGCACACAGTTTCACAAAGGTAATTGAACTACCTAATAATTGCTTTGGCTCCATAATCTTGAGTGTTCAAATCTGCATTTTATCTCCATATCAGAGATATTGTAAAGCCTTTATACAGGGTATCTACGGCCAGACTATTGAGATAACGAGGTTTTGTTTATCGCATGTGAGATAAGGAAAGTCAAGGTCTTAATAGAGTTTGTTAGTTTTGTGAACTAATTTAGAGCACATTCAATGAAGTTTTTGATGAACAAAAATATTCCTAAAGAATCTATATCGTCCCCAAATCAGCAGACCTTTTGTTATGGGTACCTTCTGTATAAACGATAAACCTACTACTATCTACCTTAGCTACATGCTTCAAAGCTCTCTTTTTATTATATACTAGTGACCCTCCCCGACTTCGCACGTCTGCAATGCTGATTATGATACTAATGCATGTAAACATGTAAACCTTCCTCTTGAATATAGTTAAAAAACCTCGTTAAAATCCGTTGCGTTTGACAAGCAGACAGACAGGGGGAAGCTGCTTTGTTTTTTACTATGTATGTATTGATTTTTTAATTTGCAAAGTAATGTTTCTGATTGTCTATTTATAAAAATATATTCCCAAGCGCGCTCTCTAATAAAAACGGTTCCAATATTCATAATAAATAAAATACGACAAACAAATTGATTCACCGTTAACCTCTCCACAAATCGTAGTTTACGTTGAACCATTACTATTATTTAAAAACAAATAACATTCCAATATACATCATAAATAATATAAATAGCTAGCAAGTGAGCTATAAGTGAGATTGGTTTGAAACCAGCTTCACACGCGATGTATCATATTCGTAGACTGGAGCTACAAAAGTAATACCTTTTACACAATCCGATGTGCTTTACGAAAGAATAGGTTTCTTACATAAAACTTAGGTCTCTTCAAGACGTATATGAGGAAGTTAAATTCTATAATGCTGTGTGGATCACTACACAACATCATCTAACCCAAGCTAAGCAGAGCTTAAGTTATGAATACTAGGTGGGTTATACTTAATACAGATTTTCAGAAATACAATAAACTTTATTTATATATATTTTTATTATACATATAAATACACACCGTTGATACACAGGACACCGGGAACAAAGATCTTCAGATCGTACAAAATTTTATCACAAGGCGGGAATTGAACATGCAATCTCCTGCTGTAAGAATTTGGACATAGGTGTCTAGGGCGGCTTCAAAATGCTTGATGTGCTAATCTAATTAAACAAGGAACAGAATATGATAGCAGCTACCTTCTAGGCCCAAGAGACTACAAGTAAATCTCAAGTATTAAACTTAGTATTAAATAAGAGTTACGAGGTATTCGCTACGCAGAGCAATAGCGAAAGCCCAGTGGGTAAGGTATGCGATACATACTCGTAATACCAAAATATCTAGCAAGATGACATATGTCGATACATGTCCCCATACCAAGGCCTCTGTTAAGACCTAATCATTATTGACAGTGGTCATAATCATACAAATGAAATGTTGTTGAACTTAAGATTGGTTCTCATGCAAGTGAATGTAATTTTCGTTATGAGAAATAAATGTCTTTAACCGAAATACTTCCTTCGTTTTCGAGTCTATCCTTACACATATCGTTGCAGTGCTCCTACATGATTAGAGGAACTACTTTGCGTAGTATTCCAACTTTCCAATCGATAACTTATATCGCGAGCTTAAGGGTCCATACTAAACCCTCAGGCTTTTATAGAAATCATCAAGATCGTAAACTCTAAAAGTGTTCGAATGGACATATTTTTCATAAATAAATTTAAATACAGCACTGCGCGTATGTAAATCTTATGGCAGAATGTGCAGTAGCGGCGTAGAGCACGCAAGCTAATTAATATGGAGTAAGCTTCGATTTATTGGTGGTTGACTTGGAGTTACGTGTTGTTGGGGAGAGTAACACAGGGGTGTTGGGAACCTACAGCGAAATAAGAGCTGGACAATTCACACAGCATCTAGTCGCAAGCTATGCAGAGCTCGTCTTATGGGTACTAGTAACGAGTATGACGGTATATTGTAGCGGGAGATTAATCGTAACCCCTATTCTTGCTTTTGATTTTGGTATTCTGGCAACAATTTCTATTTATGGAAACATAAAGGGTAACATTAAAGTCATTAAGTTACTTATAAAGGACAAGAATATCCGTGATAAAATGATTTTATGCCATATTCGTCTTCCATATTCTCTTCTTGGATGGAAGTTAAGGGTTACGTCTATAGCCAAGTTTCCCCTTTATAATATTCTTCTGCATTCTTCTTCAAGCTGTAGTGGCAGTGGGCTATTAATCGAGCTATGTTGATTTGGTTTCTCTATTGGATGTATTCGTTGCAAATCCTCAGAAACCATCCACTAAATTATACTGACTTAATATAGATATCTATCATAATTACATAGAAAAAATCCGGAACAAATATTTGCAGATTGACCTGAGGCTATAATAGAACCCAACAAAACCTGCGAGCCTTCGCTCGCTGCTTCACAGAAATAAACTATAACTAGTATTTCCAATTGAAACAGTTGCGAACAGCAGGCAAACAATCTGAAAATACAAAAACCAGTTAAAATAGTTCGCTGTAACAAATCTCCGTGTGTCCCATAATAAAGCATAACCCTATCAAATTACTCCGTTGTCCACAAACCAAGCGCACATTGAGATACAATCTATTGGTAGGTAAGATTGGTAGTCCTTGTAGGTAACCGAACACTTGGATGATTGTGTTTGTTTACGAAGGTTGTTGAATCATTTTGATTGTATCAGATATGATGGTGACCAGAAAGCATAGCGGTGACCAGAAAAATATATAAGATAGCTAAAGCGTATCAACATGACGTCCTATTTTAAAGATACCGTCATTGCGGTGAGATCGATATTCTTAAACGAATATATTTCATAAACTAAAGGGCTGAAATTTGATGGCGATTGGTCGAATAATTATTTTTTGCAAAAAACATTACTAGTTTTTTGCTTCTTCGATACTAAGAATACATAGAGATAGTACGTTATTCTGACGTAGTTATAACTAAAAGAAGCTTAAACTAAAATATAAAGCTTGCTCGAAAATGCTTACGAGGAAAATTTACCGCTCAAATGTCAAATTATAAAACATACCGAGAATGGGATCAAATCAATTCATTTTGGCAAAACCCACTTTTAGTTTTCTCTAAGAATAGGTAGACCACCTTTATCTGAACAAAATGTTCTAGCTAACACTCAAATAAATATACAATGCTGGATACAATGCTTGGAAAGATACAAGGCTGGAATCCACACTGCATCATCTAGCCCAACAGAGCTGGTGTTCTATGTACTAGATGTCTGCTATACTTAATACAATATTACAATAGTTTTAAAGACACAAACCGGCAGATCATTCATACATACATTAGCGGGAATCGAACCCGAAGCGTCGCAGGCGGACTTTTGCCCACCGCACCACAGACGTCGTTAAGTTATCTGTATTTTCAGTTTTCTTCGAAAGAAAAGCGTCAACAAGAAGACAAGTAAAGGGAAGAAACAAACTTGCTCTCAATATAAATAAGAAAGTTTTCCTCAATTACAAAAATGCAAGAGAAATCCTCAAGACACTTGCAGTATCACATTCAATTGGATGCCCTCAGTGTACTGGTGTTGGTTTCACAATTTATGTGCCTCTTGCGTGGAATAAGATCGGGTAGCTTATTAGTATTGGCGAAAATACGGATGAAATCAGATAGCGCTCTTGATTTTTTAAGAGATTCGGTAAGTTGTGTGTTTGGTTATGTAGGACTCATTAGCAGATCCAGATGTAATGTATTCTCAGGGTTATTTGTTCGTTATTGTTGAAGAATGCGGTGAAGCGTATAATTTGCGAGCGTTAAGAATAATTTCAACCTGGAACAAGCGCTAGATATTTACTATGAAAAGGTTATTTACGTAATATTTTGTTTCTTAATTTTGATTGAAGCGCATGGATCATGTAAATAACAACTCACAAATTAATTACTTAATAACAAGAGCTCTGTTTAGCTTGGGGCCAGACGCTGTGAAGAGTAGGCACATCTCTATTTATCGGGGAGAAATCTGGATAATTTTCAAGTCAAAATAGCAAAATAAAAGAGTTGGTCACTCAAATTACTTTTTAGCTAACCTCCGACCGTAAAACAGCAAGATAGATCAGAAGATGCACAAACTTTTCAAACAAAACTGAAGAAGCAATACCCCACAATCTCTCAGTCACAAAAATACTATCCCAAGTTATTACAACCTGGACCGGGCTATGCTTTGAGCTCAAATCCAAAGGCCGGTATTGAGAGATTTTCTATATCCGCCCGCTTTCCTTTATGCTACGTGCAATTTTATCCAGAGGTTCCGTTATGAAGTTGCAATGTTATCTTAGGATGGATAAGACTGTAAATTCGTAAAAGCACACTCCATTAACTATTGTTATTCTTTAATATCAATCGGACTGTGAAAGTTGTCTTTAATTGGCAAGTTTTTGAAAATAAATACATCTGTTAATGGATTTCATTGGCATATAAACCATGAATACTTGATAATGAAATTCATTGCTCGATATAATTGGGAAAAATGTTTTGAATAAGTACCGTCTGGGAAAGCGTGCTCCATCTTAAGACACATCTTCAATTTTACTTAATGAGGAGAGCACTTCTCCATTAACAATAAAAAAACAAAGAAGGAATACCCAATAATTGCTTTAGATAAGTTACACCAAGGAACCTTCTAAAAACTTTTAATTCCAGGAATACAAGACACAAGCCATATCCATAAAAGCTCAATGTGATCGGACATCATTTTCTTGGCTCCTTTAAGAAAATGCAGCTGACTAGAGTCTCTCAATAACTTCATTTAATAGATATACTCTCCTTTATTAATACTTTATGATGGCAAGCATTTTCCTCTTTGACGGAGCTTCCTCGGGTAATTATTGTTAGGTACTTACTGATTAAAATGTCATAGTTTCTTTGAAAACATAATCTGCCTTCCCCGTGATTTTTAATATGGTTGAAATTTTATTTGATCAATATATTATAGACATTACAAAATATAACTTTTGTTATTCTACATTAGGTAAATTAAATTTTCTTTACTTAGTCATAAAAACGTAATTATCGAAAATAGAAAAGAGAGGCTGAGAAAATACGGACAAAAATGCCGAATTCCCACAAACAATCAATTACAAAGAAAGAACTGTCAAACCAAAAGTTCCCTAAAGAAAACAGGTAAAACACAAACATCGCTCCAACTGCGAATGAGAACAAAACATTGATTAATGATGAAATGCACTCGGAACAAACTGTCGAACTTCTTCAAATTCCCAATACAAATGCCAACGATATAACCCCTCGAAAAATAATGGTTTCCTTTTCAAGCTAAATTCTACCCACACGACTTACGACCACGTCTCGCTTTACTTATGGTATAAAGTTCTGGGGAGAGAAAATGTAGGGTAAAGCGTCTGAAAGTTGACACAGGATTTTCTCGGTTTTGTTGGTTTTTTGTTGTTGTAAGGAAACGGAAGTGGCGTGTAGGGACTCGAGTTTCCTCTTTTTTTGTTGAGAAATTGTTTCGGTGCCATTAAGCCGTTGACAGATCGCCTTAGAGTAATGCCTTTTGGATTGTTCGAGAAAGAGGGTGCATTTGTGTGACAATAAGGTTTTGTATGGAGACGATTAGTGGGCTTAATGTCTCGAGAGAGAAAGGTTTTGTTTTAATAGATCTTGATTTGTGTGTTTGGAGAGTTTGTGATATACAATGCTCTATGGTTTGTTACCTTTAACAATTTATTTTTGGTCTAATGAGTTATTGTATGTATTGACTTAATAGTTTTCTTAAATATCTGTACCATCAAGTGATTGTCTTATTAATATGTTTTAAGTCAATACCTCCGCACCCCTTGTCAAAGGCATCCTATTTTCCTCCATGATTGTCTCCCAATAATCTTTTCCTACCAACTTAACTATTAATCACTCAATAGCACCAGTAAACGCATTCACAGACCACAATCACCGAAATCAAACAACAGAGCCATGTATTTTCAACTCGTTTGAATAATACACCAATAAAACCGATTCTCTCACGGTTCGGAATATAACGTCAAACTAATCGTATATCAATAGTGTGGCTAAAGTTCTGTTTGGTTATGTTTTAACACAAGTTATGGTGATGTGTTTAGTGATGGAAAACGCGTTTAACATTTATTTGCAGGCACACGGTACAAATGTTATTAAAAAGGGACTGACGTTCTTTCTCAATTAATTAAAAATTTCCTACGAGTTTTATTTACTATTATATTATTACGATTTTTTATGTTGCAAGTCATATTTCTTCACAATTTTAGTCATACTCTACAATAATGCGCTAATTATTTACATTATAAATTTGTTTTAAATACCTGTATGTAGAAAAAATATATGTCTATTTTTGCTTGCTAGTCCTTTGCTAGTATTTTCTTTTAAGATCATATGTTATTTTTTACTTACGAATATATATTTTATCTGATTTGTTATATTTTCGACTTATTTCATAATTATCCGCCATACCAAACGCTCTACCCACCACTTGATCTCCACAAAGGTCAAAAGCCATTCTGTGCACATTCAAAAACGCTTCTTTATCTCAATTGTTATCTAACCACGTGACAAAGTCGAAGCCTGTAAAGATATATTACAGTATCGATACCAATTTATGCGTGCTTATTGATTTATAGAAAACCACGTTAGGTTACTGTAAAGTGAAATGAATTGGGTATTGGTTTTAATTAGAATGGCGGAGCAATAAATTGTATGATGCTGATTATCCTACTTTGATTTGTTAGAACTAGATACTCGTAGAAGAAAAGTAAAATATATACATCTGCCATTAATTGTTATAACAAGATTATATTCTGATTATTTACAAACATTTTTCTTGAAATAATTAAGCATGATTATAACTGAACAAGCAACATCAAAATTTTTAAAATAAAACCAGTTAATAAACAAAAGACCGTTCTATTAAAATAATACGATAAACCTTAGGTATTTGGTGAAAGTCCATAGCTTATGGCTAACGTATACAGTGTTTCCTCCATCCCAAGTGATGAAACGACCGTACTTCATTCATAATACCTAGAACTAGATAATAATCGACCGATTCCCCGACAAAAAAAGCTCAACTCGAAATAGGGTTGCCAACTAGAAGCCACGCGTGATCGCTTGTAATTGGCGTCTACTGATGGATGAGACGAACCGCTTCTCATTAGAAAATACCCAACTGTATCTGCTCTCATTATATCCAATCTCAGCCATAATACTTTACAAATAGAGTTCATATTTTCTAAATAACTTGTCGAATACAGCTGGGAGAAGAGTAGAAACAGTTGGTAATTATTACCAGCCCTACGTGGAAGGCAATAGGCATCTATTGCAATGTGAACCTACTTATTTAATAGGTCTCGGAATTCAATACAACTTATAAATATTTGAATTGGACGGACGATTTCTTAAGATTTTGTAATAGAGACTGTCTTAGTTTGAACCAATCGATGGCTGTGATAAAAATAAATTACTAAGTACTATTGAATCAATGGTTATATCACCAAGTAACCTTACGTAAAGGATTTTGCCGCGATCCTTATTGCTGGGCTATTCTGTGTTACAGCTCTAGGAATAAAATGACCTAAATACGCTGTATGTTAAGTTTCCCGTTTTATGTCCAAAATCAAAATCAATGTGCTTTATTTCCTTTAGACGTTATAGGGCTCGCAGATAAAGTGGCACAAATCCGCCCTTAACACTTATTTTTATCTCCTCTCCGCCACGGGACTCACCAATTGAATAAAAAAGGCTAACTATATTGCATAAAACGCTGACTAGGTCTCCTACTGGACCTAAGTCAGTATTATAATGCTGAGTTAGGGACTTTTTGAAATAGTTATATGCATGTGCCCTATTATTGTGTCTTGTTTTTATGTCTTCCCGATTATATTGTTGGTATGAATATAGGTATATATTTTTATTTCTAGTAAACCGCGCGTTGTCTTAGAGTTATTTTTCGCCGGATATTGAGTTAGTGGACTTAACCAGTAATTGACAAACAACGTTCAACATAATGAATGCAATTTTCAGATTAACACCAAATTTACACATTGTTTTAGCAAACTCATTCTAAAAACAACCAGTTGGTTCATATAAAGAGCGTCGAAAGGAAGCATTGCCCACTTATACGGGTAATTAGCATCTTTAGTTGGCAATACTGAGCGCGGTCGGTTGGCAATACTGATTTTGGATGAAAACAGGTGTGCTTGGAATTCACTTTCTTGTATCTTAGGAAATTAATTAGTCATGATTTTAAATAGTTTGTACACGGAATTAGTTCCAATTATTGCTTATATCGTATGGGTAATAATAACCCTATATAAAATATATTCAGGTTTTTTAATGAAAAATACTTAGACATTAAAATATTAGAAACAAAATGGGACTTCCTGGCGAGTGCCTTATTATTTTATGACATAAAATATAAAAAATGTTAAAATAAATAAATAGGTAATAAGCACAGTCAAAAACTGATGAATATTAAACTTTTTTACAGACTGTACGTACGCCTTAAAAGCGCTTTGATATGTCTTTTTTAAAGGTTTGAAAACATTATTCGTTCTACTTACACCACTTTATTGCCTTGTACTTATCCTTCTCTCTCACGAAGTTAACAAGTTAGAATACTTGCCTAATTTACTCCTAATGACATTAATAGACCATCAGGTGTATTAACTCAATTATATCTATTCGGAACGGAAACAATTCAAATTCCGAACAAAGATTTAAATCCTGACAGCCGATTGGTCAGTGCAAAGTGACGTTGGACAAAGTGCGCTGTAATTGGTGATTGACATGTGAGAGTTTCCTGATTGGTAACATTTCAAGGAATTCATAGACTTCTACATTTTTAGAATAGAACAGTCAAAAGAGGAGAGACATATCATTTCGAGAATGAAATTATGTAATGATTTACCCATTTATTGTTCAATTATTATAAACTTACGATTCTTCTTCAGTTTTTTTGCACTGTAAAAAAGCAATTAGTAATATTAACTAATGTATTTACATTTAATCTATAAGTAGAAAAATCAACTGATGTTTGTTAGTCTGGAAGGCTTGACTAAATTTTTTAAAGTCTTGTTTTAGTCTAATATACGCATGGCTTACACAAAAAAGAAGGAAAATTTGTATGTGATACGAAGTTCACTATCTATTACTCTATAATTTTGAATAGAAACACTCCATGCAAATAATGTTTATGATGAAAATACAAATCCGAGTAAACAAATCAGGCGGTCTCATTATATGCAAATTGCTGTTAATAATCCTGTCAAAGGGGTTCACTGAGCTTGTTGTTTAAACATTGCGCGCTTTGCTTATAATTATAATAATTTGTTTTTATTTCGTCTCCCATAGTTTTCATTAATGCGATGAAAGTTGTGCCTACCTAACTACTTAATATTTTGTAAGTAGGTAGGTAGGCAAGATGCTTACCACTTAAAATGTCTATGACTTTTCCTAAATGCTTCATCACATAAAAGATAATTCACGCAACATCATCAACAATCTTTCTATTAGGTACCCTAAAAACATTTTACTATTGCGCTCAAATAAGTCCCTAAAAATCACAATGATGAGAGAAATTTTCTCGTAATAAAATCTATTCTAAACAAACGAAGGTCTACTATTAATTCTAAAACAGTTGAATCGTTATATTCAGGGTCCGTAGCGTCGGGCTTTTTAAGGAAAAATAATAGGTTTGCAGCTTGCTATAATAAACTGGTCTCAAAGCACTGTGATGGATAACTTTGTTGAATCTCTTCGTTTGGGTGAGAGTTTTTGAATTTATTTACCTGTGAATAGACTGGATATTCCTACTGCATTGGCTCTTCTTCTTCTTCTTCTAAATGTTTTCGTGCTTCTTTAATCATTTTTTTAGGTTATCCTCCAGTTTCTTGATTTTTTCTTTATCTTTTGCGAGATGGACAAGTCGTCCTACGCAGGTGATTCCATTCCAGTCTCGTATGTTCCGCAGCTAAGACTTTATCCTACCTCCGTAACTAGGCGTTCATCGTCGACCTCCTTGGTAGGTTCGAAGTCTTGTACGAGTAAGTAGACATGCTTTAGTTTTAATTAACTTTCTCTCTTAATTTTCTCTTTGAAGGCAGGGCGCTATGGCGCTTATTAGGGGAGGCCTATGTCCAGCAGTGGACTAATTTAGGCTGATGATGATGATGATGATGACAGCGCATTGCAGACATTCATGGACTGAGTTACAGCACCCCAATACCTAGGCAGCAATAATGATCAAGCTTGAAGGCCAAGACTTGGCTTGCCAAGACTTGTAAGCTAAACTTGAGGCCATCATAGCGTGGCCAGCACTATAGTCATTATGTACCTATTTTTGTACGTAGCGCTTTAGTCAAACAATGTGAGTAAAAAAATGGATAACCCTAAAAAAACACTCATAAAATTTTGAAAAATGATCATTATATTTCGTAATAATTCAAAATTATAGAGCTAGGTATTATTTTCTTTTTTTTATATTATTCCTACAAATGTATTGATGTTACTCTATTTTTATGTATGCTTTATACCTATTTTATATGAATCTCTAGAAAAGAACTGCCGTGCACAAATCAGGCTGTGTACACACATTATGGGCATAAAATCTAGATAATATTATTGTGTATTTCTATTTTTTATATTTGATTGCGTTCTGTTTTGTGTGCCATTAATAATTAAATAAATACTGTTCCTTACACAAATTGTACTAAGTTCCAGAATACTTAATGATTAGTAATTAACGGGTATTTATCGATTTTTTTTCCAGAATACTGATGTTAGCTTTAGATTCCTTTATAAAGGAGTGGTCATTCTTTTTTCCTTTTTCCTATACTTCTTTTCTTTCGTATTTAAATGAAATTATCTTATGCATATAATAAAGATGAAGAGAATTATTGATTTCTCATTTTAAATCTCAACATCAGTCATCAGATACAGTTATAATCGTTATAAACTTCAAAAGCATCCCTCTAAAATCCACATTTCATTGAATAATTAATCTCTCACTTTGTTCACTCAAAACTGAATTAAAACAAGCAAATTAGACATAATTCCCTTTCTAATGCTCGAAGGGTCACAGATGTTTAATAATGCATTATCTCAAAGCAAATAATTATACTCTAAAGTTATAGACATAAGGAGTAGGGACTGTGAAAGGGGTTGGAATATCATAAGGTAATGCTATGATATGTCACTTAATTGATTTTAAACAGCTTTAAGTGCGGTATTGTACAATGAAATTGAATATAATAGAAGCATTTAATGTTATAACTGTTAGAAAGGAAAATCAGTCACTTGATATGCTTACAAGATGTACTTACTGAGTAGGTAATTATTGAAATATATATATAATTAAAAATTATAATAGATATGTTTATAATATAATAATTAGTCTAGATGATGCTGTGTGGATGGTCGGGTATTATTTATTTATTATTTACTTTGGGTACCTGAGCATTATTGAATCGTGTGGTATAAATAGGTTTATTTTCAGTATTTTATTCTAATGTATATTTGTATTTAATATGGCCGTAGTTTTTAAGTACCTACTTTACACCTTGTACTTGACGAATGATCGAATGATCCTAAAAAGTATTTATTTATTTTTATTTCCTGTTTTTTGGCTTCATGTTGATTGATTTAATAATGCTAGTTTATAATAAATTCAATTTTATAATGAGGAAAGATTGTTTGTTTGACTTGAATATGCTCCGAAACTACTGGACCGATTAGAAAATTATTTCACCATTAAAATCCTACACTATTTCTGATGAATATAGGCATAACAGGGCATTTAGGATCGGTATTAAAACTTCAATAAAGTAACCCAACGTGTGTCCGTGAAAAAAATTATATTACATATTTGAAAATTTTATTAAATACCCCGAAACCGGGCAGGCCGCCAGTTTATAGTAAATAAATTTTTATTTATGTTTTATTTATTATTTATTCAAATATTTTTTTTACATTCGTCTCAATTGAAATGATATCATCTGTCAACTACAACAGAACCGAAAGAACTCCCTATCGTGCGCATGTCAAAACAACATGGGGGTTAACCCTTGTATCAATTAATCGGCTCAATTTATGAATTATTACGTGAACCACACCCCCGACCCGTGGAATTCTAAATGATGGGTGCATAATGGATCATTGAATGTCAGAGTGCTGTTTTTATTTAATAATTCTATCAATAGCTGCCAATTCGTTCTTTTTTTTTTAATAAATAAAGTTTATTTTGATTTCATTCATTTATTTGATTACATGCCCAGCGTGGGGATTATGGGCAATAACCCCCTAATAATGATGCCATCTATGGCGCTCATTGGGGAGGCCTATGTCCAGCAGTGGACTATTATAGGCTGGTGATGATGATGATGATGATTTTGATTTCTCTTATATTACTTAAAATCGTGATCGTAAAATCATTCTCACACAGGACGACAATATAAGTCTCATGAAATACATAATTTTGGTTTTATACCAACTGAATTTTAGAGTTGCATTGTAGTTGGTCTCAAATATTAACTAAAATCTCATAAAACCGATATCTATAATTGATTGGCTTTTTTTTTATGAGAAATAAGCTAATATACTACGGTCTTGCAAGCACTATTCCGGGATAAAATGAAGGCTAGTAAATTAATGAACCAGGTGGATTAAGTTATACCTACAAAAAAAATTATATAAACCCAAAACTGTCGATATAAAAAATGTTTTTTGGGTTATTATTTAATTTCCTAGGTAGGGATTACCCCGAGGGCGAGGACTTATAACAATAATATTCTACCTACATGTACGAGTAAGTTATTTACTTAAGTAACTCAATGGTCAACATCATAAATATGGGTCAAAATAGAAAGCAAAGCTAATCTTCATCTAAATAATATCGCATTTTCTTATTAGCTAGTCAATTTGAATCCTTTAACCCTTTAACCGGAACCACCTTTCAAAAATCATAAATCAAATCAAAAACCCCTAACGGAGCATAGCGAGAAACAATAAATAACGAGTGTCTAGCCTATGACCTGCGCACCGAGGGTTAATCTTCTAAGGGTTGTCCCATAAATCAAGTTATGATTCAAAATAGGGTTGGCGAATTTGATTTTGAAGGGAAATGCAATTTTTGTTTCAAATTGTGATGGAATTTTCTACTGCTATTTGAATTTCTGAAGATTGAATACCTTGATTGGCTAAAATTGTTATTTTTTGATAAGTCAAATCATAATAATTGTTTATTTTCGATTCTGTTTAGGCCCCTAATTAATTTATTTATTGTTAAGATATTAATTTTGAGTGATGAAGATTTTTTGAAATTGCTGTTCAAAAAACTTTCAGTTGAAGTATAAAATTTCGATATTAGCTTTCTTTTTATAATTTTCCTATAAAAACTTTTGCTAACCCTGCTCGTAATAACTCATTCAGTAGACACAGATGGCGCTGTGCGTCAAAATGGCCGCAGATTACTGTCCCACGTGATTTATTTGCGTCAACCATTTTATTATGTAAATATTTACCGCACCCGGTTAAACGATTTTATTGCATTTTGTTTGTTTTTGTGCGCTTACTATATGCAAGATATACCACTTATATGTAGAGTAGCTTTTAAGACTACTAATTGAATACAAAAAGAGCCCGTGCGGGTCTATATGAATAGGCCCAATTCTGCTTACCAATTGCTTTATAAACAATGAGATTGTCGCAGAACTATTAATTTAAAAAAATAAATAAAAATTAAAGTATTGTCGCAGAACTGTCACGTAGAATCCTTAGATAAAAGAAACTCTAGATACTGTTAAAACTACAACACTATCTGGAGTTTCTTCTGAGTTTACGGACATAATGTAGTGAAATAATGGTTTCTAATTTCACACTCTTGACGTTTTTCCATCTGTAGTTTCTTACATTGTGTACTATGGTGACGATACCATAGTCATATTGAAATGGTTAATTTTGGTGATGGGACAGAGGTTTATTTGTAACGTCGGCACGGGATCAATATTGTATAAATAAATAATAATAAATAATGCTGGACTCTCCAGACAGCATCATCTAGGCCCAAGCTAAGCAGAGCTTGTATTATAGGTACTAGATAAATGATATACATAATACAATATATTGCACAAAAAGATATTTTTACTTTACATAGAAAATTACCAGAACTCGCTGAAAAAATATCTACTAATCTGACATAATTGTCCCGAGGCGAGATTCAGACCCGCAACTTTCTGCGTCGCAGCCGGACCTTCGGCCACCGCACCACAGGTAATCGTATTCAATAGGTATCTAGGGTATTTAGGTACTTAAATTTTATTATAACCGTTTTTTTCTGAACTGCCGGCTTTTTCTTTGTCTTGGTAAAAAAATAAAATTGGAAAATGGTTTTACTGGGACATTACTACTAAATTGTCCGTACAAAACGTCAATTCCATAGGTTATCTGGGTTATCATAGGGTAGCTGTTTAATAGTCGTCCTTGTGTGTAGAATTGTATGTCAATTAAAGATGTCAAAATGATTTGACATCTTTCGATCATCTCAAGAGCCCAACGTACATTTTTTTAGTATTTTACTATTCGCCGGCGTATTTGATGCTTTATTTTTATTGAAACACCGCTATTAATATTGACGGACTATCGAATACTACTACTTCAACACATCTACATATCCTATAGTCTGGTAAGTATAATACTATATCTATAGAGATAATCTGGTATTATCTAAGATAATATCTAAGTAAGAACTGTCATTAACCCCAGCAATCTTATTTATAATACACCTAGACATAGAAATAACCTAGCGTTATTACCCAGGACAGAAGCTAACACCAGCCATGGCTTGTTCTAGTCTAAATAATAAATAATACCAGTTACATAACAGGTTTCATTAAGACGGCACTAAATCAGGCTAGCTGAGATGCGCTGGCGCAACATTATGATGTACGGATGGAGAAAAAGTTAGTGTTAGCTAGCTTTACGGGGTTTCGAAGATGCATGACAAATATCGGAAAAAAATACTACTAACGCGAATTATTAAACATAATAAGTTTAATTGCAGAGTATTTGTCGAGAAAGGCTTATTTGTTATCACATCACGGTCTACCGGAGAATATTTTAAAACTATCATGGTCTATGGTGGCAGTAAAATCACTCAGTAACAAATAATAATCTTGAGATCACACCTCACAATATCCCACTAGAAGCAAACACTGTGTCTCAACATTGTACTCTGTCCACATTATAAGAATCCCAAAACTGTGGAAAGTGAATTTAAGCCTTACTTTAAACTTTCATGAAGCCACAAAAATGAGCGCAAAGATAGCGACAAATTATTTATTAATTAGCAACTTATCAAAGTCAAAAGTCCTCGGAGCAAATTCTCGACTCTCGGTCTCAGTAAATTGTTTCACGACCCTTTTAAGGGCCAAACTTCCGTTACAACCTCAATTATTTCGCCTTAAATATTCCCTCTGTGGTTTCCAAAGTACTCGAACTCATTATTGTAATTTTGTTAAACGAACACTTTCGTGATCTTAATTTTCAGTAAAAGCTCTGTTCGAGGCAAGTTGTAGCTTCTAATGTTTAAAAAGTTCTTTAAAACCCGATATTTGTTCGATGTCTGTCATTGTTGTTAATGATAACTTCAGTCAGTGGAAAGCGACGCTAATTCAGAAAATTTAGAATATTTAAATACTTTTTGCTCTCAACAATTTATTTTTATGCGCTATGAAGCCAGTATTTGAAGAAAGCTAATTTTTTTTATAATTTTCGTACACTTCTTGTATGTTCAAGGTACAGTTTAAGAACAAGTTTACATGTTAGTACAAAAGTAATTGTGAGTTACCGGTCGCCAAAATAGTTGCTAGTTGCCTATTGCCGTTAAAATTGCTCTGTGTGGATAGCCCCTTAGTAGCAGATAATAAAGTTTGGGCTCATTAATATGCTACGATGACATTGTTGTCAAAAAATTTCTAGCAGTACCTTTTGTTTGCAAATAAATATGGGCTTTAGAACAGAGAGTAAAGGTAAGTTTTTGCCATGTTAGTACAAGCTTTTTTCTGCAATCCCTACCTCAGCTCTAATCATTTTAGCTATTTGTGTAGCACGGTAGAAATGGTAATTAAAAGAATATATCCTACCTACAAGACCCCGGGCAAGGAGTCCTGTGCTCCATCATGCCTCTTCATTATAAGCCTCTCGTAATAAAACCACGGGATATTACTGTTTTTAGTATTTTAGCAACATTTCAAAGCTAGCTTTATTTGTTTCAGAATTATATTAATATAACCGCTTACATTAAATTAAAATGCAGTTCAATTGAGTAAGACGGAGATCAAAATAAACTAAAAAAAACTATTAGTGAACCCACACTTATCAAAATAAACAGGGAAGATTTTAAGAAGACAGCAAAATTTCTAAATTTTTGTGATTTTGAGAGTCTGAAAGGATTCTAAGGATGAGAGGACGATCCTCTATTTAAGGAAAAAAAAACAAAATCTTATTTCGGAAGAATTCTAACAAAATAATGGTCCAATAATTTTATATTTTGTGTCCAAAAATTTTATATTTTGCACAGACGGATTCTATTCCTCGATAGAATCAATCTTTTCATTATTGAAAATGAAAGAACGAGGTATACCAAGCCTATGTGAAAAAAATTCATAAAAATTTCAAAAAGTCTACTTCCTTTTACCATACAAAGCTTGCTTTTTGATGCGTTTTATTTCCTATATTTACTATAAATCCTATATGTATTATAAACTGAAAAGAACCGTAAAATAAAATAAAATGTAGTAGCTTTTATAGTTCGAGAAATTAAAAACAAATTTATGAGAAAATATTAGCATATTCTTTTTAAAGACCTTGTTACTTTACTTTACAATGAACCTAATAAGGAATTTATATTTTAGTGCTGATGGCTGAGCATAACCTAAAGAAGAAAGAAAGAAAGAAAATATTTTTTTTAAACCCCGTAATAATAACCTCTCTGAATTTCTCAAATTCCCCACGAAAACGTTAACCCTCACTGACGACATTTTAAAATTATCAGCACAATCTCCTACAGAACATCGATGTCTTAATTATGTTATCAAATAAATAGTCCTATGACCATTTCATCGGCTCTCACTTACAGAAGCTATTTAAAACACTTATCTGAGATTCAATCTTTTTAAATCTTTAGAGGTAAAAGTGTAATTAATTTTGTTTGAATTTGAACAAAAAATTCGAAGCATTCGCGAGTATGGCTGGTCTTGGATTATTTTGAAATGATAATACCACCTCCTTTGTCTGGGGATATGTTTTATTATATTATTAACAAAATGTAAAAGGCAATTTTAAGCGTAAGTGATCAAGACTTCGGGATAAGATTATCATAATATTAATAATTAATAATATTAACACTTTCATTGTCCAAGACGATACAAGCCCGTCTGCACCTTCGGGGAGCGATGACGGTGACCACGTAAGAGACAACGTCAATAAATAAAAAGAAATTGCTGGATAAATCGCACATTTTAATCTAGCCCCCAGCTTAGCGGAGTGTAATAATTATGGTTTATCGGATATAGATATATAAAGTAACTGGCGTTGAGCTTTCTCTGTCGTTTATTACTTATGTACTATATACATACACCATGCATACACCCTTACTACTTATTTATTTAATTGAAAATATTATAATCATTGTATTTAATTTTTTATGCAAATTTTGTTTTTCAAACACATATTATCTATGTCGTAGTTAGTAAATACATATACTATGTTAGTAGGCACAGTAAATTATGTTTAGGCAATAATGATATGAATATGTATTAGTTTAAATAATATGAGGTCCCAGTTATGTAACAACTCTACATAATTCCCACAAAATACTTTTTATAAACGGGAAAATCATTCTCATACTCAAAGTCACATTGTTTTTGGTTAAACCATCCGTACAGTGTCTGTAATGATCATTTTTTTTGTAACAGATCCCATCTCAGATCGGTGTTTATTTATTAAACATTACCTTTGCGTGTATAAAAGGGTAATTTATAAATAAAAACGATTATTCAGAGGCTTATCGCGTCGGCATCGGGTGTACGTACAGACCAGAAATATTGTGGACAGTTATCTCCATCGGCAGTGACAGAGGGGTTATGACAGTACAGCTGATGATTTGAGTTTTAGGAGAGGAAATTCACCTGTTTTCTTATATTGAGGACCATATGCAGTGTCCTAGATTGATAAAAATCTGATGTTAAACACGATAGATGTAAATTCTAACGCAGGTAAAGCGTTTTTGTAGAAATATCTATGTAGATGTGGCCGAATTAAAGTTTAGTACAAAATTTGTCGACCTTGAGATACCAGTAGATTGTTTGCTAAAGACTGCAGTTCAATTATTTCATATAAATATTAGTTTTAAATTGATCTTGTTAATTATTTGTAGTTTCAGATTATTAATTCTAATTTGATCCTGTTATTTAACTGTAATACAGTACATATTAGTACCCTAATTTCAAAAATATCTCAACGAAAAATGAGAGAGACATCACGACGACGACAACGACGAGACATTGATTACAACGCCTACATCTCTTCATGGAATTACGAGTATCTTATAAAAAAATAGTTTTCGCGAAGTTGTCTCATTTTTTGTCTGAAGCGATAAGGCTGCCTATTGTACTTGTCTTATGTAATATATATAAGAAAAATAACATAACAAAGACTTGTTATGATATTTTTCTTTGAATTGTATGTCACCATATATTATCATTGAACCGATATAAGGGCTAAGTTCTTTATGCTAGAGGTATTTGGCGTTCTTGAGTAAGCATCAGATGAAAATGTATTTATTTCATTATGATCTATTTCCTAGTTGATCTTTAAAGCTCTTAAAAATAAATAAACTCAGTAATGATTTTCAAACACTGTTAAATTCGGTGTAGCGCTGTTTCACACTAAATCGTTCGCTAAAAGTAGGTAACACTTAATAATTGTCTCACCGGCTGTTTTTAATATTTCCTGTCTTTTCTATTAACATTATATCAGACTGAGAAATGACTTTGCTTAGCAACAGTTTTAAATTAGTGGACCGTCTGCATAATATATTATGGGCCCATAAGGTTTCAAAATGAGTTAATAGGTTATCAAAAACTCTGTCTGAAAATAAACTTCAAGCTTCCAAGATTTCTAATTGAGTCATCACCATAACTATAACATACTATAACCACTGTTTCTGTAGCTACGAGATACCTAGAAATACAGAAAAAGAACTTCTAGCTACAAATAAGCGAAACTAGGAAATGAGAGGTACAAAGACAGGCCAAACTGAGCGAGCTACAAAAACTAGACTAGGCCTGACCACCGTGCCTTATTCAAAACGAGTTGAGAAGACGATGCTGGGGACATTCCCACAACTAGCTAGCTTATGTTGGTGTCCACTGTCTTCCGCTCACCAGGCTAACGATATTTGTAAAGAAAATAAAAATGTTCACAGACTACTGTCTGTGCACAATTATTTAGTATGCATAACAAAAGCTCTGCTTAGCTTGGGGCTAGGTGATGCTGCGTGGATTTTACAAGATTATTTATTTATATTATTATATTTATTTATTAGATTCTACAACAACATCATCAACATCACCAGCCTATAATAGTCCACTGCTGGACATAGGCCTCCCCTAATGAGCGCCATAGATGGCATCATTATTTGGGGGTTATTGCCCATAATCCCCACGCTGGGCATGCGGGTTGGGGATCGCAGTTCGGTGTAAGTTGTTCTGCAGAAGGCGCTGCTGCCCGCCCCCCGGTGTGTTTCCCTTAGTCGCCTCTTACGACACCCACGGGAAGAGTTGGGGTGGTGAAATTCTATGCCGGCAGTATCAAAACGGATGCTGATAAGTAAAACCTTTGTTAACAAATAAAATTACAATTAAATAACTAAATAGGAAATCGTATTTACAATTGAAACAATTCAGCCAACAACAATATTAATAACGTTAAAAACCAAAACTACTATACAAAGCATTAACAATTTCTACGCGGACAAAGTCGCGGGCAATGGCTGGTATTATAAAACCTAAACGTAAAAATCAGGAATACAACAAAAGACATTGCGGGACAATTCACACAGCATCATCCAGGCCCAAAGTCAGAGATTGTGTAATGGGTACTAAATCAGAGATCTTAGATATATTTTAGAACCAAAACAAATGCAGATCGTGCAAACAAATATCCCAAGGAGATTAAACCCACTATACAGAAAATTCTAAAATCTTTATTGGGAACATAACGATAGGGTACATTAATTGTGGGCTAACTACCGCAAAAGTTGACAACTGCGTAGCGGTGCCAGCGCCATCCTCCGCAAAACAAAGTAATTATTTATATTCTGTACAAAAACATATACTTAGATAAGAATTAATCTAGTAGTATACAAAATAAATTGACTTATTAAATTTCATTGTGTATGCGAGTGAGTACGATAATGAGCTGTATTGATAGATCCCTTGGCCGATTTCCTCGGTACAAATATTTGTACGATCTGCAGATATTTGTTCAGAGTGTTCTGGTCGCTTTCTATGTATAATAAAAAATATCTATCTATGTAATAATATTGTATTATGTATATCAGTCGATCAGTCCTGCCGTGTGGTGCCGGCATAGAATTTCACCACCCCAACTCTTCCCGTGGGTGTCGTAAGAGGCGACTAAGGGAAACACAGCAGGGGGCGGGCAGCAGCGCCTTCTGCAGAACAACTACACCGAACAGCGATCCCCAACCCGCATGCCCAGCGTGGGGATTATGGGCAATAACCCCCAAATAATGATGCCATCTATGGCGCTCATTAGGGGAGGCCTATGTCCAGCAGTGGACTATTATAGGCTGGTGATGATGTGATGATATCAGTCATCTAGTACGCATAACACAAGCTCTGCTAATCTTAAGGTAATGCTGTCTGGATTGTCCGGCTTTATTTATTTATTTCCATGGTGAATGGCAGATACGCCGTATCAATGGTATCCAATGGACACACACCACGTCGTGCCTCTCCCTGGTATCAGCCTCGTCTGAGATCGATGTATGTAGATCCAGGACATTTACATATGCCACGTCTATTATTTCGCGGATTTCGAATGCGGTTCGCGGATCTTCTAAATTAGATAACCTAAACTATTGAAATGTAAACTAAAGTAAACTGTATTGGGAAGTCTGAATGGGTTCAAGTTTCCGTTCTTTGGAATTCCGCTAATTTGTTAAAATAGAATCGAATATAATAATTTAATCAAAAAAAAATTATAAAACATTGTTCAAGTACCTACCTACTAACAGAATTGCCTACAAACCTGACGAAAAGAAACGAAGTGGCCTGTGATAATATATATCTTGTATCTGTGAAATGTCTTGAAAGCCTAAAAGACTAGCGTCTAAAAAGACTCCTATTCTGTCTTGTTTTAAAAGACATACATAGGTTAAACAATAAGTCTTTTTCTCGCTAGAAAAACCGTAGGTAAAAATTTGAGTAATTTTCTCCTTTCGTTACTACTAGGAATGATCGAGCATATTTTTCCTGGTTGTTCCTAGTAGGAACGCAAGGGTAGGGACTAGGCAAAAAAATATATGTACCTATGTTAACTTCACCAGAGAAGACACCCCCAGATTTCTTGCAGGTAAAGCACATAATACTCATAAAAAATAATTTATTCCTATACCATATTTGCTATACGAAACACCACTATTCCCATATCAATATTTATATGTACCAAACACATGGAGCCCCTTATATACTTAAGTATACCAGCGGTCCGCCTATGTATTTAAGATCTACAGATATTTGTTTAAAGGTGTTTGGATTGCTTTATATTTACAATAAAAAACTCTATATTATTTACCCAAGACGCTGGCTCCATTGTCTCGCTGTATGGCAATGCTGATGCGCTGCGTCAGATACTAAACAGCGGGTCACACGTCACCGTTTCAACCAGACACTCATAATAATGTTACATGTCAATCATCTAGTATCCATAACACAAGGTCAGCTTAGCTTGGGGCTAGATGATGCTATGGTGATTGTCCAGCATTATTTATATATACATATACACAGGATGCAGAGCAATGTCGTGTAAAGTCTAGTTAGATGTTAAAGGAAATCATAATCTATTTGATCGCACTATCAGTCATGTGGATAGGTGTTTCCTTTGCACGATCGATGATGTGGTTTTAAATTAGTATTTATGGATTATGAGGTGTGGACTTGGGGATTTCTATTCAATTGATTTTGTTACTATATGGTAGTTTGACGAATTCGTTGTAAAGGTAACAAAATGTGACTAAAAGTAACTATAGAAGTTACATTTCCCATGTTATTTCTTAACCACTTGAACGTCCAGCCCAATGTTATCAATGACCTTAAATGCGAATATAATGTTTTCCAGAAACAAACCATGGCCTGCCCTTTATTTATGGTAGGCCCGCCCTCAGCCGTTATCGGCCTTACAATACTCGTATGTAAATACAAAATCTGTACAATCTTCAAAGCACTTGTCTTCTTGTCCTAATGAAGGTCCTTAACAAAAACAAGCTTATAAATCCGTTGACAATACCGACAGGCCCTAACACAATTGTGGTGCCTGGGTGCTAATTCAACGCGGTCCCTTAAAGGGACCTTCCAAGTGTTGGGATCCAGGGTTTGATCGGCACTTGTATAGCAAAGTAGGTTTGACGAACGCGAGTTAATACCAAATAGGGTTTGCACTGAAAAATTTGCTTCTCAACCCCCCTTAATTGGGTGTCGCAAGGTTTTTGCAAGGTGACACACAATCCGACTGTTTGGTAAACATGCTACCGTCGGGAAGTTTGGATTTATCTTTATCAATTTCTCTTTATCAAAAGTTTTTGTAGGTAGCTTGTACGAAATGCTGAGCGAAAGCCTTTTTGACATACTACAGCGCACATAAACATTTTACGTGCACCAACTATATTATTGTGTGTATACCTAATAGCTGACTGTATTTGTTATGGTTTGTTTTTACTAGGATACTGTACAATTGTTGTATTTTGTATAAGTGTTGTACATAGTTGCAAATATTTATCTGTTAGTGATCTGATTATTTACCCCCAAAGTCCTGTCAGTTTTAATTCTTCTCCACATTGCCCTATTTTTGACAATATCTTCGGAGGCTGGGCGCAATCTATTCATTACCTAATTCTATTTGGTGCTGGTTTTTCCTCAGGTCCTTAGTGTAACTGTATAAAAAAAATCCTTATTTTATTACATTGCGGGAAGTAACGCAAGAAAATATTATTTTGCTATACCATTATTGTTGTTTCATCATCATCACCAGCCTATAATAGTCCACTGCTGGACATAGGCCTCCCCTAATGAGCGCCATAGATGGCATCATTATTTGGGGGTTATTGCCCATAATCCCCACGCTGTTATTCCATTATTGTTGTTTGAGTCACTTAAATAAATCATTGGTGTCACTTTCTGAAATGATGTTCCAAATTGAACACATCACTAAACCGGAAATTGGCTGCACTGTGTACAGATACAATTAATAAATAATGTATATTAAATAATGTTTGACAATGCACACAGCATTATCTAGACCCAACTAAGCAGAGCTTGTGTTACGGACTAGATAACTGATATACATAATAATAAACGAGTACAGAGATATATATTTTTTACTATAAATAGAAAACGAACAGAACACCCTGAACAAATATTTGCAGACCGTACATATATTTGTCTCGATGCGGGAATCGAGCCCGCAACCTCCTGCATCGGACCTGCGCCCACCGGAATTTTTCCTTTCAGGCTAAAAATTTTTAGTCTACTCGCCACCCTTTCCACCAGTGTGTCGAACACTATACAAAGTTGTCACTGATTTGTTGTCGAGACGATTCTTTTAGCGCTGATGTTACGCTGATTGGGATGTATGAGGTGTTTGGGCATACATTCCTGTTAAAGAATACATTCAAGTATTCTTTCACACTAATGAGTATTCATTAGGGTTGCTAAAGATATGTGAAAGAATCGAACTTTATTTTGTGCGTAGATTGAATAGAATCTGACTATACCTAATGTAGATTTGTGGAGGACTTGTTTTTGTTTACGGTATGGGATGTTTAGATTTATGTAGCACTTGAATGTAAATTAGGAAAAATACTCTTTTCTAGTCCGAGTCATTGCAAAGTATTTAAGTTTAGTCTAAAGTTCTTAAATAAAAATTAAGTAACAATATTTCAGAAAAACGTTACAGAGTAGTTACATGCTTATAGTACATTTAACGTAAACTAAAATGACATACCTAACGTATAAGTAATAAAATGTAAACGAAATGAAATAATTTTGTTATCACGGACAGTTATTGCCATTGTGTAGGAACTTACAGTATATCAGTGTCTATTTTACTCAGAATTAGACTTATTTAAACGTAGTTAGGTTAAATTATTTTGGAAATCAGGACTGTCGCTTTGTTTTAATTTATTTGTGTAATTATACTTGTTGTATTCGCTGTTACCAATTTTGTCTAGAATACAGGTTTTATCTACGTCAGGCCCACGTAGTCTTTGAAATCTCAGTTATTATTCTTCTTAAGTCTTTTTTTTTAAATTCCTAACAAAGTATTTTAATTATTTAAAGTGTTCGCAGCCGTAGATTTCTTTGACAATAGGAATGCGATGTCTAATTTTTGGTAATTAAAAAGAAAAAATAAAAAAAAACATGAAAAGTCACTAAATCGCCCAATTTTGTCACATGAGGCGTTATAGAAGAATCACATCTTCTAGTGGAGGAAAAAAAAAAGTGGAGTGGAGTGTAGGGGAGCTATTTTGAGGCTAGAACTTAATGTTCTGCTCGATTTCAACCTGATGAATGCAGCCGCACCTCTGAATGTTGCGGTCGTAAAATTATCTAGTTAGTTCTAGATATTATTTAGTTTAGATAAATGTGTTTTGTTAAAATACGAGACATATTCACACCAATAAACGTATTGAAAAAGTTTGAGTACGTCTCAGAGTTAACTCTCATCGTGTAATCTTTGAGCCAAAAGATATAAACGTCTTATAAATTCAAGAATACCAAAGGAGCATCTCCGTACCTACTTCTTATTATTAATCAAATAATTCAATGAAGTTATTTATCGGTTCAAAGGGATCATTAGGCAAATAAATCGTATCACACGAAACAAACGCTCTGATAGAACCGCGTTGATGCGAACAAATTGACGAGCCGTATTGCACCTATTTACTATGATCGTGATGTTTTGATACTTGCATTTTTAGGAGCCTATACTCTAAAAACTAATGTAGTTTTAAGTTTGAACCACTCATCCTGTAAAAGTCCCAATGGATGTTTTAAATTCAAAATAGTTCTCGTTTCGATATAAGACTGTATCTGTAATTTTGTAACAACACATTCACAATTATTTCAGAAAACGAAATAAATGTGATTTATTTTGAAACCTTGGTATTCTTCAAACATAAACTAGGTTCGTAGTTAACCCGCTTACATTCGTAATGGAGCCATTACGTTTCCGTTCCTATGCACCCGATCCGCCTACCCAACGCGGTGATTATGGCTAAACAGTGTTTGAGGGAATAATATTCAGCAGTTAATAACAATATGTTATGTTCCGATGATGCAAAGTAAAATAACCGAAGTTTATGCATTTTTTGAAATGATAAACCGTAAGTTTCTTCACTTTGCGCAACACATTAGTTGCCATCTACTGCTGCCCTCCATAATAAATCCTATCAGTTAAAAGTTTAATAAGATGTCCAAAGAGGTCAATAGACATTTGTTACAAATGACAAGATAATTGGTATGTAAGTCTAAGGGTAGGAGATAGAGATATTTGATTCTAGCATTTCATCTACAAAGCCACTATTCAATGACTATGAAACCATGAACTAGACAATGGCAGAATAGTGGCAATCCCGACATAAATAATTGCCATAATAAAAACTAGGGTGACTATTTCAGATCTAAAATATTTGGTCCAGTGTCCATATTTCGAAACGTTTTTTTTCTGATTCATGATCAAGTATCAAGACGTACAAATCCCATTTATAAAGTGCGGAAACAATAGGGGGATCAAGTTTACCGTCAGTTCAATTGGCCGGTTGTAATTTTGTCCCATTGTCTATATTTGCCCTTGTTCCCGTGGCCCCCTATTGGCACAGTATTAGTATAATTTCAACAGTAGTTTAAATGAGGCGTTTCCCAAAAAAAATGTTTACGTGATAATAAAGCTCGATAGAACGCGCGAATCATTTGTGAATAAAGGTTATCATTTTCATATCATGACCAATTATGCACGGAGTCAAAGACTTAATTCCACTTTTAAATCTGGCTAAACAATTTTTTTCCAAATTGTTTTCGAAATAAAAAAAGAAGTGTGAACAACTTGTAAAAGCAATGGTGTATCTTTTCTGTCGTTTAGATAATTTTTTCAAGTTCGGTTCAGTAAACTCAATAAAAAATATTTTTTGTCTCAAAACTCAAATCTGAATTTATTACAACCCCTATAAGTTACAACATTGACGTCAAAAGAAAGAGGGACACGATTTATCTGATATTTTGCAGAGGTCTGGAATAACAGTTCGTCGAAATACTTGTTATCCTGGAAAAGGGTTCTGAAGCTACGCCTTCACAAGCGTTTTAGCGTCATTCAACTGCGTCTGGCCGTACCCGTAGCCAGACGTTACTCATACTACGTAAGTGCTATATACATATTCTGTGTCTCATTCTAAATATAAAATAAATTATCACCATCAGCATATATGACTTTTGGTTCTTCCAAACTTTTTTCTGACTGTTGGTATGAAGTCGCGATTAAACAATTAGACTGTGCCTTCTGTCTCTGCTTAATATATCTCCTGTGAATATCTCCGGCCCCCTACACTGCTCCTACGGGACGTCGTTATGTCCTTTGTGTTAACATATTTTATGAAGGCGGGAAATGGTGATCATTGCTATTTATTAGGTTTCTTTTTAGGGTGGAATTTTCCGTAAATCTTACGGAATTGTTGAAATGAGACGAAGTTTTCGTTTTATTTATGGAATTTTTACAGATCTTTATGCTTTACAGCTTCCAAATATACTTTTGTTTACTCGTTTGTTTCACTTTTGATAGCTCGAGTAACAAAAACAAAATGTACTCACATTGGGGATCATTTGAAATTTTTTGAGAAAATTGGCTGTGTGATTTCCCTATTTTAATGGGTTTTTATTATAGACTAGTAATTTGGCTTAATATATACAGGGCTTTTTTTCTACTGCTACATCACCGTTACGATTTGATAAAGTTTATTAAGTTGCAATCAATTTCGCTGATTTGATCGATTGTGCCTATGCATTTGTCGATATTCGTGTCCACAACTTCGGTCCACGTATTCTTTTTTCATCATCCATTGAAATCATTTGGAATTCCCTGAACCTTCATTAGCAACAACAGACGTTATCTATATTTGTGGCGAGTGTTAAATCGCTGCGATTAAGCTGCTGGCGCGCGTCTCTCTGCCATAATTACGGTTGATACTAGCTGCATGCGGCTGGATTCACTTGAAACATTCAAGCATTTAAGATTGCCATATTTAAATGCTTAAAAAGCGTTTGGTCAATATGACGAGCCAAGTGTTCTCGAGTATTTGGCGCAGCGCATCAGCATTGCCGCTTACAGCCAAAGCAGGGCAATACAGCCAGTGTCTTGGGGACGTTTGATAAATATTAATTTAATATGTATTATGATTATTTGTGTAGGGTTCAGTGTGAGGAGGTTTGAGTGAAACAATTGTGTAATCCGATGATAGATTTGTAACTAAAGAATTACTTCGTACGGATGATTAGAATATAGATAAATATCCTACTGGGGTATACGCGCCAAAATAAATAAAACACTTAATAGTTACCTATCATACCTGGTCATACTCGTACAGTATGTTACGGAAAAATAATGATTATACAGTTATTTTTTATGCATACATTTACGAAATCCACAGTTCTATTAACATTTTAAAATACATACTTCTAATTTAATAGTACTCAACAGTTGTTTCAATTGTGAAATCTGATTCATATTTTTCTTTTTATAGTATTTTTTTTTTTTCATAAATGATTCACTTAATCTTGCTTGATACAGGATGTTTCATTTGTAAAATCGAGTTCTGATTTATGTCTATTCCTTAATTATCGTATTTTTTTAATAAATGAATCAGTAAGTTTGAGGTTTGAGCGGTAGGTGTAAGCATTAGCACCCAGGCTATTTCACAATATCATAGTAGTAGCCCGCGATAGTCTAGCCTAGATTGCAGGTCTTCACCAATTAGACCGGCAGGTTGTGTAATGTTGTCGCAATACCGCCAGTTACTGTTCTGGATGACAGACTTTGTTTGTTTGTTAGGTTTAAAGTGTAAGCAAGAGCGAGTAAAGGAATTTTTAATCATAATGGTCCGCTAAATTAAACTGTAAAAAGAAGAAGAGTGATGAATAATGATTACACAATGATTTAAGTTAGAAGACTATTATAATAAGGGCTGCCTTCTTATTCATCTTTTCAATACTCAATCATTTATTGCATTCTATATGTATAGAGAAGAAAATACATCAAACTAATTAAATATCACTATAGACCTTGCAATATGGAGGGAGAGGTTCTGTCATTGTTTCGCCTATATTTTACTCTGATTTAAATATTCGTGAATTGCGTTATAGGTATGCTATTTTATAAATAAAAAAAACGATGCTAGACGCTGGCTGCATTTCTTGGCTGCATTTCTTTGCTGTATGGCAATACTGAAAGGCTGCGCTAGATTACAATTTTAACTTTTTTTAAGCTTTTCTGTGCTCATTATTGTAACTCTTTTTCTCTTTGACACCAAAACGGTTCTCGGGGGATGCTGAACGTTCATTGGAGTGTTATAAGAGTTGATATCATTTATAAAATCGCCTTTATCCTTTAACATGAACCTAAAATAACCAGTAACGAATAGCTTCGCTCAAAAATACGTTGATTAGTTGGTATTGGCCACATAGAACGGAATGTCAGTGATCGTATCTATGATATGAAGTATTTACGAGTTTACGTGCACTGCGACGCGATTTATCCACGAAATAATTGATAGATAGACAGATAGATAGATAGACACATAAGTCGTGACTTTTAATCTAAAGATAAATTTATAAATACTCTTTTAAAAACAACGTATTTTAGCCAGTTGCAAGGACTGTTGAAGACGCATCAACCTTGGGTAAAAATAAATAAAGAAATAAATAAATAAATAATGCTGGGCAATATACACAGCATCATCTATCCCCAAGCTAAGCAGAGCTTGTATTATGCGTACTAGATGGATGACTGATATATATAATACAATATATTACACAGATAGATATTTTTACTTTACATAGATAACAACCATAACACTCTGAACAAACATCTGTAGATCGTACAAATATTTGTCCTGAGGCGGGAATCGAACCCGCAACTTCCTGCGTCGGAGGCGGACCTTGACACACCGCGGCGCAGAGGTCTTGACTAAAAAAAAAATTAACCAAGCATTATTATAATTCTATGAAACAATAAACTTATTTAAATCAAAAGTTTATTTTTACCAAACGAAACATATTTTACAAAAGATTTATATTGATGCCATTTTGCGCGGTTGTTCGTTCAGTGATCATCAGCCTATCATAATTGAGCCCTAACCAACTTTGATAACGACCCAAGGAAGCAGTGTTATGTATTACAATGTAATTAGCTGAACGCCTCAGTATTTACATGAGACATTCCAATAAATCATCCGGTTCACTTTCCTAAATTGATATTGTAATGCGTCTTGTTTTGTTTTTCATATAAATGAAGACGTCTGAGATACTGCTTCGTTAAATTGCTATCGTGGGCACTGTGATGCCGTAGAGTTGCATTGTGAATCACAGGTTTTTGCCTGGATTTAGTATAAACTACTTTAGACAGTTTGACATCTAATTTTGGTACAAGTTTCGCTCATCTTTTCACCGGATACCTGCATAGGGTCACTTTTTAAAAAAACCTGGATTCTACCTCTATAACTAAACCTTACTTTTTTTTCGTTTAAACTTCCAAACTGCTGCTGGTTGCGTTATATAGGTGTTTGCTTGTTTGCCAACTTGGTGCTATAAAAAAGGTGTAATGCAAGACATTTTTTAACGCCTTCAAAAATATCAGAGACATAACAAACATCTACATAGTATCAAAGTCATCTACATAGTATTAAGTCTCAAAGGTATAAGTAGATCATACGATTTCCCGCGCGGGGACCGAACCTATACTGTTGCGCCTTGTTAACTTCACGCACTGTCCAAAAGATGTTAAATTAAGTATAAATAGTATAACCATAACCTATTAATGCTTAATCTGCTTAATCGCCATTTTTGTGTAGGCAAGTCCATACTCTCAGATCGGTTCTTACGCGAGCGAAGAAATCGATTGAATATAAGATGAATTAAAAAAATACAGCAATGCGTCTCCACCACACTTGTATTCTCACTT
This sequence comes from Eupithecia pulchellata, assembly GCA_963931895.1. NCBI lineage: Eukaryota > Metazoa > Arthropoda > Insecta > Lepidoptera > Geometridae > Eupithecia > Eupithecia pulchellata. The sequence goes on along the minus strand of OZ007534.1, from coordinate 5,502,387 downwards.
ATCTTACATCCCGATACAAAATGGAGGAGTCGTACAGGAGCCTGACTTACGTCGCAGTCAGTGATATGTTCATCTCAACAATAAATATTGCTCGCCAATTATATTGCAGCCGCTACTGAAATGATGATGATGCTACAGGTTGATGCTGTTTGGTGATAACAATAACAAACATAACATTGTTGGTATAAATAGTTCAAATTTAGAAGTGCTGTAGTAGTACTGTGCTGTGTTTGTTGAATTAACGCTTTCACTGAGCAGCTTCTGCGGTGCGATATGCAAGGGTGGTTGGACTGTAGCTAGGACGACTGCAAGAACTACATGTGTGTGTGGTGGGCAAAGGAAGTGTTAATAACAAGAATAACTTTTGTAAAAATTTATTGCCTTTTTGTAACTTATGTTGCCTTTGTAGTACTTATTGATGAGTTAAAAGTGTAACTGTCCACACAGTAATTACTTTCAAGACAAAACAATATTGTACGTAGTATCTACTCTTTTACCTCCGTACCCAGTTATTAGTCTCTCCTGCTGTGAACCTAAAACCTTATGAAATTAAATAAAGATTTTATTTATTAATTTTTTTGAAATTAAGTTCAAAGAGACCTTGTTCCGTGCCTTATAATTTTATTCAAAGCCGATCTGAGCAAAAATAATACTGAAGTGTTCATAACAACAGAGTTCGATCAAAAATCACCCTGTAGGTCGGCAACTACTAAAAGCCAGTTGTATGACGCTATACAGGTTGATTTAGTATTTGAAAGACTTCATTTGGAAAACCATCTGCAGTAAAGAACTCAGGGGCATGTTTTTAAGACTTGAGATATTAGTTTACAAAATATTTACAAAATTGCAATTTTGATGGATGTTCAGGGCTGTTCAGAAAATAGTGGCTAATATTTTTAAGTTTTACTATAATTTGATAAAAATTACTAGAAATATTTATACGGTTATGGTATTAATTAGCCAATAAATATGAAAAAAATAGCTTTTTTATACATTCGTGACAAAAAAACCATTTGCATACGCAACTCGCATGTCTCTCGATTAAATTGTTTTACTGAATCGATTAAGCCTTCTCGTATCGTTTCTAAATCGATTATTTTTTGTTCACTCCCCGTTTTATGTGTACCGCTTTTGATGTCTTCATAAACGATTTTCATTACAGATTGCAAGTACAATGTAGTGAATTTGCATTCTGCAGTTTAATTAAAAATATCCCAGAGAATGTATTGGTTATAGCCAAGTCTTTGTATCGGTTCTTTAGAATGCTACCGGAATTACCAATTCTTTATTATCAGCTTTAGCACCATCATTATTATTAGCTCATCAGCTCAAATTTCCTGCGCCTCCATCCATCAAATACAATACAAATACAATAAATAGCGACGTGTGACCCAAGAGCTGGTCAATATCTGGCGCAGCGCATCAGCATTGCCATACAACGTGGCAATGCAGCCAGCATCTTGGGTACTCTTCCAACTGGTATTGATATGGATCAGTTCAGCTACCTGTAGTTTGTTCGCAACAGTCTGCAGTTAGCTCAATTGTTTCAATTGTAAATACTAGTTTTTTATTTAGTTAGATCATTGTAATTTTATTTGTTTATACAAATATGTACAATTGATTATTGATGCAACTACATGTCACAAACAAGTATAGTTAAAATGTTGATCAATTGTAAACACTAGACAATTTTGTTATTAAATTGTAATTTTCATTACCTATATAATGGTTGATGATATTTGTCAGAGTTAATACTTTTTCTATGATAATAATAAAAATATGCAAAGAAAAGTTTTTTATTTTAATTTATTCCAGAAGTTCATTTTTTATTGTGTACCTACTTCATTTGTGGATTGGTTTATAATTCTTAATTTAAAATAATTTTATTAAATATTTAGCGGTGGTGGGAACAATCGGGAACTTTTTATTCCCTACTGTTCCTAGTAGGAATGATCGGGAATTTTTTTTCCCGATTGTTCCTAGTAGGAACGCAGGGGTAGGAATAATCGGGAATAGGCGCTTTTTAACAGTACATCGAACCTTTTTATCGCCAATACATTATTTTATACCGATAAAAAGTTATCTGTTTAGGAGGCAGTACAAGATGCTTTCACTCATTTTGTCGAATCTAGTTCACCAGAGTTCTATCGCAAAGGCATAAATGACCTTTCCTATTAGATGGCAGCAATGTATAGATTATACCTAATTTTAATTAAGGTATGATTAAATAATTATATATAAAAAAATATTTTTTTTCAAAATCGGCAATTTCATACTGTATTTCCACTTGCTCATTTTTAATATCTTATCAAAAGCCTGCCCAATGACTCGTGTAAAGATACAAACTACTATTACTTCGCTCGTTTCTTTTGGAAATTGACTGATAGTATTATACTATTAAGTATGTCTCAATAAAGCTAATATAAACATAACATAGTGTATGAGAATGTTAGTTCCTGTTGCAAGATCGCAACGTTTCAAACCTCACGGTTCGTTGTTAACCCGCTCATATTCACAATGAATTCATCATTAAGATTATTTTTACAATAGAACAAAGCGTCTCAAAACTGCAAATACCAGGGAAATACCAGACTTTGACGTCAATCCTAAAACAATTGCAACTTTTCGAGCAAATAATCCAGTAACCACAGCATCAAACCGGATATTACCGGATAATACCCGACGCTGGACGCATTATTCGCGCCTGTGTGTGTCGAAGCCGCGGGCGCGCTCCACTCTTTATAATTTGATCACATTTGTACTGGACAATGCGCGCCCAAAGCGTGGCAAGATGACAGGTGAACACGAAAACTATGGAGCGGGGCTACAGCTACGAAATAAATTATAAATAAATAGTTATAAAACAGCAGGCAAGGGTGAATTGAATTGCAGATCCTACAACTTAGCGAGACTTTGTTGTAGATGAGCTCGTAGACATTTTCGTTGGCATGAGCGCGTTGATGTCTATCATGTGGAAGTTTTCTTTTAAATATTTACCAGTCATCCAAAAGTCTTAAACAAAAAATTTGATGCTTTTAATATAGCTTCATACTATTTTCTTTATAAAAGTACAAAAATCTTCTACGCAAAATGCAAGAAACAAACTGGTCTCACGTATGCAACGAATGCGACGCATTAATCTGAAATGTGCTGGATGAAAACAGGTCACAATCCGAAGACGATTCCCACATTTTGTCGTGTACTCTATGTATGTACGTGGTGTGACGTGGGCTCAGTCTTGTGTTATGGGTACTTGATGACTGGTATGTTTTATATATATTTTTATGTAAGTACATATAAAGCATCCAAAACACCCGGAACAATCTGCAGATTGTACAAACATTAGTTCCAGGCAGAAATCCAACCTGCAACACCTCTTGGGTTGCGAGCGGACCTTCGCCCGTCCGTGGCGCAGTACCACAGAGGTTCTCAATAAGTATTTCTTTTAAACTTTCACCAATATAATTTCACCTACTCCATTCATCCCCATGTTCCGCACTGAGACGGCTCCTTCAGTTACCGCCCCGGGCCACTCTGCGCTACTCGCTACTTTTTCCTCTCCATAATAAACATTTGTATTCAAAGCGCGTGCGCTGACCTATACATTAAGTACTTGCGACGTGGGCAATTCGGAATTTGATTTTAATGTACATTTTAGAGTTAAGTTAATTAAATGATCATCGTGGTCAAAGTCCTTTATATCATCCACTGCTGGTGGATACATACATTTTTCCTAGCTTTTTTGAGGCATAGCATCCAAGAATGCCTAGCGACTATTAATAACTTTGTCAACCCAACGCACAAATTAAAATGGTACCTACCTTTACAGTTCTGTCGTAAGATGTATTTCCCTTATTTTTTATTGGCGAGAACAGCTGAACCACTCCTTCCACAACTGGCATTGAATGTAGTCGTTCACCTAATTATTCCTGTTAGATGAACAATGCACCTGAGAAATTCAACCATCTTAAGATTTTTTACTGTCATCTTATTTAATGCACGTCTATAAAAAACCGATTTACAACATTTGAATTAATTATACCGTATAGTCTTGGTTAATTAAGGTCATTATTGTTGTTAATGTGCCATTATTATAAAAAAACAAATGGTTATTGAATCATTTTGAATGTTTATTGAACTTTTGTAATATTTTTATAGGTTTAACTTTTTCCAATCTCGATTTTGATTGACTCCACGGGTAATCATTTTATTTGCCTTAAGTTTTATTTTTGTTTTGTTTTTGGTGGTACTTTCTGTTTGTCATTTACAGGTGCTCTATATCTATAATCTTATTAATCTAATCAACATCATCATCAACATCACCAGCCTATAATAGCCCACTGCTGGACATAGGCCTCCCCTAATGAGCGCCATAGATGGCATCATTATTTGTGGGTTATTGCCCAGAATCCCCACGCTGGGCATGCGGGTTGGGGATCGCAGTTCGGTGTAGTTGTTCTGCAGAAGGCGCTGCTGCCCGCCCCCCGCTGTGTTTCCCTTCTTACGACACCCACGGGAAGAGTTGGGGTGGTGAAATTCTATGCCGGCACCACACGGTGTATTAATCTAATGCTGAAATAAAATAGTTGAGAAGAGTTTTTCTAAAATATACTGCAAGTTTTTTTTATCATGATTTGCGCAGTCTAAAGTTATTTAAACCAGAGCTAATAGGTATTTATATTTAAGCATGAAATAGCAAATCCTTTAAAATTTGATACATTCGAACAAAATTTAGTTCGAGCTCAGAACTACGGTCGATTTGAGCTTTTTCTACAAAGCTTTTATAAAACGGATTTACTTCAAACTCGACAAAAAAAGATAATTTTGGATATCTATCTTGTGTACTGTTGAAAAACATTTTTTTCAATACTTATAGCTTATCTTGTAAGTTGACAAGATAACAATCTAGAGGTAGGTCAAAATGACATGGTACTGATATAATTTCGATGTGAGCAGGTGTTTCAATAACTTAGTTTTCTTTGCCTTGAAAATACGTTAAATTAATCGGGTAGCTCTTAATATTCACCAGCTTAAACGAGCAATGAAACCGACTTTATAAAAACATATTATTATTATATTAATATTACACGTTATTGCTAGAAGTTAATGAGGTTATAGAACAACAGAATTAAAACAAAGAATAATAAATAGTTTTTTAATACGATTACCAGGACAAACTAAAATTTTGCTCAGACTTGTCTTATCACAATTTCACTGCTTTAATGCAACAAATTACTCAGATTCATTCGAAAAGTAAAATTGATTTTAAATTAAACTATTGGATCACCCTCATACTATAATAATAATAATAAATCATATATTTCCACCAACATTAGTCGAGTACAATACAATACAAAAACTCTTTATTGTACACCAAGAAAAACAGTACAGAAAAACATAGAGAAAAACAGAAGAAAGAGAGAAAAACAGTTCCACAATGGGTGTCCTTATCGCCTAGAGGGAGATCATCACGATGACTGGTACTTTAAATCTGCGGCTTTCTAAATATATATACATAAAAATACGAAAAGTAGTAGGGCGCGCTACGTAAAATTGGCATCGGGAGATTCGGAGAAAGAGTTAAAGTTAAAGAACGAAAATACTAGGGCTCGGAAGATTTTCTTTCTAAATAAATACCTACAGGTGATCCAAGCCAAGTGGTCAGTTTGTGCTGACCCTAAAACGAGTCGGCCAATTTCTGTTGTAATGGCATTTTAAATTCGGTCAGTACTCAGTACACCCGCTCATTATCGAAAACAAAAGGCCGATGATCTGAATAAATTTCGCTAAATTATCGTTATTATGTCCGCCGACGGCGGTGTGCGTCGAAACTTTTAACAATTATAGCGGTAATGTGGAATTTGAGTACGGACGTAAATTCACAGATACAATGTAAGGGGTTTCTTAGGGTTCGGATTTAAAGAACTATATTCTCATACAAACACATTGTTCACTTAATGAGATACACGAAAACTAATTAGTGTAGGTTTTAAAAATTACAACTAACCCCTGGTAGGTATAATTAAATTATAACTAAATATTGTTTCACTAAATGTTATGAAATATTATTATAACATAAAGTACTTACTTAGTTAATAATAGAAATAGGAATGGTGTACTTTTTGATGTTACACAATATTAGATAGGTACCTAAGGTTTTTCGAACATTATTTTAACCAATAAGAAAATCACGAAGAAAACTACATACAGTACTATGTAAATAGTATGTAGGTACTTAAATGAAATTTTCTCATATAACGCCATTCAAATTGATACGTTATACTATACCTACCTTTTATATTGTTTGCTATAGTCTCTTATGACATCAAATGGAAAGGTCAACTACAGGGTCCGTCGTCGAAAAGACTATAGCAATGGAAAGGATACCTACTGCGATAAGGCTGTCCTTTCTCAGCGCTTCTTTCTGCATTGATTTTGACTTTGTGTGGTACAATATCGTGTTATATATAACGTATATCTCGAAGAAAATTACCTAGGATTACAAAATCACTTCTCTACAGGTAGATTTGTAAACAATGGAAGCAAATGGAATTTCAATCATAAAATCTAGAATCTCTGTTACGCAAACATTTGGTTGGAACAGGATATTGCGTTGTTGGTGGACACCATATTATCTATTCAGTGAGGCTGTGGCAATAAATTCAATGATTTGGCGTGAATGAAACCTGCTTTGATAAAAGTTTATCGAATAATACATAGAAATATGGAATTTACTAAATGGTTAGCGGGGTATTGGGTAACTTACCTATATGTGGTCTTGGACGATCCAAAAGGATGATAAAATAATAATACTTACCTACATAATGCTAGACAATCCACACAGCAGCATCTATCCCCAAACTAAGCAGAACTTGTGTTATATGTATTATATATACTAAACTACTGCAAAGGGGTAAATCATTATTAACAAATAAAATTGCAACTAAACAACAGAACCAAATTAGGACTAGTATTTACAATTGAAACAATTGACCTTCCTGCAGACTGTTAGAATTCTACAGGTAGCTCAACGGATCCATATCAATACCAGACGGAAGCGTCCCCAAGACGCTGACTACATATCGCTAAATACAATACACAAATTTTATAAATGGAAAATTGATTGAAAAAAAACACAGTGGAAATGAGAATAAACAAGAGAGTGGAAACGCCATCTTGGAAGAACATTCGTTGCACAAAAAAACGGCTCTTTAGTAAACTGAGGCCGCTCCAACTTATCCCACTGGGATGAGTTGACTAAATCATTAATTTTATTATTTTTGTTTAGTCAACCGATCCCGCATCAAGAAAAAGATAAAATGTTTCGTATTTTTTGAAAAATATGAACACACGTGCACAAAAATGTTGAGGGAAAAATTAAACACAGTGGTTTGGTTAAACAGATATATAAAGAAAACTCAGTCGTTTAATTACTAAATCTAAAAACTAAACAAAAGTTTAAACTTTATAAGAACAGAACAGAATCGAACAGTTTACAAATTAAATTATTATCTAACAGTATCGAAAAGTAAATATTAGTTAATAGCCATAAACATTTAAGTTACTGACAGTTAAAAGGTAAACATAAAGAGGAAGTACGAGTAATTTTCTAAGTACTTTTTCACTGTAATATTTGTTGCGTTAGCAAAATATCAATAAGTAAAACTTAAAAAGCTACAAATCAGTCTTTTCATTAATATTTGCTTAGGACTAGTCGAAATCACCGGCGTTTGATTAAACATCGATATAGGTAAATTAGACTCATTAAAAGCCAAAATTAAAATTACATTCATTAACAATTTAGATAAATGAAACTAGTTAAATTTAAAAATGTTTTCCTGATGGATAAAACAAATAAAACGCTCAACGGCCAAATCAAATTAAGTTACCTTAAAATAACTTAAAATCTAAGTTTTTCTAGGCAATGCCCTACCGTGATTTGGCCGTTGAGCGTTTTATTTATTGCAATGTCAATTTTTTTCTTTTTTTCGATAGTTTGAGGCAATCTTTTTGAAATTCTGAGGCCGGTGGGTTTTTTCAACAAGGAAGAAAAGAGATTAATGTCTTTAATTAAGCCCACTAAAAGTTGAGCAATATTTGGTCTATTTTTTATATATTTTTGTATGTGCCCGTTCCACGATTCCACGACATTATTAGTTTTTTGCATTTGTTGGTATGTACACCAAGTGTTTACGAGTGGTGAATTTTCCAGCCAAGTTTTGACGAAGTAGTCATTGAATTGCGTGACACATTTGCTATCGGGAGCTTCTTCCATGATATAGAGCCATCCGTCATCAATTAACTCTGGTGGAAGGTGAGATAAGGCCGCACAAAGTTTGACATGGTCTTTGCCAAGCTGTGTTTTGCATACACCTAGTGCCTTCGCTTTACGCCAGAGACAGCGCCTGAAGTGGAAGTAGCAGCCTGTTATTTTCACATTTGGGAAATGGCTTCGGATTGCTTGTATAGCTGGAACTTCAAAATCAACTGTTATGTCACTTGGATTCCACTGGGGTATTTGACTTCTTATTAGTTGAAATAACAGCTTGTATGTGGTCAATTTTTTGTCAGGTAGCAGGGCATATACAACTGGAATGATATTTTGGTATTCTTCATTGCTTTCTAGCTCCGCATGAATTGTGTACAGTTGGTAGAATGGCTTTGGGCAAATTTTGAATGTACCATCCATATAAAAATGTTTACAGTTTCTCATGTATTCTTTTAGGTCATTGTCAGCAAATATCAAAATACGGTTTTTATGTGCGTAGTCAGCAAATAGTATTTTTTGAAATTTTTGAGGCACTTCAACATCTTTTGTTTTTTTAAAAGTTAATTTGCTTGCTCCTATAGATTTGTTTCTTTTCTTATAGAGTGTTTTCTGTACATTTTTTAGAGCCGGCAACTTCTTTATTATATTTATACCACGATCTTCAAGAGGAGCCATATTTTCCTCAAATATTTTAGAGATTGGGTCAGATAAATTCTCCTGCACAGTCTTCCCGCACTTATCCATTTGTATTTTTATCTCAACTTCTGTTGTGTCCATAGGTTCATGAGAATGAGTTGTTTCGTGTTTTATTACATTAAAATCACTGTTGGTTTTTATCGTTGCAAAACACGATTTCATTTTTGCGCACCTCCACAAGATTGCTCCATCAATATTTGTTCTTTTAATAACATATTCATAGCCATGCCTTATTATCTTTTTGGAACCTCTTTGTGTAGTACTTATATACATAGATGGATTGCCGCGTGAAGTAGAAGGACTATCTTCATACATTTTGATGTTTCTAAGGGAAATAAAGATTTTGCATTAAAATGTGTTTACTCATAAAATTAAAACATTTGTTGAAAAATATTTTAATTCACAAAAAATATCAAGTAGGTCTAAGTAAACCTGTAAAGTTATATTTTTAGTCCAATAAATTCTAATTCTAATTCTGAGTGGGGGAATGAGATCTGCATTGACATCTCGCATGGGAGTGTTTTGTGCATTATCCCCCTGCCTAAACAGGCAAACCTACCCTAACCAGCCATTTATTATTTATTACCAGAAATTTATTTTTATGAAACATTTTATTACAAACACAAATCACTTGTATACATAATTAAGTGATAATATGATTTATTACTAACCTGTAAAGAGGAACAACGTTAAAAGCTATTGCTTCAAATATTATTTCTAATTTGAATGAAAATTATCTCCTTTACCACGTTGACGTTTCATTGTAAAAAGTCAGAGACAATTTCTTTATGAATAAATTTCTAGAGATAGCATAGTGTAAACCTCGGAAAAAGAATCAAATGCATACTTATTCTGAGGTTCAAACCAAGTGCTGCCACAATAGACAATATTAAATGAAGAAGGCTTCATTTACATAAGAAATAGTATTTAGTAAATATGTTTACTCACCTACAGAATTGTTCACCAACACCATCTCATCACATTTCACCTACGGAACTATACACTTACAACGCATATTTAACGCAAAAGGCAAAAACACGACTAAATGGGAATTGAATAGAAAGATGCACTTGATAGCATCGTGGGCTTTACCTAGCTAATAAACTTAACATCTTATTTCGATAGAATCATGGAATGGCCTACCTTACAATGCAACCTACATGTTGGGAATCGGGGATAATGAAATCAAAATTGAGAAGTCAACAACTTTATTCCTTTGTACTTACAAGATAAGGACAGACGAATCAAATTAAATCCATAAATTACTATAAAAGTAGAAATAAAGCATATTGAATTTCTCTTCGCTTCAATCTTTTGTTCACCCTTCCTATTTCGATAGACTGATAAGATTTTAGTCTGTGATTGGCTAAATGCAGGTATTCGCAGAATCCGGCAAGGTGACCTTCAACTGTACCTTACTCGAGCAATGCAATAGTGAGTTAGGGGTTGCGTTGTTGTTTTCGTTAATCTAAGTTCAAATTAATTTCAAACACTTTTGCGTGTGTCTATACAAATCATAAAATCTGTTAGTGGGATCAGTTTCCCAATTCAAAATATGCTTAGGTCGAATCATCCCGTTGGGATGAGTCCGAGCGGCCTCAGTTTACTAAAGAGCCAAAAAAACTGCTAAAGCTGCAATAAGGTTTGGAAGCTAATGATTAATTAATATCTACTATGTACATAATCCCTTTACGGAATAACATTAAGGATTTATGCTATACTCGACAGTAAGTTCGGTCAACTTTAAAAATCTGCTTTCGTCTCACTTTGTATGCCATATTCGTCCCTCAATATATTTTATTACAAAAAAATCTTCATTCATCCTTCTTTTCAGCTCCCAATTCGGCCTTAATTATTTATACTGGCATATTATAGTTACTTGACTTTTATGTTTTAAAATTAACAAGGCTCATAGGTAAATTTAAAGCGCATGTTTTGTTGATGCAGACTTATTTTTATCCCATTATATAGAAGTACTTTTAAACGTTTTCATGGAAAAGACGCGAACAAAGCCGCGGGCAGAAAGTAGTCATCCATAAACATCAACTTCCAATGAATCGGAACATTCTGGAACCCCTGATTGGTCAACATTTTGACAGTTGCGTTCGTTACCACGCAGATTCTTTATTCGCTTGTAAAGCACTTCTTATCAAGATCGCGTCTGTCTTGCTACTGCTCGTAACTTACGATCCTTCGGGCTACTATTATTCATTATTGACCTTGGTAGCGTAGAGGGAGAACCGCAGGAGCTGGGTTCGATTTCCGCCGCGGGATACAGGTAAGTTTGCATAAAATGGAAATGTATCAAGGATCTACATCTCGGTGGTATTTTTTTTTTTGTAGAAAATTCAAAGTAGAAAAAATCGAAGTCTCAAATAAACGCAGATTTATGAAAGTACGAAAGTTTTACAAAACTGGCGATAGTAACAAAGATCCAAAAAGATACCAAAACTACTAAGTTTACCACTAAAATAAAAACAAAATCGGCAGTATTGCTTAGCCGCACACGTATAAAAAAACAAATTAAAGTTATTAAAATTAAAGAAATAAAAAATAAATTAAAGAATAAAATAAGCCATTAAAGCTTTCAAAACCAAGAAAAGTCATACTCATAAGTTTCTATTTCACAGAAATAAAGATATCAAAAGAAAGGCATTTAAACATTTAGAACTATTGGTATCTTATGAAAAGAAATACAGTTCATAGCGCGGTATTTGACAGCCCATAAAATGGAGTACTGGTTACTTTCATTAACCTAAAATAAATCTTAAGAACATGACAATAGAAAGCTCTTTTCCGCATAATCTATCCGAAGAAAAGCTGACCTTAACGGAAAAATAGCTTAGAACATCTCTACAGATAAAACGATAATTTGTGGCATGCTAAAATGAACCATAAAAGTTCAAATTAGTACGAAAAGTCTGAAAAGATCGTAAAATACTTTTGGATAGACAATAGGTGCTGCAAGAGTAATGGAAAATGGGCTTAATCTGGGAAGTGACAAAGATAATTTTGCTATGATTAATAGCGTACTGGTGGGAGACAAGTAGACAGGACTGGTTACGCTGGAGGGATCGTTTAGTGTGGCCCCGCATTGGCAGGAGTTTACGAAAGACTCAGTTTCTGTAAATTACGGTGGATAGTAATAAAGTGGTCGTCTTTGTTTTATAAGAGATCTATCATTATTTTCTATAATTATTTTTAATGCTCTGTATGCAGATTACACGTCCTATTATAACTTATTAAATACAGGTTGTTCATAATTTAATATAACTTGTAAGGCCATCTGTAAAATTGCGTACACACCCCGGTTCTATCTGGATGACTTAACGAACACGAACGAATGCTTGTTGGCATGTGCCGGCGCGGTGCGTTGCTAGGCTAGCAGTTTGCTATGGAAGATCTAGTCCTATTTAGGCCAATAAAATATAACCGCTACATCACGTCCACCGCTATCTCAAAAACCCCCAGCCATTCGTTTTTAGCCGTCATTCCGCTGATAATATATGAGAAAACTAACCGTTGGAGGTAAATCAGTGGGTTATTGAAAAGTAAAGCAACAATCGTGCGAATATTTATAGGCAGATCGTAAATTAATGTGATGAGCGGAACCGAACCCTTTGTTTCTTGGGTTCAACTCATCTGAAGTTCCATAAGGAACTCTAAATAGAAAAGAGATTTAGGTACCGAGGTTGGTATCGTTTATTATTGGGGTCTGGTCACACTTCATGTCAAGGTGTTTTAGTGATGTTGTGATGATCTCTAATAGGTATTTTAGTGGTGGGCTAGTCCATGGCTCCACTGACGTTTTACCGCGATAAAGTTTAATCCATTATACATATATGTAAGAGAGAAAGGTTGTATTATGTATTATATATACTCCGACTGGTTTATATGGATCAGTTGAGCTACCTGTACATTGTTTACAAGTTCGCTCAGTTGTTTTATTTGTAAATACTTGTTTTAATTTGTTTTCTATTATTTGAATGCTAGAAGTTATTATGTTGTTTTTAAAATAATAATTTGTAAACACCCAATCGCAGTGTAATCTCCAAAATACATCTTATATTCTGTTATTTTTAAATTCCAAAATTAGTTTTATTTTAAATTAATTAAGCCCTAGAACGTTCCTAGTATTTTTAAATCGCTGCGCAAAACCTAACGGTAGCTTCATATAGTATTTATAAAAACAAAATCGCTAGAACAATTCATATGTATGCAAATTACCGTTCAATGGATCCCTGTAAGCCGTTGTCTAATAATGCCTTTAATGGGGTAACATAGATACAAGAGATAATGGATAAGACCTGCGAATAATAATTACTGTAGGGCAAGCACGGGCTTTCTCGTCTAAGGTAGAAAAGTGAAAAATTACGTCACTTTGTCATCGAATGCGTAAATTATTTGAAATTAATTTCTTCAACTTCAATAATGTACGCAATGTATGGCGATGCGATGCCATTATTGTCTATTCTACCCTAGAGAACAATCCCCGTGGTTGGCCTACTGGAGACTGTTATAGATAGATAGATAGATATAGATATTTTTCGTAAGCAGAGATGCAAAACTAAGCAAATATTGGTGTGAAATATTTTACGACGCTATGTTATCTATCACAGAAGCTAATAGCAGAAGTAACAAACAAAATTACGTTTAAATACATTTCTCGCAATATTTCATTAGTATATCGGCCATTTTTACTTGAATTCGCAATTTTTTCGCATGTGCAAATATTGTATATGTGCTGCTATAGTTAATCTGGTGAATCTTTATGTACATTTTTGATATGTTTTCATTCGTAAACGTCTCTGTTCACATAAAAAATCTTGGATTCTAACACCGTGTGCAGTTCTACTACTACTTACGTGCGTTTGCTGTTATTTTAAAAAGCTGTCACTGCGTGAACTGCTCTACTCTCATCTTCACGAACACGTTTTGAACTGAACATAGACTACAGCTTAGAATAACTATAGAATATTTTAAAAAAAGTTAAGTATCCGTATGAAAACTTGATTTGTTCCACGTTCGCCTCACTTGTTAGCCCCAAATAAAAAAAAAACTGCTTTTTCTTCACAAATGTAACATCATCATCATCATCATCATCACCAGCCTATAATAGTCCACTGCTAGACATAGGCCTCCCCTAATGAGCGCCATAGATGGCATCATTATGTGGGGGGTTATTGCCCATAATCCCCACGCTGGGCATGCGGGTTGGGGATCGCAGTTCGGTGTAGTTGTTCTGCAGAAGGCGCTGCTGCCCGCCCCCCGGTGTGTTTCCCTTAGTCGCCTCTTACGACACCCACGGGAAGAGTTGGGGTGGTGAAATTCTATGCCGGCACCACACGGCACCGGCACCACACGGCACACAAATGTAACACATGGTGGGTATTTATATCGCACCTCCAGTCGTAGCCGGACTCAATTCAAAATTCATGTTTTTTGGGAAATTAAGGAAACGTGTTTTGTACTTTGACAGTTTTTGGTAAAACACACTATAACTTTCTGAAACACAGAGCTGTTTATAAAATTCAAAGTCTTACAGATTATAAACATTGTATAAACATTTATAAGTTTTGAAATTTTTGTTTAACATCTGTGCGAAGTCGGGGCGTACCGCTAGTTATCAACGAGGAGAAAGTTCTGTTAAGAATGTTTATGAGCCTTATCCTGTTAATTTTAGATCTGTGTAAGATGATTTTATAATAGGTTCTAGCGACGAAGTGATTATCTATAGGAAGCTTGATATTGGGCCCAGATTGCTTCAATTTGATGGCAGCACTACATTATCTATAGAATGTGTGTGATACAGTGTACTGGTTACCGCCATCTGCTTTTATCGCAATCTGAAAGAAACTGTTAGTAATTTTCAGATCCATGCGTTCATTATTTAGGAAGCAAAATCCATCCATATATACAAACTCTCGCATTTATAATATAAGTGTGATAAAGTGTGACTTCAAGACCTATTGTTGCTATAGGTAGTTGAGTTAATCACGAATAATGTTGTTCAACAATATCAATATCTAAAACTGTATGTTCCCAACAAACCCAACGTATAAAGCTGGTTACACGTTATATGACAACCAGTAGCGGCGCCAGTCTTCCTGTTGCTAGATAAAATTATTGTGCTCAGCTGCGACAGGTTCTGCACGCTTGTAATTATATGTAGCTGGTAATACCACTCCATTTTCCATTTATACAGAGCTGTACAACCTTGCACGAATTTACGAAGCCGATAATACCACTCAGTTTTGGAAACAGTGAAGAGAAGAAAAAATAACTGCAAGATTAAAATTTGGGAGTGATCTATATAGGTTTTGTTTTTCTTGTCATCAAAAAACCGTCTCTAACTTCTGACTGCAAGTAGAATCTGATAAGGGGCCCTTACTTGCTACAAGTTTTAAAATCTTTAACGACTTTTTTCCGTCTTATTCTGAAAAATATTGAAAATGCAGACTCTACTTAGCTATCATTCAATTTGGCTTACGTTTGACTAGGTACTAAATATCACTCACAACTTTTTGGCTTCTTCGTCGCCATGACATCACTAGAGCTGCTAATACAACTTCTACGTTGCTCTATTACTTGTCACGCTTCATATGAAGTCTAAACGTCAGTGATAAATCACTTTAATGTCATTTTGAAGTCATAAATCTGTCATTTATTGATTGACTGGCTATTAAAGAGAGCTATTAAGTTTTTAGTGTTCAATTCCAATTATTTTGTCCGATGATACAATTTAATCTAATTTTTAATAGAAAGGTATCTAAGAATTAAGTTACTAGGTACCTATAAAAGCAGGTGAGGTTTTTTCTAAAACTTATTTTAACTTAAGCCCATCCCAGACGAAGTATAATATATGTAATAATATACCGAGCTATAATGTATAAATTAAAGTTGCGTACGTGGTTACTCCAAAATTGGTACAGAAAATATATGTCGCGATATGCCATGCTATGGTTCATATAACTGTATACCTATTATAGCTACGTCTGTGATGGGACTTAAAATCGAGTCCATAATTTAAAAACAAAACAAACAGCTTGATCGAAACCGTAAAGAAAACACAGTTCCAGAACAAATTCAACACAATAATTTTGAAATTACGGACTACTGTGCAACCGATAATCTTCGAAATCTAAAGCCTGTGCGGACGATAATTTTACTCAAGTTTCGATACATGATCGGAAATTCATTCCATCCAAGAAAAATTTTGACAGTTTTTCTTAAACTCAACGCCAATTTCAAGATATTCATGTAGATTTATTGCCGCTAAATTCATTTTGTTCTGAAGATTAATGCAGATTATTGTAGATTTATTGCCAGTGATATTATTTTGTTCTAAATATAAACATAAAGTCACCACCAATTGAATTCCACGAATTTAATCGAAAAACAGTTAAGAAACCTACTAATATCTTGGGAGTTTTCACAATATTTTCTGTCCATTCTTCAAGGTATCGCTAAAAAGGACTGCTTATTAGTTCGAATATCTTTCAAATAACTCCAATCTTAATCCTACTTATATTATAAAGGCAAAATGTTCGGTGTTGCTGAAAAATTTTGGGTTTGACACCAAAATTACTGAAAAGATTGGCCTATTTTTTTATCTAGATCTATAAGAATGCAAAAATTTTAGGTTGCACCAGAAACAACATACAGATAACTTAGGTTAGAAAAACACGGATAAAGCTACTGAAAGAAGCTAGTTATACATAATTAACAGTGACTTAACTGAGTTAGTTGGGCCAACTACAGCTACCGTGTATCTTTTACACAATAACCAGTGAGGGATAATAATAAATTGCGTAACAACGTAGGATCCAGTTTATTTCAAACATAATTATGAAGGTAATTGAGATATGTCATAAAAATATGTGTACATTAGATACACAACAACTTTCTTGGATATTGTATATTGGTCCGCCCCGGCTTCGCACGGGTAGTAAACAACAGTTATAAATTTTTACACAAACTTACACGTTTTATAACAAAAGTAGTTTACATTATTGAAATGTTCATACGGATCCCTAACTTTTTTTAAAATATTCTATAGCCTATGTTCATCAGTGATAAATAAAGTAAGATCCTAACGGTGAAATAATCTTTTTGTTTCGGAGCTTATTTAATTCAAACAATCAAAATGTTTCCTCTTTATAATATTAGTGTAAATATATGTAGATGACCGCAACGAACAATCTAGAATCTTGAATCTTTGTAAGTTGTACTGCGACGATAATTGCTGATACCTACCGTACATTGTCAACAATTTTGGAATGTTATAGAGGTGATAATACCTACAATAATACTGTTAATTATGTTTTTGGAAGATATAAGCACAATTTCTTTTACCTTTTGACTGCTACGGTTAATTACTTACTGCCATTTGAGTTGGACCAAAAATGGTTAGTTTTTGAGTTTGGCTCAGTTTCATGTTATAGGTAAGTCTTGGTGCATGGCAGGCTTTTGACTATATAAAGGATGTTACGGGTTTTTCTATTACTGTAATGTGTATGTAAAAGAAGAATATAATAGTGTTTAGTAGGTAGCAATATAAAGAATAAAATAAGATAACCTGGATGACGAGAATTTTTGTAATGTGCAAAGATAAAAATTAAAGATAATGCGACCTAAGTGTTCTTTTTAAATTTTAGCATAGTATAATTATTTTAGGTCACTTATTTCTATCATCATCAGCCAATGTAAGTCCACTGCTGGACATAGGCCTTTTCATCGTGCATGTATAATTTTCAGTTTTAATGTAATATGTTTGGATTTTTTAATGGTTAAAATAATATTTCCATTACTTTTAAATCGCTTTAGCTTTATTTTCCAGTCACATTATCATCGCAGATATTATGTCATTCATTACCTATATCATTATTTTCCCACGTCTTGCGTTATTGGCCAAGGATATCGACTAGAAGCGATATTTTTTTTTTATTTTTCAGTAGCTTTACCTCTTTAAGATACTCGCAGAATTTAATCGTTGCCATAAATACGTTTTATTGGATCATTTATATTCTCATCTAGTTGAACACCCGTGACTTCATTCACGGTGTTTTGTAATTTATATATCTACTACCTGGGTTCCCGCGTTTTAACCCGCGTAACTCCCGATCCCTAAATATTTTCGGGATAAAAAGGGGCTCATATGTTATTTGAGGTGATATGTTTTGTTTTTACACTATCTGCGTACCAAGTTTCATCAAAGCAGATTAAGAAGTTTTTACGTGAAAGACTTACAAACATCCATCCATATTTAAATACTAGTAGGATGTATCTATATCTTATAGCGATTTGATGGATTTCAACTTTTACATATTCAAACGCATGGAAAGTCTGCGAAGTGCGCCTTCGCCGCTCATTGTGCAACTGTTTTCGTGTTCACGTTTTTTTGTTCTGTTTTACTCTATCTTGGTGTGCAATAAAGAATATTTTATTAAAAGAAAGTCGTGTTACTTACACAACTTATAATAAAAGAACGGCTGAACCCACTTGGCTGAAAATTGGGCACGTTCAGCTCTGTTTTTCAGATTACGTACAAGACCGGCGATCGTCGGCATTTATAGTATTTAGCTTTTATCATTATGGGCATTAACCCCAAATGAAAAAAGCCAATAAGGCCTGTGGCTAGAATTAAACCAGTAGATGTAGATGATTCACGGGTAAAGGAAAAGAAGGAGGAAAAAAAGGAGAAAAGAAAAAATATAATAGAATAGAAAATCTTTATTTGTGTCACAAAAATTATTTACTAAACATTACGCTTATAGCTAAATATGGAGACAGTAAAAAAGCAACACAAAAAGGTCAATGGCTCAGCTTGATGCTGCTATGGCACAAGTGCCACAGCAACGATGGTTTTCAGCGGTGCCAGGGTACTAGGTAAAGAACCTGTAGGTTGAAGAAGTCATTTTGATAAGAGGACGTTTGATTAACTCGTGTGAATCTGAATCCTCGCATATTTAATTATGAACCGAACGCATTATCAGCTCTATGTATAAGTAGAATGGATTGCAATTAGATTGTCAGTGGACAGTGTCGGTGGACCCGTTATAGCAGGTGAAGAAACTGAGAGTTAAATAGCATTGGCAAGACTATCTGTTATAGCTGTGACAAAAGATTGAAATTTCTAATGAAAAATAATCCCATCGGCACCTATATTTACTTTTTAGGGTTCCGTATCCGAAGGGTGAAGACTGACGAGACTAAGAATCTGTTGTCGTATCTCTCCGTAAGTCAGATATCTCATGAACCGTTGAATGTAGATGGTTGATATCATCACAGAAAGTGCTTACCTTCGCTTGGCGCTAGTTGATGCTGTGTGAGTTGTTGTGCGTAGTTAGTTTTATTTCTTCGTGGCACGGAACCCTCCGCGTGGCAGTAGAATGGCACTTGACGAGTTTAATTTTTTTTAAGGTACTTGGCATATTAACCTTTTAAGCTCTTCATATAGGGTTAAATGTATAAAAGTATCTACAACATAACAGTTTGAAGTGTCACGGGTCAAAAACAAATCATGGGGAATCTCTACTTCTAGATATTGGTTGTCACATCATAAACAACGAATTATTCATACAGTCCAACATAGAACCTCCTTCGGTTTTCGAAATCAGTTCAAAAGAGTTTATTGCTGAGAAGAGGTTGTTTGCAATAGGAATTATTCTATTTATGAATATTGAACCGCGCTGTGCTATATAATAGCCTACAATAATGAGAGATGTAAACATAAACAACAGGTGCATCAACAATAGGTCCGGTCACGCGCGTCCGGCAATTGACGTAATGCGTGTGGCCTTAAGCAATCAGGCAGTAACTGTCATCATCATCAGCCTATATTTAGTCCACAGCTGGACAAAGGCCACCGCCAATGAGCGCCATAGTACCCTCTCTTCTTGTCGCACATAGCATCAACCTGCAGTCTTTCGCAGGTTGTCATTAGATCGGAGAGCGTCCTACACTACGTTTGCCAAGTCAGAGTCTCTAGTCAAGAACACATTTACCTTAGAGATTGACGGTTCTTTGCGAGATATGGTGGGCTTTCTACCACTGAACATTTTATAGTTGTTATGAAAAAGAAAAAGTAGTACTAAGGAACTAAAATAGGTCTAAGGTATGAAGGCATATTAAATGAAATCGAGTCCCGCCAAAATAATCTGTGTAATGGGCCTTAGGATTTTGCTTTACGAGAACTAATCGTTAGTAAATGTTTTCTTTTTCTCCCATATACTAAACACCTTGCATCGCCCCTACCGGACACTGAGAGGAACTTCTTTTCTTTTCGTAGGTGTGACAGACAAAATCTAATCTAAAGTCGGTTGTAGTTTTTGAACAAACAAAAAAAAAACTAAATAAGTACGTTCTATTTTCGAATGATGTCGAGTTTTAGCAAGAAGTGCGACTACTATGTCGACAGTTCAAATTTCGCGTTGCAGTTCGAAATTTGAAATTGGAGGAGACAAGAGGAATTTTAAATAAATTATCCCAATTTACTTTTGTATTCTTGCTTGCTTAGCTTGGGGCTAGAGGATGCAGTGTCCGGCATTATTTATTTATTATTATTATTATTTTAACTTGAGAAAATTCCATAGATCCACTTTGAGAAAACTTTTAGGGTTTTTTAGTTTAAAATTATAAGTAAAAAAAAAAATTATGTCATTTAAGGAAAATCTAAGACGTACCTACTAATGTAACTGCTCTTCCCACCATAATTTCCGAGCTTTTGCCACACAACCGGAAAAATCCATCTAAACCGCTTAACAGAAAAACTATAAAAGCTACCGAAGAAGACACCCGTTCAATCAGCGTGATTGATGACGAAGCGGATGACCGAATGAAATCGATTTGGCATCCAATGGCAGCGATTTGCATGTGTATGGGTGAAATAGATCGAGATAGGAAGTTTAAGAGGTTTTGGTGTTTATGGGCGGTTTGAATGATGTTAAAATTTGAGGTACAAGCTCTGCTTAGCTTGGCTTTTAGATGATCTTCTGTTGATTGTCCAGCACTGTGTATTTATTTATTTTCTAGCTCGTCAGCATTTGAAACAGTTTTCTCGTGTATCTACTCGTTCTAATGCCCGTAAAAAATTCAGATGTAACTTTGAAGATCAAGTTCTAATGCTAACAACTTAAGAAGTATCAATGGAGATAATCTTTTTAATGAAGACCAGCCAGAAAAATAAATAAATAATGCTGGATCGTCCACACAGCTTGGGGCTAGATGATAATCTAGCCCGCAGCTAAGTTATGGTAGTTAAGTAGTAGGTAGAGAATGCTATGTAACAATATGTTTGCCTATACAGGGTGTAATCGTTAAGTGTGCACAGGCGATTATTCCGTAACTATTGCAGATATCAAAAAACTTTAAACTGATATCGAAAGTACTTTACCTAATGAGTAAAATGACATTAATAACTTTTTAAAAATAAAACGAGAAATATCCAAAAAAATTACATTAATCACTCCCATACATTTTATTTCTTAGTAAGTACAAAATTTTGTGTTCAAAGCATATGTTCGAAGTGACGTCCTCCTTGTGCAATACAATGACGAGCTCTATTTACAGTTTCTAAATGAACTTTCCTTAACATTTGCGGAGTAATTAAAGCAATTGCACGACGTACACGATTCTGTAACTCTTCTAGGCTGTGTACTCTCTCAGCGTACACGTGGTCTTTGACAAATCCCCATAGGAAGAAATCACAAGGCGTGAGATCCGGGGATCTGGCAGGCCAAGGGGTTGCACTATTATTGGCTATTAAGCCATTATAATTGTTTCGTAAGAAATTCATTACAACATTTGTATTATGTGCAGGTGCTCCATCTTGTTGAAAAATTATCGACCTTCTTTCATCGTCTGGAATTGGTTCTAAGAGACTTGGCATATCGTTTTGTACAAAGGAGAAATATCTCTGTCCATTTAAGGTTCCACTGTAAAAATATGGCCCAATGATCCGATCTCCAAGAATACCACACCACACATTAATTGAGAATCGCACCTGAGCTCTAACTTCAGTAGTTAAGCGAGGATTGTCAATTGACCAATAATGCGAGTTTTTTCTATTGTAAATGCCGCAGTTTGAAACATTACTTTCATCGGTCCATAAAATTGACCTTACATTGACATAATTATTGACTAGCCAATTGCAATAGACCAGCCGACGAGCAGGATCATCATTGTGCAGCGTTTGAGTAGGTTTTATCTTAAATGCTTTGAAGTTGTGTTTTTTTAATAACTTGTGTACATAATTGTGGGACACTGGAAATGATCGGGCCACTGAACGCGTTGATTCTTGTGGATTATCTACTACGTAGTTAATATAATATTGTTATCTAAGTCATTATCAAATTCCGGAGCTCTTGTTCTCGAACCTTTTTTTCTGTTAAAAGATCCATAATTTATCAAATTGTTATCCAACTTACGTAAATACGTACCAGAAGGAACTTCTCTATGTGGGTACTCTCTTCTGTAGGCGATAATGGCCGCCCTATTGTTACAATCATGTTTGTAGTACATTTTTAACATGTCCCTCTTTTCTGTATTGGAATATGCCATTTTTCAATCAATAAATGCAACAATCACGATTATTAACGCAAATTTAAAAATACAATAAATTGGCGGGAACGAGAACCCGCGATAAAGAATTTGAATTTAGAACGAACACCAAAGAGTATCTTTCTTTTTGTTTTTATTTAGTATGTTGCTTTTCAGCTAGTTCAAATCAATACAATATTGAAACAAGGTTTATTATAAATTTGAAGTGGTAAGATAATTAATCTACACGTGTATCTACTTGAAATTCATTAATACCTTCATATCGTACATAATTATAAAATGACAAGGGTAAAATGAGTAGGTACTATTCCACTTAAAATAAGGAAACTAAAACCTTTACTACTATCTCATACTAAATGTATGGGAGTGATTAATGTATTTTTTTTGGATATTTCTCGTTTTATTTTTAAAAAGTTATTAATGTCATTTTACTCATTAGGTAAAGTACTTTCGATATCAGTTTAAAGTTTTTTGATATCTGCAATAGTTACGGAATAATCGCCTGTGCACACTTAACGATTACACCCTGTATATAACTTCTGTGTAATAAAGTACAATTTAATCTATCTAAGTTGACCCCATGTTATGGGTACTAAATGACTTATATACTTGATACAATAAATTACATGAATAGATATTTTTTTACTATAAATAGACAACGATCAGAACAACCGCAACAAATACTTGCAGATTAATTTTAAAAGGTTTTTCAATGAATAGGTTTTTGTATACTGTAGAAGGCAACTTGGTTATTCAAATTCAAAAATCACCAAATAATATATAGAATTGAGTGAAGGTTAATTAAATTGTCTTTCAGAAAGCATTTCGTTTGGAAAATGAATTTAAAAAGTTGGACCAAAGAAGTGTTATTTCTCAAAGTTCTCCAAAACTTTATTTTCTTTAAAACGTGCACGGGCACATTCCATATCACGCATGACCGTGTACATAGGTACTACATTACACTTGGAAACGACCATCCATCAATTCAAACCTTGCGCTAATACCTATGAGTATGAATTGATATAAACTGCTGAACTGTATTCTGAACTGTAACGCTTAATAATTACCTTACAAAGTTCATGTAAAATTAATTTTGAACGTTTGAAAAGCGGTCTAAATATCCACAAAGCTCGCGATTTTATCTAAACATAATGAACAACAGTTACCGCTAATCCAAGAGTCGTATTAAGCCACATTAAGCGTTTCTAGCATCCAAATGATAATATCAACATTAAGCGGGCCGAACGGAAGCGAGATAAATATTTAATTGGCGTGAAAACTCAATAATTGGCGATAAAAATCAGATGGTACAGAGCAAACCAATTACTGCACTAGCGCTGTGGTGCACGCATCCGACCGCCGGTGCGGGTAGTGGTGTGCTTGTATCGATGTTTATTGATGATCGATATTGATAAAATTAATAAAGGAAGACATTGTCAAGCTCCCAAAGTCCCAGCCGAAGACATAGTGGTGAAGGTTGTATATAAAAGCTTAACTGCGCATATCTGAGACGGTCTGAGACGGTCGAATTGTAAGACGTGAATGTCGATTGGTTTCAATTCGATTCCCAGCTTTTTGTCATTTGAAACAGTTTTTAAATTTTTTGTGGGTGTCATAGTTTTTAAATTTTAAAAAAAGAAAAAAAAATACCACCTCTCCCATCTCCGAAGTTTGCAGAGCGATCCATCGGAAATGGTTGTAACGTTTGTAGATAGATCTATATTTTACTGGAAAAATAATATAAGCCTTATAAAAAATAATTATCCATTGCATGATTTGTCACTGTGTCAATAAATACATTTATTGAGTATTTTAAAATAGTTTTAAATCGATAAACACAACCCATCACTAGCTCGCATGCGGTTTTCGTCTACCTCTGCGGCTCTAACAACTCATTAGCCGACTGCTATCGTTGCCTTTTTGCGGCGAGCTACCGGTCGCGGGTTAATTGTTTTAGTGCGACCTCTTACATGTTCTGTATTCCGCATCCCTTCTGGTATTGTGCTAATTATTGGCCCATCATCATGAGTATTTACAGAAATCAGGAAGAATGTGGTATCTGAAGAATCAATAATAAACATTCCATCATCATTTAGATAGAAGAAAGTCCAGCCACTGAGACGGAGGAATCAATTTCACGCAGGGGATTACTCTGATCAACTGCATTGAATCGATGGCATGGGGAAAAGCCGTCATGGCTAGACAGGTGAAATAAAGGTGATGCCCTAAATCTGGATTGATTGAAGGTAATTTTTTTAAGGTTATGTAGTCCTCGCGAAAATTACGGATCGGCTTAAATTTTGCAAATGTAGTGTATTTAGTGTTAGAATAACGTGATAGCTCGGTGTTTTCAATCCACGGTATAAAAAACTTAGTTATGTAAGTATAGAGATAAACAGGGTAGGTTTTATGCTTTTTGTGTGCAATTGACGTCTATGTCTCGCTATTAAGTCGGCTCTGGTTGACGGGTAGATTGGTTTCAGCCCTGGTAGACCAAATAAGTTTAGGTACCTATAGTAGATCTCTAAGTAATAGACGAAAAAACCGAACATATGCGATAAATACCCGATAAATAGTTAATATAATTACCACAAGTCGCTTTTTCCAGTTCCCATACCACTTATACAAGATAAATAGACTTTGAAGCTATAATGCCACTTGAACTCTTGCACAACCGAACATCCTGTCGTAGACGTTGACCTGAACGTAACTAATAGTTAGATCTGAGATTTCCCCACTTGGTGTTAATGAGTTGAAATAAACGTCGAAAAATCTTATAAGTTTGTATCGAATAGAAACTTTATTGATATTCGATTGGTTTAGAGTGAAGAAAATCGAAAACTATTTTCGGTTACAAAATCAAATTTAGATAAATAACAGATGAAATTTTTAGGCGCTTATATCTACAATCCCGTCAAAATAGGTATCAATAGGTATAGGTCTGCACCTCGCGCCAAACTTAGCAGCAAACAGGGTTTGAACCTCTTTTGTCAATTCTTGTTGTGTGTAGTGGTAGTGACCAACTTCTTTGTTACGAAATTATTGTTTTACGTTTGAATTTCGAATAGGATGGGAATCGTGGCTTCGTGAATTTTAAGAGATGATGAAATCTAATCAATTCAAATACAACTGTTTCTTAACAATGCTACATTCGAATAAAATTGTTATTTTATCGCAACCCTCAGGTGACACGATTCGTTCAAAACGCGGACAAAATATTCAGGTTCGTGGTTCGATAACATCGCGTGAATATTCCAAATATCGAGCGCGAATCTACACAACACTATTGGTTCTCGACTCGATGACAAATGAAAACCATGGTTTTCTCACTTTTAGAATTTTATATAGAAAAAGCTTGAATTTAGCTTTTTTTTAGTAATATTAAGAGGGTAGGTATCTAAAAAATTACGAATCTAGTTGCTCGGTAGTATGGACCATGAACCAAAACATCTTGTTACTCATTAACTTATCAAACTATATTTACAATACATTACAACAATAAATTCTTTATCATTTATCTTTATCTTAATACCTATAGCATTATATGCCAATTCAACTGATAGACCATATCAGCATAATTTACGTCACACAAAAGAGTGGTTATTTATGTAATAAAAATAAAAAGTAATCCTTAATTATGATCCTGTTTTTTTATTTCATGTAAACTTTACTTAAATGTGTAGAAAGTAAGATTTTGAAATTTTCGTTTCTTTTTTCAAATATTTGATTCTATTAATTTTCCAGCGTAAAGCTATTAGCCATCGAGTTACAGAAGTATCGATTAAATGTTAGAACATTCGAAGCTCGCGTGAAAGATGCCATCGTTCGGGAATCGAATACATTATCTTTTGAGAAAGAATCCACTGGCTGTATAATTTGTAACTAAACGAAACGATAAAGCATCCTATTTATTAACTTAAGAGTTAATGTGTCTGGTTTGTTTTTAAATTACGTTCTTGATTTCGAAATATTTTAAGAGAAATTAATTAACAATATTGATTAAGTAATTATTTTGGCCAACAGTGGATTTATCACTAATAGTTATGTACTCAACATAGCTTTAAAAAACTATGAATGTGATTATAATATACTGGTTAGGAGAATCTTCTATTAATACAATAATAGTCCCCTATGTTCTTTTACTATTCACAAGAACCTTAGTGCTTGCCGATTTCAATATCGATTCTTCGTACTCGTGAGAATCGATTCATGTTTACGATTATGCAGTCGATATTCAATCAAATAGTGGACAAAGGGTATCTACGGGTGGCACTGTTAGCTTTCCAGCCATTTTAAATGCAGCTCGCAATATTAACTGTAGACTCTAAAACTGCTATATAAAGATGGGTTTCGTTTGAAAAACTGCACTTTGTATGACAAAGTTTATAGCAAGCTTACCATAAACCGTCCCGTCAATGGAATCTGCGTTTGCGTTAGATGCCTTAACAATAACATTTACATTTAATTGCAAATAAGTCTATTGTATCCCGAGATGTGCTTTTATTCCTGTGTGAAAAGGTTTATTTTCACAATCACCTGTGAATATTGAAGTCTTTCATGACAGTAAGTAGTTTTCTGGAAATTTGAATTTTTATCTGCTTTTCATAGTCGCATAAATTTCATCTAATCGTAGTATCCTAAGGAAAGTGTTTCTTGGTAAGATGACACTGTACCCAATCTCAATGTGCACCTGGTTTGAAACTTGTGACCTTTTGATCAAAGCTTTATAGAGGACTATCAACTTAAACACTCGCATTCGTAGATACTAGAGGCACTGACACCACAAAATAAACTACTCTAAAGAATTACGCCGTAAAACCCGCAGCACCACAAAACCACATTGTTCGTTCATTTTATATCCACACCTCTACACTGAAACTCAATCTGTTATCGATAAAAACAACGATTCGGTCTTAACGGAATCAGACAATCTAAATTTCAATCGAGATGAATTAAAAACACCTCATAAAGCACGCATTTTATCGACATTCTATATAGCGTTGCGTTTCCCATCACTAAATATAAGGAAATAAAATTAGTCATGCTATACCTACAACCATAATAGTTTAAAAATAACTGAAATTTTTTGAATACTTTATTATTTAAAAGTCTTAAAAAACAGAATGCGGGACAATAAAAGTAATGTATTAAAACAGTTCCGAAATTTGTATAAAAGTATTATTAATTATTTTTTAACAGGTAGACAGGCATTTTTCAATGAATTGAATTTGGTAAAAGATTTTTTTTATTATAGTGCGTTTGCTCTCGCTCTCGGGGTTATCTCTCTAGGAAAATAAGTAACGGCGCTATAATGTCCGAAGAGAGTCCCCAAGATTTTCGACTAATCGGGTACTTGATTTCATGGCATAGTGGTTAGCGCACACCGTACCTAAGGATAGGTTGGGGTTTCAAGTTCCGCTGAAATCGTAAATTTTTGGAAATTTATTTAATTGAGTTACAGTTTTATTATATAATAATAATTATGTTTACCCTTGCGCATTCTGCACACATTATTATTACTATCACTTCATAACCATTTCTTTTATTACTCCTGTTAAAATTTCAAACGCTGCATTTTGGAAACGCAAATAAGGCATACATGCTTAATCGGTGCTGCAAAAAAATTTAAAATACTTCATTATACTTAACATATTTTAACTAAAACCAAGGTGTGCAACTTTGTTAACTAAAACCTTAAAGTTTTATTAACAAAGAAAATTGCAATTAAATAACACAACTATATCTATTATTATCCACCAACAAATAATACATCTATGAAAAAAATTACAACAACAATTTAATAATTATATTTACAATTGTACCACTTGAGCTAGCTAGACTGTTGCAAATAATGTAGAGGTAGCTCAGTTGATCCATATCAACACCAGTCGGAAGCGTCCCCAAGACGCTGGCTGCATTGCCTCGCTGTATTGCAATACTTAAACTAAAACTTAATCCAAGTTATTTCCAGCCCGCCATAACAAACAATGAGGTAAAATTCATTAACGACTCGGCGCAATGTTCGCAGAATCTTAGCAGTTTAATAAATAAAGTTTATCAGTAATAATAAGTTGGTAACGAACAATACTTCGGTACGTGTGGGAGGTGGATATTATCTAGTTTATTGGATTTTATAGAGATGCGTGTACGAAATCAGTATCACTGTACCTAATTGTCTAATTCTAAACGGAGTACGGAATAATTGATTTTTCAAGGCTTTCTGTAACTTCAACAAATAGGTCTAAATCGACAAACTAAAATAAATATTTTGGGCTAATCGGGTGACAAATGGTACGAACTGGTTCAAGCAAAAATGCGAATAAATCTCTTGGGCTAGGTCGATCAAAGAATCATCACAATTCGCTAACTGTGCCACGTCATTTACATTCTAGATTTCCGCCCATGGCATAACATTTCACGGGCATTTTAAAACCCAAAAACATTCTTTCACTGAGACTAAGGCATACGGACAAACAGAATTACGACTTTATAAAAATACTTACAGTAAAACCCAAATAAATAAACCAAATAGGTTCTTCTAAAACCTGCAGAGGTTTTAGAAGAACCTATACTGCTACTGCTAGTAAACCCACAGTGCTACTTAGAACTAAGCATAAAAACCAAATAATAAACATTGCGAGTAGTTCGACCCATACTAAAATGATAAAAACTATACGTTTTACAAAAGCAAATAGCTGAGCAACACAAAACTCGCAAAGCATATTCGTGATTGAGTTAGTCCAAAGCGTATTCGCAGTCGCTAAGCATATTCGCGATATATATTCGCGAGTATATTACGGTACTATCATCTCTATACAACATTTAAGGTCCAGTTCCACGACAGCTCGTCTGATTTAATTGTAGCCCGCGTTAATTGGCCATTGTCCGGCATATTGCCCGCTCTGCCCTTACCTGCCCTATAGTTAACTATGGCCCTTTGTTTTTTGCGAGCTGCAACGCTTTTGTTATAATAATCGAGCTTGTATAACAGTAGGCAATCGTTGGATTATCGAGGCTTCGATCTAGTTATTGTTTGGGATACTGTAAGAAATTGTTTAAGAGTAGCCACCATCATTGTATGAGTCGACAGATTCATTGGTGGAACTTTTCATCTGCGAGGTGAGGACCATTAGTGGATTCTTTTTACGAAGCATCAAAACGGCTAAAGCAATTTTTATAAATGAGGTATTAAAGTACTCGAATATTCTCTTTTATTGTTCTAAGCTAAAGTTTGCAGGGATTTGCCTTCTCATTTGGGGAAAAAATTGGAAAAGTGAGCACCGATTCAGATTTGTTTTATAGTTTTCAGGTTTGTTTTTATAAATTTAAAAGTCATGTATACGCTTAATAAATAATTATTTACTGAGTGGGACGACATAAACATCAAATAAATAAATACTACTCATGCTGTGTAAATTTTCCAGAATAATTTATTTATTTGTTTTAATTGTCTCACTTGTCACTATTTAAAGCTGGATTTTAATTAGTTTCTATTATCCCATTGTATTTTTAAAATAAACATCAATCAATATAATACTACGAACATTATACAGCGTGTTCCATAACAGACTCGATAGGTTCCTTGTACTCATGAATCATAGCAAGAGAATACATCTCAGGTTCCACCGTAGGCAGGTGGACACCAGATTATGCTGATAATTTGCCTAACTGGTTCTTAGCTGACACTTTACATAACAGCGAGATCTGAGCGATTACCGGGATGCTGCGCTTACATTGATGGTTTAGGATGCATCTCAATGGGCAGACAATGCGTTAAGTAGACTGGACTTGACAACTAAAAGTTTCCTTGTGTTTAGCGAAACCCCAAAAAGAACAAGAGAATAAATTGTTGTATTTTCTCATTATATGGTTCTTGTTCTATTGTCTTCTAATATTAATATTTTTAAATATTGGCTTTATAAGGACTTTTGATTTAAAATCATTTAATTAACCTTAAGTTTCATTCTATTATTTAATGTTTTATAGTAAGTACTCATTTGATACATGAGTACAGATAATTTAAACTGTCATTCGGTATGTCCGTAAGCTTTTAAGTAAAATAATATTTAAAAAAATATATATCTAACTAGATAAGTAGTAGGTAATAACAGTCAATTCGCACACTCACTAAACTTATAAGGCTAATATATATAATAATAACTGATTACACTAATTATAGTGAAATATAAAAGATATTCACATAATGAATTTAGTATCATCTTCATCGGTAGCAATGTACATAAACTGCTAGATCATAAAAGGTTCGCTCGATTAGAACCATCCCCACATCCTGCTGATGGTAAGTACTTAGAATTTAATTATTATGATCATCTTGCATAGACCGGTTCACAAAACGCACTAACCTGGTAAATTATTCTCTCACAAGATAAGAAACCTTTTCATTGTTGAAGATTTGTATCTCAGATCTCAGAATCTGTGACAATGTAGATTTGATGTAACTTGAAAAGCTACGTTGGAGGGACAATTTCAGGTTCTTATGATAGCAGATTATCTTTATACTATTTAACACCCCCCACGATCGTGTTTTAGAAGGTGAGAAAATAGAGAAAGCAGCTGCTTTTGCGCACATACTTGTGGACTAGAAATTAGTGATTAGCTAACTCTCAAGATGCATGGAACCCTTTCAGGTTCTTAATACTTAGCCTAAGTGAAATTTTATGTAATACACATACTTAAACTATCTAATTGATTAAAATTAGGTTAAGCCGCCTTTTGTGCCTACTATGTTTATTTTTATTCAAATATATATAAGATTTTATGTTAATTTTAAACAAATAAGTATTTATTCATTTATGTTTTGCGCACATGGCGTAGTTTCGATTGATATAGGATGTGGTAGAAGATCGGCTAGGATCCTTCTAGCTGAATTTCCGTCCCATCCTTTATCATATATAACGCGAACAGATAGAGTTGTTTGTGGCTTTAAATGTTCACACATTTGACCTTTGATTTGTTACAAAAATAAACTGCGGAGATTCTAATCGCATTTTTAAACCATACATCATCACAAAGTATTTATAGCGGTTCCAACCTTTACGATGAGAATAAATAGAAAGCAAACTAGTGCTGCCTTAACTATAGGTAAACAAAACAAAATCTAGCTATTACGATGGATTAGTGTTGCCCGCATCTTTCCGTCCTCGAAAGGATTTGGATTGAAAGAACCATCACAACAACATAGTTATCCGAAAACTTTATCACACTTTAAAACTACCTAAGTATAAAAAGTTTGTATACATCAACATGCATTGTTATGTCTGTCTATACCAAAATGTCCCAACAATCAGAAAGTAATTTACCAACTAATAAAAACTGCATAAAATTAACCAAACAAATACCCAGAAACAATGATCGACCCATTCATTTTGAACACATATAAATAATGATTTCTAAGCTAGTTATACTTTAAAGGCTTTGGAGATTTTTCAATCAGCGACACAGCGTGATCCCTAATTAAATGTATGTCTAACGAACTTGATACATATTCTTGTTATCGAATATGTAAAAAAACAAGATTTTAATGAACTGAATAATACAGAGATACTTATGAAGGCTTAAAGCTTTGTATTGTTAAATTTTATAGGAAGTAGTATGTCACTTTTATTGGCTTAGCATGTTAATTCATTAATAAATAATCTGAGAGCTACAAAAATTAAAAGATCATAATTAAAATATAATTTTTATAAATAAGTAAGTTTTCGTTCATGTCGCATTTATAATACCTATGAAGCCCGCGTCCCATTCAGGGCAGCTTCCAAAATTTGTACTGTATCCTAGATCATTGTTTCTATTATTGTAATAAGAAAAAAAAATCATGTCAAATCTATGTCAAGACCTACCTGTCTGTAAGAAGAGAAATCAATAACAACTTATTTCTTTTTTGTTATAATAATAAACTGTATGAAATTTGACTTGTCTAAGTGCTTATTTTGTAAGCCTAAAGAAATAAAGTTATTGAATCGGATCTGAATCTGTATGGCCAAATAAATGAATCTTTCTTACTTTCAAAAAAGATCTAGCCAAAACATTTTCGGATTCAAAATCAAAGTGCTTTATATCCTTTAGACTTTACAGGGTTCTTGGACACGAAATACAAATCACTTAAGTAATACTGGGAAGTAAAGTTATCACTTTGATTAATTGATCACTTCTGTATTTTTAAGGTAAAGTAAAGAAGCGAACAAGAAACCTTTACTGATTAGAATTAATGTTATAAATAGCTATGCAAGTGCCAAATTTCATCCCGTTCTATGCTGTAGTTCTTCCGTTGTCTTCGATCAAACTTTTTTACAACGGTAAAAACTTTCGCCTTGTTAATATTAGTAGCATAGAATTATTAATTTGTAGATATTTTAATCACGTGACGTGAATCGTGCTTTGAACTGACTTTTTTATTAAGAAGTTTAATAAAAAATAATAGTTTAACAAAAAAATATTTAAGTGTTAACTCTTGCATCACCTAATGTGCTCGAAAACTATCTTCATTTGATATTCAATTAAAACTGGCATATTAATTGTTTATTTAAATTGTCCGTGTTATATTTTAATTAAAGTTAGTTAAGATAATTTATTTCCTAAATTAATTTTACGTTACTACGAAACGATTAAATTAGAAAATGAGGATAATTAAAATTATCTATAAAATCTAACTTGACTTAAAATATAGAAACTTATTGGGTAATTTTGGTGTTGCCATGACTTTGGCACTTATTTGTACAATATCTCCAAATATCCAAGGTTTGGCTTGAATCTCTTCAACAAAACGAAGAAATTAATAAATATAGAATACCTACCAACCTTTGTGAATGTAATCAATTTTTTCTTTGTTTTTAGATCCTAACAGTTGACTTTCCATAGAAATAACAAACGATAATTCTAAGAGAAAATGAACGATAACATTCTACGGCAGAAGATAAAAACAATTTTGAATTATGAAGGTAAGAATTATTTACAGTATCCTCCACTCTTCGACTAATTATTATTTGTGTATATAGAGGTCCGCCTCGATTTTGTAATGTTATTTATTAAAGATTTGAAAATTATAAATTTTCACAAACATGTTGTTACATTATTGATGTTTTCATACGGATCTCTGACTGTTTTGAAAATATTTTATAGCCTATTTTTATCAGATATAATTATGGTGATAGGTGATATAATTTTTCATGGTCCAGTAGTTTCAGAGCCTATACAATTCAAACAAACAATGAAACCATTCCTCATTTATAATAATATTATAGATAAACAATATTTGTCTAGGTATTTAGTTTAATGTATTTAATATCAGTTCACTTTTACCCATAACACAATCTCTACTTAGCTTGTTGATGGTGTGATAGTTCCAGCAATATTTAATTTATTTTAAATTTTTTTTATGTTACATTTATGGTGTGTAATCCAACAGGATTTGCGTAACCGTTAAGAATTTAAAGAATCTTGATATTTTCAATGATAATCTTAATGCAAAACGAGAATAACAAAGAAATCATTACCTTAAAATAATAAAAGAACAGGATTCATTTAAAAATGCAATAAAAGGCTCAAATGAAATCGCGCACTAACCATATCTATGGTGATGTGCTCGGACAAAGTGGGAATTTTAAGAAGCATGCACACTGGCAACTAAACACACGTATATAGTAAAATTGAGCAATTGATTACTTCATGTTCGAAAGACAGAGCCACCAACAACATTAACAAAACAAACGAAAAGCAACAGGTTAGCGAGAAAAACCCGAATACCCGAAAATTGTTCTGAGCGAACAATCAAGCCAATTTTAAGTTATCCTTGAATTCACTGGAAAACTTACAGAGCCTCTCACTTGAATGTCTCACTTACTTTGCTCAGCCTACAGGCTCTATAGAGATAGAAAACCTCTGTGCTCTAAAAGTTATTTGCTAGAGAGCAAATAACATTAATTGTATTAAATCGCTAGAATTTACCTTTTTGGGTAATAGGAATTCGTTTGAACACAACCCGTCTCACGAATGTATAGGATATCACTCATGTCTTGAAGAGACCCGATTTATTCCACATTCGCCTCACTTGTTAGACCCACACTTAAAACAAATCTGCTTTCAACTCATTTCAAAAATATTAGGTGGCCGGACAACAAAAGCACAGTTATTTCTTCAAGTGCGTAGGTACTAAAGTAATATCTCACGTATAATTTTTGTGTTAGCCATCCCCAATGAACAAGCACCACTTGGTAAGACTAAGAACAACCGCTCAGTAATATTTGCGAATAATCCGCAAGCAGGTAATACTATACGAGGAGTGGGAACACAACGAGATAAAGAAAATATCAAGACTATTATAGCCCGTCGCACGCACGTCGCTCTACGGGTGTCATAATGTGGATGTAAACAATCCGAGAAGCAAACAACAAACCTCTGGGAGGTTTGTTGTTCTCATAAAATGAGAACACTTTTTTTCCAGCTTTACTTATACAATATGTATTTTGTGATTATGTAAGTCCAACAGTCCTGTAAGGTCTGAAGGAAATAAAACAATTTTATATTTGATATATTTTTAAGGTTTCTTGACAGTATCAAGGCATTCATTTCTTGAATTACTTAGTCAAAATCTTGTTCTCCCAAGAGGAAGGCCTCATATTCCTTTTATTTTTTCTTCTAAAATGTTTATCAAAAACGTTTTTTGATTAAAATTCTAAAAAAGTTACTTTAAATTTACATCTAAAAATGCCTCAAAGTCGTATCCACACAAAGCGAACACTTTACCGCTTGTATCTTCTGTAGATCGCATCCCGAGAGCTGTCATATGGCGGGCCTTAGCGAATTAACACTGGAGTTAGTTGCATTATGTACTTGTGCTTTGTGACGCCGCGATCCGTTATGTTGCTGTGCTGGTAAAAGGATCAAGATTTTGAGATAGTGTATCATTCTTTGCTTACAGAATATTATTAATAACTAGTATCTGCTCATGGCTTCACACGCATGTTCTGGGGATAAAAAGAAGCTGATTTGTTAATTCCGGTGTAGAACTACATGTATGAAAAATTTCAACCCGATATATTCATCAACATTATCTGTCCACTCATGATAATAGCCTTATTCATAATATAACGTCATGTTTTTGTGTCTGTTTTTTGTATAAGTATAGTGTAGTACAGTTATTATTTTTATTTAAGTAATATTATCAAGAAAAAATAATTATCACATATTTAATATTATATTCATCATAACATAAGTAAGTAAAATAGAAAAAAAAACAAAGGATTCTCATACATAATAAAGAGGATCTATCAGATAACACATAGAAGCGCTCGAAGAACTTATCTCTGGTTATAACAGTTACCGTGCTAGTTTAAAAATAAATAAAGGGATAAAATTATCCAACGAAACTATACCAAGTTAAGCCAGAAACTACTTTATACATTATTAGCAGCGTTTTACCTACCAATAAAACGCTTATTAAGCGATAAACGTTATTTAAAACCTAGTTAAATGAGAGAAGGCTAGTCTGATTTCCTGTTGCGAGTCGGTAAAATACTTAATTCTCCCGAATACCTCGAGTCGTGTGACGTCACTTCGGCCGCCAGGTGGCGCTGCGCTGTAGAGGGGCGGCGGCGCGTCGGCGTTCCGGCTTCATTGGGTCTCATGTAATTTTTATAGCTATTTATTGATTAAAAGACTATAAAAAACTTTACAGTTTTGAGTTCTTTTTATTTACTTACAGAATTCACCTAGGTACCCTATATTGTAGAACTCTTTCTTCCTAAAAACTGTAACCTGAGCCAGGCAGAGATAGAAAGCTAGGTTTTAAATAACGTTTATCGCTTAATAAGCGTTTTATTGGTAGGTAAAACGCTGCTATTAAGCTTTAACGGTTATTTAAAACCTAGTTAAATGAGACCTGTCTGTTATCGCCTGGTGGACGAATAACGCCAATGTGAGAAAATAAGCCTTTTTAATATTAAACTTTTTTATTGTATTTAGATAAGTCTACCTATCTAGGTTAGATAGAATCTGATAGTACCTGTACCTAAGCTGCCTTGTTAGGTAGAGTAAGAAAGTATGCATAAAAAACAAAGTAAATTTTAATTACAAATAATTTATTTGCAAGCATATAACTCAAACACAGTTTTATAAAGGCAATCAAAATACACTATATGCTATTTATTTCTAATAAA
This sequence comes from Eupithecia pulchellata, assembly GCA_963931895.1. Classification (NCBI taxonomy): domain Eukaryota; kingdom Metazoa; phylum Arthropoda; class Insecta; order Lepidoptera; family Geometridae; genus Eupithecia; species Eupithecia pulchellata. Next base: position 5,465,688 of record OZ007534.1, on the reverse strand, counting down.
ATAACACGTGTTTGCAACAACTTAATTTTCATCCTTAAAACTAAAAAACTCTTAATTTCATCTAAGTGGGTAAATATTCATATCGGTTCCATGAATCTGTAACATACATAATAACAATCAAAATAAATTCAATTATAATAATCATGTAAAATCATACAATCAAATTACCTAGGAGGTCACTGGTACAAAAAGATTACTGATAGACTGGCTACTGGATTGTATTGGTGCGGCTGCAATCTCACGACAATAATATTTAGAAAATGTATTTTCTGAACGCCAATTACCGCGTGCTAGGATATCATCAAGAGGACAGTTCTGTACCCAGTTTTTAGAGGCTACAGCAGGTCGGACGCTGCCTGGGCTAGCTTTAATGCCTGCTTTCTGTAAAGTCTTTTTTACCCATCCCGCTATGATAGACCGCGAGGCGGCCTTAGGTGCACCGCATGTAGTCAAAAATAAATTAGTATCTTTACAAGTAGCTCTTCTACCTTCAGATAATTTGATAACATTTTTGATCCAAAATATAGGGTCAAGGGTTTCATATTCAGTGTTTTGAAAAACACGCCACCCCGATTGTCTGTTATTTATTGAATCAGTTTTTGATCCGTATTTTGGCCAAAAAACTATAGAATTGTCCGTGTAAATACAGTCTTCTTTATTTATTGACAGCAAGGTTAAATCATGGACACGACGCCCGGAGCATAACAAGAGCAATATAGCTGCCCGAGCTGAACATTCATACAAACTATTTATGTTTACAGAATTATGTTTTAACCATTCAGTAAGTACATCTGTATCCCATATTGGGGGCTTACGAAGTTTTATACTTTTAATGCTAATCGATTTTAGGGCTTGCTTGACTAAAATGTGTGAGCTAAGCCGTTCGTTAAAATCAGCGTTACAAAGCGTTGATACAGCTGACTTATACACTAGTATGGTATTATATGCCAAACCATGTTTCAAATGTAAATCTAATAGAAACCTAGCTAAGTCAGCTCCAGCAGGATTGATTATACTTACAGAATTTTCATTAGCCCAGCTTTGCCATTTTGCCCATGCTACACGGTATGTTTTCAAAGATGAATCTCGCCAACTTTTTTGCAAAAGTTGCTTTTGTTCTAGCGACCAACCTACGAGACTCTCAGACCACCCCCACATTTCCATATCTCTAGAACCATGTCCTGTGTCATTTTCGGTGGATGGCCTGTTATGCTGTCTATCATTACCTCGCTCAGATTGCTGATCGTGAATGGGTGATCGAGTGCACGGTTCTTGAGGTCGGGCCTCCAAAATACTTTCTCCCAGCGCGGTGCTACTACCAGATACACTCCTATTGCCGAGTTGAGATGTTGCAACACTCGAGGCATCAGGTAAGGTGGTGGAAACACCCAAGCCAGGTGAAACTTCCATATCTGGCTGAATGCATCGTACAGGCAAGCCTGTTGATCCGTAACATCCAGGGTTCCATACTTCGGAACAACATGCGCCAGTGCTGACGCGAACAGATCTATCTGAGGAATTCCCCACTTGGCAAATACTATCTCTGTTACCTCGGGAAGAAGGTGCCACTCTGGTGGACGTGACAAGCGTGACAGGCGATCTGCTTCGCCGTTGTAAAGACCTGGAATGTAATGTATCTCCATGTGAACATCGAATTGGTCCAGTATTGTAAAAATTTGGTAAGTCAGGTTCATTAGAGGTCTCGACTTGGTCCCTCCTTCGTTCTTCAAGTACGACACGACCGATTTGTTGTCGGTCTGTATCAACAGAGACGATCCTGTCATGTATTGGCAATGATCTCTCAGGACATACAACACCGCTAACATTTCTCTCTGGTTGGAATGGAGAGTCATTTCTCTGGGTGACCATGGGCCGGATAAGTTCATGTTGTTCAATTGTGCGCCCCAAGCAACTCCCGACGCGTCCGTCACTAGATAGTTGGATATGGGTAAATGATGTATCGGTGAAGAGTTTGTTAGGTTCGCAATCCACCATTGTATTTCTATAAGCACATCTTGTGGGATTAGAAAACGATAACGCGGATTCTGAGATAAGAGAGACCGGCAATGATTGAGGAGTGATCGGTGGTTCAATCGTCCCCTGGGAATTATAAAACTTGCGAAGTTGATCGAACCGACCAGACTTTGAATTTCTTTTAAATTTGCCCGCTTTTTCGAGAGTGCCTTTTTTAATTTTTCCCAAATATTTGCGCTTTTTTGAGGCGGAAGGTACTTCACGTTTTTCTGAGGGTCCCATACAACGCCTAGGTACTGTAATTTTCTTTGAGGAACTAAAATCGATTTCGCATAATTTATCTGCCAACCTAGATACATTAATAGTTTGATCGATTCTTGACCTTGCTTGTAAAGGACGCGAGGGTCTTGGTGCGCAAGTAGAAAGTCGTCGAGGTAGACTACTACCCTGAATCCCCTGTCCCTGAGAACTTGCGCTACCCAATTTGTCAGGCAAGCGAAGATCTTTGGTGCACATGCCAAGCCGAATGGGAGGCAAGTCATTTGTAAAAGTTTTTGGCGGTAGATGACTCTTAGAAAACATCTGTGTGCCTTGGACACAGGCAGATGAAAATAAGCATTTTTTAAATCTATTTTTACTAGCCAGTCCGCTGCTTGTAAGAAACTTGGTATTCTGTGAACGTTTATCAGACGAAACTTGCTCAGACACACATACTGGTTGAGATTTTTCAAATTGAATATGGGGCGGATTGAGCCGTCTTCTTTCGGTACTAAAAACATCGGCGACACAAAGCTGGGGCTGTGACCCGCGTGCTCTAAAACATTCATTTTCAACATTTCGTTTATAACTTTGTCCATTTCTTTTGAAACGGGAGTCCGAAAGGGATGGTTTTGGAATCGTGGTACTTGTAACGGGGGTAAACTGAGAAAGGGAATGCGAAAATTCTTTATAATTCGAAGAAGAGGCGCTGGGGCCTGCAAATTCTCCCAGTGGTTTGCAAACAGCTTTAGCTGTCCGGCCTGAAACATTTGCGAGTCATAATCTGCGTTTTGATTGCATACGCGGAAAGGGTTGCCCTCTGCCATGCCCCCGGCTAGGACCAGGTTGAGCGTCATAACTTTGGTGGGACCTTGGACGTAAGGGTCTCGATCCTTGAGTAAATCTTTGAGGGGGACGAGGATTGTCACGCCCTTGCATTACGTAATTATTCCCAGCGTAGTGGGGCATTCTCATTGAATTAATTGGCAACTGCGGGTAGTTAGAGAATGCTTGTGCATAATCTTTGTGCCTATAATTAGCATAGCTAGGCGTGGCCTGAGCTTGCTGATTTGACCGAGCTTGCGCAGCGGTTTTATTTGAGGTTGGTGCCCGTGGGGGCCAAAAAACTTTAGCAGCACCCCCTGCTTTTTCGACACCCGAAGATAAAGCCTCTTTTTTAAATAAACTTTCGCAACTAGGTGGAATTTTCCGCAAACTAGATTTTACAAAACTATCCTTTATAGCACGTAACAAAGTGTCACGCCTTTGCTGTATAATTTCTGCTCTATGGCCGCATGCTAATTGTAGTATATCACTTGATGTTTTTTGAAAAGAACCCTTTACGAAAATATCGTTAATTTTATCTTTTAATGTATTCGGAGACAAATTCCCAGTCGCACCGGCCCAATCAATGAGAGTTTTAAAACCTGCCTGAGCGGCCTCGTTATGTTTTATGATTGCTTGCGTGATAGAGGCAAAACCGCGCTCAATCAGCGCCAGCGCATTTGACTTATCGTATGGTTTAAACTCGTCATTTGTCTCTAAATAATTGAAGCCTGGGGATGAACAATACTGTTTCTGAACCTCAGCGTAACGGACATTATCCCAGTCCTCGGTTTCAAAATGATGGATTGATTTCAAAAACTCTACATGGTCGGGCAGTGATTTTGGTATAGATGGCTCTTTTAGTACAGTATTTAGCGAAAGCTCGAAATTCCCAGAGGTGCCCTGCAGCCCCTCGGATACCTCGGGTGGGGCCTCAGTGGAGGGCTCCCCCCTTTCAACCTCATCAACATAAAGCTCCCCGCTTACGTCAGCACTAACATCTGATTGATAGTCATTAATGTATTCTTGAACATTATTGTGGGTAGTTTGGAATGCAACGCTACCAATAAAATCTTTAATATTGCTTACTTGTTCTGCCAGCTTGGCGATCGCGTCATCTGTCCGACGACGACGGCTTCTTTTTGCCCTCCTTTTCGAAGAACCTGATCGTTTCCTCGTCCTTTTCCTGGAGGCCGATGGACCAGGGACTGGGGCTGGCACCGGACCAGGTGCCGTGTCGGGAGAATCTGATGATGAGGAGGAATCTGAAGAGTCTGAGGATTCTCCAGAACCAATATCACCTCTATCCATTTCTGAAAAAGTATAACACCGTTAAAGTAATTAAACTAAACGAACGGTAACACCGTTTCCTTTGTGTAAAAAATTATCTAAATATAATCTCATCGTAGACTTAACATAGCTTTAAAAATACAGCAGCTTTAGCAGATGGAATATTCCATTAGTACTCACCGCAATAGTAGTGAGCACGACCGATCGCAACGAAATTCAAAACGCCAATGAAGCCGGAACGCCGACGCGCCGCCGCCCCTCTACAGCGCAGCGCCACCTGGCGGCCGAAGTGACGTCACACGACTCGAGGTATTCGGGAGAATTAAGTATTTTACCGACTCGCAACAGGAAATCAGACTAGCCTTCTCTCATTTAACTAGGTTTTAAATAACCGTTAAAGCTTAATAAATGGAAAGCTCAGTGAATTCCCTCATTAATTAAATAATTCAATTAAGGTTTCCTTTATGGAAATGTACGTCTTTCCATTTATAATGAAACAATCGACTAAAGGTTACCATCTATATACAGAGGATAGCTTGATTTGATTAAAATGTAAACCTTTCGGAGTATTTCTAGTAATAAATTAATGTTGTACTGAGCGACGAAAAAGTGGACGTTTTACGACTTCTGTCTTTGGGTAGCGCCTTAATTGTTTGCAATATGAATTTAAAACAATACAGAAAATATGGCAAAGGCGCGTCAACCATAGTTTTATTTTTAAAATTTTCTCACATATTGAAGACAATATTATATATTATAATGCAGATATACCCTAGTTTATAAAAAAGTTCTATTCCTTTGTTTCCTTGAAGGAATCGGTGGAAGAACAGCATTATGTGTATTACAAGTCCACGTAGGATTTATGCTAATCCGGCTCCGAATTTTTAACTTCAGTTATAAACGAATTGGTAACTCAAATTACCCTATTTGTTTAAGGCTGTAGGCGGTATTCTCCGTGTTTATATTTAAGTGATAGTTGCCGTAATGATTTAGTCTGTAAGTAGTATCTACCAAAACATAATGCGATTGAAGTTCAAATGATATTATTTTCTATCTTTCCTGCAAAATTATTGGAACAGTTCTCGAATAAGTTTTTATTTACTTACTCAGCGACTCATAGAGGAACTACGCCTCCGACACAAGACTTCTCCAGGAACTCGGTTCTACTTCTGAGTTGTCACTCGCCAGGTATGGATGTCGAGTTTGCGGAAATTGGCATCAACTTCTTTGATTCAGCGATACCTATAGCAGCCGACTGGTTTACGCCCTAAATGTTATTCCCTCATACGCTTTCTCGACAGCCCGATCCTCTTCCACCTAGCATCTATCCTAGCTAGCGGAGACGAGCACTCTTGAACTCCCCTATGATGTTCGATTCGCCATACACGTTCTCTAGTTTTTCCAGTTTCTCCAAGATCCATCTTGTCTGGTCAAGCCTAAGATCTTACGCAACACCTTATGCTCAGCTACGAGATGTGAGGATTAATACCATTTACCTACAGTGTTGTTCTTTAATCGAAGGACCAGCTTTCATGTCCTTACTTTACGATCGAGGAGGTAGGTCACTAATATTATAAAAAACAAAAATCCTAAAACCTTTAAGCAGGCAATTTTTTGATTAAAGTTCCCCCTTATTAAATATGCAAATTTTCACTGTCTTCTTCTAATGATGTAAGTCAGAGTGAAAAACAACAGTAGTTAGCAGTTTAATTATATACCAAATAACGCCATGCATTTTTGGATAAAAGCGACCATCAGAAATAAAGAAAACTTAACATGAAAATATTTACTTTATTGTTAGGTTGATACTACAAACCTACAGTTTGGTAGATACTACAATATTATATATATTGGCGTAACCGAGATTAGTTTTTTTTTTTTTTTTTTTAATTTATTATTCTGTTTTTCTAACATAATCAGAGACTTTGTACATCCTTAATCCTATTTTCTTACATCTATTGTTATCTCTTATTTCTACTTATTATTATCTATCTAACCATTATGTATATGTATTCTATATTATATATTTCAATATTATGAATCATACCTTATCTATCTATTTCTTAAAATTACTTTCTTTGCTAAATTGACACAATAGGTTAAAAACTTAGGGCGAAGATGCTTGTTTTTAATTATTGATGGCAAAATGGAGCAATTTAGTTCTATGTCCAGTTCGTTTTCAACATCGAACCTTTCACGACCGAAAACAGGACAATCAAAAAGAATGTGTTGCACGGTTTCTTGTGTACCGGGCTCACAGATGCACGACGGGTCTTCCTTACACTTAGACCGGGTAAGGTATTCGGAAAACCCACCGTGACCTGTCATAACCTGAGTCAACACATTGTTGAGACTTATCTTCCTGACAATTTTAAAAGCCTCGACCGCGTCGGGGAAGAATAGTTTAGTCACCGCAGCCTTATTTTCACTCTTGTATCTCCGGTTCCATACGTCAAGCGACTCCTCCCGGATTTGTCGCTTGACGTATGAGGCCGGACACAAGTCATAGTCCGGTTTTCTTTTGGTGTTTAGAGCCGCATCTTTAGCTAGCACGTCGGCCCTCTCGTTTCCTTCCATCCCTGCATGAGCTTTGATTCAAAACAAAGATATTTCTTTGTTTTGGAGTGCGATGGCTCGAAGGTTTTCGCGTGCTTCTAGCGCAAGAGGATGGATGGACCCATTATTTGAGATGGCCTCTAGAGCCGAACGTGAATCGCTATAGATGCCGAAACTGGTCTCTCGGCGTTTCATAATCTCACGCGTGGCTCTACATATGGCAAAGAGTTCCGCCTGGTACACCGTGCAGTACGATGATAGTTTAAGTTTGAGGGTTTTGATTTCAACTTCGCTGTTCCACGGGGAAAGCGCCGCCCCAACCTTACCCTCAATCTTACTGCCATCAGTAAAGATTCGGACTGCTTGCGTGTTGCTTTGCTCAACATCTTGGTGGTTTCCCAGGCTCATGAACTCCACGTCCATATGATTTGCCGGGTGCGGAGTCAGTTCGTATGATGCCATCACTTCAACCTCTCTGTCTTTCAACATCAGCTCGGGATCCCCACGCTTGGTCTTATACATACAGGAAAGGGCGTCGCCAGCCCACGGCCCAGGGGGGGGGGGCAAGCCGTAGCCAGAAATATATAGTAATCGGCGGGGGGGGGGGGGGGGTAGAGCTTAGGACCCTAGCGCTCAATAGGAGAAGCCTATGTCCAGCAGCGGATAACATGGGCTGATGATTATGTACGCTAACTTTATCCAAATAATTTTCAAGGCAAAGTGTTTAAAATTTTCCTTTTTACCTGGTCCGCAAACAATATGATCTACAACTGGCATTCAAAACTGCAAGTGAATGAGCCAGCACGACAACTGTAACTATTTCGGGTCATTAGGTAGAACAAAAAAATATAACAGAGTGTAATGAGCGCCGATATTTTGTAGTGTGCGGTCGCTGGAAATAGTCGAAACAGAAGACTATAGAATAAACGGCGAGCGGAGCGAGCCGCGATTTTTTTTGAGACTTTCGGACGTATGCAAAAAATGTAGAAGAGTTTGTATATATATCTTAAGGAATAACAGCAAACGGAGGGAGCAATTCAATAACGGCAAAACAAGAAAATAGGTACATAATACATTCACCGATTAACGAAATTAAAATTAATGTCGTGATCTGCCTTCCAAGATGGAGTCGGGCGTAAATGAATGTGATGCGTGCGCCTACCTCACTTACTTACATATAAGGTACACATATATAATACGATTCCAATAATACTTAGCGTGAGAGGGAGCCACCCGACGAATTTTGACGAACAAAAAATTTAGTTTTTAAGACAGAACAACCACTTCAAGTACTCCCGCGTATCCGAGAAAACCTTTCGGGGGGTGGCTTGAATCCCCAAAACCCCCTATCCCTACGGACCTGTTTGCCTGTATGGCGATTGTAAATAAGAATGGTTTCAACTTTAATGTGAGAAGCTTTACGAGCTATACACAACACGTACATATTATAATATTTTGTTGCATATGACCGACCGAAACATCCGAAAATTAAAATTACTTTAATTATAATATTTTTTTTAAGTTATATTTTGTAGTTACTGTCACTACTTATGTCTAGTGATAGTGAATTTATGCGGAATTTATCGGCAAAGCAAGACAATAGCAGGACTTTCGTTGTTTTGCAGTTGGCTAGGTACATTTTTTTGATCTCTAGGGGGGGGCAGCTGCCCCCCCTGCCCCCCCCCTGGCGACGCCCTTAGGGCTGCCGCCTCCCGAATCCTAAGATCCAGAGGGAGTATGCCAGCTAGCAGCTAGAGTTTAGGTTTAAGAGGCATCCAAATTTTAAGTCCAGTCGGAAAGAAGACTTAACGATTTTTATATAAAACAAATCATTGATTGAGATAAAGCAAGTCGACTTTATTGTTTGTTGTAACCGAAAGATGGATGGCAGACGTCGTTTTGATAAATACCCACTTTCTGATTCACATTAGTCGCATAAATGAAATGTCCTTTTGTCTCCGTAATTTACCGCCGTACCGTGTAATCTTTAAAGGTTTTTATCGTTTAATCGCGATTAAATAAAAGTTAATTTAAAAAGACACTAAAGTTTTCAGTTTATATACCGTTTTACGTTTGCTATAAAAATACACATTTATCGATAAAACGTTTATTGTTTATAATGAAAAGCTAAGTGCTTAGTAAATAAAAAACTGATGATGTACCTGTCCTAAGTCACAATTATACGTCTGTGCTTTTAATCGTGGCTTAAGATTTTGTTTAGTTTACTATAATGTATTGATATTCATTGAAATATGAAACCTACTAATAGATATCCAACGTTCCAATGCTACCAGCATTCTAGGCAATCTGCCTTCTGGCGACGGAATAGATTTTTGTGAAAAATTTATTAATGTATATACAAGACGTAATTTTTTTATTTCATTAAATACTGTAATTTTCTTTGTAAAGCAGTACAAAAAGATCGGTTAAAGTATTTCGAAACTTATGTGTTTAATCCATCTCAAAATTCATGAATTGAAATCTACTCAACATTGGTATGAATATGGACCCTAAAGATCCATTTACATGCTGATACAGTCTGATAAACTGTGGAATAACAGCCTGTTCACCTTATTACAATCTACGACACAAATCCGTGAGTAGGGGAGAGCGGGGTCAAATGGCGGTGACGTCGGTCACAAAACCCTCTTAATACATTTTATTTTATCATTTTATCCTGCGTAACAGTAAAAAAAATACGTTGTTTTATAAAAAAGTAATTAAAATTCTCACCAGATCACTGGGAAACTGAACTACAGATAAAAAATATTTCTGTAAGTTTATAGAGATGTAAAATAGTTGTAATATATATGTACAATTTGTATGTTACCTACATAATAATAAACCCCACAGCCCAATTGTGTTAAGTTGGGCTCATCCAAAGAATATGTTTTTTTATTTTTATTTATTACCTTGTTTGTTTAATAATGCATGATACGCCTATATTAAAGTTCATAACAATTAAGTCCCTAACTCTATTTCACTTAAACAAACTAAAACTCTAAATAAAATAAATAATTAAAATTAATTTGCTTAAGTACATATAGGTACGTACTTAGGTATGTACAGTGCGCGTCACTTATAAGTACCCCCCCTATCGCAATGTATGTGGGACATAATAGTTGTTATTGTTGGCAATTTCAGACTTTGAGTATTATGGAAAGGCAGTTCGAACCTGAGCCGTGGCCTGAAAAATTTTTGCCTGTGAAAAATTGTGACAAGTTACAAGATAATTAGAAGTAGTCGAAAATAGTTTTTATACAAGGGGGGTACTTAATTCTGACGCGCACTGTACTTAAGCAAATTAATTTTAATTATTTATTTTAAATTCTTTTTTTTATGTTTTTAATTGATTTAGCTGTTTTTTATACCTTCGTTCAATAAATAATGTATGTACCTACATGTACAGACAGAAGCATTAATTGGTAACCCCCTCACAGAATATGTCATAGTTATCATTCAGTAGCATGTAGGTTCAAACCCGTGAAGATTTATAGATTCATTTTAATTTACATTATTTTTTATTTTTGTATTTTTTTTAAGTTTATTTAATTGTTTAAATAAAAAACAAATATTTTTTTCAACACCTACATTTCTTTTATCAGGAGTAACGATACTGAAATTTCGAGCCTGTATCACACGTAACTATGGTGTAGTGGTTAGTGTAACCGAGATTCTGTCACTGAACATCGTAATGATCGTCATCGAATCCTTGCAGTGGATGTTTTTGTTTTTTAACTACTACTTAATTTTAGTAATGTAATGACATTTATTCATGTGTAATAGTGAAGTTTTTGTCTATTAGTATGAATTTAAAGTAATTGATAAAATAAAACAATAATAATAATTTCAGGTAAACAATTTAGTTTATTTTTTTCAAAAATTTGCCTTAGATACAAACAACAACACAAAAAATGTAATCAATTCTGACATGTTTTATTTTATTATTTAGCCTACTTACAAATAGCTTCCTATCCTGAAAAATAATATTCCATTTTCGATTTAGTGCTCGAGAATACACATGTTTTCATTAGATTTTCGTTTACTTTGCTAATCTAATGAATTAAACAATTTGGATCTCTTGTAAATCATGGAATACTAAATAATCAGGTAGTTTTGAAAGTAAATGAGGTCAAATGGAGTTTTCTCAGTCTGACAATGTTAAAAGGTAAAATTACATTAGGGTTTAGAAGGTAGTGATATTTAACGTCCTTTATTTAGTGATACATCGCTTAATAGCTTAAGGGCTAACGGATCGGATCTCAATTTAAAACCATTTGACCCCACATATTTTCTATCGGATTTAGGTCCGAACTTTTAGATGTCCAAGAAATAACAGTAATGTCTTCTAGAGATGAACAACCCTTGATAAACCATCCGCGTACGATGCACTCCACAATTATCATGGACAAAATAAATTTTGGCTTCTGGATACGCGATCCGCGTAGTAACCTTCAACACTTTCAATTGCTCGTCATTCATGCGCCCAGTTATTTTTACTATTTCTCCAGGACCCATAGAGGATATCCATCTCCAAAACCTAAAAAGAAAAAAAATCAACTGTTATAATGTTTATTTAGTTCGTGTAAATACTAACTTGTTAAAAATATTATTATTATGATGAAATAATCGGAGATAAAGGTGTTCGAATTTGTTGAGAATTATCAGTATTATCACTTACCTAAAGTTATTCATGCCCTGCGGTGGAGTTCAGCAGACAGTCCTATTTTTGCTGCTCGATAATTGTGTAAGTATATCAGCTGCATGCAAATGCCTTCTGTTGATGTTGATATCAAATATTGTTGAGCAGTAGAACGAGTGGATGCAAAAGGCGAACTAGTCTGAATGTCAACAATATTATTGTGGCGACTTCACTGATTTGTATGTATACACTCTTGTTGTTTATCTGCCATTGCTTCTTACATTCACATCCCCACATTACACTTAAGCGCACGGTTTTTATCTGTAAGACAACAAATCAATACTTAAATGAAGTTAAAGATAACAAGGTTTTACTAAAAAAAAATATGCATTTGTTTCGTAACGATTATGACACAAGAATAATAAGTTGATAACTTACCGTAATTCAAAACGAGCAATCTCCTGATTACTCATTTGCTGTTCGAATAGCACCGCAATCTTAGTTCTCACAAAATTCTTAATTTGCATAATTTCCTTCAATATTCTTCAATTCATATATGATTCAAACCAGTAAGTCAAGACTAGAATTGGAAATGGCTAGTGACCTTTTCATTGTTCACCAAGATTATATTTAAATCTACCCTCAAACACTTCTTTTTTTCTTATCCAGTGTAAAGAGATCTCATAAATAAAAATCCGCTGTCGAACACTAATAACATAAAATTTCGACGCTCTGATAACTGGTTCGTTGGTTTAGTTGGTTGGTGCGTGGTCAACTTGTCATGTGAGCGATTGGATGTCTGGTTCGATTCCCACTGGGTGTTACGTTTTTGTTTCTTAGTATTTGAGTAAAAGATTTGTAAATCGTACAGTGATTTGCAATGTAAACTTTAGCTATTAGGGGGGTTACCAATTAATGCTTCTGTCTGTACGTGACATTGAGTAAAGGCAAAAATTATTCATAATATTAAATGAATAATTTTGTGACCCACTATTCACAACTGACAAAAAAAAATATTGGACAGCAGCATGTTTATACTCGCTCATACTCTGCCAAATATTTACTCGTGCTTTTCTCTCCCACTGTGCCTAGCTCTCCCCTAATTTGACCGGTCTTCACCATGCATGGAACTCACACAAATCCCAAACATTGTTGCCTCGATATGTAAATCCGATGTAACTAGGTTTACTAGCATTTCATTGTGGTCTAAGTGTAAACCAGAATAAAAGGCATTAGGTACACCAGCAAAGTAGGAGCTTACAGAGACGGAATAAGTGATTACGTATATACTTGAATCAAATAAATAATGGAAGCGCATAAATAAGCAGAAATTTTAATACATGTATTACACGTACGTTAAACATATTTGTATTATACTTAGAAATTATTTGAAATTATCGTGGTTATTAAGACCTTTTGTTTTTTTTTTCAAATGTAAAGTTTTTGGAAAACCCTCATGCTGTGGATTTTCTTTCGGCCTTCCCAGATGCATTCATGATGGCCACCGGTGAAAAATTTAGATATAATATTTATTAGAAATCACAGTTTACACTAATATGAAAAAAAAAACAAGTTGATAAAAAACTAATTTTGAAACTAAGTTGCAACCTAAAAGATATATAAATAAGAGGTACGCTGTCGTCAAACAGATTTATATGTTGGAATTCCAGTAGAAATAGAAACTTAAGTAATGATATACTAGCAGAAATACCAACACATTGTGAATACACTAATTCCCCAATAATTTATTTTAACAGTTTTCTTACTGAACCACAGAAGTACGTAGATATAAGGACCAATTCATATTGGCCCCTAATAAAAGAGTAGGTTCGCGGAGGTTGAATCAGTGCGATATGGTATGTTTCGATGAAACTTTGTACATTATTTGGTGTTTTTTTCAGGCAACATAAGTGCAGCCGTAAACAGAAGCTAGTTTTATCTTAAGTTTTTAAACATGCCTGATTGATTTCAGTTAAAGTACATCACCGAGTTATTAATTCTTAGAAAGTAGATCTTTTTTAATCCAAACCTTATTATTTTCCGTCATTTGTATTTTCTATTTCACAAAATTTCCTGAATACTACCCTGGCGCAGCTCTATCGAAGTTCTTAGCATAATAATCAGACGATATTTTTATTGTACACTCCAAGCGCATTTTCCCCTTTCCCATCTCTTAACATGGATCTGGATAGGTTTTGTATTTACATGCAAAGTTAAAGCGTTCCGGGGACTAGAACTAGTTATATCGATTTAACACTTTATTTATTTAGAACAAAACGTAGTAAAGTTTTAAAATGTAATGACACATGTATAGTTCACCAAGTATACATTTAACTACTGGTTGCGCCCGGCCGTGCCTGCGACGTTACTCTACGTGTCCAGGCTTTTTTACCACGAAGGTGGAGGAGATCGTGGAATATGTGAAGACGAAGACCAACCATCTTGGTTAGGGTCGAGCGCTTGGAGTCGTGTCAAAATGATTTTAAATCATTTACGGTGCGTGTTCCTTGAATAACTTGACCGACCGTAGAAGAAAACTAACATAGTTACTTTTGATTATATTTAATGGTGTAGAAGCTAGCTATCTTACAAAGGGAAGGTGCTGAAATGCAATACTCATCAAAACAAAAGAACAAACAAACGATAAACTACATAAAAAGTACTTGATAACAAAACAACATGCGTTGAAGTAAACAAAATTGAATTTTAAATACTTATTACTGGAAAAGCAAACAATTGAAAAGGCGGTATTCAATATGCGAGGCGATAAAACGGCACAATGCTGCGTCGCCTGTCCTTTCGATTTATGACTCGTCACTTAGACAATAAATAGGGATTTTCGCGTTTCGCTGCGCACACGCAATGCCTGAGAACTTGAGGCTACAGCGACAGAATGACGTTCCCATACAAACGTAATACCAAAATAATTTGAAATATGAGCATATTTTTACCATGATCTGCTATTATGTACCTATACGTATATTAAAATAATATTTATCTAGGTTCCTGCCATAAACTTTTTAGAAAATGCTTTTCTGAATCAATGAAGATATGCTTTCTTAGTATTTGTGTTGATGACTATTTTGAAAAAAACATGTGGTAGGAACCTAAATAAAAATATTTTTTATACAAATAATAGCAAACCAGGGTGAAAACATTCTCAAATTACAAATCATTTTGGTACTACGTTTGTATGGAAAATGCATCCGGCGTCTGATCCTTAACCTGTTTGCAGGAGCCTTTTTGTTCGACTAGAAAAAAAAATTTACACGCACTTGCTCGAAAGTTATATAATTATTTATTCTACCACATTGCAAGATATTGTAAGTAGGCAAAAAAAAAATGTTTGATAAAACATAGTAGTTTTCGAGTTTGCTTCAATCGTATTTTCTTCTGGTTCAAGCAATCCCCGAGATACCGGAACATATTTCATCTTTTAAATGTGTGTATTGTGTAATTAATTTTATACAGCATTTTCGCTCAATCTTTTATGTCAAATAGAAATAAACAATGGCGGCAAACGCGAGACATAAAGTGATTTTTTTTTTGTTATTTTGCAAGAGATAACCAAACAATATTAATAGTCTCAGATCTAGGTACTTATCTCTTCTTTTTTGGATTTTACTCTTTTTTTTAAACATGGGTATGGAAAAAATCTGACATAATTATTTTTTCACACACACACACAAACGCTTTTTTTTTTTTTTACTTTTTTTAAGTATTCTATTGTCTTTGTTCATCCAGATAATAATGTATTCTTATGGTGAAATAATTTTTCAAATCGGTCGAGTAGGTTTGGAGCATAACCAATCCAAATAAACACCTTCATAATATTAGTATAGATATGTATGACAATACTTAAAATAGGCTCGGTAAACCCACTAACGTGCTTTTTTGCTGGTTCTTTACGTCATAGTAGTATAACTTGGTTACCTACAATTTCAATTTATGGCAGGACACTGGAACTTTGGTTTGATAAAAAAAACTGCATTAGGTAAATGAATATAATTTTATGGATGAGATCATTCTCGTTTAGGGAAAATGCAATTTGTGGAGATATAGCTCGGTAAGGTTTGTCCACTTGTTATTATTTCGTCCATACTAATAATAATAATATTATAAAGAGGAAAGATTTCATTGTTTGTTTGTTTCTTTTAATACTTACGCTTCGAAACTACTGGACAATTTGAAAAATTATTTCACCATTTGAATCCTAAATTGTCCTTGATGAACATAGGCTATAGAATATTTTCAAGAAAGTTAGGGATTCTCATGAAAAATTAAATTTTTGTTAAAAACCTTGCAAAGCCGGGGAGATAAACGAAAGTTTTACAAAATAATGACAAACCTTGAGTTTCACCTCTTTTCTCAGAAATCCTAATTTATAGAATTCAGTACTCATAACCAGTATTAGAATCAGCAGGTTACGTTCAAAGTTACCGTAAAGCAAAGCACGTCGACCATTGTGCTGCAAATAAGGATTTGAAGCGGCTTTAGATTTTTATACGACGCTAGATGGCATTGTAACCGGATGGGTAGACTTAAGCAGTGAGTTCGGTTACACGATAGTATCAAGTCATCGAAACGTTCCATTTTCTATTTGATTTCACTTTTCCACAGAACGTTTGCAAGTATTGCGACGCTGTACAAATCCCATACAAAAATGGAACGCTTGTAGATATGAGCGTTTATTATTCGAAATTCGAATAACCAAACGGCGATTAGTTCTTAGTTCGCGGACTGTAAGGTTTACGAAGAACTCCCGCGAACAGTCAGGATGTGGATAATCTCCGAGGTTTTCACCCGTGACTACAACATGGTGTATTTCAAATAGTGTCGTCTAAGATGTTTAAAGGGTCAAGGTAACGAGACGGTAAGCTTGTAAAGTCCCTGATGTTGCAGGCGTCCATCGGCTGCGATAACCATTTTCCATCCACCTTGGTAGAATAAAAGAAAACGAACGCTTAACCGCACTGCTAGTCTTACTGGTAGCCTTCGTAATCGTGACTGACAGAGCATCATCAACTAGTGATTCAGAAAATTAAGACCAAAATTAAAAACATCTTATCCACTAATTTCAAAGTCATTATTATATCACCGAAAAAGGGGTTGGCTCATAGTGTGACTTTCATGCTCCACGCGACATTGCAGCAAAACACCTTAGGTTACACAAGTTGCTTATTTCCATACAAATTGGAAATCTAACTAATACACTGTTGATGTTGACCATCGAAAACAAAGTATTATATTAATTTATCTTGTCTATACTTTTATTAAACTACTACTAACTCTAATTTATCTTTGTTTGATGCAGCCAAAACCGTAAAAAAGTATACGATTAAAAAATACAAACGATTGATGTGACGAACGGCAATTTTTTTATTTATTGTTGTATTTAGGTACAATAACGTGAACGTACAATGCGTTAACGTTCAAGATTTCGTCGTGCTAGCTCCAATCGGCTGTGATATTTTCTACGAAGACTATAACTTATCGATTCAACGTTTCATTCGTGCTAGGTCCAAGTGACCGTTTCTTTGCTATAGGTTCCGCTATGCACTGCTAGCTAAGTACAGAATGTGGTTTCTAATGATGTTTGTATGATGAAGGGAATATGGACTGGTTGCCGTTAACTTTGATGAGCTGCTTTGATTGTTTCTTGATAATAGCTTAGTGTTCCTTGGGTATTTCTGTTTAAGGCAGTGAATGAGATGTACTAATGTAAATCGATAATCGTAATGACGATAGAGTCAAGAAAGAATCGATTTTCTGATCAGCTACCGACTTCAATTTTATAACTTATAAATAACTATTAAATTTTATAACCTTTATAGTTTCTTTTTATCTTAACTAACAAAGAAAGTAACAATAAAATAATCAAATAAGAATTAGTATTTACAATATAATTTTATATATTTTTAAATAGATATTTACTGACGGTACCTAAACTTAAATTTAACTTTTATTTGTATGCAGACTGTATAAAATTAAAACCTGCAAATACAAAACTATAAATTAAAATATTTTTTGACGATAAGACGTTTTTAGCTATAAGTTATTGACAAGCTCTTTTTTAATTTCATTTACTTAATATCAAGTTTTTTAAATATCTACATAGTGACATTATACCTTTGCACGCCTCAACCCCTCAACGATAGAAATAATTGTGCCATATTTAAACATATCATACATATGTACATATGTACCTATTTACATGTATTTGATGCGATACATTTTACTTTAATGTTTAAGCCATTATAAATAATGTGTCGATTGATTGTCGAGGTACTTATTCTGTAAGCATAAAGAAATATAGTTATAGAAATCTGAAAATCATTGACACAGCGTTATTAAGCGCCGAACTAAGCAGAGCTAGTGTTATGGGTACTAGATTATAGAAAAATTGATAGTAAAACTTCTAAAGACATTCGGTACTAAAGATACTAATGCATTTAAGAGAACAACATGGTTTTTAATCGCCTTATGAAAGGAATTATCTTGGGACCAGTTGGAATGAATAAAAATAGATTTTTATACCGCCTTCTGTCGGCAAGTTTCATTTTATTCGTATTGTAATTTCATTGCTTCTATTCCATGTTCATTCCTGGTTTTACGGCAGTGCGATTATTATCTGTTCGTTTATTATATACTTAGGAATATCGCTATATGTATTTTACTTTACGTGACAAAAAATTCAAATTGAGATAACTTAAAAATGACTGATAAAATCATTATCCTTATCAAAAAGCATCTAAACCTGTTTCGTCATAAAATATCTACAATACAGTACCTTCTCTAAATACCCACCTACCTAATACCTAAGTGTCCACCCACATGATTACCGTCACTCAAATATAAATACAATTATTCTATCTATTTACACAAACAAATGGTTTACAACTACGGTAGCTTGCAATGTCGCCGTCGGCATTCGGCAATTGCCGAGAACGACCGAACGGCTCCAAGCGCGCCCGAATTTGCCCGAGGGAACAGCTTGATCGACATTAATTGTTTATGAGATATTAATGTTGTATAATTATCTTTATTTAGCTGATGGGTGATACAAAGTCTGCTAATATACTAGCTACTAAGTGATATGTAGGTACTGTACGGTACATATATCAATTTCGCCGCCAGGCATCCGGGAGCGGCTAACCGGGATTTATGAAAAGGCACAAACGTTCATACTTGCGCGCAGATTCCGCTCCTTTTTCTCTTTAAATCAATCAAGCACGGTCATCTTCCCACATTCCTGGCAAAATTTTCAACAGAAAATTTTACCCTACAATAACCATTGTAGTGCATTGCCATGTGGTGCCGGCATAGAATTACACCACCCCAACCCTTCCCGTGGGTGTCGTAAGAGGCGACTAAGGGAGACATACCGGGGGGTGGGAAGCAGCGCCCTCTGCAGAACAACTCTACCGATCCCAACCCGCATGCCCAGCGTGGGGATTATGGGCAATAACCCCCAAATGATCAATAATGCCATCTATAGCGCTCATTAGGGGAGACCTAGAGGTCCAACAGTGGACTATTATAGGCTGATGATGAACCATTGTAGGTATAAGCTTTTCATTGTATCACCATTGCTATAATTTATAGTTATTGTTAGAAAAACCGCTTTCAGTATGAGAAAGCCGTCTAGTTTCCACACAGAAGCGGATAGTTAATTTATGCATAGAATCCAGCGTCGTACGCCTGTTGTAAGTGGCTGCAACTTTTGCACAGTCCACGGTAAAGCTGGTACAGTTTCAAGTTTTTGAAGTGTTAAAGTTTTTTGTGACTATACAACAGTTATCAAATATTTTAAAAGAAGCTCTAGGTGTGCCTATTTATTTATTGCATACACAATAAATTAAACATAATGTTATTATTAATTATTATTCCATTATTTATTGTATAAGTTTACTTTATTTTTTATGTTTGTTTGTATTCGTTCTATGTCTATGAGCTAAATAAAATAAATTTGTCTGTCATTAAAATCATACTTTTGGCTTGCTGACGTTTCAGACAGAATAAATTGTTAGAAAAACCGCTTTCAGTATGAGAAAGCCGTCTAGTTTCCACACAGAAGCGGATAGTTAATTTATTCATAGAATCCAGCGTCGTACGCCTGTTGTAAGTGGCTGCAACTTTTGCACAGTCCACGGTAAAGCTGGTACAGTTTCAAGTTTTTGAAGTGTTAAAGTTTTTTGTGACTATAAAACAGTTATCAACTATTTTAAAAGAAGCTCTAGGTATGCCTATTGATTTATTGCACACACAATAAATTAAACATAATGTTATTATTAATTATTATTCCATTATTTATTGTATAAGTTTACTTTATTTTTTATGTTTGTTTGTATTCGTTCTATGTCTATGAGCTAAATAAAATAAATTTGTCTGTCATTAAAATCATACTTTTGGCTTGCTGACGTTTCAGACAGAATAAATTGTTAGAAAAACCGCTTTCAGTATGAGAAAGCCGTCTAGTTTCCACACAGAAGCGGATAGTTAATTTATTCATAGAATCCAGCGTCGTACGCCTGTTGTAAGTGGCTGCAACTTTTGCACAGTCCACGGTAAAGCTGGTACAGTTTCAAGTTTTGCACAGTTCACGGTAAAGCTGGTACAGTTTCAAGTTTTTAAAGTGTCAACGTTTTATGTGACTATACAACAGTTAAGAAGCTCTGCTTACAATTTTTTTTTTCATTTATCAATTCGCTTCTGATCCGGCTTTTTTTTTAGATTTTTCAAAATAATTAATTATATTGCATAAGTAGGTATGCCTATTTATTTATACATAAAATTAAACATAATGCTTAATTTTTTGTTTGGCATATAGACGAAGCCCGGAGTGGGTCCACTTCAAAAAATTTGGCCGACTTACAAAACCTCGATTCAATTTATTCTATAAAACTAAACAAAGTGCAAAATCAAGAAATTCTAAGTTGGTTTTAGTTGGAAAAATATCAAAATAAATAATTTTACGTAGATTTAAATCATTGTTGGCTCATTCATAATTGTTATCAGATTTTTTTATATTTGTTTGTTTTTAGTACTACTGTAAGTACTGTATATTTGTTGTAAGTATTTTATACGAATGTGTCTGAAGTTTCAAATAAGTCATAACTATCTATTTTGTTTCATTATTTATTTATTTCCAGAATAAGTAACCTATTGTAATATTGTACTCACTAACGACACCATTATTTATTGTATAAGTTTACTTTATATTTTATGTTTGTATTCTGTATATGTCTGTGAACTAAATAAAATAAATTTGTCTGTCATTAATATCATAGTTTTGGCTTGCTGACGTTTCGGACAGAATAAATTGGGACACTTTGTCCGAAATGACACTTTATAATTTGGATATTGGTCTAGCCGTTAAAGACAAGACACTGCACTAGTGTCTGCCCCACACAGTTCCGGGCAACTCTCAATTACGTCACAACACGTCCAGCTGTATGATTTGTCGAGAATGTTAATGAAGCATTATGTTCTAGGATCAAAAGTTTCTTACGAAGATTTTTGTAGTTTCTTACGAAGGTTTTTGTAGTTTATAATTATGAATTAAATTATTTACTCTAGCTTCAAAATAAGTAATCTATAAAATATACTTAAGTTAAGTAGGTATTGTAATTAAGAAAAAATTATATTAACATTGATATGTAAAATTATATTTTACAAAATAGTTCTTAACACCTGATACATAAAGTTAACAATAAGTATAACAAACCAAGACACTTGTGCGATCTATATAAATAATCTTAAGTAATTTAAGATCATTACGATTATTTTGTTAGTCTATGGAAATGTACGACTGTACAAAAACACGTTTATCATGTTCGAGCGAGTTGACGACAGAAAAAGTAGGTAAAATCAGAAGGTGCCAACTCGCGTGAATCATTCGAGCGAGTTGACGAATAAGCCGTTTCTAATTGCAATTTACACTGGATCTATTCATCCTTATAGTTAGGTACTACTATGTACTGACAGGAAATGCTCTTCAAAGTTGCTTAAATGATACGGCTTCTCAAGGACAGACATTGAAGGCAAGGAAATATTTTTATTTTATAACCATTTTAAAGCATCATAAATAGATACCTTAAAATTATATAAGTGAATACTATAGTAAGTACCAAAATTAATTGATTTTGTGGTTTTGTTGTAATTATGGTTCAAAAACATTCAGGATGACAATCGAAATTATCATCTGTCCTCCGTAGACCGAGACACGTTCTCGGTCTACGGATGCGCCCCGCCAGATGCGGGGTCGAAGAATTCCTTGATTCCTCCTTATCTTCTTGTAGCATCTGACAACAGCCCAAGCTGAGGTTCGCACCTAAGTGGTGGCCCTTTTGCGTGTTGCCCCAACCTTACTTTACCGATGAAGCGCCCTCTGCGCCCGCTAAAAGTCCGGTAACGCTGTCAGGGCCATCTGCGATCAACAGCTCATTTTAGTCCAATCGAAAAAAATCTAAATATTCGTAAGTATCCGTATATGCAACTATGGGGTAAAGGCCTTCCTAAGATTGTTACATCCACTATCGTCCTGCCCTAGCCGCATCGAGAGACTTTCAGCTACATCTACTTCATTAAAAAAAAATATAAATTAAAAACTACTTTGTGGGTGGCAAGGAAATAATTTAAGCTGCAACAATTACTTAATTCACAATCACGACACCAATAACCGTTTCCCATGCTTCATCAATTCAACAGAACAAAAACTCTGCACGCGGAACTGTATCAAAACGAAAATAAATCAAATTGACCCAAAAATGCCTGCTTTCGGCAAATTTTGACCATTATCGGATCGGTGGCCGCAAAAAAAGCAATTTGGGCCACGTTTTCTGCATTTTTAGGGTTCAGTCATCTCTGAGAGCCTCCAAACCCAAATATGAAGCTACAAACGAAAAAATTAATTTCCTTTATCATGTATTTTACAGATGTGCGAAAAAAGAAAAAACTACATTTTCAATTTAATACATTTTACAAATGGACTTCCAGTTTAAAACAAAACGTGCAAGATTTAGGAAGTGAATGAATCGAAATATCTTGTAAGAGTTTTCTTTTTTTTATACAAATTATGTATATAGATTAAAAGACAATAAAAATATTATTTTAATTATAGTATCAAAATAATGACTGTTTAAAAAAGAAATTAATTTAAATTCCTGAAATCTCTGTTTCTGTATTAGTATGAGTAATAATATGGTAGTATTGATTAAGATTTTTTCCTGTCTTAGTATGACCATTCTATATTAAGATACAGGAAAATAATACATATAAACCAGCAAAATAATGCAAAATATTTCATATATATTATGTTGAACTTAAATAGACTTAAATAATATTCGCAAAGGTTCTTCACCGCGAAATATAATTTTAGTTCATTATGTAGAAGAAAAAAACATTAAAATACATTTTAGGAATTGTAACCCTTTGTTCGACTTCTTTATAAATAAACTTATTTATTTAAAATTAATTAAATATTTATAAAAAAAATCTTATTTACTAGTCAAAACGCTTATTCAAACGCTAATATTGTAATTTGCGTCACATTAAGTAATTGATTGCGTAAACTAGAGTATACCCTATATTTATATAATCTTATATCTATATATTTCTTTCTCTATATTTATATTCTCTGCCGTGTGGTGCCGGCATAGAATTTCACCACCCCATCTCTTCTCGTGGGTGTCGTAAGAGGCGACTAAGGGAAACACACCGGGGGGCGGGCAGCAGCGCCCTCTGCAGAACAACTCCACCGAACTGCGATCCCCAACCCGCATATCCAGCGTGGGGATTATGGGCACTAAACCCCAAAAAATATGCCATCTATGGCGCTCATTAGGGGAGGCCTATGTCCAGCAGTGGACTATTATAGGCTGGTGATGATGATGATATAATCTAAAATTTATTTCGGCTGTGAAAATTATCCAAAACCTCAGTAGAAAAATCCAATTTACCTGCTAAAATTTGCTGGCACAGGACCTATGTCCTAATTGTAACCAAATTGTGTGGAAGAATATACTTTATTCCCAAAAAATGCGTCCTAAGCCGCAGGCTGAAGCTACTCTTCTATACAAAAATTTACATTGAATTGTTTGTCTGTTTGTTTCGGTTAATCATTAAAACTGATGGGCCTATATGAAAGACCCGTCAACTTTCAGTAGCAAGTACTAATTGATCTTAACGCTAAAAATTATTCAAATTTTATTTGGAAAAGAATTAGTCTGAGCAAAAAAGGCTCAAGTACTATGAAGCATGTTCAGCCCCAATGCTAGTGAAAGACCCCTTATTAAGTAAATGAAAGCATTAACTTCGACACCACACATAATCAGTAGGTACCAAACACTTGTAAGCCACTCGAATAAAAATTCGGGATACAGAACCCTAAACAACATTTGGTGCTTAGCCGTTTTTTCGCGAAGTCCCGTAAGATCGCCGACTTGTTTGTGATTGTTGCATTCATTGTTCCCGCAAAAATAAAGCCGCTTTGTGTTTAATTAACGTCTCGAACCCAGGCTGAGAATTCTGCAGTTTAACTGCCTATTGGGGAAATGGTGCCAGTTCTGAAATCTTCATTCGATATATCCACGCTAAATGTGTAATACAAAATTAGATTCGCTGGTATTTTTAAATTCAGTTTAAACTGATTGATATCCTTTAGGTCATCCCACTCTCTGAATTTTAAAGTATTATAATATCTACGAGCTGCGCCCCGCAGTATTACCTCGCGGTAAATATGGTTGGGTTTTTTTTACAATTTTTCTTTCGTAAGAAAAAGAACAACGCAACAAAAGAATTTGCAAAATTGGACCAGTCGTTCACGCGTGACGCCGTGACCAAAGGAAATAAGGATTCTTAATTAAGTATCAATAGCACATTGACAAAATAAACCGAACATGAAATAAAAAAAAACACATTAATTGGGGAAATGAAGATTCTAAATCAGCACTGCTGGTCAATTTAGATGAACATATTCTTGAGTATATCAATATGTTTGTCACTAATTGGTTAATTTTCATTATTTTATTTTATTTGTTAATGGAAGCTTGGGTGTTTTCGTGAATATACACCAACCTAGGTATATATAAATTGATCTGCTGCCAGAGTGGCACCACTTTGACATCTTGTGTTTTCAACACACGTTTGATCGGGTCAGAAGTACAGAGAAATAATCTGAGAAAACTTTGTTTTGGCCTTCTTATGTATGATTTTTTGCCGTGTGGTGCCGGCATAGAATTTCACCACCCCAACTCTTCCTGTGGGTGTCGTAAGAGGCGACTAAGGGAAACACACCGGGGGGCGGGCAGCAGCGCCTTCTGCAGAACAACTACACCGAACTGCGATCCCCAACCCGCATGCCCAGCGTGGGGATTATGGGCAATAACCCCCAAATAATGATGCCATCTATGGCGCTCATTAGGGGAGGCCTATGTCTATTATGATGACTATTATAGGCTGGTGATGTTGATGTTGATGTATGATTTTGCTTAAATTATAAAAAGCACATAAGCACGCTTTTTATAGTTTGAACAACAAAGCTTCAACAAAAGTTGCGATTTTAATACCCGATTATATTTGTCCCAAGTCTATTGTGATCTATCTGAAGATTTAAATCAGAGATTTAAAATCGGCGCCGCATGTATTTTTTTCTTACTCATAATGAACGAAAACATTAAATTACGTGAAACTCCGTGTTAAGTTGAACGTAACATAGCTTCTTTAACTTTTTACTGAACTGCAATGTATGAAATGTATATAATATGCCGTGTGGTGACGGCATAATAAAGAATTTCACCACCCCAACTCATCCCGTGGGTGTCGTAAGAGGCGACTAAGGGAAACACACCGGGGGGCGGGCAGCAGCGCCCTCTGCAGAACTACTCCACTAAACTGCGATCCCCAACCCGCATGCCCAGCGTGGGGATTATGGGCAATACCCCCAAATGACAAGAACCGCCACAAAATGGCCCCCAGTTCCCGGCCGCCTCGCTATTCCTGGCCATGGTAGCGGCCACGGTAACGGCGGGGCAGGGGGTGCTAGGAATCACCGGGCTACATTAGGCTACCACACCCCACACACACTGACCCTGGCAACGTTTAACGGACGCACTCTGAGGCTTGATCACCATCTAGCGCAGTTGGAAGTGGAGTTAGAGAACATTAAATGGCATGTTCTAGGGTTATGTGAAGTCCGTAGAGAGGGGGAGGACACCGTAACCCTAGACTCGGGCCATCTTCTCTACTTTCGTGAGGGTGATAAAACATCCCAGGGTGGCGTAGGTTTCCTCGTCAATAAGGCCCTCTCTAACAACGTCGAAGAAATCTCCAGTGTGTCGACCAGGGTAGCGTACCTGATCCTTCGGCTGTCTAAGCGCTACAGCTTGAAGGTCATTCAGGTTTACGCACCGACCTCGACACACTCGGATGATGAAGTGGAGGATATGTACGAAGACATATCCAAAGCCTTACATCACACCACCAAGGCTCACTTCAACGTTGTTATGGGGGACTTTAACGGCAAGGTGGGAACCCAGACTGGCAACGAATCCCGAATAGGCCCGCATGGTTTTGGTGTTCGAAATCACAGGGGACAAATGCTCGTCAACTTCCTTGAGAAAGAGGGGCTGTTCTTAATGAACTCTTTCTTTAAGAAACAGCCCCAAAGGAAGTGGACATGGCGGAGTCCCGATTCTGTGACTAAAAATGAGATCGACTTCATCATGACGGATAGCAAGCATATATTCAGAGATGTCTCAGTGATCAACAGGTTCAATACCGGATCTGATCACCGACTCCTTCGAGGCTCTCTGAATATAAATTTGAAGCTTGAAAGAAACCGTCTGGTGAAGTCCACGCTCCGACCGAACCCAATCCAAATCATGGCGGGCACCGAGAAGTTTCAGCAGCTTCTCGGGGATAGATTCGCTGCCTTGGAACCCACTGATGACGCTGACGAGACCCTACACAATCTGGTAGAAACGCTGAGGGACGAGGGCATCAAGTTTTGCAAAAAGCAGCGTACTGGTAAGAAGTCCAAACTCTCGGATGAGACTCTTGGGCTGATGACAAAAAGACGGGAAACCACCCAAGCGACTTCGTCAGAGAGGTCAGACCTGAACAAGCGAATTGCGAAGATGGTACGACGCGACCTTCGGAGCTCTAATACACGCCTCATTGAAGAGGCGATAGAGCGAAACCGAGGGTCCAAAGTATTCACTCAGCAGCTTGGAAGGAGCCACCTGACGAAGCTTTCAACGCACGACGGAAGGACCGTTTTGTCGAAGCCGGAGATATCGGCCGAGATAGAGGACTTTTATGGCCATTTATACGCTGCACATGCTCCCCGTTCCCAACGAGACGACCACGATTCTAGAGCCACCTTGATACGCCACTATACCGACGAACTGCCAGACATCAGTCAAGACGAGATCGTGTTAGCTCTGAGGCAGCTTAAAAATGGAAAAGCCCCCGGTGAGGACGGAATAACATCAGAGCTTTTGAAAGCTGGAGGATACCCTGTTATACAGGAGTTACAGAGCCTCTTCAACGCCGTCCTTCACAGTGGGAGAACTCCAAAGGCGTGGAGTGGGAGTTTGGTGGTGCTCTTTTTTAAGAAGGGAGATAAAACCCTTCTTAAAAATTATAGACCCATCTCGCTCCTAAGTCACGTCTATAAGCTTTTCTCACGAGTTATATCGAACCGTCTCGCCAGGAGACTCGACGAGTTTCAGCCACCGGAGCAGGCTGGGTTTCGCGGAGGATATGGTACCATAGACCACATTCACACAGTGAGGCAGATTATACAGAAGTCCGAAGAGTATAATCAGCCCCTGTGTCTGGCTTTTGTGGACTATGAGAAGGCCTTTGACTCCGTTGAAACCTGGGCTGTTCTACAATCCTTACAGCGATGCCAAGTAGACTATCGTTATATCGAGGTGCTGAGATGTCTCTACGAAGCCGCTACGATGAGTGTCCGAGTACAGGACCAGCAGACTAAACCGATCCAACTGCGCAGAGGAGTGAGGCAGGGGGATGTCATATCCCCGAAACTGTTCACGAGCGCGTTGGAAGATATGTTTAAGACGCTGGACTGGAAAGACAAGGGCATCAACATAAACGGCGACTACATCTCACACCTGCGATTCGCTGATGACATAGTCTTAATGGCGGAGTCGCTAGAGGAGCTGAACCGGATGCTGGACAGTCTAGCTTCAGCCTCCCGATGTATCGGTCTTGGCATGAATTTGGATAAAACCAAAGTCATGATCAATGCCCACATTGATCCAAGACCGGTGATCGTACATGGCCACCTTCTCGAAATTGTTTCTGAGTACACTTACCTCGGGCAGATTTTGCAGTTGGGTAAAAACAATTTCGAGAAGGAAGCCAAGAGGAGGATCCAGCTAGGCTGGGCAGCGTTCGGAAAACTACGTCGAGTCTTCTCGTCATCCATACCGCAATGTTTGAAAACGAAAGTTTTTAATCAGTGCGTCCTACCAATCATGACCTACGGAGCTGAGACGTGGACACTCACGATAGGGTTGGTCCACCAGTTCAAAGTCGCTCAGCGCGCTATGGAAAGAGCTATGCTCGGAGTTTCTCTGAAGGATAGGATTCGTAACGAATACATCCGACAGAGAACTAAAGTCATCGACATAGCTCAGAGAATTAGCCAACTGAAGTGGCAGTGGGCCGGCCATATTTCGCGAAGAACCGATAACCGCTGGGGTAAACGTGTTCTTGAGTGGAGACCGCGACTCGGTAAACGTAGTGTAGGACGCCCTCCGACCAGGTGGGATGACGATCTGCGAAAGACTGCTGGCAGATGCTGGATGCGACAAGCCGAAGACAGGGCGCTATGGCGCTCATTAGGGGAGGCCTATGTCCAACAGTGGACTAACATAGGCTGATGATGATGATGATGATGAATGTATGAAATTACAATACCTACCTTGTCAATCACGAATCAGTCGCGGAAATTCCTTGATAGGTAGTTGATTGTACTGTGGCAGCACGCAGGAAATGAAAGCGATTGCCATTTGGAGCCTGAGTCGTGCCACAATTGAGGGGATGTGTTCTGCTGACTGGGTTTTTCGGTTTAGATACGAGGAATATCTATACTAATATTGTAAAGAGGAAAGATGAGATTGTTTGTATGTTTGAAATGAATAGGCTCCGAAACTACTGGAAAATTATTTCACCATTAGAATCCTAAATTTTTCCTCATGAATAGGCTATTGAATATTTTTTATTAACAATGAAAAAAATTATAATAATTTTCACTCTTCCACGAGACATTATTTGTGGGCTCGTCTCTACAAGGGTGTCTCGCGCGGGATGAGGAATTATTTCGTCGTCAGGAACAGAACTTCCAAATTGATAAACTCCTATTAGCAAGTCGGTAAAGTTTAATTGTATAACAAACAGTATTAAATAAAATAAATGTATTCTAATTTTATTAAGTGTTATGTCATAATAAGTAGCTAATAATAAGATTTTGATAAATCTGGGTAATTTTGAGGTAAATCCTGCAATTGAAAATAAATAGTTTATTGAACACAATGTTATATTTTTTCCTCATTATATTGAACGTTTGTCCTGTTTATGAGATAATTGTTTATAAATTTTCTATAAATACATGCTGTTTATGAATTTTTTTCACAGTTTCGACTGCTGTTCAACATGTTTCTACAGTGGCATATTATTATATTAATTTATTTAAAGTTAGTCTTTGTGTCATGTGCGAGAAACAGCAGTTTAACTTTCGTTATAGATGATACACTGTCTATGTACGATGACATAAATCAAGTGAGACAGGCCGCAGCAGAGATTATGAACATAGTAAAAAGGGAAAAAGCGAGTGAAATTGAAGACGTTGTACTTGTTACCTTCAATGATCCTGGTAAGCGTTGCACTACTGAGTCTAGTGTCGTAAATAATGGTATGCTAGAAAATACTTATTGAGCTTAGCAATCTAGTTTTTTTGTTTTATATCTATGGGTTTGCTAGCATAGGTTAAAAATGCTTTTCTTATAAAAACATATCGAAAATATACGTTTAAATAAAAATACAAGAATCAACAGCAGCTCAGTTATAAATAGTATTAAGTACTAATTTCTGACAGCATCTTCAATCTTCATACGTGTTGTTTGTATTGAACCGTTTAAAGGGTATTTCTATCCCATAGAATCTGATTTATGGCTTAAGTTTATTAAAAATTGTTACAGATGTGGTACTCAGAGAAAGAACAACGGACAAACACACATTACTCAAAGCTCTAAGAGATATCACAGTGCACAACCGAGGCAACCACGACTGTCCAGAATATTCTATGTCCGGTATAGAAAAAGCATTAGAAGAAAGTAGACCTGCCTCATACCTCTTTGTTTTCACTGATGCTTCTGCTAAAGACCATCATAAAGTGAAAAGGGTTATAAGTCTCTGTGAAAAGAAACAAAGCCAGGTACTGTGAATTATTTAAATCTAAATGGCTATAACACACAACTAAAAATAATACGCGTTGACGAAGAATCAGTGAATGTTTGAACATATGACTTCGTACCTAAAAGCTCATTTTTACTGCCTATACGTTTCTAGTTGGACCATAATCTAATTCTACTTCACGAAGCTGTGCAATCCGCAGCACATTATTTTACAGTCATTTAAAAATTTTATTTGGGCCTTTTCATGTCTATGTACTTTGTAGCTTTTTTTATCGAGTATGCCGAATATGTACAAATATGTATACAATACTATTATTGTATACATAATCGAAAAGAGTTCAAAATCCTCGTCGCGCGAGTTACTTCAGCACTTGACAGACCTTTTTTTTTAATTCCAGATTGTTTTCGTTTTAACAGACGACTGCTTTGATGCACAAAGGATTAATTATAAAGTTTATCACCAAATCGCCAAAGCATGCAACGGGCAAGTTTTCAGAGTACTTAGAAATGAAGTTCAAGATGTAAGTAAAGTTATTATTTCTGCATTCTAACATCCATATTTTTTTAAAGATATATACAAATATTATAATTACTTGGTTAATTTTAAGGTCCTCGAAACAATCAAAGAAACTATAAAAGGCCAGAAAACCGTTGTAACGTCGCAGGTTGTGCCAGCCTCTGGAGTAATGAAGCCAGTTCCGGTAAGACTTTATAATTCTAACGAACTATAATTTAATTTACGAGTAATATAGACACATGATATCTCATAAAAAAATGTCAAGAATGTTATAGTGGAAATGACGACGTGGCAACGTAATCAAAAAGACAGATAAATTAACAATATCTAAGTTCACATCATCATCATCATCACCAGCCTAAAAAGTCCATTGCTGGACATATAGGCCTCCTCTAATGAGCGCCATAGATGGCATCATGGGGGTTATTGCCCAAATTCACACAATAATATTTTCCCATTAGTTATAAAAATTATGGATTTTGAATAATTTGTAAACGAATAATTATAATTAATTATAACTTTTCAGTTCACCATAGATGACCAATCAGAGTATGTGATAGTATCAACTTCTGGTAGAAACGTTGATCTTATCATAACAGATAGTTCAACAAATCGGGGCAACTTAATGCGCGTTAACAAAATTATGTGGAAATCATCGGGAAAGGTGAGTTATATATAATTGCTGGTATTTATATATATATAGCATAATATGTAATGCATCAGCATATAGACAAACAAACAAAAGCATTTCTTTATTCTTTGAAGACTTAGTAGGTAAGTTGCTTCTAGTATTATTCATATTCATTTATTTATTGCAAACATATACATTGTAACATAGATTTAGCTTAGGTGGTAGTTTGCTTAAAAGTAAGTAAGTACATGTACCCTGTAAGGGCGCAGCAATATTTATTTATAAATTATAACTCGAACTAATTATAACAAACATTAATAAGCAGGATACAGTAGGTAATGAGAAGAAAATAATAACTTGAATAAAATGGTACTATTTTATAATTTGGCATGTATGTCATCTGTACCTGAACCTTAGTAAGGTGACAGTCTTCCGTGCTAGTAAAAACTGTTTTACGGCAGGACGCCAAGCTCTTCCTTTGGAGCATTTACAAAACATATTATTTTTCTGGGATGCTATATAAAAATTATTCAAAGACAAATTAACTGTGATACTCATGAACAAGATAAAACGAGTCATATCAAGAATAATTATAAACCATAATCTTATGAATAACTTAGATACTACTTATTTACTAACCTAACCACGTAGATAAGTATACTTGTATCCATTTAAGGTCGTGAAATTCGATGCTCCAAAACCAGGAACCTACTACGCGTGGGTGAAGGCAGACACTGATATCTCTATTATAGTTTACGCAAGAACAGATTTCAGTTTTAATCATGGATTTTCATCGTTTGTACCCAAGTCCTTGAAAGATACATCAAAACAACCTATCAAGGGTATGTATGTAATATGCTACAACTATCTAGGTACCTCTGGGTTTTCAAGAAATCGTATAATGTGTTTATATTCTCAGGTGAAAGCCATCATTTGTCCATAACAGTGGAAGATCCTAACCACACTGTTGACATAAAATATGCTGAAATATTAAACATGCAAGAACAAGTCATTGCCAATCTGCCACTTAAAAAAGTGAAAGAGAACTTTTACATCACCGAAAAATTCGTTTCGCCTTCTAGTACCTTCAAAATTCAGGTGATTACAAAAATTCCGAAAAAGTAATATGTATATTCTCAAAAATTTTCAAATTTAATATTTAAGCTCGAGGTGGTGGATTTTTTATAAGAGGAGATTTAACATTAGAATGTTTTAACATTTATTAATTTTCAGGTAACAGGAATAAATAAGAACACAGGAAATGTTATTAAAAGGTTTGCGAGGACAAACGTCGACCCTCAGGATCCACCGGAACCAGGTAAAACATCTTGCCTAATTTAAAGGATTCAGGTTCTGAAAAACATTGTTATTAATTATCATATATCATTTGCTTGCGGCAGATAGACACGCAGAAAGAAACACGTTGCTGTAAAAACTTTTGTAATAATAACCTGTAATAAGTACCTTCTGATCATATTAATGTTATTTTATATGAGACTAGCAGTCCGCCCCGGCTTCGCACGGGTATTAAACAAACATTTCAGAAATTATACACTCTAACACGATGGGTTTCACAATTGTCATACGGATCACTTACTTTTTTTAACAGCATTGGGGTTTTTGACATTGACTCCTGACACTGGCCGTAGAGAAAATGCAAGCAACCTCTTTTTCTATTATGACGCGCCATAATAGAAAAAGAGGTTGAATGTACAGTGCACGGTTCAATTATTGAATTTTTCATGCGGATCCCTAACTTTTTTGAAAATATTATATAGCCTATGTTCATCACGGAAAATTTAGGATTCTAATGGTGAAAGAATTTTTCTAATTGGTCCAGTAGTTTCGGAGCCTATTCAATTCAAACAAACAAACAAACAAACAAACATACAAACAATCAAATCTTTCCTCTTTATAATATTAGTATAGAAAAATCGGATGGGCGGATGGACGTTTGTTAATTCTTAGGCCAAAACGCATGGGTTGGACTGAAATTTTGCATAGATATGGTAATTTTTAAGATGATAAATAAACAAGTACGACAAGTGCGAGTGTAACTCGCGCGCCGAGGGTTTTGAACTTTTGTCGTTTAGGTAGGTACGTATATTGACGACCTGTTAGCGCGGTGGGCTTACAACGCAGGAGGTTGCGGTTTGATTCCATATTTGTAAGATCTGCAGATTATTTGTTCGAGTGTTCTAGTCCTTTTCTACGTACACAAAAATAAATCATCTAATGTGATACTTATATATACTTTATTAAGTATAACAGATATCGTAGTAGTACGAATTACACAAGCTTGCTTAGCTTGTCGCTAAATGATGTTGTGTGGATTATCCAGGATACATTACTCTTCTCATATTTTTTTGGAGCACGGTGGAATTCGTGAATTCAATAATCTTATTATCTAAATATTCTTCGAGCGCAGTGGAATACATTGGGTATGGACTTTAAAATTTTGATAACAACGGTTTCGTGGCGCTGTGGAACCCTACTATTACAGTTACTACAGAGATTAGTGGGTAGGTAAGTGGGTTGGTACCTACAATTATTTTTTCGACTTTTTTCTACGTATTTCACTAAGTATGAAACTTAGACGATTTTTAAAACCTGTTTTGAATTGTCGAAATCCATACCTTTGATTTGATATTGCTCTCAATGAAATAGCCCCCATTGTATGAAAATTCGTTTTGTGACCATATTTCGAAAAGTATTGTTTTCACAGACTTCTCTATATTTTTCCTGTAAAATATAGACCTATATCTACAAACGCTTAGTACATTTTATATATATCACTCTGCTATCTTCGGAGATAGAGGGGGGGGAACGGTCAAATTTTCGACCTTTTTCAAAATATTTCGAAAAGTATAAAACCTATCGAAATTTCAAAAACTGCATTAAAATGTACAAACTGATACCTTTCATTTGATACCCAAATCGGTGGGGTAGTCACCCCTTTAGAAATTTTTCCCGCCCTTTTTTGACCATATTTCAAAAAGTATTATTTTTACAGATTTCTCTATATTTTTCCTGTAAAATATAGATCAATACCTACAAAAACTTGGTACATATCAAATCGATCGTTCTGCAATCTTCGGAGATAGAGGGGGGGTACCGGTCAATTTTTCGACCTTTTTCAAAATATATCAAAAAGTATAAAATCTATCGAAATTTCAAAAACTGCATTGGAATGTACAAACCAATACCTTTCATTTGATACCCAATTCGGGGGGGTAGTCACCCCTTTAGAAATTTTTCCCGCCCTTTTTTGACCATATTTCAAAAAGTATTATTTTTACAGACTTCTCTATATTTTTCCTATAAAATATAGATCAATACCTACAAACACTTGGTACATATCACGTTGATCGCTCTGCAATCTTCGGAGATAGGGGGGGGGGAACGGTCATTTTTTTGACCATTTTCAAAATATTTTAAAAAGTATGAAATCTACCGAAATTTCAAAAACTATTTTGAAATCTACAAACGAGTACCTTTCATTTGATACCACTTTCGACTTTGTACGTTCCATTTAAAATTTCGATTTCAAAATTTGTATGGAAAATCTTCATTTTGATTTTTCATTTATTTTCATTTATTTTTCTATAAATATGTGCGGGCGCACAAAATGTATTATTATTTCAAATTTCAAGTCAATAGCTGCAGTAGTTTCTGAGATATTAAGGATTCAAAACACAAAACAGACCCAAAGCGATTTCATAAGGGTTTTGCAACCGATGGCAAAACCCTAAAAAAGAAAGAAAGAATTGAAATTATACAATTTTTTGACCTTATCAATCTGTTTTCATGTGATAGGAATACTGCGTCAAACTATTGCTTAGAAATAGTTCGCGTGAAGCGCAGACAGAAACTATTGTTTTTATATGAAAGACAATGGAGTAAACAATTTCATTACATAATATTTTTTTTAGATTACAGGGCTCCGGAAGTGGAAATTTCTGAAGGATTAAAAGTTATTGTGGACTACGCAGGTGAAGTTTTACTGACCTGCAAAGTATCAGCTTACCCCAAGCCTAGCATAGTTTGGACTACGGATAACGGTGCCATACTTAGCACAGATGTGAGTATTTGAGCAGAATGTAACAAACCAGAGTTTTGATTATTAGCTTTCTTATTTCTTATTTTAATTAGTCATCTACTATTTGATCAAAAAAATTAAACTTGAGGAACTGCTTTTTATAAAACCTGTTATAAAACACTTTGTTCACTAGAATCAAGAACGAAATACTTGTCCACAGAGTAATTTAGTTGAGAAACCTTATGACTACATAAGCTACTTGAAACTGACTAACGTGAAAAAAACTGGAAGATACTTTTGCAAAGCTAGCAACAACCTCGCGCGCAATGTAATGGCTAAAATACATGTGGAACCAATGAATCCTCTGAAGGCAATACAACTTCCCACAGGTACTCCCAAGAACTTTACTATGTTTTACCTTCGTACTTACTTTTCTCATAAACTCCTAAAAAGGCCTCAATGAAGAAATACCGGACATTGTTGTTCGTCATCAAATCTCAAAAACTATAGTATGAACCATACCAACAGATGACAAAAAGTAAACTTTATTGTTTATTTTTTTCTTTAAACAGAAACCTCGATAGCACAGTTCGGAAAACAGAAAACATTCGTGTGCTACGTTTACTCACAATTCCCTCTAGAAATTAAATGGAAAGTTCCATTAAAGCCCTCAGATTACAGTATCTCAGATGATCATAAAGTACTGACGATCAAAGCTGTCACCATGGAAACCCAGGGAATGTACATTTGTGAAACTTCTTTGAAGTCGGACCCGAAATACAAAATTACTGCTGCTACAACACTAACAATTGACGATCTAGGTTTGTATACTCACTAGACTCACGACTGATTTAAATTTACACTCCAAATTTAAGTTTTTATAGTATAAATAACAAAACCAAAAATTATTTTCAGCACCACCGGTTATTTTGAATACAGCAGGCCAAATAACAAAAGAGTTCGGAGATCACGCTGAAATATCTTGCAAGTAAGTATAAATATTGTAAAGTGATATAATATTTAAATTTAATTTTAGTTTTTCTAGTATTAATTGTATGTATTGTTATTATTTGTTTCACTTAAATACCACCGTCTATATTGTTCCTTCATGTCCAGTTCATCCCAAGGTTGCCTGGAAGAGATCGCTCACAGCGATAAGGCCGCCCTTTGTACTTCCTTTACTTTAAGCATGTCTGTTTGTAAAGTTTATTTATTTGTGTGGTATAATAAAGTATTATCTATCTATCTATCTATGTAAATATTTCTATATAGGAGCCTAGATAATAATATAATAGTAATAGTATAATGTTTTTGTAATTAAAAATATTTTATAGAATAAACGGTGGAGTTCCACCACCCATTGTAACTTGGCAAGTTATGAAGAAAGGAGACAAAGCGTTTAACGACATTTTAGCGCAAGGCGAAGAGTTAATTAAGAATGCCTTGACATTGGAAGACTCTGGAAAGTATCGATGCATTGCAAAAAATCCTTTAGGTCATACTGAAAGAACAATCGGTAAGTAAAAAAAAACCATTTAAAAGAGAGATAGTAATTTTGATAGTCTCTATGCCCTCTCAAACACATGACTTATTAAGACGTTATATTTTTTCAGAATTAACTGTTACGAAATCACCTGAAGCTATTATACAAAATGGACCATCAAGATCTTTCTCTTACGGAAGTACAAATGAATTGACATGCAAGGTTACCGGAAATCCGTTGCCAAGTGTTATATGGAAGGATAGCAAAGGAAACAAATTAATACCTTATGAGGTAAGTTATTCGATTAATTTAAACATGAATTTTAGATTTTCTCTCAAAAATATACACACAAAGGTACGATTTCAATAAATTGATCATGTGCTGAAAATGTTCAAACAATACCCAAGCAAACAATTTCTCTTTCAGAATATTGAAAACCGTTACGAAATAACCAGTTCAGTGCGAATAACAAACGTTAAAAATCCAGATACATACTATTGCTACGCAGGGAAAGCTGTGAGCAAGATTAACATAGATGTCACGTCGCCTTTCATTGTTATGGGCCATCCACCAGGTAAACTTTTCAATTAGGTACATAACTAAACCAAAACGGTTCACGTACGTTAATGAATTAATGAAAAAAATGTGGCCCTAGAACATAATTCTTGAAACAACACATAGCAATTAGTCACTTGATAGGATATGCCCATTGCACAGGAAGGTTTTGGTGCAGTGGGATGATTCTTATTCTGATCATCACAGATGGTTAAACCTGATTGTAAAACATTAATCGTCATCAGCACCCAGTGCTGGACATAGGCCACTGATTGTTGACACCGTTCACCATGATGACTTTCTGATGTTATCGAACCATCATACTCGTACTTGCGGATGTTTCTTGGTCACCACTTACTCCGTGGCCTAATGTCTACCCAACTCCACTCGATCCCGAATTCCCGCTCACTAAAACACCTACTACTGTTTATGTACTACAGGAAAGAGCAAGTGTGTAAAACTCCTATTTATAAAATAAGAAGTGTCTTACACGATGAATATTTTAATTTCGATTTCATAAAGTATTTAATTTAAAAAATTGCAGCATCAATCAACCCAAAATACGGAGCAAATACAAACATAGCTTGCGATATTCGATCTAAATTTCCGATGGAAATTGTATGGTTCTATCAGAGTACATCAATAAAAACCGGAAAAATACAAATACAATCATCTGATAAATACACAATCTCCTCGGACCAAAAAACTTTGCGAATCTTATCCACAAATCTAAAGAACACTGGAACATATACTTGTGCTGCTACACTTAAGTCTGATAAGAACCAGAGAGTAGCTTTTACAACAAAGGTTGGAATTGCTGATCTGAGCCCCCCTGAACTAAAAGATACTGTTAGCAAGGTTGCAGTAAACTATAAGGACGCAGCTTCACTTCCATGCAAGTAAGTGATCGAATATTTACCACAAAATAAGCCTTAAAATTACATTTTTAATTCAAGGCAGTATAGCAGATATATTTATTTACGTAGGACGATGAAAACTGTAATAATAAAAAACTGTTTCACCCAGAATTGTTGGAGGAACGCCACCACCTTCTATAAGCTGGAAAGTTAAGTACAAAGGAGACAGCGGATTCCGAGACCTCCCTGGATCTGGACAGGAGCTGATTATCCCCAGTGCTACTTTGGAGGATGCAGGAAAATATAGATGCACTGCAAGAAATGATATTGGACAGAAAACTAAAGATATCGGTTTGTTTTGACGTTAACCAGAAAATTAAATTACAAAGAAAATTACAACGATTAGATACAAATAAGGACAAGTATTTTCGTTTGGAAAAGTTTAGCTAATTAAAGACTGTTTGCAAACAGCCACAACAGAATAGTTATTGGGATCATTATGTAAAAAGAAGTATTTATTTATTTAGAAATGCTAATTACATAGTAAAGTCGTCTCTATTAGGATAAAAAATAATGGGCATCTCTGTATCAACCAAAGCACTTAGTTCAACTATTTAAGAACGGGCTCCTTGTTTTGCCCAATATTATACATATATTTTAAATAAATTCACTGACGCAGGAGATTTTTATAATCTCATGAATGTCCAGTCGGAAAAGTCCACAAGACTGGCTACATTAAATTAAAATATAACAAAATGCAATAATTTACGCTATAGTGCAGTAACCTGAATACTTGTAATCTAGTAGTAGATTCATGTTATAATAATAAAGAGAGTTTAATAAAATTATCAAATGCCATTGACAAATTCTTTTAATAATAATTGTATTGTTTTGTGTTTCTTAGAGTTGGTCGTAGAAAAAGTTCCAGAAACCTCTATTGATAATGGTTCTTCCATAACTGTTCCATATGGCAGTAGCAATGAGTTGAAATGCAGGGTTACAGCATACCCGCAACCAACAATTGTCTGGAAAAATAGTAAAGGACACAAACTACTCGCAAAGGTAATCGAAACAAAAGATACTTCATTTATCTCATGTTCACAGATTTTTTCTTATAAAAACTCCATAGACGATGGTAATTCAAGAAATATTTTCCCATAATGATCTATTTCTATTTTCATTTAAGGATATCACCAATGATTATGAAACCGTGAGCATTTTGAACCTTACAAACGCCAAAACTTCAGAGACATATTCATGCTCAGCTGACAACAATAAAGGAAAAGCTGTTAGCAGTATACACGTGGAAGTATCACGAGCTATTGCTTTTCCTAACACATCAACGGGTAAATATCATATTCAATAAGATGTCAATGCTAAAAAGGCATTGACATCACACCAGTAAACTTTTACGTACAAAAACTAAAAACTATAAAGTAAATAAACCTAAGTAATATAAAAATCAAAAGTAAGATTTTTTTCAGATACAACAAGCGTTAATTTTGGAACGCCAGCTGACATCAAATGTGAGGCAAAGTCCGCGTTCCCAATGAAAATAAAATGGTTTTATCACAAGAATGACCAGCCATCATATATATTAGAAATTCACACATCTGATAAGTACAAGATATCTTCTGACGAAAAAAATCTTCGAATAATATCTACAGATTTGGATTTAGTCGGAACATACACATGTGAAGCATCTCTTGTGTCTGATGAAAATGAAAAGGGAATACAAACAAAGAAAGTTGAAATAAAGGACTTGAGTAAGTTTGCTTCAACTTTGTTTGTAGCATTATTTTTGCCTAGGTATATGGTGGTTCTGGAACTAAGTTGGTTGCATTCTTTTTCAGAGTCTCCAAAAATATTTGTTGGTGAAAAAACTATCACTGTAATGAAAGGACAAACCTTATCTACTTCTTGTAGGTAAGTTAAACTAAGTATTTAGAAAGTTTCAAACCGGTATGTACCATATCTCATATACTTAGGTTTATATTCATATATTTAGTCTTAACTAACCTTAAATTCAAATAATATTACGAGTCGTACCTATAACAATATAATTTATTCTCTTTATTTTTGTAGAGTAACTGGGGTACCAAAACCAACTGTGAGATGGCAGTTCAAAGCTAAAGATTCAGACAAATTTGTTCCTTTAACAACGCAAGGAATACAAATCACAAACACTGGATACAACTCAGCAGGCACTTACATGTGCATTGCAACAAACGCAGTAGGCACTCACAGTGAAACTATTGACATCATTGTTCATGGTAAGATGAAAATTTCTAGTAACTTCGGAATGATTAAGGTTTTTATTTACATAATGACATTTTGTGATCATGCATTATGTAAGGCTTTGACCGAAAATTATACGTATTTTGATAGAGAAAATATAGATTTTTTGTTTTATTTAGGGAAACCTGAAATAACGAACGTAGATTCTGTGTATTACGGAGTAAAGAGAGACAATGTGCTGAAGGTTCCTTGCGAAGTAACGGGTATTCCTGAGCCTACAGTTGTCTGGAAACAAGGGGAAAAATTCATTACCACAGGTGCGTGTCTATTATCAACCTACTAATCTGCTTAAATTTTGCTAAATTGGGTGATTCTTCAGGGAGCTACCGTGGTTTTTCTCTATGATCAACATGAATAGATAATCGGACGATAATATTCAGGGTAGTGTTATGTTATTATTAAATGACCTCTGTGGCGCGGTGGGCGAAGTCCGCCTGCGACACAGGAGGTTGCGGGTTCGATTCCCGCCTAGGGACAAACAAATATTTGTACGATAGCAATTTGTTCAGAGCGTTCTGCTCGTTTTCTATGTGTTATAAAAAATATCTATATACATAATGTAGTAATATTGTATTATGTAATATCAGTCAACTAGTACCCATAACACAAGCTCTGCTTAGCTTGGGGCTAGATGATGCTGTGTGGATAGTCCGGCATTATTTATTTATTATTTATTTATTTATTATACCTATATACACATTTCGTCATTAGTAATTTTTGTCAACTGTACGTTTGAATCTGTGTAAACAGCTTTCATATATTTTCAGGTCCAAAAATCACTGTGAATAAGAATTCACTTTACGTAAATAATCCCACTTCAAAAGACTCCAGCAACTTTTCATGTGAAGCCAGTAACAAGTACGGAACTGCAACGAAAAATTTCCGAATCGATATCTCAGGTAAAGAGTAAAAAAACAAGGTGTTTTTCATTTAGTTGCAATCGATGAAAATTGTAAAGGTCAAAAACATAAGATTTAGTGTCAACAACTAGACAACTAAAGTTGTGGTAACTTAATCCTATATTTTTGACAGGCGTCTATCTTTTTTGAGATAGCCTTTGGGGTAGCCCTCTATTTTATTTGAATCATATTACAAGTACAATACCTACTATACCCATAGCTTTCACTAGTCATCATCAACTTATCCCATGTCCACCCTCTGTTATGTTTACTCCACCTTATTTTATGCAACTAATAAAGTATTATAATGTTTTTTTTTTGTATTTATTAGATTTCATTGAACCTGAAAAAGTAAATAGCAGATATATCTACATAAAACTTGGAGGATCTACTGAGGACATTACATGTGATCTGCCCAATCGTGGCCCTTCCTCGATCAGGTGGTATGTGGTGAGTAACATGAAAGTTTTTGGTATATCAACTTTAAAATTTATCATGGGATAAACACTTAATGGGGTTAGAGCGGGTAAATCTACCAATGACAATCTGCTTGCAAGTGACTTTTGACCATGATCATCGTGGCTCATGCTACCTTTATTATTTTAGGGAGACTCAAAACAATGTTATATTTTGGTATATAGGTATAAAAACTAAAATATTTGTGTGTTTGAATTAATTTTAACTTATATTTTAGAATTCTGAGTTGTCTGAAGTAAAAAGTAATACATATTCTCTGAAAAACGCAAATTTCTCGAATGATGGTAACTACACTTGTCGAGTTAACACCGATCAGGGCTCAGAGTCGTTGAACTACGTCGTGGATGTCGGTTACTCACCCAGCTTCATAAGACCGTCTGCATCTCCAATATATTGGAATGGAAACAAAAAAGATTTACTAGACTGCAATGTGGATGCTAAGCCAGAAGGAAATGTAAGTGTGAACTGCCATTAAACTACAATTCAATAATTAGATATTCGAATAAATTAAACCATTTAACGTTTCACATTTCATTTATTCTGAAAGCTTAAGGTATATTAATCGACTAGTAAAAAAAAATCACCTTATAAGTTATTTATGACATTAAATAATATTTTACATCAGAAGAAAATATTGTATTAAAATAAGGTTTTATTACATACTTTACCTACTTCATTTGTAATTTTGTTTTATAGACAGTTTGGTATTTCAATGGAAATGAAGTACACAACAAGGTCCCAGAACTGTTTATAATGGGCTGGGGCAAATACTCCTGCAACGTGACCAACGTACATGGCAGCGTGCAACAGAAATTTGACGTCACAAGTTTAGGTACGTACCTATTGATTCATTTTAAAGTACTTTTATCTAGTTTTCATTTCTCCATTCTTGACCAGACTCCGCATACTCATGTGAGGGGTTTTAACTGTGAAGGGGTAATG
Organism: Eupithecia pulchellata; assembly: GCA_963931895.1. Lineage (NCBI taxonomy): Eukaryota > Metazoa > Arthropoda > Insecta > Lepidoptera > Geometridae > Eupithecia > Eupithecia pulchellata. The sequence continues at coordinate 5,422,999 of OZ007534.1, read as the reverse complement.
TAAGAGTAAAATAATGTGAAGTTATTAATATAGTTTCAATTTACAGGATGTATTATAAACAGAACTGTGGATAATAACGTACGAAACACACCGCTACTAGTCAATGACAGAGATGCAACCTGGCCTGAACTAAAAACAAACAACGAGTTTTACATTCTTAACAAAAAACAAACTTTAAACATTCAGTGTGTCACTAAGAAAAACGCAATTAACACATTCAAAAAACTGCCAAAAACCAATAAAATAACAGCAGAATGCTACAAAGAAGACCAATTCATTGTCGACGGTAACAAATATAAATTTGAAGATTTGCAATGCAAGGAGTATGTAATGCCCTCTTTTGAATTCACAAAGAAACCTTGCATGAAGAACGGTGAAGTAATCGCAGTTGGGTTTGATTTAGATAGTGGCTTTTTGAGTGCATACGACGTGTGTTATGAACAAAATAATCATGAAACTCTGTACACTAAAGTATTGATGTCAAATCAGAACCTAGGAAATACAGTTGACCCAAGTTTCAAAGTAGACTCTGAGTTGAGCAATGTTGGTCAAATCATAAAATGTCAATATAACAAGCGACGGTTGGTGAATCCGGTGGACGTGGTGTTTGGGCCAGCCCAGGCTGCCACGTTGTCGAAGTACAACTCTGTGCCAGTTTTTGAGCCATGTGATGGGAGCACCAGGGTAAGACTCACTTAGTATTATGGAAAATAGTGAATGTAGGTAATTTATACTGACTTATCACCTTAGATACCTGAACTTTATGTATATTCAAGACTTCAACGAGCTGATGACGATTCAATGCCGAAATTGATATGCATCAGTTGAACCTCATGATTTGCAACAACTGTTTATTTTCTTTTTGTGATTTTAAAAAAATAGGTTTTTAACTTATAGTAATGGTATAATAGTTTCTTTTTCTATGTTCATAAAAGAGTATCTTTTTGCAATAATAAAAATTTATGTATGGTGTAATGCTAAAATCTTACGATATAGTTCTGAACTTGAGTTATTATGTGTCACCACACCATACATACATATATCACTTAAAGCAATAGTTTTATTTTCAAATTACAAATTTCTCAACTTTATTATAATTCACAGAAGTCCTGGAGCGCAATCGAAGAAGCCATTCGTATAGTTTTGGAGGACTACGTTGAGTCGCTTACCGTGTGGACTGGGGCCAGCCAATACGACGCGGACGGGGTACCTCGCTACTTGTGGAAGGTAAGGGATTGCTGGCAACACCAGGCTGTATTTTTAACAACAAAATTTAAGAGTTTAGCATGACATCCGATCGCCTTAGTTAACGATTTTAAATTCCTCTTATTCGGCTCGGTGTAACGCTGTGACCACGAATATAAATTTGGTTTTCACTAAATCTTGAGATCAGAATACGTTTACTAAATCTTGAGAAATCAGAATACGTTTTCACTAAATCTTGAGATCAGAATACGTTTACTAAATCTTGAGAAATCAGAATACGTTTACTAAATCTTGAGATCAGAATACGTTTACTAAATCTTGAGAAATCAGAATACTATTTCACTAAATCTTGAGATCAGAATACGTTTACTAAATCTTGAGAAATTAGAATACGTTTACTAAATCTTGAGATCAGAATACGTTTACTAAATCTTGAGAAATCAGAATACGTTTTTACTAAATCTTGAGATCAGAATACGTTTACTAAATCTTGAGATATCAGAATACGTTTTCACTAAATCTTGAGATATCAGAATACGTTTTCACTAAATCTTGAGATCAGAATACGTTTACTAAATCTTGAGAAATTAGAATACGTTTACTAAATCTTGAGATCAGAATACGTTTACTAAATCTTGAGATCAGAATACGTTTACTAAATCTTGAGAAATTAGAATACGTTTACTAAATCTTGAGATCAGAATACGTTTACTAAATCTTGAGAAATCAGAATACGTTTTAACTAAATCTTGAGATCAGAATACGTTTACTAAATCTTGAGATATCAGAATACGTTTTCACTAAATCTTGAGATCAGAATACGTTTACTAAATCTTGAGATATCAGAATACGTTTTCACTAAATCTTGAGATCAGAATACGTTTACTAAATCTTGAGATCAGAATACGTTTACTAAATCTTGAGAAATCAGAATACGTTTTCACTAAATCTTGAGATCAGAATACGTTTACTAAATCTTGAGAAATCAGAATACGTTTACTAAATCTTGAGATCAGAATACGTTTACTAAATCTTGAGAAATCAGAATACTATTTCACTAAATCTTGAGATCAGAATACGTTTACTAAATCTTGAGAAATCAGAATACGTTTTCACTAAATCTTGAGATCAGAATACGTTTACTAAATCTTGAGATATCAGAATACGTTTTCACTAAATCTTGAGATCAGAATACGTTTACTAAATCTTGAGAAATCAGAATACGTTTACTAAATCTTGAGATCAGAATACGTTTACTAAATCTTGAGAAATCAGAATACGTTTTTACTAAATCTTGAGATCAGAATACGTTTACTAAATCTTGAGATATCAGAATACGTTTTCACTAAATCTTGAGATCAGAATACGTTTACTAAATCTTGAGAAATCAGAATACGTTTTCACTAAATCTTGAGATCAGAATACGTTTACTAAATCTTGAGATCAGAATATGTTTTCACTAAATCTTGAGATCAGAATACGTTTACTAAATCTTGAGATCAGAATACGTTCTTCGGATAGCAAACCTGCAAATTGATATTCTTTGTTACTAGGTGGTGATGTTCGGTGACGATGTAGAGACGCTTGTGTTCGTGAACGGCCCGGACGCCCACAGCGGTGACATCCGTTGCTCGAAGCACGACAATGAAGTACTGGTTGACCAACTCACCGACGATGAAGATCAATACTTGTATGCGTGTAGCACGGATGACTTCATGAAAGGATTTGATGTTGCTATTGATAAATTGAAGGAGGCATAAGAAATATTATAATATACTATTATATCTACATAGCTCCTTCGTTTCTTTTATAATCGGGAGCTAACGTGAGCTATAAATTTATTGAAAGATGATACATTTTTCTAAATGAAAAAAAAAAACTGTAGTACATAATAAATACATTGACATGGGTTGGGGTTCTTATTAAAGCATAAATATGTTTGTGTAAGAGAACCTTGCTCTTCCTTATCGTTTGTTCGTCAAACAGAATTTACTTATAAGAAATAAAAAATAAAATTATATTAATTCGGCTTGGACATGTTGTTATTTGTAGATGTTAAACAACTGTTCAGTTTGGTAGACTCGGGTCCGGTGAACAAGGGCTGCCAAACCAGGTGTGTAAATGTTTCGGCTAAGTCCGTACACACAATATATAGGTATTAATTAAGCTACCTATTTACCCAATTCAGGCCTTTTTTAGTAAATGCAATACATATTACTTCATTTAACAAACAATCAATTTATCAAGTGAAATAAATATTATATCCAAAAAAAATTCTTTTATTACCTCCAAACTTTTATCCAATAGATGAAACACTTTTTGTGTTTGAACAAATCGGGCAATTTAGTTTAGGCAAACGAAAGGATCAATTGCTTTTCGTACTACATTACCTGTCGTGACCCTCTAATAAATTAATTAACACCAGGCCCTTTTTCCCGCGGCGTTTACCTCCCAGCCAAAACTATACTAATATTATAAAGAGGAATGATTTTATTGTTCGAATTGAATATGCTCTGCATATACATTGATAAACGGATCTGAAAATACGTTCACCATTAGAACCCTACTACATTCCTTGATGAACATAAAATACAATACTATCAAAAAAGTTAAGGATCCGTATGAAAACTTCAATAATGTACATAATACGAGTAGTATAATTTTATTTTCTTTTTTATTTCGGACCGTCACTTGTTTCCAATAGTTCTGTCATTTGTACGTCATCGGCAACTTCGAGTGCTTTGAAATACCTATACTACTGCCGATTCAAAATCCATAACGCATCTTTTCGAAATGGTTCCCCACCTCAGCATATACGAGTATATAGCATTCTGCTAAGCCCAATGCTTCACTGGTTTTAAGGTAGAGCCCGGCCGTGGAGTGGAGGTTTTGTCAAAAGCTAGGATCTGAACTGAATAACCGTCTCAAAGATTCGCGAGTTACAATTAGCACACCGATCATGTTCTGTCAACTATAACCTACCTCCTACCAGCGAAAAAACAAGCCAAGTGCCCCGGGGTGCCATAAACATATCGTTACAATCACCACTCGCATATTTGTTTAGCCGTGATAAATAAACTTAACAAGGCTGGTTACAAGTCACAATTACAACAAGACTGTTGTCGGCTCACACCAAAACCTAAATCAACATTTATTGATACTGGAAGAATTAGACATGACAAGATTTTTAGGAAGAAAGGTGCGACGTAGAACTACCCCTAACAAGGTGGACTAATGACCCAATGAAGGTGCTTGTTAAGCGCTGGATACAGAGTGCGGGACCGGTGATTTGATTGGCGACCTCTGTGGCACAGTAGAAGAAGGTGTACCTGAAGCGCAAAAGGTTGTGGGTTCGTTTCCCATCGCGGTACAATGCTCGTATGATCTGTATATTTCTTCCGATTGGGTGTTTATTTGTATTAATGAAAAACTTCCAGATTGTCAATATACGTCGTGGAATAAAAACACAGTATTTGGTAACACAGCCTCGCAGAAAAGTTATGTATCAGAAGATCTAATACACTTGTACATACAAGTCAAAGTTAAGCCTACTAACCGTTTTATTATATTTTTAACTGCTCTTTTCTAGAATTTTTTATCATTCTCGATGGTTCAGTTAAGGTCCGAATACCATCCCAAAAACATTTTTAAAATATTTATTAAAATTGAAATAGAGCTCTTCCTAGTATTAATAACCAACACGACACTAGGTAAACCAAACACTTCCACGATGTGTTAGGCTAATTCTTAGCATTTTGCTGTCTTTAGGGAAGATTTAATGTCACTTCTACCTCTTTCTATAGAAATTCACCACCGCGTTGTATGCAAATGATACAGGTGAATGAAATAAACTTATGACACGAAATACACACAAATCCTTCCAAGTTCATTGTTATAGCCTCGCGTTAAAATATTAAAACGACTTATCGACTTCATGCATCGAAGTTCGATGAATTAAGAAGGAATATTACATAAAAAAACACAGCAAATAATTTATTGGTGATAGTAATGGTCAATTCCATTAGTTCCCTAGGTGTAGAAAGTAGGAAGAGATTTCCTAATTTGGAAATAAGTAAGCAAGTGTTAGGCTAATTCTTTTTAGACAATAAGTACGCTTTTAGCTACAGCTGGCGAACTGCTTAGGTTTTCTAGATTATTGGAGGTATTAATAATAGTACTATAAGGTACTATAATTTTATCCATGCTCTTTTCTTATCTATTTCTCTCAATAATGTCTTTGACCAAACTCTCATCCCCTATTTCACACAAAACATCTGGTTTTGTTGGGAAGGGGAAAACTGAAAGATTTTTTTTGACACTGAAGCTGCCTTAATTTGCTCCTTGGTATAATTTATACACAATCCCCTTGCCAATTTTACTTATGATTTGTTCGGCGGCGAAATGTGAACAGACATTCAAATACCACCTATGTAGCTTTATGAGATTTATCATAAAAGAATTTATGTATAAAATAGATTTACAGTTTACTAGCAATATTCTTTTACAAATCGTTTCATATTACCCATTTCCGACGGTATCATATTTATTCATAGAAACCTCTTAATATTTCGACACGGAACGAAATCACGAACTAAATAAAATATTTACAAGTTATTAATATTATTTGTTCTATTCGGCTCATACAATTACATATCAGGCTCCCATAGCATAAGTTATTAAACATTATGCTCTAAGCGCAGTTTTACAATTTAGTTGAACAAATTATAAGCGATGGATCAAGTTACAAGATTCAAGCGGTTAATAATTGTGGAATATTTTCATAGGTTATCTAAGTTTAGTGCTTTAGAAGGTTAAAATGTGTCATTCAAAAACGTGCCCAGGCTCAAGATTTCCACATTTTTACTGAGTTTATAGTGTATTGACTTTTGTTCTGCCATCAGTTTAAATTATTGTCGAACGAAGGCTTATTCATTATTATGTAATAGAAAGAAAAACTGTGACATAAGAGTATGTGTCGTTTGAGTGAAAATATATTTAAAATCAAATTTGAATTTTCTGGAATAAGGCGTCCGAGGGAATAAGGCGTATAGTCATATGAAATTTAGGATTTTAAGAAAGAACAACCTGTGTCTTTATACACTGTTTTTTTTAGGAAACAGGATTTGTTCGTATTTAACCCCCTTTTAATACTATTCTAAATATCAATTCCAACTGTTAAATTTTGTGCACTACGATAGTTCTAACAGTAAAAAAATAACTTGTTATAGACATCCATGTTCTCCAAAATGTTTGTTCATCCGCCATTTTCTCACACCACAAGCCGCATTTCTTTGTGCGCATACGCAAGCTCAGCGGGGCGCGATCCCAGACAGTAACAGACACACAGTTAACCTTTGGATTGAGACGTGAACCATCCTATAATAGCTTTAGTCTATGCATAATAACTTGTAGAACAAGCGTATGGCGTGACACGACAATGGATGGTTTCGCTTGAGATGCGCGGGAGTTGATATCGAACACTAGTTCCTGGTGTTAAACTTGGAAATGTACCTACTAACATTTCTATTCTTTGCATTAGTAGATATAATAATTATTTTTATTTTGATGTCCGTTTCATTTCTGATATCACATCTATTTGACGCTATGCAACCAGAAATCTATATTTGGGGAGAAACAGTTTTTTTTTTTCAGTTTATGTGGATAGGTTGGTTTTTAAAGTGAAGTAAAAATGTATATAGTAGGTACAGCGTAAGACAGTTTATAAATAAATAAAAATTTTGCTCCTTATCATTATTTTATATCATATGATTTTATTGTAATACTCATATTTATTCTATATGTTTTGTGTGTCATTTATTTCAGATTACAAATCTGAAGTAGGTAGGTAAATGAGTTAATTTATCTTGCATTCATCGAAAAGATTATCGGTAATTCTGAGGAGATCAGCTTTTCCCTTCCATTTCTCTGAACCTTCCCATACCCACAAAATAAGCACAGAGAAATCACATAAATGGCAAATACCATCACACAGGGTAAGTGCTCACAATTGATCATCACATACAAATTCATACAATCTAAACAATTACGGTACGAAATAACTCACGTAACATATTTCCTATGATTGTCGCCGTTTCTATAATCATGTGCGACATTATGTCCCAAGTGTGGGACATTGGGTCCAAAGTGGAAGATTGGGGGATAATATGGCGTATGAGACTGGAACGAAATGACAAGAGGATTATGACAATAATTTTTGCAACTAGATTTTGAAATCAGAGTGGATGGTTTCATGCAGTAGAAAGTTTTTTAAAAGTCTATGTTTATGTACCTAAATGCTAATTATTGCATATATACAGTGTGGCATATTCAGATCGGTCGGCATGGAAAAGTCTGAAATTATCAGATATACAAAGATTTCTTAGGATTATAAAATATAATAAAAAAATAAAATATCAAAAATCGATGACACCGTGTCATCGATATTTGTAACAAGAAAAACGGCATTAACATAATAGTACCATCAAAAATGACATTCATTCCAACCTTTGAATGTTTTTTGCAAAAATGTTGCAGTTTTTTTTAAGATACGGGTCTCCATCGTCTCTTTTGCCCTTTACCCTTTGATTAGATAGTAATAGTAATAGTGCCTATTGATTTGCAGGAGCAAAAGAGTATAAAATACTGCGCTTGCGAACCTATATTCTACAATAGATTCGTGGTCGAGCGTAGCGAGCTGCTCTAAATTAGACTGCTGAGTTATTAAGGGATACAATAAACACAAAGTTAATAATTATTTAGAACACGAAATAATTTAAAAACAGTTTGCTCTTTTTCGAATAGGCCAAAGCATAAACAAACGTTTAAAAAAAGTCTCAAATTATAAAAATCTTGACCCAACACCCGCTTTCTCACTTTTTTCTCAAAATCAGCTAGTCTAAAAAGATCTTAATGTAGTGAAATTTTATTACAATTATTATTCAACGAAATCTACTTTACAGTGTAAACCCTTCCTATCGTTTACAAGAGGACACCACCAGAAAATTGCCCACATATTTCTCTAATGGATCCCGATAGATCACCAATCCGTTTGTAACACGAATGTAGGTAATTCTGCTTTCCCATAGACGTGTGTAGGTTAGGAAGGTTCATACACTCGGACACTATGACAATATTTTGTGACGTTGGTAAGCAGGTTTTCAAAACCTAACTACATCTATGGGAAAGCGACAAACAAAATTATATTAAGCTAGCGGTCCACCCCGGTTTTGCACGGGTATTAAAGAAAAAATTCTGAAATTATACATACTAACACGTTGGGTTTCACAGTTTTCATACGGATCCCTTACTTATTTAGCAGCATTAGGCTTTTGAACTTTTACTTTATTTTTTTGACACTTGACTTGCGTGCCGAAGCCTGCCGAAGCACACAGTGACGAATTGTGAAGTTTATGACACTCCATAACTGACAGTGTCCGTAGAGAATAGCAAGCAGCGGAGCCATAATAAAAAAAAAGTTGAATATAGCATACGGTTTTATTATTGAATTTTTCATACGGATCCCTAACTTTTTTGAAAATATTCTACAACCTACATATTATGTTCATCGGGATTAGGATTTAGGATTCTAAAGGTGAAAGAATTTTTCAAATCGGTCCAGTAGTTTCAGAGCCTATTCAATTCAAACAAACAAACAACTTTCTTTTTTAATATTAGTATTAGATAGGTAACCTACCTATTAAATTATCGAACCAACTGATAAGTGTTTGAGTGTTTTGGTGCTTGTAAAGTAATCGTCAGAAAAATGAAGCTTTAATGGAAACGACCTCAGTGGCTCAGAGGTCTGCATGCGGCGTAGGAGGTTGCGGGGTCGCTTCCCACCTCAGGACAAATTTTAATAAGATCTGTAAATATTACGTTTCGGGTGTTCTGGGTGTTTTCTGTGGAACTAAAATTGTGTGTTTAGCTTAAAGCTAGATAATACACTACGCTGTATATTCATATATGCAAATTCTTCGTAACATTTTTTTCCGAGGCACGGAAAGTAGGGACCGGTTTGCTGCCCCAAGGGAATCGTGCGTGGCTTGCCCCACTTCAGAACAAGTAAACGCACTAATCGCAAAAACTTCGTATACTAGTGATTTTCAATAGGTAGGTAGACATTTTCCCGCGGTACGTTTGCACCATTGATTTGCCCCATTAATGGTGCACGCGTAACTGGTTAGTTATGTTTGCACCATTCAAATTGATACAACTAGTTTACTCGCCGTAGATAAAATCAATAAAAAAAATATTGTTTAGCGTTTGTTTTTGACATGGGTTTTTTGAATAGAATGTTCACCAGAAATGTAACAGTATGTCCAAGGTTTATGTTGGTACATTAAAAAAAATAATAATAATAATAAAATTGCAGAAAATAAACAAAGGAGTTACCTTGTCGACAATGAAATATAATAAGTATTATAATGTAACATGCAAAGAGGAAATACTTTGAAGAAATAACTTTCCTCAAGTGTAATAATAAAGCTATCTGAAGGAGTTTTAAAACTAGACACATACTTTTTTTTTTTTTGATACGGTCTGTTTGTCTGTTTTTTTGCTAGTTACCATGGATGTTATACCTACCACAGAACTGGGAAATTAATCATAAGTTAGAGAGTGACCAATATTAAAAAATCATTTCTTCCTTCATATTTCAACATCTTCAAAATATTTATGAAAATAAGGGCATTTGAGAACGCTGCTTGTTAAAATCAGGATAGCGCCATCTATCAGGCTTATCTTGAACTCAGTCATCTTTTAGTAGCTTACAAAGCTCACAACTTCAGATGCATCGGTTACGGTACGACCGAAGCAAAAATTACCTCTTGATTTGGTAAGCTCTCTGTTAACGCAGTGTGTAAACATGAAACTAGATGGCGGTTTCATGTTTGTTGAACTAAAATGGTACCTTTACCTTGTAGGTATAGTTTAGTTTTGTGTCGATCGTAAATTGACACCAATAACTACGATAATTACTAGAAATACTATGATAGTGTTTTTACTTAATTGCTTTGGTAGACCCAAGATCTACTTATTAAACGACCTCAGTGGCGCGTTAGTGTCTGTGACGCAGAAGGTTGCAGGCTCCAATCCCGCGTCGTGTCGGGACAAATATTTGTCCCACAGTCTGTAGATGAGAAATTTCAAAAATATTCACAATGATGAAAATTGTCTTCATATTTATTATAAAAAGTATATCTATATTTATTTTAAATATGGTATTTTTTCATAGAATAAAGTATTATTTTACTAAGTAAATACAAAAATATGACAGCAGGTAATGGGTTTGTGTCTATTTTGTTACCATTTATATTAAAAGTTACATAGAAATAAAACTATAAAGCATTTTCTATACCTACTTATATGATAAAATATAATATATCAGTTATCTAATACCCATGCTCATCTTGGGGTTAGGCTGTGTGGATTGTCCCGCTTTTTATCACCAAAAATGTTAGTCGTAAGTAAACCTGTGCCATCTATGCATTTACAGCAGAAGTAAATTCAAAGCGTCTGTACAACTACACTTTGCGCTTGTGAGTAATGAGTTCACACTCATTCCGCAAGATGGCGCTGTTATGGTTCACGAAAATAACGCCATCTAGTTTTGTCCCTAGGAACTATGCTTCAGCTTGTTTTTTATCGTGTTTGGTTATAAGAAAAGGATAATGCGAAAAAAACAAAAATATGAATAGGTAATAAGTCCTCACCTAGTTAATCATCTAAAATTGTCAGCTTGATTGAGATGAGAGAAAATGAGCTATTTATTTATTAAAGATACAGACCTAGCTTGTATTTTAACTGAAGTGGAGCCTCCCCGTATCAAACGTACATCATCACATCATTGTTATGCATAGACGACCTCTGGGGCGGGTTGGGCGAAGGTCCGCCTGTGACGCATGAGGTCGTGGATCCAATTCCCGCTTCAGGACAAAGGGGCTTGAAGCTATATGATGATGAGTGGATTGTGCAGCATTATTTATATAGATTTAAATATTATACTATGTCTATGATGTCCTCCTAGGCGAGTCTTCAACGGAGGCTGTACCCAAGTTAGTGCACAAACACAGGTGCACTCTCTTTTACTCTCACGATGGGATGAGACGGACGGCAGACCTACACGACCGGGGAGATGTCAGGCGCAAGACCAACGTCCTAACGTGCTTTCCGAAGCAAGAACTATATTTACCCACTGTGCCTTCTGGTATTGTGGGTAAATATATTTCCTTCCTCGGAAAAGTTTTTATAATGATTTTCATAGCCAAAGAAAGGAAGTACCTATGTATTTGTAATGATTTTCTTATTATTTTCTCGTGTTGAGTCTACTTTTATCCTGATAAATTACCTTCCATCTTCCATTCTACAAATATACTGCTTACAGCCCTTATCTAAATAATTCTATACAAAGTTAACGATGAAAAAATATTGCAACCTTCGCCCGTCTGAATGCCCAAGTGGGCACTTCAGAAGTTCAACAACGAAATGAACAGTCCACTTAGACTTACTAAAGTGTACCCAAGAGATAAATTAAAAGAAAAATAAATTTATTTCCACTGAAAAGTAGAGGTTTGAAGCATTTTGTCGAATAAAAATATAATGCAACCTCTACGGTCTTGCATCAATGACCTCTTTGAAAGTTCAAAAGAGGTTACGCAGTATGAGGTTATCGAACTTTTTGCGGAGCACGGCAAGAAGATGAAAAATAAATTTCAAAATTCGAGCACTATTGTCATAGAAACAAAAATAACAATAAAAGCACACATTTTTTTCTGACATTTTTTTGTTAAATAATTGATTGTGAAAATAAAATCATGTTTTCCGATGAAGAAATAAAAGAATTACCTGAAGGCAGTTACATGCGTCCCGGAGACGAAATAATAAGGTGATGTTCGCTTATTTTGTCACGAAAACCTTCTGATCTTCGACTATTTCGGAGTCATATCTTGAAGCATAGCCAACCTGATATTTCGTTGTTTTTACGAAACAAAAGTTTGTTGAAGTTCGCTGGCTATTGTTTCAGTATTCGTGAAGTGTGCCTTGCTGACAAGTTTGACAGGAAGGACTTGGGACTTCACTTGTTGCCAAGTTCTAGTCGGAATGACGTAAGTTTATCCCGGCCATCCTTTGTTACATACATACATAAGTACTTACTTTAGTCTTTTCTTTGTTACTTGCCAAGACTATAAACTACTTTGCATCCAACTATATTTTATTACTTACCTATCTATGAGTGGCGTTCTTCTTTAGACCCCCTGGCTCAAAGTAATTAGACTAGTTCTGGCTGTTTACTGCACACATTCTGAACGCTGAATAAATAAAATATCTAAATAATTCCGCAGCCGCTTCATTTATTTAATGCATCCTTACCTACTATATAGATTGTCAGAATGTTCCATCAGACGGTTGCAATGAAACCAGGTACTTTTATAATAATAATAATAATATGGCATAAAAATTACGGGAAATAATTATATGTTTTGACTTATAGCATTAACTGCTCACGCGACCCTAACCAGCCATTCAAGCGAAACTTAGTATTTTGTACATAAAGATAAAGTTCTAATTTCTTTAATCTAAAACTGATGGTCACAGCTGTTTTGCCAGCCGTTGCCATTTTGATGTATTTTGACCAGGGATAGATGAATAAATTCCCACGTATTACCTACTAGCTGGACTCTCGCTCCCTATTCCGGGATAATTTCTTCCCCGAGGGTCTTGAGGGACAGGCCAAGTTCGCATGGACGGAGGAAGACGAGAACATAGCGGCGCTGGTCTCCGAACCAGGGTTCGGAACCACGGGGCAGACGACCTTCGGCAAGCAGATCGATGCGGCGCTCACGAGTGAGATGAAGGTATATCTGCGAATTTCGCTTCATCTTTACGTGTTTTTCGTTTTCCGTTAAAACTTCAATGAATTATGCTGGACAAACCACACATCATCATCTAGCTCTAAATCTACATCTAGAGGTCTAAATATATAAAAAACCTATGGGTCTATTAATAAAAATTTAATGCTAGACATTTCACATACTGAACAATATTCTGCATCTGTTCATTTAGCCAAATCTATTGCTACTAACATGTAGCAATAGATAGTGCTAGTGCTAGTGTATTTAAAATTATCTGTACATTCACTTAGTAGATATTTTTATCACTAATATTTGGTCATCCTCTTTGCTTGGTGAATAATAATAATACACATTACTGGGTTTATTATTCAACATCAACATCACCAGCCTATAATAGTCCACTACTCATAGGCCTCCCCTAATGAGCGCCAAAGATGGCACTATCATTTGGGGGTTAGTGCCCATAATCCCCACGCTGTTTATTATTATTTTTATCTAAATTGCAAATAATTAATAATTAATATTTTAATTTTTAGGAAGCAGATACGTCGAGTTCCGTGATGCATCCTTCAAACCGGGGTTTGTCTTGTAAAAATCTCGGTGATCTCGTCTCTTCAACTTCTTCAGGAAATCCGAGCTTAGGTTTGTATATTGTAGTGTCTCATTTATGTAATAGTTAATGTTGTTCAAGAAGTTATCATCATCCAACTGTTGGGTCTAAGTATGCTCTCCGCGGCGCCTCCAACTTACTCTTTGGTTATTGCAAGATACTTTTAAGGGAACCTACGATAGTACAAGCAACATTTTTATGTCTTTGGAGACCAAAAGATTTTAAAAAGCTTAAATTACAAATCTTCCTGCCAGATGCCTGCCGTGGTGGGCGAAGGTCCGCCTGCGACGCAACAGGTTGCGAGTTCGATTCCCGCCTCGGGACAAATATTTGTACGATCTGCAATTATTTATTCAGGGTGTTCTAATCGTTTTTCTATATATAGTAAAAAATATCTATGTATGTAATATTTGTTTTAAATATATCAGTCATCTAGTACCCATAACACAAGCTCTGCTTAGCTTGGGGCTAGATGATGTTGTGTGGATTGTCTAACATTATTTTTTATTTATTTTAATACCTCTAATTTGGGGAGGAATTGAGAAGAAGAATGAATGATGAAGAATTTATGTTCTGTCTTCCTAGAGTTAAACCTGTAAAAGACAGTTTAAATGTTGATGGTGACATCCTTCTAGTGTAAGCTTATTATCCTTCGTCATCCTTCCAGGAAGCAAGCCCAAAGGTAACACAGGCACCTGCAAGGTGGACAAGGCAGACCCTCGTTCGAGGTACCATTTCGTCAAGTACGTGAAGAGACATGGACGCACTGTCAAGCTATGGGAATGCGGCATTTGTAAGTTATTTTACATTCATTTTATTTAAATCAATACTTAATTATTTTGTATATCTGATAGACCTTGGTTCAGACACAATCTCACCTGATGGAAAGTGAAGTTATGACTGACGGTGTATCACGAAGGTCCAGAAGACACTTATTTATTCACTTTGTTCTTTAAAAGACCCAGGTTATAAGGTAGTCGGAAAAACAGAAACAGGCACGCGTTTGTTTGACGTCTATAATGGAAACAATTAAATAAGCTGTGTTCATAGCAAATCTCCAAGATTTAATTTAAAAAAGGTCACCAGACTTATTTTTTAAGTCTTCTACAACCGTTATTTCTCTTAAAATAAAGCTTACGTATCTTAGTATAAAAAAATCACATGCTTATTATTTAAAACTAAAAAACGCTGTTAGACCTCAAATAGTTACAAGTGGGAAGAGGACTTTATCAAGAAAGGGTTTACTGAATATTTTCATGCTTAAAATAAAACACACAAAAAACACCACCATGACACAGGGATTGAATTTTTTGTGAGGTCTCTATGAAACATTAAAAAAAATTAAACAATCTTGCTAATTCCAGGTAGTCGTGAATTCCAACACCAGTATACGCTAATGCGTCATCTACCGACACACACTGACGAACGAAACTTCCACTGCGACGTGTGTGGCAAGAGCTTTAGGCAGCTCTCTACGCTGAGTCAGCATCGAGCCATACATTCTGCAGAGAGACCCTATGCTTGTGAGGTAAATGATCAAGAGGTCGTCCTAGTCAGATTTTGGTACGGCTGGTTTCAACAAAGACAAGTCATGTGCGCAGGAAAAATTGGTACAAAAATGTGTACTGAAACATAGGTGCAATATTTATTCTCTAACTTTTTAATCCATGATGTTGTTACTAAAAATGTATTGAGCAATTTTGGAACAATTATTATTACAGCAGCAGTAAAATTTTTATGTAGAAATACTATGTTGGTTAATTTGCGTGTGAAATTGAAAGAGGTTTTGATTTATATTAAGGGCGCATACAACCTCAACTCTGTGCGAAAAGGCACATTATGATTTTGCGTTCATAAGAGAGAATTTCAGCACTCTCGTGCGAGGAAGTTCGAGTATTTGTTCAGTGTCAAACTGTCAGTGCCTAGCAGTCGTGCTGGGTGTTTTTCGCTGTTTTTCGCGTTGGGCCTATAAACCAGCATTCGGCTTACAATGATTATTATTTCCTAGGTAACAAACCTTTCCTCCATCTATTTCCTTTTTCCTCTCCCTAATTTGCTTACCTTATTTTATCATATTATATATTTATCTTTATTTTATGATCACCTATATTTACAGCCTAAACTACTGGACGCAAACCTTCCCTAGGCCTTTATTCTCTATTGCCAATCTAAACGTCACTTAGTTATGACAGCGGCGTGGGATCGAATAAAACTGTATTTAAAACACGTTGTGCCGTTACCAGGTTTAGGGAAGGAATCTTGAAGTACAGTCCATAATCCACGCTGATAATTGGGATCACAAGAAGCTGTTGCCTGATACTTCAACGGTGGATATTCCTACGTCACTTAATACTACAAAATCAAAATCAAAGTGCTTTATTTCCTTTCTTGGACATGTCACAAAAACAAATTTACATGAGTAATACTGGGAAATAAAGTGATAACTATGATTCATTGTTCGCTTCATTATTTTTAAATTAAAGTAAAGAAGCGAACAAGAAACCTTTACCTTGGAAACCAGTGGAAAGTATAAAAGTTGTGCAAATACTAAGCCGGCATCCTGCCGACCCTGCAAGGGTCTCTGAATCCTATCCTCCTCCTCTCATGAATCCTATCTCTCTAGGTGTGCAACAAAACCTTCAACCGCGTATCGACCCTCATCTCACACCGCAAGACTCACTCCGACGAAAAGCCCTACAAGTGTCACATCTGTCCAAAAGGCTTCCACCAGAAAGGTCGCGTTATTTATCTCTACTGATATGTCATTTACATAGACACTATTTAAACGCAACAGGTATTATAATAGCAAACTTAGCAGTTGAAACGAAAACTGGTTATTGTTAAGATTGTTTGCAACAATCTGTAGGTAGCTCAATTGTTTCAATAATAACAATTTGTTTATTTTATTTGATTGTAGTTTTCTTCTAACGCTTTATCTTTATTAGTTAGATTACATACCAATAGTTTTAATAATTTTGGTTCAGTAAAATTTTACTATGATACATTTTAACGAACTGATTTTTCTTTTCCCATCAGGAAACCTTCGTAACCATTTGTTCACGCATACAAACGAGCGGCCTTATCGCTGCAATGTCTGCTACAAAGGCTTCAACCAGCAATCCAACCTCGTCTGTCATAAAAACAAGGTATCTATCCATATATGAGCTATTATAGTATAGATTTTTGTTCTTCCAAATCTAAAATTATCAATAACAATGACATATTTCAGCTCGATCTATTTAGAAAATAAATATAAATAAACTGCAAACAGTTTAATCCAGCATTATTTATTTTTATATATTTTTTATAAGGCCAACTATAACAGGTTAACAACGCGGCATAATGTCATTATGGATAAGCCTTATGCAGAATACGGACTTAGTCTTTTGTGTTAACTTATAAATGTACTGATTATTAAGTATAACGTTACACTTAACACACAAAATAACGATTACATATTTGTAATCGTAAATAATTCATAATTAATGCTGGACAAACCACACAGCATCATTTTCAATATAAAGAGGACTTTTGTTATGAAATTATATATCATAACAGTAATAACAAATTACACTAATTATTTTATGTTAATATTAATAATAATAATGCCGGACAATCCACACAGGATCATCTAGCCCCAAGCTAAGCAGAGCTTGTGTTATGGGTACTAGATGACTGATGATGATGGACTAGATGATGCTGTGTGGATTGTCCAGCATTATTTATTAATTTAAAAAAATATATATTATTACATGGATAGATATATTTAGAAAACGACCAGAACACCCTGAACAAATACCTGAAGATCGTACAAATATTGGTCCCGATGTGGGAATCGAACCCCAACCTCCTGCGTTGCAGGCATGTTAAGTTGATTCGCGTAGTGTTTTCAGGCACACCCAGAGAACAAAGGTGGAGCTGCGTCGGCGCGCGCACCGCGCCCTTCCGCTGAGACCAAGCCTGAGGAAAAGAGGTAAACAGAAGCACTATGCCAAACGAATCCTTCTCTATGACAATGATATCGTCGCTAAATCGACACTACATTAGATGTAATTTGTATTTTGTGACGTTTCCAAGAGTCCTGTAAAGTCTAAAGGAAATAAAGCGCTTAGATTATGATTTTTCTCAATCTCTCCGTGCAAATGGGATTTCACTCTCGCGTCTGGAGTGTCTTTAATCTATGGATGCTAAATGGTGAATTCTTCTTGCCATCTCGGCAATGAAACTATTGTCCTATTATAAAGGATGGGTAAGACAAGAAAACATTACACCTAATTATTTACTTTCGTCATTATTGTTGTTCATGTTAACTAGTTATTTCTTTTTTCATCATTGGCTGTTCCTTACTTTTAAAGTTCAGCGACCCGAACTGCTTCCAATAGGATTAGTTGCCTTTTTTGTCTACCCATTGTACATATACATGTTACCTATTGACCCCATCAAAAAAAAATTGTAGTTCGATAAAGAAAAAGATCAATCAGGAAACAGCGAGAGAAGAGATGAACGGGATAATTTTGAACCAACTCATTCATTTGACGAATCAGAATACTTTAACTCTACTTGAAAACTCCAGCGGGGCAATCGATGGGTACTTTGTGCGATTTCGCTAATTAATTCTAGCCTTTTAATATCCATGTAACATATATGAAATCATAACAATGTTTTTCTTCATAGGCCACAAAAAGACTACTGCGAGGTATCATCCTCAGTAGGACCATACCTCTCCAACGAAGGCTCCACAGCTTGGCAGAACCGTCCCTTCGAATCCGCTGAATGGGGTCTCACCAGCGGGGTCATAGTGGACCCCATCAAGACGTACCAGATGGAAGTGGCGGTGGCGACCAAGCAGACACCGTTTGCACTGCTGAAGCCGGACAATGCGAGTCCCGTGCTTGTGAAGGTTGTGGATACTTCGCTGCCTGGGGGCAAACAGGTCAGTTTAGTGTAACATACTTCACTGCCCAACGAGTGTTGTACGAATGGAGGGTGTTCTGCAATGCTGAACCATTTGTACGTCATGAGCAATGAAAGTGTAAACACTTTTACACTAATTGTGTTAATAAATATAAATAAATTTTGTAAACAGATGCTGGTTCCTGCGACTGCAGAAGATCTTCGAACTTGTGGAAAAATTGTCGTGAAGGAAGAAAACGACATCGAATCCCAGGTAAAAACGATATTTGCATCAATATTTTCATGAGATTTATCTGTTTTTCTTTATGTAAATATGAGCGAGTTAACATACTTTGTTGTTCTTGTTGATCTTCACAACTCCCTTTCTCATCCATAATCATCAGTATATATTTAGTCCACAGCTGAACATAGGCTTCCCCCAATTTGCGGTATGCGGCACCATGATGAATTTCTCAAACTACGACAGTTCTAAAGTAAAATATCTTTACTACTTCTTGGATGAAACAAGGCAACAAGCAATAACCCAAACACTATTTTCAGGAGATAGATGTAGAATCAAGTGGTGACATCCTCCACTCTGACGGGGCGGTACAGATCCGAGTGCCAGTGGTAGCGACGGTGGTGCCTCGGATCACTGGTGGTAGACTACATCTGTACGTGGAGGAGCCACGCTGCGCTTACCACACCACTCTGTCTGCGGACGGTAAGTTTGACTTATTAGACAAGATATAGGCAGTGTCAATTCAGATGTACCTCTATAAGCTAAAAGAATCGAAAGAATTTCGAAAGGTGTGTTATGGAGTAGTGTCAATTCAGATGTATAAACTAAACGAATCGAAATTCGAAAGATGTTACTAATTAACAAGTTTCAAGCTATGTTCAATCTGAAAACAATGTGCAGACAAGAGTGGCATAAAATATATAAACTAGGAGTCTTCAAAACACTAAACTTATATCGTCATTATAAGTACTTATTAAATCACTTTACTACTCAGTAACGATACTAAATAAAGAAGATTTTGTGAGTAACGTTATTAGATTATAAAAACTTAGGTAACGATGATCAAAAGGTTAAGGACTGAGCGTCGCTGATTTTCAGTCCCATCTGAAAAATGTCTGCTGTTGCCACAAAGTATAATGATAAGTGCAGCGATTGACGAACAAATGATGATGATAAACAAAACAATAGCGACCAATACAATCAATCCTACATTTTGTGAGTGGCATGTACCGTGGGGTCGCAACTTGATAAAATCATTC
Source organism: Eupithecia pulchellata (assembly GCA_963931895.1). Taxonomy (NCBI): domain Eukaryota; kingdom Metazoa; phylum Arthropoda; class Insecta; order Lepidoptera; family Geometridae; genus Eupithecia; species Eupithecia pulchellata. The sequence goes on along the minus strand of OZ007534.1, from coordinate 5,403,160 downwards.
CAACTCAGTCCTTGGATGTTGTAAGAAAAACTGGCAGGGGAAGCAGCTTCCATCGCAAAACCTCTTTTGCGATCACCAATTCTCCTGCCAAACATGGTGATTTGGCAAACCATTGTTAAAACATGGGTTTGTACAAACGTTGAATGTAACAGTGCTTAAAAGGTAAAGGAACATGGTACAGTGGAGTTTATGAAAGCATACCCCCTGTTACGTTCGAAGTATTTTTTATGAATAGAGAACTGTTTTAAAAGTAGCATCTTTGTATAAGATAAAGATAGCAAGACTTTTATAATAAAAACAAGAAACGTAATTCATAAAAACTAAAACTCGTCTAGCAGCAGTGTATCAGCTGACAATGAACGCCCCTAACCACTACACCGTTTATCGTCACTATAATTCTTCAATATATTTCAATTTATTTTATCCAACATCATTTAATTCCTTCCAGTTGGCGAAGTCAAGATCGAGCCATGTTCAGAAGACAATCCGGACGTTCCACGTTGTCTCTCGGAACCCAACCCGGGACCTTCAACGCAGCGCGAGCCGCGCTACATCGAGCTCAATACCAGTTACAATAAGACTGGCGGTTTGTCAGGTTATTACCCGTCTGAAGCCATTTATCATTTATCATTACCAAACGTAGAGGAAATTATTGTGAAGATCTAGTCACGTGCCGATATCCTGAACGCCGCAGTGTCTCAAGAGTTATACTTTGAAAAATGAACGAAGCTGATGGATTAAGTCGGATCGCACAAATAGAACACGACCGATCCTATCTCTCGCTGACTTTACTATGAAAATGATTCTGTCATTTATTTATTAGAGATTAGATACGAAAGAAGTCCGTTGGTGCATTGCTTGAAGCAACTTGTATGTTGTTCGTTTGGTGGTCATCGTTCCTCTACGTTCGTTTTTCAAAGTAAACCCAACCTTCTCCTACGCGACGCGAGCCGCGGAATATCATACTCAATTCTTATTACATTATGATTATGATTTTCACCTTCCTATTTTTTTCATAATGACCAAACGTATAGAACCTATCCTCGAGGCGGCACTACGCAGCACGTACCGCGGTATATCAGTACGAGTTATAACGATACTAGTGGAATAAAATGCTGGACAATCCACACATCATCATCTAAGCCCGACCTAAGCAGAACTCAGTGTTTTAGATTGTCAGTTTAATAACGATCTGGATCACTTATCATTTATCACTAATATCTAAGTAATTGGCAGCGTCATGTGAAGATTGAGCCATGTTCCGCGATATCTTGATTCACGCCATATTTTTCATAATTGGAGAGGCCATTTTCTTGTAGTTTAAGACCAACCATTATTATTTTCAGGTTCTGTAATATCGTCTACGTGTTCGATGCCTGCACCGTCAATATCGCCGCCGCTTGACCTCATCGCGATGGATTTGTTTGAGCCCATGGAGTGCATGCCTTTAGGTGAGTTATTGAAGACCCTGGCAACATCCACTGGTCATCCAACGGTGGTTGTTACCACGGATTGTAGATTTGATCGGAAGATTTTGTAAATCTCAGTATCCAGGAAATAAATATACGTAAGCTAAAATCTTCATTTGGGTAAATCTTACCCAGACTTTGTTTTTTCCAGGGCCTCAAATAACAGCTGTTGACAATATTGACCACCCGCCTCCGTCTGATGATTCTGACATATTTATTGGAGAATTCGAGGTGAGAAGTATACTACGTACAGTGCGCGTCAGAATTAAGTACCCCCCTTGTATATAACCTATTTTCGACTACTTCTAATTCCCTCGTAACTTGTCACAATTTTTCACATGCGAAAATTTATCAGGCCGCCGCCGCTCAGTATTGAACTGCCTTTCCATAATACTCAAAGTCTGAAATTACCAAAAATAAACAACTTTTGTGTCCCACATACATTGAGATAGGGGGGGTACTTGTATGTGACGCGCACTGTACCTCTTATACTATTTGATGACCTCTGTGGCACGGTGGGCGAAGGTCCGCCTGCGACAAATGTGTATGAGTTCTCACCGTTTTCTGTGAATGTAATTAAAAAAAAATATAAGATATTTATTATTTTATAGAAAACACCCATAACAAATGTTTGCAAATCTTACAAATATTTGTTCCAAGGCGGGAACCGAACCCATAACCTCCAGCGTCGCAGTTGGACCTTTGTCCGCTGCGATACATTGGTCGTCATATCGTCATATGACTACTACATATTTAAACTATAGTTCGACCGAAACCGCTGTACCGCTCCCTAAGAAAGTGCGGCGAAGTGGGGGCCGAGGAAAAAAGAGCAAGAATACACATGAGATCGATATTGTCGGATATATCTTACGATATCGTACCAATATAAACAATATTTTTGTTTTATATATTATATCGATATGTTTATATTTTTTTATAACTAAATTATCTACAGATATTCTGACAGAGCTTCTGCTTCAACTTCATCTTCCGTTTCGCCATCGGAATTTGAATCAGAGTCGTTCTGCAAATTTATAATTAATGGATCGATAATAATATCAAATCTACTATCGCGATCCCAGTAACTGTTTTCATTTTTTTGGACATGATCATCACATTTCTGCCATTTTTCCGCCGTGAACTCCGAAAACAATGTATTCAATAAGTTTATCTTTTCATCTAGAGAAGAGTTAATATGGTTATGAGCTATATTGTTTTTAATATCAGCCCAGACTAACTCTATGGGATTCAAATCCGGATGGTACGGCGGTAATCGTAGAACAGTATGTCCATTGGCTTTCAGCAGTTCATCAATTCTGTACACGGGCTCTTTTTGTGTATTATCGATAAGAAGTTGCAGTTGAGATTTTGTCATAGCTTCCGAAAATTCAACATTGTGGCGCCGTAACCAGTTCTGCATTTCGGTTTTGAGGCTTGCTATGGTTGGCTTCTTGTCAACCTGAACGCTGTGGTAAGACGCGTTGTCCAAGACAACCACAGAATTCGGAAGCAATTTATCTTTTAACTTTTCATCTACCCACTTATAAAAAGTAGGCCCGTTCATGTCTCCATGATAGTCGCCGGTCTTAGCATCTGATTTGAATATCGTAAATGCACCATCAACCAAGCCATTTCGACATCTAGCGTGAAGAATTACCAAACGCCGTCCTTTTCCAATATCAGCATGAATTCCAGGTTCGGACGATGATTGCCAACATTTGCTTACATGGTGACTGGCGTTAATGTATGTTTCATCAAGGAAATATATGTTGCGGTTTTGCGTTCTGTAATTTCTGATTTGTGTTAAGTATTTTTTCCGCCACACTACAATATTAGGCTGCTCTATAAGGAGATGTCTCTTCGATTTGCATTTTTTGAAACAGTAACCTATTGTGTGTAAGAGGCTCCTTAGAAATTCTCGTCCACAATTTAATATGCCATCTTGTTTCAAACTTGAAAGTAACTTACGGACACTTGGCACTCTTTTTTCAAATTCATAAAACTGATGAATTTTTCTTCTGATAACTCCTAAATCAAAATCATCAACAACATGTTTTTTCTTTATAGTTTTTGGTTGTTTTGGCGAATTAAATTTCAATCGGCCCAAATTTTCAGTTGATGAATTGCCCTCTTTTATCACATTTCTTGCGGTTTTTTCGCAGTACCCCGTAGCGTCTGCCACGATTTTGGCAATATTTGCATCACTTTTATATTCAAAGCTCTCTCTGTCTGCTTTTCTTTTCTTAAAATATTCGGCCACTTTAAAAATTATGGCCTTGACATCACGAGATAGCGCTCGCCCCATCTTTGGATATTTATCTCATGTGTATCTGACATAGACCGTCCGGTACAAAGGCGACCTACTGCCGTGAGCGTCGACGGCAGACTGATGGATCGGAGCGGCCGATACTTCCCCCCCGTCTCGCCGCGCGCATACCTCAGGAGCGGTACAGCGGTTTCGGTCGAACTATAGCTAGTAATTGGACAACTTGTTGAAGTAATTTTTTTTTTGGCGTACCTATGTACGAAGTTGACTTTTATGGCCACTAAACCTTATCGCTTCGCTAAACTATGCAAAATAAAACTGACAATGGCATTAAAAATAACTTTAACTGCCTAAAGAAACTTTGAAACTTCCTTTATTCGACATAATACGATGTAATAAACATTATCCTAGCAGAATTTTTTTCGAAGCATTACTAGATTTTTATTATTCATCGAAAAAATACGATTTAGGTATTTTGCATCGCAAAAAAATCTGCGTTTTTTTGCAATAGGTATGTAACTAACGATTTGTTTACATTACATACATTTTGAAAGTAGGCTCAGCTATATAATATGACAGATTAACTGTCCAAAGATCCTAAACGTCTGTGTTCAGACTTGAATAACAGTCCGCAGACCGTATGTGGTCTATTTTTGTATATATATATATACAAGTCCTAAAGAGTCTCTGGGGCTGTGGACGTGAATCTTTTGGTTGGTTAGCATCTTGTGCAAGTCGCAAAATGTGCAGGTCTTTTAATTAGCAGGTCGTAAAACGTGCACATCGTTAATTGAGCACGTCGCAAAATGTGCAGGTTTCGTAATTTAACACAAAACGAAATCATTTACATCAAGGTGTCTTTCGACAGTATAATAATTTCTCGGCAGTGAATGCCCCATTAAAAGTCGAGGATATAATAGTTCTTCGACAAAGTTTGAGTGAGTATAGATACAGATAAACCGAGATAGCACCTTAAAGAATAAAGGAGTAAATATATAGTTTCTTATTTTACAACTTTAGAAATAAAAATAAAGATATTCCTGAATTATTACTGTTATTTATTTACTTTTTGTATGAAGATAATGCTTATTATGCGACTTGCACTTTACCCTATGGTACCAATCTTATACATAGGTACTAATTGTGGATATTCAGATTGTAAAATAGTTTGTTAGTAATTTTATTCTGACAGAAATTCCGTATTATTATTATTTATATTATATTATTATATGTAGGCATATAGTTTATCTATTTTTAATTTAACAAAGTAACTCACAGGAGGAATAATATTACATTTTTATTTTCAGGAAAGTATCCAGCTGTCGGATTCTGACTAAATTATGCATGAGACCTTTTTTTATTTTTTTTTCGCACATTCAGAGAATGAAATTTTGATTTAGCTATAAGCAAAAATGGTTTTAAGTTTACTATAACTAATAAATGTTTGCATGGCAATCTTTTGTTTAGGATTCTAGCATAGTTTTATGGAGACAAGCATTTCAAAAGTTTTATTCCAATACGTGGCCGTGTGGTGCCGGCATAGAATTTCACCACCCCAACTCTTCCCGTAGGTGTCGTAAAAGGCGACTAAGGGAAACACAGCAGGGGGCGGGCAGCAGCGCCTTCTGCAGAACAACTACACCGAACTGCGATCCCCAACCCGCATGCCCAGCGTGGGGATTATGGGCAATAACCCCCAAATAATGAACAATGCCATCTATGATGCTCATCAGGAGAGGCCTATGTCCAGCAGTGGACTATTATAGGCTGTTGATGTTGATGATGATGTTGATTCCAATACGTTACAGCTATCGAGCTGTAACGTATTGGAATACAACTTTTCAAATTCATTTTCAGACAGTACTGTATCAGCAAAGTTATGAGTTCTACTGCCTATATCTTGGCGAAATAAAATGACTTGAGTATCAGGTCTTAGGGGTACCAATTAATATGTGCCAAAAATTGGATATGCGTTCTCAAAGACGAAATTTTCAAATTCAGGACTTAGGAGGATATAAGAAATACCAAGTACTTTTTTGGCATACGAGTAAGATAAAATACAGTTATCTAAAATACTAATGAAAGTCATTTGAATGTTTACATGATTACATAAAAACCGGCCCTAGGCTAGGCGTTTTTCCATTGAAGACCTTGACTACGACCTAGCTAGGAAGATCTAGCACTGGAAGTAAGGAATGTATGCACCTTTTTTTCTTAATATAAGTATCTACCCTCATCTATAGGCACTTATTTTTATCAACGTCTGCATCAAATGCAGCTGAATAATATTCTTTGCACTAGCACAATCGCAAAAAGGGCCAATTTCCGTTCGTCAATGCAAATAATGGCATTATGACGAACGATGTCGTTATCGTTGCGATATCATATTGTGTCGACACGTGGACGGAAATAGGCCCTTTGGCGGCCGGATAGGGGCAGATTTGTTCGGAAAATTGTTCATAGATGGCGTTAGTAGTACGCTAAATGAAAATAAATAGTCAATTTTTCTTGACAAAACTCTTAAAATGTTAAACATAATCTATTTGTAAATTAATGGTTTTAAAATTTGACATTATACCTAATTACAAAGTGATTTCCTCACATTATATTCTAAAAATAAAACTTTTATGATTCCACTACTCCCCACTAGATGGCGCTAAATGTAACATAAAACGAATGTGGAATAAAATGAATAATGCGTTAATTAACTTACGATGTATAAGTTATGCAATTGGAAAAGGGACCTAGATAATCCAATCTCATTCTTTATCTTAATGACTTATTAGAATAATTATTTCACAACACCTTCCGCAGGTTCGCTCATTGTTCAGTAGATGTCAAGGTATCTTTATTTAAATCCTACTGTCAATCCTTTTATACCAGCGGCCTGTGGGTTACGTATACCAAAGCGTCCTTCAGTGCCCTACGAGTCCTTTATAATAATTTGTTTAGGGCGATGGTGGGGCTGCCCAGACACTGTAGTGCGTCAGGCATGTTTGCTGACGCACACGTGAAGGACTTCTACGCTGTAATTCGTCACAAAATAACATCCGTCAGACACAGGATGCTGGGCAGCACCAACAGCTTGCTAGGGGTTCTGTTGGACAGACATTGCAGTAGCCTGCAAAGGCACTGGATGTCAAGTCTAATGAACCCTTATGCTAAACAAATTTATTATGTCAATTAAATTTATTGTAATCGGCTGATGTGAGTGTTATTTTGACCGCGAACGTATTTTTGACCGTGTTTGTAAACTGTACTACTTATACCTAACTTTATACTAAACTCTAAATATGGATGTAATTGTCTGAATTAATAAATGAATTTGAATTTGAATTTAAAAGATCTAAGTAGCTTTTACTAGACAGGTTTGCAAAACATCTAGATAATAATATTGAAATAATTATTTATTCATTACTTTCGCACCGGTTACTACCAAGCTGCCGTGTAAATGAATAGCAATAGGTCATCAAAAGCTCATCCTAAAGGTCATCAATGGTCAATGGTAGATACTAGAGATACTTTGGCTTAGTCGCCAAAGTACACAGTCGTGGTATGATACCAACCAGTTCTTTTACAAAAAAAAAAAAAACATTTTCTACCAACGATTCTGCTCTACGTTGCGTAGGTAGGGATAGGTTTAATCTAGTGAAGAAAATACCAAAAAGTTCAGGACTAAAAAAATAGATACAACTTATGGACACTTTTATAACTTGTCTTTCCTCTCCCAATATGGTTTTCTGGAAGAGAAATCTTTTTAGAGTTAAGCTTGCCTTTGCTATTATTTTATATCTAAATGTTTTAACGTTTAGTGTATATGATCGTGCAGTAACGAATTAAGAACTTAATGCGTAACAAACTCATATGTTTCTAGAATTATACATAACTAGAACCCTATGGTTCTTTATGTAACCAATTTAATTTTTATCCAACAATCCAACACCAGTCATTACAGCTAATGACAGATAAGCGGCGTCCACACGGGCGACCGCAGACGTGCGACAAAAAATCGCAATAACATTTAACAAGAAGAATGTGACAATAAAACGCGAATTACGCTCGTCCAGCTTTTTACCAAAGAACTGCGCGTGGCCCGCACGCGACCCAAATATTAAAACTAGTGTTAGATCTGACACGCGGCTTTTCCCACCAATAAATAGTCTTGGCAACCCTGTCTTTATCAACATACATCGCAAAATCAACCATATCTCGACTGAATTAGGTACCGATTCCCTTGCGAGCAACTGTTGTAATTTCCCAAACGTTCACAAAGTAATTTGACTATTATATACCGGAGTTACGGTTGACATTCGACTGCGCTGGAGCTAATAAAGTTAGGGTTATCCCCAACGGTCTAATACCGCCCCCGACAGTTATCGAAGAATGCTTCGGCACGTGTTGAAATGCGTTTTTTATCGAATTTTTATTTCGTCGTGCGAACAAGAGTGTCTGGTACGGACTTGCGGACACAATGCCTTTATTGTGGGACCGATTGGAGATTTCTATAGGTTTTGTAAAGAATAGGTTGTTAGACCATTGGAACTGTGAGGGATTACGCTTTCTCGTTTTAGTGAAGCCGTCACTAAGCTACTGAAAATTTTGCGAAAACCATTAAATACTTATAGTAATTATATAAAAGGGACTGTATTATTTTTAAAATTTTGATCTACTGGGAAAATATTAAGTACTGAATCCTAAAACTTATGTAGCAATACCTAATCTTTAGTCGCTTCCACGTCACTTTGTTTTGCTGACTACTAGTTATCAGGTGTCAATTATTTCAAAGTTCATTCTTACTTTATAATAGCGTAAAATCCTCAACTGCACTCAAACAGTAAGCTATCAATTTCACAAAACATCATTAAAACAAACAAAGGGCGACAGTAATCCCTTTCGAGAACTTTGCCCCTACATCATTTGATAACTTTGCCCCAATATCATTTCATATTTTGATTATGATATCAATGTCACCCACTCTCATACAATGCCCGGCAGTTTTTTATAATCTTTTGTCCGTTAATACACATATTAACCCATTTAAAGTCGCGTGGCGATGAAATATTTCTGACGTATTTATAATAAAATTATAGTGTGTGAATGTTCTCTTTTTATGAGTCAAATGGATAATTTCATTTGGAAAGTGCGGCAAGAATTATACAAATTTATAAAATCATTACTTTCGTGATTTTACAAAGTATAAAAAAATATTAACAGTCCCTTAAATTTTGATGTAAAATTATTTAAGAATATAAATTATTTTATTACTAACCCGCCCCCGGTTCGCAAGAGTGCAAATATGCTGATACCACCTATCTATTAAAAATTTCTATATGTTTATAAAACCTCATCAAAATTCGTTGCGTAGTTTTAAAGGTCTTTAAGCATACTTAGGAACAGACAGACAATGGGAAGTGACTTCGTTTTAATCTCTTTCGTTTAAAAGTATGTAACGATTTACAAGAGGTAAAGGTATGTGCGTAAGAACTCCGCATTTTATTAGGCATTCAATTCACGGTTCTGCTCATATTTGTCTACCGTACCTTTTTGTATAACAATATTGATCAGTTTATAATCATCTAAGCGTAGTATGTAACAATTAAATTTGACAAGTCAGAGGGCTACCTCTATTTGTAATTTTAATGGTTACTACGTAAATAAAGGTACAGCCCAGTGTTTTCCGCATAAAGGAGTATCTATGAGCAGAAAACACTGGGCTGCCTACAAAGGGGTAGGCACTGACGCGGACCAATGACTTCCATGACAACTGATGTGCCTCGCTGCATTCGTCACTCAGCCGCCTCTGCTATTTCCAATCTTTTAAACTAGGACAAAACTATGGTTAGTTGCTGATATTCATATGAATGATTGATTGGTCGTTTACTTTATCGTAGACATTTTAAAATAGAACTCCGGGCAGATGGATAGGTTCTTTATTTTCTCTATAGTGATGATCCAAGATAAGATCAGATAAAGTTGATTCCTATTGGCTCTGATGACTATGAAAAAGCAATAAAATAAAAATGACTCAGGATCTAAATGTCACTTTTTAGTTGCTGCATATTGTTCTGTGGTATTTTTTTTAATTGGTAAATCCAATTACCTGTGGAACTAGGCTCCATTTTGTAAATAAAAAAATGGTGGACCCACCAATAGAGTTCTCAAAAAGTACAAACTCATTTTCCTAATGAACGATGTTCACCCGTCAGCGGCAGACGCGCGACTGGCGCGCACGCGACCGCCACGCGTCGCGGATCAACAGGATTGGTCACAGAGCCGTCGCCACCGTCGGCGTCGCCTGCGCAACTCTTGCGACTGACGACTCTATCGTAGGATTTCTAACAGCGCAGACGGACGCTCGAGGATTTGTCGCTCTGTTGACGGTAATGAGGTATGACATTGCCTTTTTATTGTGTTGTCAGATACAATTATTTGGGGGTGGAGAGGAGAGTAACTGATTATGGGCTGAGTTTAGTTGTGGGTTTTTGTCGGCTTCATGTAGTTACCTAAATTATTCTTGTGTCAATTTAAACTTGTGAAAAATAATTGTTATAAGAATAATTTGATACTTACAGAAAGTGCCTTTGTAAAATATGGTTTTCGCATCATCGACCTAACCTCTTCTGCTACCGGACATAGGTCCTCCCTCATGAGTCCCTTATTTACTCTCGTCTAGGGGATAAGGTCATATTTGGGAATTATGGCATTACTGCTGGGTATACGGCTTGGATTTAGGATTGCATTGGACCTGTTATATTATTCGTTGTGTCAGAGACTGACCTTAAAAGCTTTGTTATACCTAAGTATTCAATTTGAAACCAACTAGCCAATTCTAAAACAATACCTAAAACACAAACCTTTCACAATACAATGACATACAGATTGTTTTCCCTCGCGGCCATTTCATCGTACAATCGAAACAATAATTTGAATGGAGATTGCAGGAAAAAATGAATTGCTCGCTGCAGGCAGCGTATCCCACGCATGGGCGAGAACGCAAATTGTTCCGTAACCTGATTACAACTAGTTGTCTTTGCCACCCGGGCCCGCCCGCTGCGCTGACTAGTAGGGAACTAGCTACTGGATGAGATAAGCAAAAATAGTTTATATTAAGCGAGATATATTTACCTAAATTAACGATGTATAATTTATTTTGCATGAACGGGTTGTAAATAGGTATAATCAAAACGTTTTTGATTGTACATTGTCATTAATCAAAGGATTGTTATAATTTATCCAACCTACTTGAATAAACAATACATAGATAAATAATTACGAAATATGCTGTTGTGCTTGTGATTCTGTTGTTAATTACAAATTGTCATTGGTTACTAACCCAGAGTTAGTTGACTTAACCCTCCCACAGTAGCGAATTTAAATGCATAAAGGTACAGCACAAAATAAGAATTTAACTACGAGTTTAACCAAAGTATTATCTAACTGAACTAACCTTGCTATCCTAGCCTGGCGCAAGTGGGTATATGAGCAATTATTGCTATCAATTAATTAATTAATTATTACCGGTTACCTATAGCCGTTGATAGCAACGGCTAATAGGTAACCGGTAAATATGCACTCATATACGTTGAGCTTTAAACTTCCATCAAAATCATGCTATAGTAAATTCATGCCTCCGGATTCTATTTTTAGACTTTACTGGGAATAACATAATAAAGATGCTATGGTAAACAATCGTAATATTATCGTAATTAATAAATTATGACTTCATGAATATTTTTATAATCTCGAATTATTTTCCCGGCCAAAGTTTAGTTTAGTTTTTGCGCGACCAAGAACAGTAATTGACTTTTATATAAACAAAGGAGCTTAGTGATCAATACTCGTAAATGCTATACCTAAAAGATATTGTAAATTATAATTGTATACAATAATTTATTGATTTATTCGCGTGTTTCACCTGATGTCAATACTGAAATGAATAAATAAAGTCCATTTATCAGAAGATCACTTCTAAAATATGTATCACTTCTAGCATAAAACTTACATCCACGACGAATCAACAAACCGCCAGATTTCTATATAAATTCATTATATTCGAACGGGATGCATTTTGATAATTCAATTTTGCTGCGGCTGGCTGTGGCTGATTCATTTCGCTTTTTATTGCTTGAAATTGAGTTTGTTCTGATCTAACATATAGTACCCTTAAAATAATCACATATTTATTTAGTGAATCATTTATAAACGAAACCACCTACAAATTTCCACATATACGAGTATGTTTGGCAAAACGTTGATCGGATGATTTAGTTTAATTTACGTTTTAGATAAAAGTTTTCATACATTTCACGTGCGATTTAATTGACAAATTTGCTTATTGACTGATTATCTCAGATACCATAAACATGACCCTAAACATAACAAATACATAGCAAATAAGTACTTATGAGTTTATGCTAGGATCGCATAAAAACCATAATAGTTATTTTACATTAAGTAGGTATGTAGATACTCTACTTCTTTATAAATTTATTCTTCTTATAGAAATAAAATGCCACATCACTTTCCATCAAGTGAGATCGTGGTCAAACGGAGGTCTATCACGATAAAAAAACTTGTCAATATAAAATACAATCATCAAAACTCTTAACCAGATTTTATTGAAAAAGGAAACTCTTCAAACATACCTAGAGACGATTATAATTAGAGTCACCCTCACAATCTGGGCAGGGAAGGGCAGAGCCCTTACGCAATAACTGCATCGTGTAATTTGATTTTTATTTTGATCTCATTGGTCCTTGATTGTAACCCTGAGGCGTACGTACTTATTATTCGGCTTTGCTAATGTTCACTTGGTTGTTAGTTTTTGTGTATTCTTTAGTAATCTAAAACTAACCATAGTAATCAATAATATACATTACTAAGATACCGTAGCTTAATAATAATAATACATTGTTGTGATAGGCGTCCGTACTCTCCCCATAGCTAAACAACCCAGTCCATCTAGCCACCCATCACAATAACTTTTTTTACCTATAATTTTCATTTGCAATAGGACTTTAATCTTCAGGCGTATCTTATTGTACAAACGCGGATGATACCCAGCACTCGCGTTTAAAATTAACTCTCATTAAAGGCCTATGGTTGCTGGTTATGGCCCCATGCATGCATCCCAATGGACCAGTTCACTTTATGGCCCGTGTTCATGAAAATGGGATACAATAATAATACATACGTATTGTTCAAATTGCTAATGTTTAAGCATCACTTAGCTCCAAAAAAGCAGAATTAATTTGACTGTGCCTAGAATTAGCTAGTTAGAGCTTCTCGGAAAAGTTACGTGACATCAAACAAAATAAAAAATGGTACAATGGTTGGGAAAATAGAAAAATATTCAGCACATATCTCACTAATGATGCCCCGACAAAGGACAAATGAAAAAACAGGCAAATTAAAATTCAAAAGTAAAGCACGTTGGGCACACACGTAACAATTTTTCTTTGTTGTGAAACCTTTGTGTTATGGATATGATACTTTTGAACCAGACGGCTGTAATAAAGTCTAGTATTTTATTTTGACGTCAAACTCATGTTTATCTTGTACGAGTACCTATCCAAATCTATACTAATGTTAAAGAGGAAAGATTTGATTGTTTGTTTGGTTAGATAAGATTACTGGAGTGATTTCAAAAATTCTTAGACCATAAGAATCGTCAATTATCCCTGATGAACATAGGCTATAGAATATATTAAAAACAGTTAGAGATAGCTATGAATATTTCTATAATGTAGAATTTTTTTGTTAAACACCCATGCGATGCCGCTAGCCGTGGCCGACCGCTAGTGATAAATATTTTTATATTTATACCCATATTAAGTTTTGGATATTTTTTTATTATTTCCTTGACTTGACTTTTCTTAGAAAAATAACTGACGGTTTGATCCCTAATACAAGTTTTATGCCCATTCTAGAGATGTAAACTGCTACCATATTTGGGTCTACGTATGTTAGGTTACGTCATAAATGTGTTCCTAAAATTAGATTGATGAATATTACTAAAAAAATCAGTAAATATAACAGTATAGTCTGCGAAACAAATATTCAGATGCAAAGATCGACTTCGTTCGTCAAATACAAATCGAGTTGTTGAATCAATTTGCCTACCGCCTCAACAAAACAAATACCTAGCGAGGTAAAATGTCTTGGAGTACCCAAAGACGAGGTAAAATGCCTTGGAGTACCCAAAGACTAGCATACAGAGAAAATTGTTGACAAATCACATTTCTACGTTTTTATTGCGATAGGTTTTGTATTAGAGTGAGGAATATGGTTTGAAAAAAAATATTGCAGTAAGTTTTTGCTAATTTTCATTTGTTTCTTATAAAAACAATTGAGATGGCCAACATATATTTACCTACTTCAATACAGGGTATTCTTAGTTAAAGATTACGTTCTTTTATAACTGTACCAAGAGTATATTCTAAATTTATTACTACTTTAGGTTAAGTAGAAAACTCCAAGACACCGTGAAAATATCATTCGATTTACAAAATGGGTACTTGGGTATGTCTGACCAAATCTGAGTTTTATTCTTTGCCGTCGGATGCCGTCTGGGGACTACGTTGAATCAGTTGAAGCCTAGATTTAGTAAATTTACTAGATTTAAAGTCTTCGCCGGGGCACGCTATGCAAATTTTACATTTTGCAGCTTATACGCATTGCTTCAAGACATCGTTGCGTTTTTTCGGTTATTACATTATTGCGTAACATGTGTGACATGAGCCGCAAGATGTTACTCTAGCTCTATAAAAACGTTCCTTAAATAACAAAATATCTGAACAGTGCGATCTAAAAATACCAAACCAATTAGGTACTAGCTTTTGTTTTTTTCTGTTTCTTTTTCTACTATTTCGTTATTATGTAACCTGTTACTTATTAACGGCCAGTCATATCATTGCAAAATTTGCAAATATAATATTACATTTAAAGAGACGATTAGATAAAATATGGTTCGAGCAGATATCAAATTCAGTTCTGAGAACAAATAATTAAAATAAACGCCACGGTTTCTTCTCCCAGTGCGTGTTAAGAGCACAGAGGGAATTCGCAATGAGGATGTCACAGAAGGCAGCACCCGTGACGTCTGCTCCGACTTGTTTGGACAAAAGGGTTTTTGCCCAGAAATTCCGTTTCTTACCCGTTCTTGCCAGTTTTACCCTTATTTCGAAAACTCTGATTGGATTATTCAATTTCAGGAATTAGTTTTATGATTGCGTTAAACGGTTTAGGGATTTGATAATTGAGTCGAGGACTTTGGTTGGTGGAATTATTTTGAATTCAGAATTGGAATAGATTTTCATATCAGGCTTATAGAATTTCGTAATATCTAAGCTGCCACAGATTGTTACATTTTAGCCACTAGATTCTAAAGGTGTTCAGGACGCGAGGCTTATTATACGAATAATTTGGACATCCATTGTGCTTCGTGTGCTGCGACTGCTGCCAATAGATATTTATTATAACTCTTCCTTTCATCGCTCAAATTATAAACCGTGTAGACAATTTAAATAGACCACAATTTCTAAAATTCTGACCTGCTTAGAATATACAGAGTTATTCGTAATTCACTGACACTACGTAAACTGCAGCTTCTGCCCATTACATCGAACATGTTTGAAAAGATAAGATGAAAAGATCAATTAAATTGAATCTAAACTCCATGACAGAGGGATATCGGTCGTTTTTTTTTTCATTTTGTGTTAAAAGGGAATAACAAAACAAATTAGGTGCCATCTTTTCCTCTCAAAACATCGTTTATTGAATGGAGGCAATATCTTCTAACCTTCTAAGGTCCAATTTCACCGTTGCAATTCAAAGCGTTCAATATCAAAAAAAAAAATCAGTTTAACGCTTAAAACGCATTTTTCCAATATAAAGTTTTTCTTTTCTTTTAGAGTTGAGGAGTTTTTATTTATGTTGCAAAATAGAAGAATGGGCTGTGAAATTTAACCAGAGATTATCAATACTAAGTTTTAGAATTAACACCTAAAATCTTTACAACATGTTCTTTATAAAACAAGTTCACGCAGTGTCAGTAAATTACCAATAACTGTAACAGTCAATATATATCAATATATACGCATAGATTGTAGTGGTTAGCTGTAGTTTATCATATAGCATACACTGCCCAGCCAGATAGTGCGACTGACAGGAGCGGGTTGAAAAACATGCAGTGGCGTGGGCCAAGAAAGTATTAAGAGAGAGGATATGTATGACCTTTGATGTTGCGTGATTTTCCAGATAAAACTTATTTTATTTCAATCACAATCTACACAACGTATTCGTATTAGATAGGGGTAGTACCCATAAGTATTAAGATAAAGATAAAGATATTTATTTGCCAGAATATGTGTAACAGTATGGTTCTTAATTTATTATAATGTGCAGTTATATTCTACCTTACTTAGGCATGCAAATGTTTATTTTTCAATTAACAATATAAAATTTTGTAGTTTTATGTTTCTAATACAAAAATAAAAATAATGGATAAAAATAATAATAAAATTCAAAATAGTATAAATTCAATGTCAATGTGCATATTCAAAGTCTCCTAAGTCCCTGTAATTAAAATATTGATTCATGGAATAAAAGCATTTGCCTAAAAGCCATTTTTTTAGTTGAATACTGAATAAGTTTCCTGATAGGGCTTTTAGGTCTTCTGGTAGATTATTAAATATTTTTATTGTCATATAGTAGCATTGTTTCTGTGTCATTGTTAATTGTGGTGTATGCAATCTGTTGTTAGCAATTTCTCTTAATCTTCTAGATCTCAAGTCAACATTTTTTTGATTAGTATGATGCGAACTACTAATTTTATTTCAAAACGCACCATACCGTAAATTGAATACCCTACAGGCAAAGAAGTATTAATGTTACTAAAATAACCCTACAGGCCTTAAATGAACCCAAAGAAAACAAAATTCAATTCAGCCCCTTTCACGCAATTGTTTTACAGCTGAGCAACTTGTAAAAGAATTTCAAATTGTAAAATATGACTCATGGTTGATTCCCTATTGTTGCGGCCACAATTTAACAATGCGTGGCGAATAATATATATTATTTACTGATCTGAGATGGGTAGGTAGTTACAATTTGCTATATTTTCTATCGTAATAAAATGATCGTCTAGCTATTTATAGTACGTGCCTTTATACTTTTCCATTAATATCTTAGTAATATAAGAATTCGCGTAGAATAAAGTGCGTGAAAATGCCCGCTTCATGTAAGAGGTGTTAATTTTCAATCCCAATCTTTGACTTTCACATTAATCTCTACAGCAGTTAGGAGATCCTAGGTACCAACTTATATACATTAGGTTTAAAAAACTTTTATTTCTCATAAAAACTTTACAGTTCACTTAAAATGAGATAAATCTAAACAGTAATTAATTAATTATGTACTAAATCTAAGTTTAACTAATTAAATAGCTCCTGGGCTCTGAGGCTTAACTAAGGGTATTAATATGATGAGGACATTAATTTGTTCAGTGGGGAATAGATATCTATAATCACAAACTTGGTTTACCTGAGCCTTGAAACAATCGGTAACAGGTGTGATATTATTTTTCTTTCCTAAAGAGATATCTTCGTAGCATCGTAAAGCTACGCTTGTTGTAGAATCGCTACGAATCGCTACGCGCACATGCTAAGATTTCAAAGAGCCGTCGAGTAGTAGTATTGGTCGAAATAGTTATTATAATTTGTGGTCATATTAATCACATATTTGCATATATTTATACATTCTGGGTGTTTTCTTTGTATATTAATATCTATGCATGAAATGTATTAGGTATATCAGTTATCTAGTACCCATTACATAAGATTTACTTGGGGCTATAAGGTGCTATGTGGATTGTCTAGCGTTATTTATAATCTAGACC
Source organism: Eupithecia pulchellata (assembly GCA_963931895.1). Taxonomy (NCBI): domain Eukaryota; kingdom Metazoa; phylum Arthropoda; class Insecta; order Lepidoptera; family Geometridae; genus Eupithecia; species Eupithecia pulchellata. Next base: position 5,385,528 of record OZ007534.1, on the reverse strand, counting down.
AAAGTTAAAATGAGAAGTTAGAATTAAAAATCATAGCTAGGTCAAGTTCTTGGGCTTCGCTCACTTCGCTTTTTAGTTGCTTGATTTATAAAAGCAGCACTGAGTGATATAGATAACGTAAGAGTATTTTAGTTTCGTTATCCAAACTTACAAAATGCTATTCCTTTATAATATCCATGCTATTATTATATAAGCGAAATAAACTCTATCAAACCTATTCACGCTTAAACGGCTGAACGCATCTTAATGAAATGTGGCAGGGAGGTAAAAATAACCCGGCATAGGCTTCTTGAAAAGCGCGTGCGAGACCGCGGAAAGAACCTAGTTAGTGTGTATCATTATCATCATCAGCCTATATTAGGCCACTGCTGCCCTAAAGAGCCCCATAGCCTGTCGCATCCAGCATCTACCTGCAGTCTTTCGCAGGTCGTTATCCTTACTGGCCGGAGGGTGTTACTAATATTATAAAGAGAAAAAATTTCTTTCTTTGTTCTTTGTTGGATTGAATAGGCTTCGAAACTACTAGACCGATTTGAAAAATTCTTAACAAATAGAATTTTCCACGTTATACCTCATAGACATAGGCGACATATCCAAAAATGTTAAGAATCCGGAATTAAACAAAGGTACCTATAACGTGAGTAAAAAGTTATAATTTCAGATTTTTTTGTTTAATATCTATGCGATGCCGGCGCGGACTGCTAGTTATATACATACATACATATCTATATACAAATATTGGACAAAGAACATTGGCAAAACAATAATCGCTGATTGTATCAACGAAACATACATACATTCTAGAATTAAACCGGCATCGACTCGCAATCGCCGTGTCTTCTGCACGGGCTGGCATCGAAAATGGAAAGTTAACAGCCGCGGTAAATAACCACAAATCACAGCTTCCTAACGCCCGCGGCGAGATTTAAATTCACGCGTGAACGTCGCGGTGCGTTTCCATTGTTTGATTGGGGACGGGAATAAAAGAGTACTTTTTTGCCGGGAACCGTGGAACATGTGGTGCTACACTGCAAGGTTACAGAGGAGGCCAGACGGAATTCAGGAAAAGTCATCAAACCCGTCCACACCTTTAAAATAGCTGAAACTAAGTTCTCGCCAAACGTCCTGTTCCGGTACTTCAAGGAGCTGGGCTAGTTAAGGCTGGGTTAGGCATTGAGACTATACACAATACACATCTATGCGAGATTTCAGTGCAAATCTCGGTTCCCCCACTTAAAATTAGAATTAGAAGCCGAGAATTGAACGACCTAATGTATAGTATATAGTGCCGTGTACGGACAACCTACTCGAGACTTGTTGCAAGAACTTTCTTCCTCGAAATTTCGCTTTGTGACACGTTACATTACGCCCCGAAAGTATGGGTTATTATTACAGGGTTAGACAAACTCGGTGGGTGAGTAGGTGGACGTGTTTGTGAAATACAAATTGAAGGAAAAGACCCTAACTGTTTACAATTTTTTTTATTTATTTTTCCAATTTTTTTTTTCAATTTTTAATACCTAGCTACCTACACACCCACCGAGTTTGTCTAACCGTCCACCAAACACCCTGTATAATGGTGGCCACTATTATAATCTAGTATAAGTAAAGATAATCTATAATAAATCCATAGGGTGAAATCCGGGTAGTCACTTCAAAGGCGATTAAGGCCCCAAAAATCCTATTTCTGAAAATTGCTTTTTCTGACTATTGATTGATTCAACATTTTGAATATTTTCAAAACTATGCAAGCCTATCAAACTTGACTGCTGAATTCAGAAGTCGAATTTGGTTATAGTACACGTAATAGCTCGCGCCTTATGAATTAGATTTAACCAATGCAAAAATAGCTATGTATGATCAAGATCTTTATTTTCTCATTTACAACAAACGTGTTACTTACATGACAAACTTAAGCTAAGTAATAATATTATGTTACTATTCGCATTTTAAAAGAAATAAATCACTTTGATGAGTCAATTTGAGAAATTTCAAATACATATTGAAAATTGAATGATAGGACAAAGCTTGATAAAATGATTAGATAGCATATTATTTAATGGCTGAATGGCTTATCGAGCGCTATCAGTATTTCAGATAATTTATATAAATCTTAGATTAATTGAATTTTAGCGATTTACTAGGATTATTTGAGTTATTTTTGGATTATAATAATCTGTTAAGTAAAATATGTAAGAACCCAGTGCTTACTTAAACTTAACATAGGCTAAAGCACTGCATTTTACAAAATGTACTTAAAATTAATAATGATCTTTGTTTCTACTAATATTATAAGAGGAAAAATTTGTGTGTTTGCGTTTGTTTGAATTGAATAGGCTCCGAAACTACTGGACCGATTTGCAAAATTCATTCACCATTGGAATCCTAAATTTTCCCTGATAAACATAGGGTATAGAATATTTTCAAAAAGTAAGGGGACCGCATAAAAAAATCATTTTTTGTTAAATAACCGTGCAAAGCCGGTTCGGACCGATAGTGTATCTATCAATGGAAACAAACCATTGTACCTAACCATCAAAATCAACACACAGTCATGCTGGATCACGCAACAATGAATCTTAAAGACAGAGGGAATGAACAATGACGTATTATTTTAAAATTCATACAAACTACAACTTCATTCTAAACCTTACTACATTACATTAAGAGTGTTATAAATAACGTCATTATTGCACTTGTTCTATCGTGGGTGAAGCACGGTCGGTGCGTAGCGAATTAGCGGTTTTTACAATTGCTATTTTGAGTCGAATTTTTCCTAAGGCGAGTCGAATTAATTCTATAGTTCTATTGTTGAGTTCTAGAGAATATTTTGTGAGTTTATGATGTGGTAGTTAATGTTCTGTGCAGTTAATTTTGTAAAATAATCTCTTGTTATGGAGTTACAGATGGATGGAAGAAAATCGGTTAGGAAATTCGCTAACCATCAAGAACGGTTCAAGCAGAACAATATGATTTATTATTTATATGTTTGTATTATGTTAGTTAATTTTTATGCTGATGAACCACACCTTAAAAAATCTAATATTCATTTAAAACGAAATCAAAAGAAGGATAGTACCTAACCTCCTTTTTTATAGATTTTTATAGTGCATATAGGTACCGAAAAATCGCGCAGCTAAAGTTTTAATCATCACATATTATTTGTTGCATTGTAACAATCAATCATTTATCCGTTATAATAAATTTATATTCCTGCGTCTATATTAATGCGCAAGAATAGAAATCATTTTGTACATATATCATGTTATAGAAGCAGATACAGATGTAAAAATGTATGAGGTATAACTGGAATGAAAACCCAGTTTTCATGGAAACGTCACGAGCAACAAATGGGACGCACTTCCGGCGCGGGCGCTCCGTTTCCGATTGCGATTCAGTTGCGAAAATATTGCGGGTAGGACGATAATGTGCTACCTACCGGATGTTTTGCTATTGTGGGCTTTGTAATGACAGTTGCGGGTGTTTTGGCACGTGGCGACTGTTAGGATAAAAGGTCTGTTATGGAGACGTTCTGCCAAATTCAAATGTTCTGACATTCAATTAAATGATATATAAATAATCCGGTTGCAGGCCGAAAGCTACGCCATCTATTTACTAGTTAGTATTTTACTAGTGTAGAACACATATTTTACTAGATAGACTAATAAACCTACACAACGCTCTGTGAAGACGCGCGGACTCGAATACTTTCTCACTTGCACAAGGACTTGCTGTTTCACCGTGCCGACGTCACGCGCCCCACTACCGAGCCGCCGCTACCAGCTTACTAACTATATTGAAACCTGTGGCACCATTGCAGATATAAAGCGAAGCTCGGCTGCCGTTAAATCAGTTCAGCTAGGAACGGACAACCTCTCGGTAATGGCTATACTAGTCATAGCCTCTGGAAGTCCCGTCCCCTGGTGTAACGCAGACGGATGGTCCTAATACTTAGGTTCTCAGCCACTGCTTATACTTTGGGATAGTATCTATATACTTTAGCTAGGCTCGACGTATAAAACAACGACACACAGTATTGTACGAAGTGATCGTTTCTACTTATACCTACCTACCTAGGTACGTTCTATGGACCACTGTAACTATAGCTACTAAGAGCTCGGAGAGTTGTATATTGAGTTGAATACCAATAAATCTACTTGTTGACAATTGCGAATTTTTATCCTTCCCCTACCCTTCATTTGGCGCCCAACGTAAATTAATGGAAACAAGATCAAAAACACTAGAGAAGCAAAAGGAAGGTAGCAATTTGCCAACAATGGGAGTGCATTTGACACAAGAACAATTTGATGAGTTACTGAAGCGAAGAATTGAAACAAGTCCGACACCAATGCCTACTATTTACCACAAAAGTTTTACCAAATGTACTTTTCGCTTCAATGGCGAGCGAAGTCATAGTAAGGTAGAAGAATTTGTCACTGGAATAACAATTTACAAGCAAATAGAACAAATATCAGACGACGATGCGCTGATTGGTCTCCCTTGGTTATTAACTGATAACGCGAACGCATGGTGGACCGGCGGCGTCCGCTCTGAAATAAAGACATGGACGGCGGCACTCGCCAGTATCCGTGCAGCCTTCGCGCCAAAGAGACCACCGCACGAATTATACATTGATTTTTTTTCCGACTCTCAAGGAGAAAAATCCTGGAAATGGGAAGATGCAGAAACGACAGCATTTGAAACTCTAAAGAAAGCATTAACAACTGCACCTGTCCTTAAACAGATAGATTATAACTTACCGTACATTATCAAGACGGATACAAGTAATTACGCTATAGGGGCAGCCTTAGTGCAGGGGGAGGGTGCTGATGAACACCCAATAGAATATGCCAGCCGCCTACTTATACCAGCGGTCACCGAAAAAGAAGCCTTAGCCATCGTTTGGGCAATAACTAAATTTAGAGGATATATAGAAGGCACAAAGTTCCTAACTATTACAGATCACCAACCCTTAAAATGGTTATTGAATCTTTCCGTAAATCCGATTCGACGACGAGGCAGACCTAAGAAACAAGACACAAAATAGAAACTCCTGGTACTCTTACGGGACGTTCAAGAGTACCAGAGGGGGAGACTGTAGAACACATATTTTACTAGATAGACTAATAAACCTACACAACGCTCTGTGAAGACGCGCGGACTCGAATACTTTCTCACTTGCACAAGGACTTGCTGTTTCACCGTGCCGACGTCACGCGCCCCACTACCGAGCCGCCGCTACCAGCTTACTAACTATATTGAAACCTGTGGCACCATTGCAGATATAAAGCGAAGCTCGGCTGCCGTTAAATCAGTTCAGCTAGGAACGGACAACCTCTCGGTAATGGCTATACTAGTCATAGCCTCTGGAAGTCCCGTCCCCTGGTGTAACGCAGACGGATGGTCCTAATACTTAGGTTCTCAGCCACTGCTTATACTTTGGGATAGTATCTATATACTTTAGCTAGGCTCGACGTATAAAACAACGACACACAGTATTGTACGAAGTGATCGTTTCTACTTATACCTACCTACCTAGGTACGTTCTATGGACCACTGTAACTATAGCTACTAAGAGCTCGGAGAGTTGTATATTGAGTTGAATACCAATAAATCTACTTGTTGACAATTGCGAATTTTTATCCTTCCCCTACCCTTCACTAGTTAGTATTTTACTAGTTTTGCCTTAGCTTTCATATAGCTGGAGGAGTTTTTATACATTTCCGGAGGCAGCTAGCCCGGCGTAATCATACATCTTATTGTAAGCAGGACAATAATGTGTTACCGGATGTTTTGATATTGTGGTGTAAGTTACGGGAGTTCTGACCTTTTGTTACGAAAGTGCTTGCACGTGGCGGCTGTTTGGATAAAAGGTCGGCTATGGAGCTGAAATTTCAATACCTATGTAACTAATAACCTGTTGTGTTCGAAGAACACTGACGTTTTATCGCTTAACGAGAGCAATCCCTCGTTAAGGTAAGTCTAAAATGTCGGTTACGTTACAGCGGCAAAGTTACTGTTGCAAAACAGTAACAAGAATTAATGTAGAGCAGTTATTAATAAGTGTGTAGACTATATGATGAAATAGAAGTGTAGTGAAATAATGTAAGATGAGTAAATTCATCCTCCCATTCAATTAAGAGATCCTGGTTCAAAAGTAGTAATTCAAAACGATATTGAAATGATGTATTAAAATATAGAGATATTTTTGGTTTTAATATTTTATTTCGATGTAGTATTGTTTAAAATCTGAATCCTACAAAAATTGTAAAGGTGAAAGTTTGTGCCGTTGTAAAAAAGTTTAGCCAAAGACAACACCGCGAATGCATGGATCTGATTTTTTTCTTTATTGTACACGCAACCGAATATATTATAAACTTAAAGTAATAGGGTATGTACAAAAGCGAGCTTAACTCCCACTAGAGTATTCTTTCAGCGAACCTAAGAGTTATAGGAGAAGCGATGGAAAAGATAGAGGAAATGTACGAAGAATGAGTCGGAAGGCATTATCTAAACCTAACGAAAAACAAGTTCATAAGTAGGTATACTTGTTACAGCGAGGGTGTCGGTGTGCCGCGGCGACAGCGGCGGCGGGCTGTCGTTCTCATGGGCTACACATTTATTTCAGACAATAATTATATATGATTCTAATAAAAATAAAAAGTAATAATGACTAAAGAAACGTAATAGATACCTGTACTTCAATAACACGATCTCGAATAACTGGAAAGAAAAAATAGTATCTCCAACAAAATAAACAGTACCTAATATTTTAAAACATCTAACGTTCTTACTCGTTCCAAATCAAACAAAACCTTGTACAACTGTCACCATGCGTTGATCCCGACATAACAAGATGAACATAACATGTTCAAAACGAGATGAACATGTCAGCAAACATTGTCCCCGCAGTAGTTCATTAAGCAACAGTTTAAGATGTTAAATAAATACGAGGAATATTATTGAATAACTGGATGGTGGTATGCAATAGTGATTCAAAGCTTCAACGATTTAATGAAATTCTTATTTAACAAAATAATAATCGTAAATAAAATACATTTAGGTTAGGTTTACTACAAGTTATTTATTAAATTTATTGAGGTATTAACATTATTTTAAAATAAGTAAACCTAAATGTATAGGCACGAAACAGGATACGTTTTTATCAATGATCTCTTATCAAAGGTCTCCTCATCAATTCTGATATCTGATCTGTCATAAATATACCAAAATCAAGATGTCAAGGATTTTTTTTTCGTATAACCTTGTAATTTTCAGTTTTATTATTTTGACATTTTGTAGACTAATAAACGTTTTGCCATACCGAACAACACCATCCTAAGCTCCCCATAGATTAGGATCGCTAATCAGTGGGGTGCAAACTACCCTTGCTACCCAACTCGAGCGGGGGACAAGTGTTAAAAACACAATAAGATATAATACACACTACCAAAGCTATAATTCTAATGTCAAAATCCGAATTGTTCTATATTGCACTCTACCATTCTTATAATAAGGACGTTGACAAAAATATAACAAGTTATATAATTTTTGTACAGGACGAATATCATAATTCGTAACGCCTTCAAAGTGTCATATCAGTCATATAAAATACATATTTTGAGTAGTGATATTATATGTGACGGTTCAAATGGGGTCCGTTTTGTTCATAAACATTTATAACGTTTTAAAATTGAAATGAATAGGAATTAATATAATGAATGATGATTTTGGTTTATAGACTTCATAAAATCACGTGAAATGTAAAGTTGTTTAAATTACCTTATTCGTGTTTTTAATAGATAATTTACAACGCCGTGTCAATTATAATTTTCTCATTTAAGTACTACTTATGTATAGAATACTTATATATAGAAAAACAAAAAACTCTTTGAACAAGTATAACTTATTCGAATTAAGTTAAAACGTAACGAGTTGAACGATTACCTAGGTACATAATTCAAACTGTGCTTTTATAAGAGTGTGAAGATGATTGGAATGACACATGATACACTTAAAGAATGAACGTATATGAATAAAACGTTACAATCAAATCAACATTTACATAAATCTTCCTATTAGTAACTAACTACACAAACTTAATTTTTTGGATTTCACGTAATTCTTCACATTTTTCACCTTTTATTCTGCATCTAATCATCAGCCTATACTATTATAGGCTATCTATTCCACTGCTGGACATAGGCCTCCCTTAATGAGCGCCATAAATGGCATTATTTATCATTTGGGTGTTATTGCCCATAACTTTTATTCTTCATAAAACCTTCGTACTACTTCGATTCGATGATTTTCCTTTCCCAACGAAAATAACAGAGAATTATTCAAAATATTCAATTGTTATTTAAATTCCCCGATGTCAGGATGTGTCGGTTATTTGAATGACAATACGAGGGGGCCGCCAGCATTTTGGACTTTAAAATTTTATGTCTGAGGGCGATATATCTTTACAATGGTTTCGGTGGAAATAAAGTAGAAGGAAATAGGGAAATATTTGACATGCCTACATAAAATATTACCATAACGCGCGATATAAATTATAATGTCGGAGACAAAGTACGCTGAGGACCTATGTTCTTGGTCGGTGGACACGATACTAGGTCTATCTCTCTACGATAATTAGAGAACACATAACTCTTATAAATATTTTGACTAAAATAAAAAAAAATTACTACCATGGAATAGGAGGTTTTTTTTCATAATAACTCTACAAAAGGAAATATTTAACACGCCTACATAAAATATTAACATAACTGTCATCATCATCATCATCATCATCAGCCTATGTTAGTCCACTGTTGGACATAGGCCTCCCCTAATGAGCGCCATAGCGCCCTGTCTTCGGCTTGTCGCATCCAGCATCTGCCAGCAGTCTTTCGCAGATCGTCATCCCACCTGGCCGGAGGGCGTCCTACACTACGTTTACCGAGTCGCGGTCTCCACTCAAGAACACGTTTACCCCAGCGGTTATCGGTTCTTCGCGAAATATGGCCGGCCCACTGCCACTTCAGTTGGCTAATTCTCTGAGCTATGTCGATGACTTTAGTTCTCTGTCGGATGAATTGGTTACGAATCCTATCCTTCAGAGAAACTCCGAGCATAGCTCTTTCCATAGCGCGCTGAGCGACTTTGAACTGGTGGACCAACCCTATCGTGAGTGTCCACGTCTCAGCTCCGTAGGTCATGACTGGTAGGACGCACTGATTAAAAACTTTCGTTTTCAAACATTGCGGTATGGATGACGAGAAGACTCGACGTAATTTTCCGAACGCTGCCCAGCCTAGCTGGATCCTCCTCTTGGCTTCCTTCTCGAAATTGTTTTTACCCAACTGCAAAATCTGCCCGAGGTAAGTGTACTCAGAAACAATTTCGAGAAGGTGGCCATGTACGATCACCGGTCTTGGATCAATGTGGGCATTGATCATGACTTTGGTTTTATCCAAATTCATGCCAAGACCGATACATCGGGAGGCTGAAGCTAGACTGTCCAGCATCCGGTTCAGCTCCTCTAGCGACTCCGCCATTAAGACTATGTCATCAGCGAATCGCAGGTGGGAGATGTAGTCGCCGTTTATGTTGATGCCCTTGTCTTTCCAGTCCAGCGTCTTAAACATATCTTCCAACGCGCTCGTGAACAGTTTCGGGGATATGACATCCCCCTGCCTCACTCCTCTGCGCAGTTGGATCGGTTTAGTCTGCTGGTCCTGTACTCGGACACTCATCGTAGCGGCTTCGTAGAGACATCTCAGCACCTCGATATAACGATAGTCTACTTGGCATCGCTGTAAGGATTGAAGAACAGCCCAGGTTTCAACGGAGTCAAAGGCTTTCTCATAGTCCACAAAAGCCAGACACAGGGGCTGATTATACTCTTCGGACTTCTGTATAATCTGCCTCACTGTGTGAATGTGGTCTATGGTACCATATCCTCCGCGAAACCCAGCCTGCTCCGGTGGCTGAAACTCGTCGAGTCTCCTGGCGAGACGGTTCGATATAACTCGTGAGAAAAGCTTATAGACGTGACTTAGGAGCGAGATGGGTCTATAATTTTTAAGAAGGGTTTTATCTCCCTTCTTAAAAAAGAGCACCACCAAACTCCCACTCCACGCCTTTGGAGTTCTCCCACTGTGAAGGACGGCGTTGAAGAGGCTCTGTAACCCCTGTATAACAGGGTATCCTCCAGCTTTCAAAAGCTCTGATGTTATTCCGTCCTCACCGGGGGCTTTTCCATTTTTAAGCTGCCTCAGAGCTAACACGATCTCATCTTGACTGATGTCTGGCAGTTCGTCGGTATAGTGGCGTATCAAGGTGGCTCTAGAATCGTGGTCGTCTCGTTGGGAACGGGGAGCATGTGCAGCGTATAAACGGCCATAAAAGTCCTCTATCTCGGCCGATATCTCCGGCTTCGACAATACGGTCCTTCCGTCGTGCGTTGAAAGCTTCGTCAGGTGGCTCCTTCCAAGCTGCTGAGTGAATACTTTGGACCCTCGGTTTCGCTCTATCGCCTCTTCGATGAGGCGTGTATTGGAGCTCCGAAGGTCGCGTCGTACCATCTTCGCAATTCGCTTGTTCAGGTCTGACCTCTCTGACGAAGTCGCTTGGGTGGTTTCCCGTCTTTTTGTCATCAGCCCAAGAGTCTCATCCGAGAGTTTGGACTTCTTACCAGTACGCTGCTTTTTGCAAAACTTGATGCCCTCGTCCCTCAGCGTTTCTACCAGATTGTGTAGGGTCTCGTCAGCGTCATCAGTGGGTTCCAAGGCAGCGAATCTATCCCCGAGAAGCTGCTGAAACTTTTCGGTGCCCGCCATGATTTGGATTGGGTTCGGTCGGAGCGTGGACTTCATCAGACGGTTTCTTTCAAGCTTCAAATTTATATTCAGAGAGCCTCGAAGGAGTCGGTGATCAGATCCGGTATTGAACCTGTTGATCACTGAGACATCTCTGAATATATGCTTGCTATCCGTCATGATGAAGTCGATCTCATTTTTTGTCACAGAATCGGGACTCCGCCATGTCCACTTCCTTTGGGGCTGTTTCTTAAAGAAAGAGTTCATTAAGAACAGCCCCTCTTTCTCGAGGAAGTTGACGAGCATTTGTCCCCTGTGATTTCGAACACCAAAACCATGCGGGCCTATTCGGGATTCGTTGCCAGTCTGGGTTCCCACCTTGCCGTTAAAGTCCCCCATAACAACGTTGAAGTGAGCCTTGGTGGTGTGATGTAAGGCTTTGGATATGTCTTCGTACATATCCTCCACTTCATCATCCGAGTGTGCCGAGGTCGGTGCGTAGACCTGAATGACCTTCAAGCTGTAGCGCTTAGACAGCCGAAGGATCAGGTACGCTACCCTGGTCGACACACTGGAGATTTCTTCGACGTTGTTAGAGAGGGCCTTATTGACGAGGAAACCTACGCCACCCTGGGATGTTTTATCACCCTCGCGAAAGTAGAGAAGATGGCCCGAGTCTAAGGTTACAGTGTCCTCCCCCTCTCTACGGACTTCACATAACCCTAGAACATGCCATTTAATGTTCTCTAGCTCCACTTCCAACTGCGCTAGATGGTGATCAAGCCTCAGAGTGCGTCCGTTAAACGTTGCCAGGGTCAGTGTGTGTGGGGTGTGGTAGCCTAATGTAGCCCGGAGATTCCTAGCACCCCCTGCCCCGCCGTTACCGTGGCCGCTACCATGGCCAGGAATAGCGAGGCGGCCGGGAACTGGGGGCCATTTTGTGGCGGTTCTTATCATTGGGGGTAATTGCCCATAATCCCCACGCTGGGCATGCGGGTTGGGGATCGCAGTTTAGTGGAGTAGTTCTGCAGAGGGCGCTGCTGCCCGCCCCCCGGTGTGTTTCCCTTAGTCGCCTCTTACGACACCCACGGGATGAGTTGGGGTGGTGAAATTCTATATTATGCCGTCACCACACGGCACGGTACAACATAACTGTACGGGATGTAAATTATAAAGTAGGAGACAAAGTAGCCTAGGGGCCTGTTCTTAGTCGGTGGACACAGTACTAGTACTGTGGTACTAGTACCTTATCTATGTTAATTACATAGATAAGGTTTTACTTAGAGAAAACAACATACTTACTTATTAATTATCTCGACTCCATGGAATTGGTTTTCATAATAACTCTTCAAATTCAATTTAATATAAGGGTTTCAATGTTTTATTGGGTGAAACAAATGTACACGTGAAATTAAAAACGTATAATTTATGTACTTAAATAAATAAATATTGACAGACAATCCACACAGCATCATCTAGCCTCAAGCTAAGCAGAGCTTGTGTTATGGGTACTAGATGACTGATATACATAATACAATACTTGACGTGAGTCTGCAGATAAATGGTAGTATGCTGCCTGTTTGCATTTGTAATATTTCTCTACACAAATCTATTGCTACGAACATCTACAAATATATTGCTGAAAGTTTGTGAAATATTATTTTTATTCTGTTCACAATATTTCCAATCTACTGAACAGATCTGGATTAAATTTGGCGTACCTATAGATAAACCTAAACCTAGAAAACAGATGGATACAAAAACTCTAGGAGATATTACAAATTTACAAAGCTAGTCCACAGGTGATCGCAATGCAGGCTGTTTTGGTCAACGAATCAGCATGGCAATCCAACGTCGGCAATGCTACCAGCATACTGGGCAGTCTGTCTTCTGGTGACGGCTTAGATTTTTAACAAATGGATACACTTCAATACTAGCCCTACTTGTTTTATTCTGTTAAGGATTTTCTTTATTAATAATCTTCAATAGGAAATATTAAATTTTACGATCTCATAAATGTTTTTCAATAATTTTTCTAGGACCTGCATAATATTTTAAAATGTCAGTACGCGTAGCATATTCCCCTAATGCTTGGATCTTCATTTCCGTTAGGCGTGTAATAGATGACCTCCGGCCGCCGGCCCCACTCGCTTCCGCCGAGGCACGTGCTTTAAATCCAGTTGAAAACTATTTATTTTTAGCAATTTAAATCTCTGATACTTAGTTAATTTGAGTTAAAGCCCTAATACTCAAAGGCTACAGAACACAAGATGACACCCTGTGCCTATGCGTAACTGTCATAGGTATTAAGATTTTTATGTTGCAGTCCGATCTAGCTTTGCATGGGTATTTAATAAATTATTATTAAACTAAAAAAAAAACATTCACGTCCAGACATACACATAATTATTGGGTTACATTATTGAAGTTTTCATACGGATCTGTAACTGTTATTGAAGTTAAGCCTATGTTCATCAGGGATAATATAGGATTCTATAGGTGAAAGAACTTCAAACCGGTCTAGTAGTTTCGGAGCCTATTAATTTCAAACAATCAAATATTTCCATAGATAGCCATAGATTAAGTTAACTTTAGTACCTACCCATTGTACTCGTATTCTATTTGTAAGGCTATGTAATAAAGAATTATCTATGTATCTATATTTCCTCTATATAAAATTAGTATATATAATATTATCCTACAGAAATCTATGTGTCTAAGTAAACGAAATTTTAGTTTTAAGGAATAACATAATTTTACGATGAATCTACTTAACATTATATAGTTTTTATTAAAAGGCCACAAGAAAATAAAAAGGTAATTTGTGTAAATACCATTTTAGTTTGATAGAACTCACAATTCTACACAATATGATGTATGGTGTGACGTGTGATCATAACGTTCCACTGGAAAATAAATTGTGAAGAGAAATTCAATAAGAAATAAATTGTATTTCTTATTATATGTAATTAAATTGTAACCCTCCAAATGATGAATAATGCCATCTATGGCGTATTCATCATTATTAGGGGAGGCCTATGTCCAGCAGTGGACTGTTAAAGGCTGGTGATGATGATGAAATTGTATACACTTTGTAAGCTTAAGGATATAAACATATTGAAATCTGAAAATCTGAAATCATTTAGATTTTGAAATTTCTCCTTTAAAGTCTAGAACAATACCTTTAGGTACTAATCTGAGTCGCAAAATCCTACCACAAGATTAATCTATAAGAAAAAATGAAGGCGAAATCTTTCATTTCCTACAGCTGGATGAATGGGAGTAAAAACGCGCAATACCGAGATGGGATTGAAACCCACTGGAGCGAATGACGTCGGGCGATGAGCATTGTATTTCTACTTGCCCTTATTATAAGGGAACAGATGGGCTTAAAGCGAAACAGGTCAGATAGTCTACCGGAGAATTCAAATCAGATGGTTGAGCTAGTCTGATTTGAAAAATAAGATTTACATCCGAATGAGCCCTCGAATTATTATTTCCTTATGAGAAATTTAAATGAAAAGCGACTTGCTATCAGCTTGCGGACATATTACATATACAATCATTTTCCTAAGTAAGAAATAATTCGTGTTAAAAAAACATAGCGGCATTTTAATTTCTTATCATGACATTGGAACTGGAATAACCAAATCTAACGAACTATTTATCAATGAAATACTTTCAAGAAAATAATGACTCAGTTTGAGAACAGAATAAGGCAATACCAACCTAAAAATATCAAAAGTACAAGTACGTTGTATTTAAAACATTGACCAATGTTTGATTTTATTTAAAGGCAACTTTCAACCAAACATTTTCAAATAGGATAAAGTAAAGACTCCTTTTGAGAGACTGGCAATATCAACCTTGGTTCAAAATTCCATCATTTTGTGTTTACGTAGGTGTACGACTGATCCAATCAAAATATACCGAATTGCATCAACGACATCCAATATCGATTGCTCAAACAATTAGAGATGAGTCCGGTATTAAATAACTAACTCAGTAACTGTTAGCATGATCCTAAAATATCGAACGTTATTGGAAAGTCCGCCTACCGCTACGGAATAACTGTGCAAAGCGATCATCACGCATAACCGACCGTGAGCCATAACCTAACCTAACCTAACTATCATCTACGCATACTAGAGTACCGCTCACCCGTAAAGTTATGTAGCTGCAACAAGTATTTCTAACCAAATCTGTTAGAAATAGCAATTGGTATTTCCAACCAAACAAGTTAGAAATACCTAACATGGTATTTCTAACCAAATCCGTTAGAAATAGCAATTGGTATTTCCAACCAAACAAGTTAGGAATACCTAACATGGTATTTCTAACCCAATCCGTTAGAAATAGCAATTGGTATTTCCAACCAAACAAGTTAGGAATACCTAACATGGTATTTCTAACCAAATCAGTTAGAAATAACCAAATACTTGTTGGCATCCCTGTTTAACACTAGGATTTTATTGCAAGTAAACGAGATAGGTAGCTAATTTAAATACCCAATACTTGTGGGCATCCCTGTCTAACACCAGAATTCAGATCCGAGTAAAAGAGATAGTTAGGTTATTTTCCATACTGCGTTCAACAGACAACAGTACACACAACACAACCATTTTAGTACGAGATTTTTTTACTGGTGGCGCGGACATAGTTTCCTTCCTATCCTACCACCTTTTAATTTAAATTGGCAGTGAATACCTTCCTACCGCCGCCTCTATTTTTTCTTATTATTTTTATTACGTCATACAATATTATCAAAAATTCTCTTTTAGCAATTTGAATTGCTCTTGTAATTCTGGAATTTCTTTTTCGCACACCATGTGCTGCCATCTATGTCAACAACTAAAACAACAATATGTAAAGACTAGGAATATAATGGGAAATAAAACAGGGAAAGTACTTACCTATCTACTATCACATTATTATTTACTAGAGTGATAAACTTGTTAAACATTCGCAATGCGAACGTAGGGGAAAATTAAAAAAAAGTACTCGATAAAATACCCTGTTATAATCTTTAGAATGATAAAATTGATAATTATTTCTGTCAGCGCCATCTAGTGCTTAATCAGACCACTAATAAAGACCACTTGTTTAGTAAATTACACATACAAATTATATGCACTTTCTATCGATATTTCTTATACAACTTCGTTCACGAGCATATCGATAGGTAGCGCTTTAAATACCTAGCTACATCTTAGCTACATCAGTTATCTATTTAGGTACCTAATAATAACAGAAGATCTGGGGTGAAAAGATGCTGTATGGATTGACTAGCCTTAGATACAGACAGAAGCATAAGTGATGGATGACCTCTGTGGCGCGAGATAGGTACCCTATACTTTTGGGTATTCCTATCTTTGGCAATTTTCCATCGCAACACTGCGTTCAAGCACTTTAGTACGAAAGTTTTTTACAGGTGGCGTGAAATTTGCCTCGGGCCTTGTATAAATGGACCTAAGTTTGACTTTCGGTAAAACGGTAGATCGCGTTCATTGTATTGTAGTTGACCTAACCGCCATCCAAAACAAAACAAGACAAAAAAAAATATGTACTCATATTATTCATAGAATTAAAGATAATTTATCTAAAATTTTTATTGAAATTCCGGGGGGGGGGGGGGGGGGTGTAACGTTATTGGGTATCAGTTGGGTCTAGCGTTATTGAAACAAAATACCCAACTAATAACCGCTGGCCAAAATACTCAATAACTCCCATCCATACAAACAATGCACCGCAAGTTTTATATGACTATACCAATAAGGCGCTTACTGGCGTGCGTAACGAAGTGTGTAAGCAAATCGGATCAGTGCAGTCAGTGGCCGCATCTGTCGGATTACCATCTATGTATATGTCTATGTATGATTCTATATGAGGCGGTTACGGACATGAATTAGATAACTTTGGTGTATATTTTAGATCTCTATGTATCTCTAACTGTTTGTTGTATACTCGATTTGAGTTTGCAAAAACGATTCCGCAGAAAGGCGTTAGAATTATCTCTAGCATAGATAGATTGGCATGTTATGTTAACGAAGAGAAAAGGATTTTATATCAATGTACTTTAATGGTGTTTAAAAACAACAACAAGTCAATGAATTTTAGGTTAAATACTGACCTTATTCTTTACATTCTGTAAATTTAAAGCATTGCTATGCACTGTGCGTTGTTCGGTTGGAATTCGTAAATTTTACTAATAAGTGATAGAAATACGTTTGCTCTTTATCAAAATTTTAAAAATAAACAGATTCAAAGAATAATTATTTAAATAGGTATATAAAACACTTTAACTTGTTTAAATTCGAAGAATTAATATAAGCTTTAGTTAAGCATTACAGTTTTTAATAAATTAATATTAGTTTAAGTATAAAAAAGTCATATTAATTATTTGGAGAAAAAAGAAAGGATTTTATCAACAGGTAAATAAATTTTCAGTTAAATACTGACCCTAAATCTGAATATAGCCGTTTCAAGTGTTCAACGAAATAAAATAAACTAATTATGTATACTTCAACCGAGTACTTACCTAATTAATCCTGCCAACAACCCTCGACAGCCCCATCCCATTCAAACTCAGACCAAGACTCCCATTACCCTAAAAAGAGGCATTCCATTCCGAATCCATGTGAAAGTTCGCAGTCCCATTCTTGTCCGAAACCATCTGCATAGCAATCTTGGAATGCA
Source organism: Eupithecia pulchellata (assembly GCA_963931895.1). Taxonomy (NCBI): domain Eukaryota; kingdom Metazoa; phylum Arthropoda; class Insecta; order Lepidoptera; family Geometridae; genus Eupithecia; species Eupithecia pulchellata. The sequence continues at coordinate 5,368,027 of OZ007534.1, read as the reverse complement.
TTTTCCAGGGAGGTGTGGCTTCTATCAGCCAATGTGCACTCACGCGATATATAACCCAACCATCGCAACTAGACCCGTAGCTCAAATCTCTGCCAGCAGAAATCTGATATGGTTCTACCATTCGCAAGATTTTCCGAAGCTCTACAAAAGCTGGTTTGAACACTAGCTCCGCCCATCGACACGCTCCGATAACTTTTCTGTCTGTTAGAGCGGAAGGGAAATACAAATTAGAGCAGAGCAACTGCGAATTTTCTTTAAGATAGTTGGCATATTATATAAGATGACAGCGAGTATATAAATCGCTAACAATGTGTTGTTATGTAAATGAGAAGGTTATTTACGATTTCGCAGAAATTGATGTCACATTGTTGAAATATATTATGTGAAAAGTTTAACAAGAATAAAATTACGCGGAATATATTTTGTACCAATTTATTATCGTATTTCATGTTTTAGAGTTAACATTATTGCGTTGTAGTTACCATGTTTGCACAAATTACACGTTCTGGTATAAATCATTCGTAGCTAAATCTCTGAATTGCTATAATGTATAGATAAGTAATTTAATTCCCATAAACATCTACTTGCTAAGTTAGATAGCTAGAATCAAAGGAGCTTACACACATTTTTCGTGATCTAAAGTACATTAGCGATGTTGCCGTGTTGCCAATGTGTATCCTTAGAAACTTTCTTGTGATAAATTATTTTGAGTGGGAATGCAATTATAACAAAAAGACCTGTAAATAATTAACAGTTCGTGTATGGTTTTCTAAAAATCCATGGTTTCACAGAAAAAGCAAGAGCTTCTCCATAATCACTTCTGCATGATCATTTCAGTTATACTGTAAGGAACTGTGCAGAACTGATAAATCCCCTAAAATATTCCGGTAAAATTATGTTCAAAATTTCCACTAAGTTTAGGTATAAAATCCAAAACAATACGGTATAAGAGGGTTCAAATCTCCATACAGCCCCTAACTTAGGGGAGACGGGGTAACTGCGGCCATAATCGTATTTCACCCGCGTCATAAAAACTACGAAACATTGTGCCGCAAGTACTTTGAAAGTTTCAAGACTATGCGTTTCTTTTTAAAGATGGCGGCGAGACGACTGATTTTTGAAATGTTGTGTTGATAAAGAAAATTTGTCTAAACATTGGCTGTTAAGAAAAGTCAAGTACGAAAAGCACCTATAGTTAGTTATGAATACAATACATTTTAAGTAGGCTATCCTGCCTAACATGTTGTATGAATTATCAAAAAACTTCCACTTTACTAGTAATTTGATTATTTTAATATAACTTAACACCGACATCGAAATAACTAGAATCAGGTGAAAAGTAAATAAATGCTTATTCCTCGGGAATATGAGCCCACCTCTTGAAATTTATTCACACAGCAGTGTTTTTTTTTCAAAAACGGTCCATAATTGACGGAGAATTCAACGACATACTTAAAAACAAACAAATACATTTATTGACAAAGAAAATTAGAATTGAATAACAGAACCAATTTAGAACTAGTATTCACAATTAAAACAATTTAGCTAACTGCAGACTATTGCTATCAATCTATGGGTAGCTCAACTGATCCTTATCAATCTAAGACCACACTAAGACCGAAGCGTCCCTAAGACTCTGGCTACATTGACATTTTAACAACGAATTTTAGCCATTTTAGCTGAAAGTTATATTAAATCGCACTTTATCACGATTAGCCTTTTTTCATAATGTAGCGTTTAACATAGCGTCGTTTAAACTCCGTGTTTAGGACTCCGTTTAAATTATTGTTTTATTTAATAACATAGAAAATTACACTCACAACATCGTGAAATAATAGATATAAGTGTACATACACACGAATATCTATTATTTCACTGTATAATTATTAACCTACGTATCTCGTAAGGAAAAACATTAAGGGAATACCTGAATTTCAATAAACCGGTCACCCTACACACAGTAGTTGGACTCACCTAATCTCCCCTACATGCAAATCGACCCAACCCCAACCTACCCTTCAGCATCGTTATAAAGATCGCAAGACGAACTCTTAAAGATAGTTTCACGTATTCTGACTCTTACTATTTATTTAGAGGATCCGTCCTACCTTAGACGTTCTTTATACAACCATCAACGTAGAAATAAATAGATAAAATTACAGTAAATAAAACTGGAAAATCCAGACTATATCGAGCCCCAAATAAGTAAATGATGCTAAATAATCCAAAGATCATCGTCTAACCCCAAGTAAAGCAGAACTTGTGAGTGTGAAGTGTCATCAAGTTAATACAATATATTAAATAGATAGATATTTTATTACTATACATAGAAAAAGGCCAAAACATTCTTTCTTTCTTTACAGCAAAAAACCTCACACCCTCCGTGTCTGTATTCCGTCTAACACTAATAAATATTAATGACCTCTGTGGTGCGGTGGATGAAGATCCGCCTGCGACGCAGGAAGTTGCGGGTTTGATTCGTGCCTCGGGACAAATATTTGTACCATCTGCAAATATTTGTACAGGTTGTTCTGGTCGTTATCTATGTATAGTAAACATATCTAGCTATGTACTCGTATATGACTATGTATATCAGTTATCTAGTACCCATAAAAGCTCTGCTTAGCTTGGGCTCGCTAATGCTGTGAAAGCTGTGTTGTCCAGCATTATTTATTTATTCATTCTAAACAATACATTAGCATTTGAGACAGATCGTTCATATTATTCAGAAGGTCTCAAAAGAGGAGGTACTAAATAAACGATGATTAGAGTAATTACTCTTAGCGTCAAACCTCCAACCTCAAGAAAATTTTACCATTTTTCATTGCCATGCTCAAAATATTTCGATGAATGACTGCAGCTCGAATATCATAAAAAGTACTTGTGAATGCATTTTAGGGATTTTGATTGCGATAAATTTAAGAAACTGATATAATTATACACAATCCTTTATCATCTAAAAGACGTCATAGACTGGACATTACACTTGTGTGTAATATTTTCAAAAGTTACACAAGTACAGTCGCACAAAACAGTGGTGCAGAGCCATTACAGTAATGAGTTGGCATTCAGGGCGCGAACAATGCATCGCGACTGTACCACCATTACTGTAATCGATTCGAATGCCTAGCCCATTCATGGCGGGATCAGGTAATCAGTGCTATTAGGATGTTTACAGGGGCATTGCAAGGTGGAACTTGGTTTGTAGCTAGCCAGAGCTACTATATAATGCTTTGTCGTACATTACAATAAGAACATAACAAAAAAAAATTACGTAATTACAATGGGCGGCCTTATCGCTTAGACGCGATTTCTTCCAGGCAAATTTAATGAGTTAACAAACAAACTGCTTTTTTTATGTAATTTTGGTAACGAAAATATTTTGGAAACTCCTTGACACGAGCTTTAAAAAATGGTAAAAATACTGATATTTTAAGACAATGGTAGTTCATTCCACAACCTTATGGCCTGGATGGAGAAGGATTTGTTGGATTGTGTTTTGATATTTGAAAATAGAGAAAAAATTCATCCAATGGTAGAAAACCACTTCCTGGACTTGAACGCGTTAATAAACACAATCTAATTTCCTTAGTGCAATTTTGGTAACAAATAAAACCAAGAACAATTCATATACCCCATGCGAAACAGAAAGTCAATCAAAATAGCAGATAGCAATACGTTTTGACTTCAAAATCAACAAACAACGCTGCCATTTCTAATCTTGAATTTCAGATTCAAATTCCTGCATATTGTGCCAACATCACGGTACAGTCGGCAGCATAAATCCAATCAGAGGGGCCGGGAGGAGCTGTGTTTCTGTCACGTTGCTACCTGTACGTGTGTTGCTGTGGATGCATTGATGCATCCTACTGGTAGGGCTGGCACAACTGGTAGACGAGAACTTCATCGGAAAATATCATTCTATTTTTTACTTGCTTTGTTAGCATAGTTTACAATTTCTAGGCTTTAATATGTATACAGGGCTACAAAGGTAAACTCAGATTAATATAAAATAAAGAGAACAGCAAAGATACAAAAGAGAAAGAGGAACAAACAAAAGAAATTATCTTTCGATACAGAAACTGTAAACTATTTGACTACCATAAATATACAATTGAAATATATTTATCAGGAATATATATATAATTGTAATTTTCTTTGTTAAAAAGGCTTTTTGCCCTTTAAAATAAATAAAAAAAAACAAAATATATTTATGGTAGTAGAAACACAGGGTTATTGGTAATTTGACGTATTCTCGTTAGGAGGTGAAAAGGGTGACTATTTGCACTCGCAGACTCCTCCAGCCACGGAATGAATACTCCTCAGTGTTGTTACAGCTACGGCAATTGCCGTATTATACGGTTTTCGCCCGGGTAAATCGTCAAAAATACGGCTTACGGCAGACATTTCAAAGCCGTATATTATTTGTATGAAATTATACGGCCGGTATCGGAAGCGCTAACAAAACCGAGTTTCTTTGTGTAACGGAACGACTGGCTTCTTTCTGGCAAAGGGTTTCCACTGTAGGTAGGTAGTCATAAAGTAACCTGATAAAATGAGACGGCACGTATGTACCTTACTAGTGTTTTAATTTTGACACTTAGGATGTTATATTGTTCTAGGATGTGTAATTAAAGTATTGTTTCTAGTTACAACACTTATCTTACGACGACGGCCCATTCATTTGTAGACTTTGAACTTATTTCCAAAATTATTGCTACAATTTTCAGTTAATTAGTTTAAAGTTATATTGGCTGAATTGTAAAAATGAGAGATAGAACAAAAAAAACAGATCATAACTACTAAGCAAACATAATTATAGGAAACAATGATGACTTTATCGCTTCTGTTGCCAATGATCCATTGGCACATTGCATGGCACGTTGTGTCTTATGTGAATTTATGTTATTTTTTTAAATGGTTTCTTCCTTTACGTTGTAATCCGTCGTTTTTAGTAATTTGCAGGATTTTATGGCGGCAAATTAGCGTTATTTGTAAAAAAAAAAATATAAAAACTTGCATATACGGCCCGGTTTTTTAAATTTTGACCTAAATACGGCAATTTTTTGGTTAAGATACGGCCACCCTAAATTTTACTTGGAACAACACTGATCCTCCTCGCCCTATATGCCTATAAATATTTATATTATAATATTATTTTAAATTTATAATATTATTTTAAATTTATAATATTATTTTAAATTTATAATATTATTTTAAATTTATAATATTATTTTAAATTTATAATATTATTTTAAATTTATAATATTATTTTAAATTTATAATATTATTTTAAATTTGTTGTTCTCGTTTTTAATTAGTTTTATGAAAATTTTAAAGAACGACCTAAAGTTTAGTTCGAATACAAATTTTCGTCTGCTTCCATTGTAATAATTTATTTTTCAGTTTCTTTGAAATAAGTTTATAGTGCGCGCGTGTGTCTATTTGTGTCTAATATAATAAAATAATTTATATTTCAGGCGGAAACTAATATAGTAAAAAAATAATTTCAAGATGGCAGCCCTATCGAGTGCGAGGCAGGCACCGCGGCGAAGTCATTAGCAGTAATGGTTGATCCACTCCGTGCAGATTTAGTGCGGTTATGCCGTGTACAGCCAGCCTTACATGTATGTTCCTACATTGTAGACATTCATTACGAGGTTTTGATTAGCTGCTGACGGGTCCTATCATCTGTACCAGCTTTAGGTGAATTTTTGATGGGGCAGAACAGGGGCTGTCAACTCGCTAAGCAGAAAATGCCAACAGCACAAGTACTTGGGCATAAAACATCAGATGAGATGGCGCTATACGTTAGAAAGAGAAAGAAAATCTATGCATAAAATCATGACATGACAACCAAATGTCCATGTAACACTGTCATTAATTTGAATGAATGAAAGCCGTGCCAAACGCCAAACGGTAGACCGTTATAAAATTAATTGCTTATTTTGTGATCGTAAACAACAGAACATTTTAATAATCTTGAAAGATTTCGACTTTTTGAAAGGTTATTTCGATTGACAATGGCTTAAAACCGAAAGTGCGCTAAATGCCGTATTTCCACCAAAAACGGAACCGCAGATGTTTTAACTTGTGCTTTCACAGGTTTCCGCTACTATGACGTGAGTACATTAATACTTCTACATTAGTACCTATCCGTGTCTTTATCGTCCATCGATCCATCCTCAATAAGTTCATTAATGTCGAACCATCTTCAATGACTTCATTCCATGACTTCAGGGCATGAGTATGGGCTTAATTCTGTTTTCCAGCTGGGGACTGGTCCATTGAAAAATCTTTAAAAAGCTTGCAACAACAACTTTTATTATTATGTTATGTTATCTTTCTTTCAGGTGAACTTTCACAAAAAGCTAGGAGCACAACCAATGATCATCGAAAAAATGGAGCAATTATTTGATGCGTTGAATGGAGACAATCCAGATCATAAAAAGGGAAACAAATTTGACCTAAAGGAGTCAAAATCAAAGTGCTTTATTTCCTTTAGACCTTACAGGACACTTGAGTCCCCATCTTAAACACTTCATCGAAATGAAGAGATTCTTTCAATGAGATTTGTTGGTGCCAGGTCTTGTTAGAACGCCGAATGCAGTTGAGCACCTAAAAATTTGGATAAATGGTATGGTGTGAAGACCTTGGCCACATGATGATGACTAAACTAAGACCTGCTTGAAAATTGTTAAGGTTGCAAAAGAAAATAAACATATTACAAAACATTTAAAAATGCTTGTTTTTTAATATATCATCAAAATACTTAATGTGTGACTATCTATCAGGTGAATGGCGGATATTCAACAAAATGTTGAATATTCACCATTCATTTAATAGATAAATAGTCGCAAAGAAAGTAAGCACCTTACAAAAGATTGAATTGCGCGCCTTTTCAATTCAAATTTCCCGCCAAACTTTAGTTACCGTGGGCATAAAGTAGCGGCGTTAGTGTGCTCTAGTGTTCGCATTTTTATTCTATGGAGTCTTACTTCTTTCCGTTAGGATATTAGTGTTCTGTGGGGCAGAAGACTTTGTTCGTCTTTGATTTTGCACGGGCTGAGATATGTAACCCAAAACATAGTTTTTTACCTTTAGATTTTCTAGATATTATTATTCATCATCATCATCATCACCAGCCTATAATAGTCCACTGCTGGACATAGGCCTCCCCTAATGAGCGCCACAGATGGCATTATTATGATATTATTATTGCATAAAGTCATTTTCGGCTTTCTATACGCATGACTTCGTAAACTTATAGTCTGCCTGTACCTAATTTCGACATTTTTGATGTCGCTAAACTAAAATAAACTAAACTAACAGCAATAACAATGGTGCCAATCCTTGCATAACCATTGATATAAAAATGATGGCTTATTCTAAGACCTGTCAAATTAATTTAGTTAAGGGTTTTCGTTAATATAGTGCGTAAGCTCTTATACTCGGGGAAAACTACATATTATTATAGTTTGGTTTAGGCGGCAGATGAATTGACACCGAAAGCATCGAAGCGTGTTAGAAACTCGCTAATAAGCTAAAAATGCCTGTTTTCTGCCTCAGCTCGCTTGCATACAAAAACGGTTATTTCTCGACAAATTAAACATGTTACATCCTATCGGCGCCAATAAAAATATCATCAAAGCCTTGTCAACAAAGGCGTCATCGGCGTAATTGCCGTAAAGTGCGCACTGCCCTGACTACCCCTCAACGGAGCCGTGAACATTGGTCAGCGGACGGAAAATCGGAAACGGAACGTAAAAATAGTATTACAATGTTTGGAAAGGTGATGGGAGTTACCCATCACCATGTCGTTTTAAAACAAAAACTTAACTTCGTTACTTTTTTTTCGGTCATCGAATAAGCATCGCCATCCAACGTTGCAATGCTGCCAGCATTCTGGACACTGCCTTCTGACGACGGTTTGGATTTTTAGGAAAAAGATACAAGTTTATACTAGTTTTATTGTCCTATTCTATTAAGTACATACTGTAATTACAATTTTATTATTCTATATGATACATTTAACTTCGTTACAAACATATCCAGAAGCTAGTGAACGATTTATGTAAAGGGACAACAAAAATGATGGTAATCTGTGGTGACGATTCATAGTGATTTGCTAGTTCAAGGTACACTTAACTTAAAAACTAAAACATAACTTTTTTTATTTGTTGTTGTTTTATTTGTCCGGCATTATTACTTAGTTACAAATATCTCAGTCACAATCCTTTGGTTCATCCTAAGGATTAAGGATTCACGTAAATCTTTAAGGTCCTATGCTCAGCTAGCTTCTATGGTGCTCATTAGGGGAGACATAGTCCAGCAGTGGACTAATATGGGCTGATGATGATGATTGAGCTCCTAAGGCACACGTAACTCAGAGCCTTGAACTCTTACGGTGAATAAATTATGTATTTAAGCGATTTTCAGTCAGTCGTGTTTTTCATGATTGTTTTCCTATTGTACCTGTAAAGTTATTCCCAGATGGTCCCGTAGATTATTCTATTTATTATCGTGGGATTGTTTTATGTTCGTTTGAACCATAAAAAACAGTGTAAATGTCACGGAATTTTAAGTCACTTTTTAGCTTTTCAAAAGAGAGCGTGACCACTATTCTGAACGAACGACGAATTTTACAAACAGTACGTAATAACCTACGAATTTGTGATTATGGATCACTGGCTATCAATCAATCCAAATTCAAACAATCATTCAATTGATCGGTATACGTTACCACATTTTCAACACCACCGCGGCAAAACAATTAATTAACCTATTCATTGAAATGTCAATTCAATCTAATCAAATGTCCCTGACAAAACCATGTGTTCCACAATTACACGAGTGGAAAACTCACTGTTAATAGCAACGCTAGCTCCAATCTTGCTACTATCTCCATCGGGGCGTGACGCCTACATATATGCAAAATCGCGTAGTGAGGCCTAACTATAACGAATGCTCAAATTGAACTGTAGTTCTACAAATATAAAGTCTGAAATGGTATGGTTGTTTATGAAATAAGGTAGAATGCATAGGTCGCGCCCGTGCTTGACAATAATGCATGGCTGGGCTAATGTTTGCTTTGTATCAAGCTACACTAGTTATGCCACCGCGGTCCGCTCGGGGCGTGAATGTATAATTTGTCGGACTGGAGAATAGGCAATTAAAGAGGCTCATGCATTTTGTATGTGTTGAAATTTGGTTGTTTTGTTATGAAATTGTGCCTGCTAGATACGGATTAGTTCGGTACATACACTACGTAAATAAATACCCTCATATCTATAATTCGTTCCTTTATTATAAGTTCAGTGTGGAGTTCCTTAAAAAACATTTTCATTCTATTCAAAAAACTTACCTACTGCTTTTCTTTTCTAACAATTTTTAGTTTCAATAATGTTTTTCTAACCAAAAGATTTGTTTTTCCGCATATACCACCTGAAAGCGAAACAGAAAAATATTTGCAGTGAACTTTTAAAAATAAAGTCGGGTACGAACACTCCGGTTCTGAAATCAGGGTTGCGTGAAAATCATGTGTACCTGTGAACCCCGGTTTTTACACCGGAAAGTAAAAGAGCGCTAATTTTGTTTATACTACGAAAATACGCGTTTAGAAAATGCCAGAAGATTGCTCGAAAAATATGTCAAGCAGGGGCTCTAGACAAAGTAACATTTGCGAATCGAAAGCGATGGTAGAAACGTACAAAAATGTATGGATTTGACATATTCCTTCGATATCACGCATCGCAACGACAATCATCATAGCTCAAATGATGGCGAAGTTCAATTGGTAGACAAAGTAACCTTTGCGTAGCTATCGCCTTGTCTATACGTCTGATCGCATCGCTAAATGCCGATAAGTTGGCACAATTGGTTGTCAATCTTTTGTTGTTAGACTGTCATAGTTTGATTGAAGTATTGCGCTCGTATTTGTGTTATTAATTAATATTTTTCGAATTATTCATGCAAAAGCAGTGCAAAAGAGATTGTGTTGAAGGTGCGTGCCTTTTGTGAGGAAGAAAAGGCAGACCATGCCCAGTTAAATCCATTAAATCTAGTGCGATCTCGCGTTGCACCATCAATGCAACTGGTAAGTAAAATAGGGATACCAGCTTTATACACGATACCTTTAGAATGGATCATAAGATTTACTCACATAAAAAGATAAAATAAAAAGTAAATTATCCAGGTTATTTAATTTATCTTGTTATGATATCCCTTATTTGTATATATACAAATATTGAATTTTTGAATTTTATATTATACAAATACAAATTTTATGTGTCATTTTCAGTCATGTCGGAGAAAACCACGAGTAGAATACATAATATAAAGAAGCGAAGCTATTGCTGCCTGCAACAAGTCAATTCTGCTGAAAATCGTCGTGGATCTTGAAGATTTCGATTTATAAGAATTTTTTGTGTTGTTTATTTATGTTCCTTTTGACCATAATTAGTGTCAGAACAATTTCAATAAATAATTTAAAATTTTTATTGTTTCATAATTTAAAACTTTCCTAGTCCTAACTACTTATATATTTATATACAAATATGAAATTAAAACATAAACACACGTTTACATAATGGGGTAAAAGATTCATAATGTTGGCAATATCGTGCTGCCAATATAATGCTGCCAATTCCTGAGGCAGGACAACTTATGGTGTACGGTCTGTAGTCTATAGTTATCGAACTCAATCATTCGCTTATTTCGTCCGTTCACCGTTCATGAAATGACGGGTCAAATAAAAAGGAGTACCAAGCCAAGTAGGTTGTTACCTATAACTTCAGATAGAATTTCTGTAAACAAACGTGATACATAACAAAAAAATTGTTTCGATTTGGAAGTTTACCCAATCTTTTGAAATACTTATGGCAGTGTTTATTGTGTAATTAAAATCAATAGAAAGAAAATAAAAATGGTTTTGAGCTATATAATTATATTATTTAATTATTTTCAACAAGTTCTTAAAATCATGAAGAAATAAATAATTAGGAGAAAATACATATTTTACGACACTCGTATCATCTCGGTAATATTGGAGTAAATAACAGAAATTCAAAACTATTTTGCATTTTGACAATAGACGTTTTAGTTTGTATTGTAATTTCTTTCGACTCTCGCCCTTAGAAGCCAAATGTGTGAATTTTTGCCGATCATATGCAAAAGCTTTATCTTGTTTTTTTCGTTGTTAAGTATATTTTTAATCCCTCGTGGACACAGGGAAACAAGGGTGCGATCGTGAATGCTACATCCACGCTAGCGCAAGGCTACTTAAAATTTTGACGTAATTCCAACAGCTGTTTATGAAATCGCCGTTTCGATTCGATTTCTACAGGGTCTTAGCGTTCGCTAGTGTATCCATCAAGAGAATAGACAACTACGTGAAGTCGCTTCTCAAAACTGCCACTTGGCTAGGAATTTGATGGAAGTGATCGTTCGATGTTGTCAATCGGTTTGGTGAAATCAAAATATTCGTACATTGCCTACCAAAAATCTTGACGTTTAATCCATTTGAAGGTTGCCATCGCTAGAGCGATAAGAATTTTCAAAATCGAATCGCTTCATAGCGAATGCCGGTTGGCTAAGGACCCGGTTATTTTAAGCGATACCATCGTAACTATGTATTGTTTTAATGACAAAAATTGGCTTGAGATTAAAAAAAAAAATTACGTTTTATAGTTATTAAGAATTTTCTTCTAATTCTCACCGTTGGTTGTCTAATTTAGAAAGGCGTTACCATTTTAGATTTATCTTGAACTTGAGTTAATAGACGAACTTGAGTTTAAAAATATTTAAATATTTTATATGAATATAAAATTATATTAATAATATTAATCTTTTACCATTTATCTTTAAATATTTTTAAACTTACGCGATCTATCCACGTTATTATCAGCACAATATTAACGGGTATTTAGAGGTTCGAAAATATGAAAAGTCAATCGATTTTCCTCGGGGGGAGCGTCTTGTTCAATGATTTCAATGCTTACATAAAATTGATGTTGAAAATTCCTATACTCTAGAGGACTTGCAAAATAAACAGGCTCAGCTGTTTGTTAGCCAAGTGAGGTAGCCGTACGCCTAACAGATTGTGAATCTGTACCGCAGAGCGCAGCACGGCTCTGACGGCGTATCGACGTGCTATGCCTAGGAAATGAATCGCCCGCTCCATAGGCCTAGGAAAGTTTAGAGTTAGACAATCATTTACACCTTTTTTTACGGGGCTAAAAGCCTTTATTAGCAATGAAAATAACAATTACCCAGCAAATTAAAAACTAGTATTTACAATTGAGCTAACTGCAGACTGTTGCGAACAAACTACAGGTAGCTGAACTTATCCATATCAAAACCAGTTGGTACCCAAGATGCTGGCTGCATTACCACGCTGTATGGAAATGCTGATGCGCTGCGCCAGATATTGACCAGCTCTCGGGTCACACGTCGCTTCGACCTCGAGATTTTTTTTAAAAATTGGGTTTTTCAATAAAATTATAATTATAATATTTTAATTTAACGTCACTTCTAACAATCTCCTATATCTATAGCGACCCCTCGGACATGTTTCGTGGTGCAGTGCATTCACAAGAGCCCTGTGTCGGACCTGAGAGCGAAGCCTAGCCTGAAGTCAATATTCATATTAAACAACACGGTTTTTGATAAGTTGAATATTACATAAACCATTTATAAGGAAATGTTGATGTTCGCTACTTTCGCGCTTTTCTTGATCATAGCATTGATGTACTAAATTGACGTAGAAAAAATAGGTAAATTAAATTAATCTGCTAACTAAACCACGTAACGTAGGTAGTTCTGAAGTAATTCGAAAATTAATTAGTTACATAAAGAGCATACTCTGATGTTGATAACTTACTTTGAAAAAATATTTATTGAATCTGATGTAAGGTTTAAGTATTTTTCTTCTTTATTCTTGTATTTTGACTAATTTGCGCTCGTCAAAATCCAGTGAAAACTTCGTGGTCAATTTTGTACTACGAAATTTTTACTGGATTTTGACAACTTCGTAGGGGTTTGCTACGAAAGGCTACGAACTTCGTAGCAGTTTGCTACGAAAATATATCTTGATAAACTGTTAATTTTGTTCTTATTAGTATTAGAGAGCATTAATTGCTCCTCAATTAGTAGATATTACAGCTAATTGCAAACCACAAGGCAGGCAAATACCAATCCTAATCCTATAGAGGTACAGACAGCTTCAAAGATAGGCGTATGTCCCAGTTTATTAACATTACATTAGTTTCCTTTCTAATACAGCTGCAAACTTAATTCCAGTTTTTATTATTATATTAGGTTCCAGTAGTGTAATATTTCAATATTACTATTGCAACGGCTACACTTATCTTCGCTAATACATATATAATAATCGTCGCCTTAAAACATGGCATGATTAAAATGTCGTTGGATTTAAGTGCTTAAATAATGAACCCTAAGTTTGGTTTCACAATATTATAGAGATGTTTTCAAGATGTTCAAAATTTGTATGGTATTTGGTACACCTTTATCTTTAGCTTGTGTACTTTGAGTGCAGATTGTTCTGTGTAAACATTAGCTAAGCCGTCATACAAAAATTGAACGTCTCCCTCGAGGACGCCTAAACTACCAAGAAAGTACACTCTATGTTGTGGCTTTTGAAACTGAATTCTGCCATTCTCTCTCCTAGTTACCCCATATGGTGGTGGTGTCAGTTTTCATAGCACATTAAACCTGAGCTGAATTTCTGAAAAATCACACCGAGTTTACAAAGATAAGTTACCATTTAACTTGCACGCTGTATGTGCTAATAGGTAATTTATAGATACCCACCGTGGCGTATGCAAGTAATCCGCGATGGCCACTAACCGCCACTAGACTTGATCATCACTAGTGCCGGAATCCAATTAGATTTGCTTTGACCAGCTTCATGCCATTGCTAATATGCTGATAGATTCTATATACGATTGATGATTAGGCCAAGTGCTGATTATGTCGCTTTAAAGTGACTTCCAAAGTTGGTGACACAGTCCGGCGGGTTTTTGCGAAATTTTAGTGAATGAATAAATATCGTAGGCAGTGTTTTGTGAACTTATCGGTAGCCAGTCATGGTATAAAAGCTCCATAAAGTACAGGATATTGTAATGATATGGAAATAGTTATTTTATATAGTGTAGAATCCCGTCCTTATGTGAGTTTTTATTGGTATATCAAAATAGCTCAAAACATTGTTACCCCAGGTATTTAGATTAATATAAGTACCTACATAATAATACCTCTTATTGAGCCAGGTGAGAACTCTGTGTACAGTTATAGCTAACACGGCTTTGGCAATTTTTAACGAAATGTAATATATTATTTTATCTGAATAATTATATTCTATTATTTTCGTAAATATTCTCGCTTGTCAGCTTCCGGTTCGATATCTTGTAACACCGGACTATTTTGTCGAGACGTATAATAGGAGGTCGCTTAGGTAGGCTCTCTTGAAAAACCTACAGACTAAATAATGACGTATATCCTCCAATCTCCTCAAATACCAGCAATGAATAAAATAATCCTGGACAATCCACATATCGTAATCTAGCCCCAGGCAATTCAAAGAGCTTGTGTTATGGGTACTAGATAAATATAAATAGTAATATTGGACAATCCACACAGCATCATCTAGCCAAAAAATATGACTGACATACATAGATAGATATTTTTATCATAAATATTTTATTATAGACCCAGAAAAGTAATCATCTTCATCATCTACAAGTAATCTATAGCTTCCGGAAATTAATTGGGTAAAACTGGACTATGGGTATCCTTTTTAGTGTCTGTACAATAGTGTACTTACATAACATAAGCATAGCATAGTTTTATTTTCATAATTCCCAACACTGAATTCGAATATTGATGTAATTATTCCAGTCATCGCAGTATTCATACCTGCTTGTATTGGAAAATACTTGTACATAGCAACTTTCAAAATATTGGATGTTTTTTCCATCAGTTCAATTAAAAATCATATATTTTGAAACGCAGCACACGATCTCGATATTTCGCATAGCGAGGCAATGTCGGTTCGCACGTGAACATTGAAATAGTCTGGACTTTTGCCAATATTACTATGGGTCGTATATGTAGGTACTATGATATATTATCTTTACCAATACTTCGCCAATTTCCGGTTTTATGGGTTTGATCAATAAAATTATCACACATGTTTATTTTATTGCGTCCTTCGACTTTTTCTTCGAACTAGACTTCAAAAAACTTAAAAGTCCTTTCAATATTTTGATTTTAAAAAGAAGGAAAAATGTGGATTGTAGGTATGTGTTCATTTAAATTTAAAATGGTATGAATACAATTTCTGGGAAAACTTTTTCCCGAGATCCTTGTAGGCTAATATACATATTTTATTTTAGAGAAGAAAGTCAACACTAAATTATATATCAATATTAAGTGTCAAAATTTAATTATATAGATACAGATTTACTAATTAAGTATATTAAAACTTTATTTAAATATTTATTTAATGAAATATATTTATAACGGCAAATCAAACATTTTATAAACACAGTAGGTAACTGATATAGTAAAAAGGTACTGGTGATTTCTTTTTCATAACTTCCATTTGGGAACAAATCAATTGAAGTGAAGAAAAAAACCAATAACATCTAATTTCTTATTTGATAATAGCTATTTTTGTTTAAATGTTGCTTGTGTAAGCGCTTATTTTTAAGCCTAAAAAATAAAGTTATTGAAATCCGAATAATTATTCCATAGTTTCAACTATTGAGTATTATGGTTGGTACACAATCTCATAAACCTATATTGATAATTATATGTATTTCCATCCAGAGACGCCATCTTGGTCGTAGTTCGTCAAATTGGCGGTTTGTGGTAATATCTGGTAGTTATTTGATCAACTGGCGTGATCTTACGAAATGTTATAGTGTGTATGTATGTTTTTTATAGATAGATATATATCTACAAAAAAGAGTAGAATGATATAAGCAGACATGCTTGTTGTACCTAGAGGAAGGCCTTATAGATAAGAGCTATGCACATATATCTTCCAGGTAACCTGTAACTGCGTAGTGGCACTTGAATAAAAATCGCCAGTTAATGCTGACGAAGCTGTTTTTTTTATTATAGGGAGTAATTCCGCTTTTCTGATCACCATGGGCACAGCATTCATAAGACGGTCGCTTGTACAGTTAAAGATTTGTCGTAGAATGGCGGCACATAGTGTATGGGGACTTTTAAGATACGGATTCTGATCAAAGAGAGAGAATTATAGAGTTTTAAAGGAATTCGCAGCAATCCTTGAGATAGGGAGGGCTTAGAGGATAGAACAAGATACTGTACAAGAGATATAGTGAGGGTAGCTAGTGGATTCTTGCATAGTCGGCTGGGAATCCACTTGAGATTATCGCGATATTCGGGAATTTTGTCATATTTGCGAAGGCCAAATGTGAACCTGATACTGAAATTTGGAGGTCCTCAAGCTTGTTTAATGGTCTTCAGTGAGACCCAGATAGCTAGCGTATTATAATATATGTACTACGACCCGCTCCGGCTTCGCAAGGGTGTTATGCTGATACAAAAATCATCTTGAATCACTCTATCTATTAAAAATAACCGCATCAGAATCCGTTCTGTAGTTTAAAGATATAACCATACATAGGATACATAGGGACAAACAGGCGGTTTATTTATACTATGTAGTGTAAACAGTATAAGTTTTTCTCTGCTTATACTATGTATATACGCAATCTAATATTAACGGCCTATGACTCGACAAGGGCGTTTCGGTTTACTAGCTGCTGTTTGGAGCTCCCTTAGTGCTATTTCCGTACAAATTTGCTTAATAGTAAAGCAGAATTTCTTCTTGCTCTTTCAGTTGCAGATGATGCCCATGATTCGTTAACCGGATTCAGCAACAGATAACAAGTTGGAAGCAGTGCTCATTGATGCTTGCACAGGGTCGTGTCAGAAACACCCACGGTTTAATTCACGTCAAATGCAACGAACCAGCTCGTAGCTTAAAAGGAATCCATTAGAAAATTTTAAACGGATGATAATAGAAGTTTGGTGAATCAAGTAAGACTTTTAGAAGCTAACCTGTTTATGCTTTGATTGATATAGTGATTTTATAGTGGACATAACATATTAATACACATACATATTAATATCGTAATTCTACGCGGCTTATCTTACCTTTCGAAATATAAAATGCCTATGTCAGTCCCCGAGACAACGACAACACCTTCCTGCTAAATGTTATTAAAATCCGTTTAGCCATTTTGGCGTGAAGAGGTAACAGAAAGACTAACGGAATATTAAAAAGATTTTTTTTTTTTTTTATATTAGTATGGATTGGATATATGCACTATCGGGCAATATCGGGTCGATCCATTTAATAAACAATTAATTTGTTTCGCAGTCTTTTTTTATTATTTTAATCTGCGTATGAATAAGCCAAGCCTAAGGTACTCTACGCCATTTCAGTAAAAAACAGTCCATTCCTTGCAAAAAGAAAAACCACCATTTCTCTTCACCAAAAAGTATCCGTCCAAACTAAGTTGGTAACAGTTACTATCCCCTCTTGTCACCAGTAATCAATAGTCGATTAATCAGTCGCAGTGCGTTAGGCGCGCGCGCACTCTCCCGGAAAATCTTACAAAAAATCGCGAGCCCCGGTTTTCACGCGCTGCTGGACTATTGGAACAGGGGTGCGGTGGAGACGACTGCATCCCTTCTTTTACTAACGTGGAATGTATTTAGTAGGAATTTGTTAATGTTTCTTACCGATTACAGTTACCACACCTACCTGCTATTACCACATAGTGAACCATGTAAAACATAGGCCTAAAGACACTCTAAATTCACGCCAAATTTTAAAAGTTGATTTTATTCTGCATATAATTCTCATTCTAGTCACCATTTAAAAGCTGATTTTAACTACTGTACACAATTAGTGCTTTCCAAACAAATATGGATGATAATTTTATAAAACTCCATTTTCTTTTCACTGTAGTATTAATCAAGAATATTGAGTTCAGATAATTTGAAATTAGATAAAATAAATTACCTCACATAAATCATTTTTGCTATAAACCTAGGTGATACTAAAGTACTTCGAACCTTTAGTAGAACTTAACCGCCTGCTAAATCTTTCCTCACAGCCCTTAGCGACTCCACAGCCCTTATCAAACCGTCGGAAGGGTAGCATAGGCTGGAGGATGTCGATAACAGAACGCTATAAATCATGGGGCAATGTGCTGAATGTCTTGCCGTTCGTTGCAGATTTGCCTGATCATATTGATTGCACTTTATTGCCTATAGGTGGTTTGTAGTGTCTTGGCGAAGATTATAATCTTTATTGGCCTCAAACACTTAGTACCAAACTTTTAAAATGTAATTTTTTCGAAACTAAAAGTTAGAGATTTAATATTAAAAACGATTTGTAGCTAGTTTTATCAGCTTTCTTTGATATTAAAGTAAACTATAAGTTAGTAGCATTTTAACCTAAAAAAAGAGTTGTGAGCTTATTGTACAAAAACTCAATTAACATCTTTATAAGAATGTTTTACATGGTATTTAATGTTTAATAATTGGTATTGCCTCTTCGGGGTAATAATAAGTGGTATTGATCTCATTACAGCTTCAAGCCAGTGAACACGAAGTTTTAGAGCCAATTTTGGGGAATATTCTTTTATCAGGTCCTGTTTTAGTACCCTGAGGGTAGCTGGTGCTCTGTGACCTCTGACTAGCCTTCCTAGCTCATCACAGGCCTGCTCAATTGGGTTGGGCATTATTATTACGAAATCTTGTGGATGTACTCAAAAAGTTATTGTAATTTGTAATTTTAAAAGTGTGATACTTAGTTCGGCAGGCCAGTGTATATAGGAATTTCGGAAGAAGTAGTATTCACAATTATTGTCTACATGATACAATCATTTTTTCGACGTAAAATTAAGTTGGAAGATTCCTGATTACTTTGTATCTATACTAATATTATAAAGAGGAAAGATTTGATTGTTTGTTTATTTGTTTGTTTGTTTGTTTGAATTGAATAGGCTCCGAAACTACTGGACCAATTTGAAAAATTCTTCCACCATAAGAATCCTAAAATTTCCGTGATGAACATAGGCTATAAAATATTTTCAAAAAAGTTAGAGATCCGTATAAAAACTGCAATAATAAAACCATAGCGCTATACATCAACTTCTTTTTTTCTTTTTTTGCGTGCTCGCTTTTGCTGTGACTCAACTTCAACTTCTTTTTTTATGGCACCGCTTTTGCTGCGACGACTCCGCCAGTGTCAGTTATGGATTGTCATAGACATCACAATTCGTTACTGGGGTGCGAGAGGAAACTCAATGTCAAAAAATATAAAAACTTCAAGATTGGATGTAGGCTATATAGCGGTGCGAGAGAAAAGTCTTTATATAAGTAAAGGAGGTAAAGGTACAATTTTAAAAAGGAAAGATTTTATTGTTTGTTTGTGGTTTGAATTGAATAGGTTCTGAAACTACTAGACCTTTTTGAAAAAAAAAACATCATTAGAATGATAATCATAGGCTATAGAATATTTTTAAAGTTAGTGATCCCTATGAAAACTTCAATAATAAAGTACCTTATCTAACGTGTGTGTGTGTAAGAACTTAAAATTCTTTAAAATACCCGTGCGAAGCCGGGGCGGGCTGCTAGTTATTTATATTTTAGAAAGCTACAATGAATATAAAAATAAATAAACTTATTACTGTTGACTATTTATTTTAGAACTTACAATTCCTTTTTCAATAATTCGTCTACCACAGAAGCTTCTCACTAACATAATTGAACCAGGACGAATTTCAATACAAGATAATTTATCTCGTCCTTATCTCAAATTGGAGTTCCGTTTAAGGGCATACCTCGCAATTTTCGCAAATTGGCGAATAAGAGGGTCCTACCCTGTGCCCTTAATTTGATGGAAATGCCTGTACAATGTGGATATTTGAACAATTATGTGTTCTTACGGAGTCCTTGTAGATATGCCTATTTACTTATTAGTAAACTGTTAATAAGGCTCCGTGAATTTCCCATACAAACGTAGTACCAAAATGATTTGCAATACAACAATCAATTAGATCACTTTTTAGAGATTGATTTGACAGTCTGCAGGGCGTAATAAGTGAGTCATAATTCAGCCAACCTGGGTATCTTTATCAAACTGAACTAATATAATTTTATACCTTTATTCTTTATTGTACACGCATCAAAAACATAGAATGAACTTAAATTAAAAGGTTATGTACATAGGCGAGCTTAACCCTGAAAAGAGTTTTCTTCCAGCAAACCTAAGGGTTATAGGAGAGGCGATGGAACAGATAGAGGAATTGTACAAAGAATGAGTCGGAATGACAAACTAAACATATATTTCCGACAATAAACCTATATGATTTAATTTAACCTTTCCTGCCAATAAATAAATAATGAATTAATACCAATCAGCTGTTGTACAATTTCTACGTATGTTACTCCCACATACATTGAACTAAGCACCTACCAAGAAGTCATTACAAAATCGTCACAGAATAATTGAAATTCCAACTCCTAGTTTCAGTTTCAATAACTTGTAGGTACCTTCCAAAGGTCTCGGAAGTAATGTAATATGTCACATCACGGATGACGTCACGCATGACGGTATGCCTGTAAATCCTGCCGCCCTGTTGGTTCGTTTAATTAATTTCACTACTCGTTCGCATACGTATTTTAGCGAAATGTTAGGTTTTTGCCAGCCGATATTTTATTCACGCAAGGTCTGATTTATGTTTGCAGTTATTTTTAGGCTATTTTGTAACGTTAGGAGGAAAAATAGTTGGTGCGAACTAGGTTGTATTCTATTTAGTAATTAAAAACTGTAATATACCTCTATTTAGTTACAGGCATGACAGGTTTTTTAAATAAAAAAACCTTATTTATACCATAGTCTTATGATATGATTGATGTAAGTGACACTTAGAGAGAATGTGGAGAAGATTTTATAAAATATATTATAGCAATGGAACTGCTAAGGAGATTCTGTGAAATCTTTGCGCAATTCATATTCACAAAGAAAGTTAAAAATACTGACAAAGGTATTCGTACTTACCATTTCTATCTATGCATTTACATACAACCATAAAAACCTGTGTTCGTCCGAAATTGGGCTCGGATGGAAATAGGGATTGCACGGGCCGGTGTGGAGGTAAAATGGAGGCTATTCATTTCGCCGAAGTCACGTAGGGTAATGTATATTCTAATATATTTGCTGGGAGCGACTTTTCGGGTGTAGCGGTGCGTACGGTCTGCGGCCGGCAAGTAGTGATGCGGCGGAGTCGATGCTTTAGTATCGATAAAAATATTCCACAGCAAAAACTACAGGTTATTCTGGTTTAATTTCGATAAAAAAGCATTTATACACCACTTTATAAATTTCTGGCTGTTGGGTTCAAGTATTTTTGGAACCTAAGCTTATAAGACAGACTTAAAGGCAAGGCATTAAGTACCGGCATTAGATTCAATGAAATTGAACTGAAAATTAAGAAATCAACGTTATTTTTTAGTTATCTTGTTAAGTTAAGAAATGCACGTTATTTTTTAGCTATCTTGATTTCTCATTGTTATTTGTGAGGTATTCAATCATTATTAGAGATCATCTGTTTTTAACTAAGAATCATTGCAGTTTTCACTGAGCCAATCAGGTATTTGAGCTTGCTTTAGAGTTTCGTATTATTTTGATTACAGAACAACTCAATCTAATTAACTAGTAACAATACCCACTCAGATGTCAAATGTGATATTTATCGATAAGTCACTACAATTATTTGCGTTCCTGCCCCATCTCTACTTGACCCCGTATTTACTCTGCACCTCGGCAGTTCATCTTCATTTTTTATCTCTTTCACCGGAAAAGGCAAAAAAAAACCAGGAAACCGCTCCAGTAATGAGTGTAAAAAAATATGCGAAAGATATCTTTTCCGGTTGTAAATGCTGCCTTATTTCCCTGTGCCCTATAAAGTACGTTTCTATGAATTCCTGGAAGAGGTGGTCTATTAATTCCGGTTTACATGTAGCTTTAGTGCCTTTTAAATTAAAACTTTCTGTTTAATGATATAGGTACATCCAAGCGTATAGATAATGCTTACAGTTTTTCATGTAAGATAATGATCGAACAAATCAGAATTATATACTGGGTATTATGTTTAATTGAGGTCTAAAAAACTGGTTTCATAAGTTAATAATTGAAATTAATAATTGCAATAAACAAGAGTAACATCTAAAATCTACTTAAATTATTAATTAATTACTACTTAAATCTTTAATGAGTTAATACTATTAACTATAACCATTTCTGTGAAAAAAGCTTTAACAACACAACCAAAAAAAAATGGAATTTTTCGTTTTTTTGGTTTGCATGGAAGATTGGAACACCCCAATAAACGTCCAAGTTATCAAGTGGAATGGAACGTTGTCAATGTTAGCATCCGACTACACTTGTTTCAGTTCGAAATAGTTCCATCCCATTCTCATCGTGCGTGGATTATTGCAGCATTTTCCTACAAAAGTAGTAAGCTGCACACCTGACTCCTTACCTAAGTTTCCTGCAAGATGTCATCAAACCGCTATTAGGGACACTTCACTTGCGACTCTTCGACTTGTTCAGCTGTGCTGTTTGAGCGGCTATTCCGGAGAATTCAATATTTTACTCTTACTCAAACCAACGAGAATCGTACTCTCGTTGATTTTCTTAAAATATCAACACTACAATTGAATTCGCCGTAACACAGTGTTAAAATAGCGCGGATGGTAAATACTTTAACTTGTATAATAAATAGTCTTTACCACCGTCTTTACTTAGAAATAGCTTAGAAAAAGATACCTACCGCGTTAAAAGTACCTCAATGCCTACCGCAAAGTTTTTTTAGGTAAAACATATTTTAAGGGCTAACGATGTTACGATGTCCTGCATTATTTGATTTATTATTTTGTGTTCGGTTAAAAAAGTCTGCATATCGACTTCTCTACTAAACTTTCCACCTAAGTTCTACCTAAATATCGAAGGATTAACTAAGATAAATATCGCATGTTTTCAGATTAGTACCCATGGCATTCCTCCGTCTTGTGGCAGAGCGGAAGACAGCGCAGTTTCAGTGAGACACGCTAACGAGATTGCAGGAACTTTATCTCCTATATACCTACTGATATACAACTGACATATAGTAATAGATATATAACTTACTAGCCACCCACCCTGGCTTCGCGCAGGTGTAATGCTAATGCGAATGCATGTGATGTCCCTTTTTCTTGAATCACTGAAACCGCATGAAAGTCCGTTGCGTAGTTAAATAATAATAATGCTGGACAATCCACACATCATCATCTAGTCCCAAGCTAAGCAGAGCTTGTGTTATGGGTACTAGATGACTGATATACATAATACAATATTGTTAAATAGATACATATTTTTTATTATAAATTGCAAACAACCAGAACACCCTGAACAAATATCTGCAGATCGTACAAATATTTGTCCGAGGCGGGAATCGAAACCGCAACCTCCTGCGTCGCAGGCGGACCTTTGCCCACCACGCTACAGTTTTAAAGATCCAAGCGTACATATGGACAGACAGACAGCGTGAAGCATTTATATTATATTCTATGTAGTGATAGGTACTTAGAGTCGGAGCTGTAAGGTCTTGAGGTTATCAGGTACTGTTGTATTGATAGATGGATAGATAGCTTTTATTGATAAAAAAGATTTTTTTATGGTAAATGGAATCCTAAATTAGTATACTGTAGCCAGATTGTATACGCCCGGTTTCAACCAAAGCAAATGAGATTGTAAAAATAAGCAATAGAAAATATAAGAAATCTTTCAACGCATTTAAAACCAAACCATTAATTTATGGTAGGTATACCTATCGTTCTCCCTAACTACCTTATTTTATTTCCTTGAAATAATTTAAGGAAATAAATAATCTTTGAGTAATTATCTTGACAAGTAGTTTAATTTCATCCCTTGACAACGACGGAGACAGAGAACCTGTTCAAAAAGTCGGTATAAATAGGTAAATCAATGCGATAAGGTTCAGCTTCGAAAGACGAAAGTCATTTTTTTGTAATTAAAAAAATTATATACATACTCTCTTTATCAATATTTCCTTTTTTGATAGGAAAATAAATATTAATATATAATCATGATCCCTTCCAATCCAGACTAACAAATATGTAGACCTTCAAGTATGATTGTGTTAAATAATTGAATTGATAAATAAATAAATCTGCATATTATTATTAAGCTATTCAAATCAAACTCAAGAGCCTGTATGATAAATCAAATTATTTTCAAAATCCATACTCAATAAATCAAACTCAAGTGCTGATTTCCAAAATCCAATTCCGTTTATATCTATCATGTAAAGACAATGCTTGTACTCCACGCCATGAATCTCGATAGGGCCGCGAACCTGCCGCAGATAGACGTTGATTAATGTCTGTCTATCTACAGAATAAAAAAACTTTGTGTTTCAGTGGCGTGGAGAACAGGGGAAGGTGTGGAGGTAAGGAATTTAGGCTATACATTTTCGCTTTTGTCTTAAAAAGAGAAAATGTACAGCTATTAAAATTATTGTAATGAAAACATAGATTTTTGTAATTGTATTTATTTATAATCTAACGTCTATTTTACAGGTATGACCTAATGTAATATCGTGGTCACCATAATTTAATTTAATAATCAAATAAATTCAATATCAATGTAAGTTTACAACAAAAATTATTAAGTTCAGATGCATTCCATTGGTCCATCAGTATAGCTAGTGGATAATATGGTTTTTGTTTTATTTTCTTAAAATAGACCTCGATGATAATCTGATAGGTATTTAAATAATTTTTATTTTAGTGTAAATAATTTTTAGTACAGACTTGCGCCGTTGTCAAATAATAAAAGTACAAAACCATAAAATTTAAAAAAAAAGCGGCTATGAAACTTTGCTTAGCTATAACTTCAATAACTCTGAAGTATGAAAACCACTGTTTATTTAGCACCAGCCCGGATTTTTATCATTATTTGAACCGCATCTCTACGGTTTTTGTGTCCCAGCGACATTTGATTTCGGTGACATCTGCCGGAAGTAATGGATTTTTTCAGTTAGCTGAAGGTGAAAATTTAATCTGTGATGATAAGTGACAAACACGGATTCGGTCGAAATTCCTTGCGGTTTTATAAAAGTTGCGTTTATTATAGTTACTTCTCCAAAATACTTCATCAATTGAAAAATCAATTTATACATGTTTCCTGTTTTAAACAATAACATAAAATAAATATAACTTAATAAAATTCTAAAAACGTTCAAGCACTCATTATTTCAATGCTTTGCCAAGTTCAATTTTTCTTGTAATGTGTTCTTATTTAAGTTTCATATAAGTACTTTAGTATAATAAGTACTTATTTCGGTTTTTTCACTACACGTTTTTCATTATTTAAATTCTGTGTCAATAGCTAGAACTATCTAGACATATTATAATTTTGCCGTACAAAGAGTTCTATTTACAAGATTTTGATTTTTACAAATTTTGATTTATTTTATGTCCAAACACGCATCACCTTCATAATAAATTAAATACGTAGGTAAGTACTTCATTTCCTGCAAATTTATAATTTATTCCTTCAAATATTTGGCTCATAACCAAAATATTATTCGAGTTTCGATTCAGAGACGCTTCCGAGGAAATATTTCGAAATTAATAAAACAATATTTAAATTTCATTAACCTCGCATATTACAACGTACAGTTGGACTATGAAAACTCAGGAGAGATTCAATTAAGTCTTAGACAACCTTACCAAAAAAAAAATAAATTATATTTGACAACGGATTGACGTAGTGGGTCGTCCATCTGGCTCGCAGGAGGCTGCGGGTTCGATACCTGCCTTGGGACAAATGTTTGTAGCAAATATTTGTCCCGGGTGTTAAATAAAAATTTGTATGTATATATTATATATACAAATATAATAAAGAGGAAAGATTTGATTGTTTGAATTGAATAGGCTCGGAAATTACTAGACCGGTATGAAAAGTAAACACCATTAGAATCCTACATTTTCCCTTAGGAACAGTTAGGTAGGTATACAATTTATTTTGTATACCCTATGATAATCACGCATGTGAAGCCGGGACGGACCGCTAGTATTATATTATCAGCCATCTAGTACACATAATACAAAATCAACTTAGCTAGCATGTATCCTATAATAAAGTCGGTAACAAGCATTTTTGACAAGTTTTTCATCCAAAATAATCACATCTCATACTTTGCAACTTTATATTTTGCTCAAACAAAGAATGCTATATTCTTCTATCGTTGAGTGTACGTAGAAATTTTCAATCTGAATTTCTAATTATTTCGGTCGCGAATGAGACGCGGAGTCTGAATTTAACAAAATAAGAGACAAGTAAGCTTGCATATTCTAATAATAAATTAGAAACTCCTTATTATACGGAATGAATTGGATTTACTATAAATTTCAGTATCTGAAAGTCAATATTTACTCAGGGCATAATAAGAGGATGTGAGGAGGACAACCTTAAGTCAAGGTTGTTAATGAAACCCGCAACGCAGCAGGATGCAGGTTTGATTCCCGCCTTGGGGCAAATGTTTGTACGTTCTGCAGATATTAGATTCGGTCGTTTTCGATGTATAGCCAAAAATCTTTGTAACATAATGTATTAAGTAAATCAGTAATTAATTACTGATATATATGAGTACCCAACACACCTTTGATTGA
This sequence comes from Eupithecia pulchellata, assembly GCA_963931895.1. NCBI lineage: Eukaryota > Metazoa > Arthropoda > Insecta > Lepidoptera > Geometridae > Eupithecia > Eupithecia pulchellata. The sequence goes on along the minus strand of OZ007534.1, from coordinate 5,341,216 downwards.
CTTGGGGCTAGACGATGCTGTGTGGGTTTTCAAGCATTACTTTTATTTTCTTGCGAACCCAATGCCCATGGTTGAGCATTGAATAGTTGTGCCCCAAAAATGGCCGCAATCGCCATGTACTCGTACTTGTTAACAAAAATTATTTTTACGTATTAAATTTGATGAAATGATTGAATTTGAGATTAATACTAATTGGTAAGTAACATAATTTTCTTATCTGATATTAGTTTCGATGAATAATATTTTATGTAACTTAGTCACACTTTCGTCGCGCCTACCATTAATGTAAGAGCAAGACTTCTTACCGTAATACAGTATTAACTAGTACGGAGGAAAGTCTATCGACGGGTAACACGTAAAGAGAATTCTGTTATAAATGTAAAAACTTACAATAAATTGTAAACCTTTAAATTGTTCCACTTTACTTATGAAAATATCTTTGATTTAATTTTTCATCCCCTTATCTCGGAGAGAGTAATTTTGCTCTTCAATGTTTTTATCTGCTAAAGGAATAAGTAAATATGAATTAAGAACATCGCGTGCACTAAAATTTTGAATTCAAAAGAGGTGTTTGGATTTATGGTCGCGAATTTATCATACTACCTTTTTAATTTTTTTTTTTTATAATAAACTTACTGTAGTTGTTATACCTTCTACTTAGCCATACGATAACATACGTCACTTCCTCGCTGAGATGGGATGAAGGATTACGTTTTGCACTTGAGTGCAAAGTTATCTTTTTCAAGTTTTTCGATTAATAACTGTTTGACATGAATTATTTGATTTTTAATATCATTTTATTTACTTATTGATAAAATTTGTCAATAGTTTGCACGCCTTGACGAGGCAGAATGTATTGGACCTACCTATTATTTTATTATTAAGACCTATTGTACCGACTTTCCTGCAAATATATGATTTATGATTTACCTCGCGCTCTTTTGATTCTCTACTACTGTCTAGATTTTGTTCGAATAAAAAATAATAAAACAGTATATTCTCGTAGCAGATCTACGAAGCTACGCCGTAGCTCCAAGCACTACGCCGCTACGATCGGCATTTCCCGGTCGCTTGCTCGTTACGCTTCGTCACACGCGCTTAAGTGATGTAAAACTCGACCCAACTTCATATTCAGTACCAGTTGATCACATTAAAAAACTTTCTTTCAGCCTATAACTCTTCTGAAAAAGTAAATATATTATTTTTTTAGCCGCAAAATTGCTGTTATTGAAGTTGCGCTTGTATTTTTTCTAGTGTAGGTAAAATAAATAATGTTGGGCAACACATCATCTAGTCCCAAGCCAAGCAAAGATTGTGACTATGTACTTAAAATATTAACATACATACTACATAGAAAACAACCACGACCACGACACTGGGAACAAATATCTGCAAATCGTTCGAACCTGCAACCTCATAAGTCGCAGACGGACCTTCACCCACCGCACCATAACGGTAGTTGATGGTGGTGTAAAACCACTGAATGCGAGTCAATGCGGCGATTAACTGGGGCGGCCATGTCTAGAAGTAGTATCCAATTTTAGTCTACAATCTCGTTCCACATAGGCCGAGATAGGACGAGTTCCATACAACTCGCCCCGATCGAATTATGAAGATTTGCTAAAGGATTGTCGGATTAGCACCGCGCTCGTCGCCGTCTTGGATTGTTTGGATGTTATTTTGTAAGTTAATTGTTTTGTCCTGGCAGGGTGGGAGGAAACAATGAGTGATTTAATTTTGTTATGTGACTATTGTATTTGTAATCTGCTACATAGAAACCGGCTGCTGTGCTTTATGATTTTTATGTTGACGGATTACATGAGTATAAGGTTCAAGAATTATACATACTATAGAAAGAAACTATGTTTGTAATTCCTTGACATCAACAGTTTCATAAATCTAATGTCGGATATGAATATATACGTTACCTACAACTCATACCTCTGTAAACTACTTTCTTGAATATATCAAAGGGAAGCTAGTTTCTTGATCTTCGCAACTTTATAAACCTCAAGTCGGATGTGAGACAGTATAGCCGTGAACAGTCGGAGCGTCAAACCGCGGCGGCGGCGGCGCGTGAAAGCTCGGGTCCCGAGTGACGTGCCGTATGTGGCATACCGTATACGGTGACTATAACGAGATGATACAACTCAATATCATGCACAAACATAAATAAACTTGTAGGAGATAGTGACCATCTCTAGGCAGATGATTGAATGTCAGGCAATTTGTCGTTGTTATTTCCTCTATAGTCTGGCACAACCAGACTATTATATTCTATTACCAACGCTATAGCTTGTGTGAGTTCGACTGTGACGTTGTTCCTCGCTCTTATCTCACAATGAGGAACAATCTACTGGAAATAAACTGCCTGGTTACTAGTGGTATGTATATTGAAAGAAAAACGGCCCTTTGACATTTCTCATCATGTAATGCGTCTTCAGGATTCAATGTGGTTCAAAAACTAACAATAATCATGCCAGACAAATCATATTGTTTCATTCCCAAATCTAAGCAGAGCTGTGTCATGGAATCTAGATAATTGATTTAAAATAAAATGATCAAATACTGAATGATTCTGTAGCCAAAATCGTTCAGAATTTATTATTTTAACTCAGATTTATCATGTGATAAAAATAACACTTTTTGGATGAATTCTGCACCTTTTGATCACAATAATCGTCGTAGGTAGAACTAAAGGTAAATACGGTAAAGAAAAAATAATTAGGTAAATCTTTTATTGAATACATTTTAATTAGGTTTTTTTCTTTTTTTTTTGTACTTACTCCTAAACGTAGAAATTCCAGTCTAGTTAATGGTCGAATTCTTTAGGACCATTCTTTGGATCGATTTACATAATTCATTCGTTCGACAATTTAAATTATTTGTCACAAGGTAAGCAGGCAGGTATAAACCACTCCACATAACATCTCTGAAGTCAAATGGTAGAGTGCAGCGAGGCGCGGGGTGCGTACGTGACGACATCCGGCGGGCGGCGAGGGCGGCGGCAGGGCGGGCGGCGCTGCCATTTCGTTCCGTACATAACGTATTGAAGATTTTGATCCCGGAATAAGTTTAATCTGATAAATGTGTGTTTAGTTCGTGTTTTGCGGCTAAGTATGAGGTGTTTACGGAAGCGAATGTACGATTTATTTATTAGATAGTTACAGGTAGATATACCGTCGCTGTGGCAGTGAGTTTTTTTTATAGTTTCTCGAATTATTTGTTTTTACTTATTGTAGTTAGATAAATACAACATTTAAAACGGGAAGTTTTTTTTTCTTAAAATATACGTTTTGATTGATTAATTTTTGATTTTTATATTGAAAAGTTAATGTAAAAAATGTAAGTGATAACCCTGAAGTTATTGATCTCGCGAAGGTCTATAAACAGTTCGGTTTATAGGTACCTTGAGTGATCCGTCTATTTAACCACTCAGACGATATTTTAGATAAATCAGTATCATAAACTATAGATCCAAAGACTCCCGAACCGGAAAGAAATAGATTATACTTTCCTACTCCAAATAATGGGAAAATCCTGTATTGTATAAGCTCTGTACGTGGAGAAATAATGGCCGCTGTAGCATGAAGCGCATTGAGATCAAATCAGCCATCCTCGCGGAATCTGAACCTCATTTCTTCTTAACCAGCCCTTCCGTCGTGTCTACTTACGCTGCAGACTTGAGGACATTTTTATGTTTTTTGTGTTTTTATTTATATTCATAGTGTACACATTTCCAGGTGGAGGTTAAGCTTGTTGTACATAAAAATATGAAAAAACTACTAAATATTTAACTTTGAAATCGATATATGGTAAAGTGCAGTACTTAATCTATCGATCATATGTTTCGAAAACACGATTCCATAAAATTTTCTCGATAGAAAAAAATCGCAAAGTTACCTCTAAATTTTTACTAAAACCTAAATTTCTCAATAAATACAGAAGTTCAGATCTTGACAATAAGCGTGGTAATAGAATTAAGTATAATAAAAATGTTATATGTTTCGGTTTTTTCAAATAATGTCCTAATTAATAGATTAGAGTTAAAACTTGATTTTTGGTAATTTTTGGACTTGCGTTGCAATGCCCTGTCCCGCTCTTATGAACGCAAAATCATATGTCTAGCCTTTTCGCACAGAGTTGAGGTTGTATGCGCCCTTAAAACAAACAAGTTTTGTTGTGAAGTTTATTATTAAAGAATAAAAATGTAGCTATACCTTCCCAGAAATCGCGTTTCAGCTATGAGAATCCGCCATCCAAGATTGTAAAAAGGCACAGTACAAAAAGTTTCGTAGTTAAATAATTTTTGTACTGGGCCACAGATTTTATAAAATAATTAAATGTACTTATTACTTTCTTTACATCATCGGAGCAACGGAAGTTTCTTATACTTGAAAACTATAAAAAAACTTGTTTGCAACTTTAGTTAGCTCAATTGTTTCAATTGTAAATGCTAGCTCTAATTTAGTTTTACAACAATGGTTAACTACAAAAAAAAAACTTGACTTAATTATTGCTTTTCTACTTATTTTGGGCATATAAAATAGGTTCTAAAGCAGTTCCAGAATTCAGCCGAAAGTTTTGCTACCATAAGATACTTAGGAGCACCAACATAGATACGTTCGAAAAATATACCCGCACGGTTAAATAAGAAAGCGTCCGCTCAGACAATAATAGACAGACTGAAATAAAACCAAACTCAATTTTGACTGAAGTCCAAACGTCTCGTGGTCTCCTAAACAATTTTCTCGATGGGTCCCGGTTTATTCTCAGAAATATAATTTAATCCCGCCACAATAGACGCATTCGGGGCATGCCGTGAACAGGACAGATATTTTTTACCAGAAAATCGGAAATTATCGGCTCTTACGTGAGGTGAATTTACTTTTTGGTAAATCTGGACCTCCGTGGCGCGGTGGGCGAAGGTCTACCTGCGATTTAGGTGGTTGTGTTTTCGATTCTCATTTAAAGGTAAATGTTTGTACGATTTGCAGGTTGTTTCGGGTATTCTAGTCATTCTTATTGAATTAGAAATTGCTAAAATAGGTAAGATATAAATGTTTTCATTGACATTATTATCATGACTAAATCTTAGAGGCTCAATGACGTACAAGTGAAAGGACTTTTCTAAGTAGAAATGTACCCTTAAAGTTCACTAGCTTTGTTTTCTAATCTGCGACCCACTTCCTCTAATCTATTGCTTTACTATGACAATAGTATCGACGCAGAATCACATAAAATTCTCAGGTGAAACTGTAGATAGTGCGCGCGGTGCTATTTACATCTACTTATTTATCAACGCCCTCCATCTGTAGTTCGAATCTAATGTAAAATACCAAATTATGTCAAGGATGCCCCTGGATCGATAAAACACCAATATATGCCAAACCTAACGTAATAAAGACCTGCATCCAATTAGGCTAGCGCATCGAGCGATCATACGATCCGGCGCTACTGATGAGAAATTTGCCGCTTTACCATCCGGAAGTATTGGAGCTAACTTATCACTTGCATGATTGCATATTACTTTTAGATCGCCTGGGAATTGGATAGGAGCGGATGGGATATTTTAAGGTGACTTGTGTAAGGCTTAGGTCGATGCCGATATTTTCAAAGCTGATATGTTGATTACACACGAAATTTAGACGGAGGGGTTTTTTTCTGAACTAGATACCTGCTTGTTGTGGTTGCAAATTATGCACGCCCTTTGGATTTTGTATACGTAGTTGCTATTTTTAATGAATATTGAAAGCGGTAACTATAGATTTATTAAGGTATGATTTTAGACTTTTCTAGATATTATGTACTTAAGGCGCATACAGCACCTAAACTAGCGCCACCACTTTATGTTATTATTCTGTTTAACAAAGGAATTTTCAAAAATCCATCGTCCAGTTTGTAATACCTATCCTATGCTTTTTTTTAATGCCTCTGTAATAGTTTTATTCTATTTAGTTTAGGAAGAGATACGAAAATAGATTTTGGTGGCCACCAAGGGCAACTTCGTATCTCTGCCTAAACTAAATAGAATAAAACTATTACAGAGGCATTAAAAAAAAGCATAGGATAGGTATTACAAATGCACGAAAACTTAAAACCAATTTATTCAAAATAATAATATCCCGGTTTCATAACGTGTCGCGTACTTCGGTCGGAGTAACCGTAATTAAGTATATAATGCGACACGACATAGGGGGTAGGGGGAGACTCTTTGACTTCGCATCCTTAAAATCTTATTAACCATTTAGGGTTGTGTTATAATGTTTTGATGAAAGTCGGGGCTGCGAATCATAATATTACTATAACCTTAAATAATTATGATTATACAATGAGAGAAAGGTAGAATTTTTACAAAATATGTCATCTCAAATCTGGTATAAAAATGGACAGAAAAATATACCTACTAGTATTTAGTTCAGGTAAAGTCTACCGGTGCTTTATTGAAAGCTGTGCTTAGTTCACCCAGGTGCATTAAGTCTAAATTAAATAAGTAAATTTCACTGCCCAGCCAGAGCAACACACCACCGTCGCCTACAGAATAATGCAGCGTGGGCATCCACGCCAAGTGCAAGTGTCAATTTTGTTATTTAACGAAGATTTCTCGGGTTCTTTAATTAGCATTCAAATATTATCATCAGTTTCATTGTCAATTACTGTAAGACATTTCAGTATTAACTATTTCCACCATACATCTTACAGAGGGACCACTGCCTATGTTGCGCGTCACACGACACACGCGCTCATCTTGGCTTCTAATCAAGTTAAGGGTTTTGGCAGGTTTTTCCAGCATCCGCTGAATATTGGCTATTTTTGTATGACTGTCTGTTGATTTGTGCTTATATTGTTGGAATAGTGCTAAAAATCCAATACTTTGGGTCTAGGTATGTACGGAGAGGACTCCGGTCTAGGTTTGTATAAAAATCAATTAGGCGCCAATTTAAGGAATTATAAAAATTTTGTTGTTTGAGTTATATTAAATATATGGGTTACTAGGATCATTGCTTAATCCTACTTAGGAAAAATTCTACCAATTTAAATAATATCCCAAAATTACGACCTAGGCCGGACTTGAACCCGCATTATCCTTAGAATATTTTATCACGTATCAACGACGTGCTACGACATACCACCTATTTTTTAATTTAACCCTTCGTTGAACAAATTCCCAACCATCAAACAAGCGAAGGAAACCATGAAGCTCAATAAAGATACCATACTAATATCTCTTCTAGGATATCCTAAAGTATCCTGAAGCACAGATTTACGAAACCCGGGATCACCGTCGATCCATCCGTTAAATCTAATGGACCAGGAGATTAATAAATGATGCTTAAAATTCAGCCTTTTTTCGGCTGACCTAATGGTGCTTAAATAATTAGCCAGTTTTTTATAGCTGGACTATATGCGCATTGATTTTTCAGTATCACATCGTATAAAGTATTTTAACAATGATTATTTTGGACTCTTTCTACTACGGCGGCGGCCATTTTGCAATAATTGCGGATTTGTGGAGGCAATCCTGCGTGCGATAACAGTGCGTATGAACTATATATTTGTTTTCAGATTCAGATTCAATAACTTTATTTCTTTTGGCTTACAAAATAAGCACTTAGACAAGTCAAATTTCATACAGTTTATTATTATAACAAAAAAGAAATAAGTTGTTATTGATTTCTCTGCACTTCGATTTAGTATGGAACTAAGTATAAAAATTTTCGTGTCGTGCTCATCACTTTACGAATAAATTGAGTTGTATCTGTATGTACTCAAATATTAATATGACTGACCATACTCTACCATACAATACTCAACTATAAAAAAAATCAAAGAATTATATACAAATAAAAATAAAGAATTCAAGTATGTAGAGGTATATGATAATTTAAGATATTGAAGTTTTTATTGTACTAAATTTTTTTATTGTTTAGTCTGTATTTTTATTTTATTCATGTACTATGTCTTCAGCGTGGGATTATGGGCAATAACCCCCAAATGATGAATAATGCCACATATGGCGCTCATTACGGGAGGCCTATGTCCAGCAGTGGACTATTATAGGCTAGTGATGATGATGATGTCTTATTTTATTATTATGCTTACGGATTGTGATCATATATGAGTTAATAATCATTATATTTGATTCACACACATTTGTACTACAGATTTTTTCTCGCAAGTTTAAAAATTGTGCGAATAAAAACGCTTGCATGTGATCCTGACGTTAGCTGCCTAATGCGAGCAAGGATTTATTATTGGGTTTCGAGCGTAGCTCGTGAATGAGTTATTTTTTGGTAATTGTTTTATTTATTTGCTGGATTTTCATGTACAAAGTGCAACGGACAGGTTAAAAAGAATTCTGATCGTTTCTTTGCTATGGTACAGTGCGCGTCACATATAAGTACCCCCCTATCTCAATGTATGTGGGACACAATAGTTGTTATTGTTGGGAATTTCAGACTTTGTAGTATTATGGTGGGTGGTTCGATACTGAGCGGTGGCGTGCTAAATTTTTGCTGTGAAAATTTGTGATAAGTCACAAGGGAATTCGAAGTAGGCGTAAATATAATGTAGACAGGGGGGGCACTTAATTCTGACGCGCACTGTACATAAATGAATGTTTTGGTGTAGAGTTGAGTGATGTCGATGCTGCTCGATTGACAGAGTGAGAAATAACTGCAATGGATGTCATTTGCAAGAAGCTGCGGCAACGGATGAATTTCCTATACAAACCCAGCACTAGGACACACTAGGCTTTGTTTAGTTTAGTCACTAGTTTTAGTTTAATGAAAAGATTAACTCCGTGCCTAGGTGCATGTTATAGTTCCTTCTTTCTTGAATCAACATCTATTAAAAATGCATCAAAACTCGTTGCGAAGTTTTAAAGATTTAAACATGCATAGATACCTACAGACGGAAAAGCGAGAAGAGACTTTGTTTTATACTTTGTAGTAAATAAGAGGATAGACTAAGAAATAGCAATGCTGTAGTGAGCAGACTATATACAAAAGGGAAGGGGGTGTCCAAGAGTCCTGTAAGAAACTTCAGAAATTTTAAATTACCTACCTACTTATTAAAATAAGTAAACGTCGTCGTACCAACAATGTTGTCGAGAATTTGCACGCTCGACTAAACAAAATATGAACATCGATTTTTTCGATTTAATCTTGTTTAAAGTTAAGAAGTGAAGTAGAAGAAATACCTTCTTAGTTAAAAAATCTATCAATGTAATTAATAATGTATTATGTATATCAGTCTTCTTATTTAATATTTTCTTGTATTTTGTGACGTGCTTTATTTCCTTTAGACCTTGGACTCTTGGAGAGTCCAAGGTCTAAAGGAAATAAAGCACTTTGATTCATCTAGTACCCATAACACAAACTCTGCTTAGCTTGGGGCTAGATGATGCTTTGTGGCATTATTTATTTAGTTTTTATGCTAGAGCCAAACCCTTAGCAAGCTTTTTTATCATCTAGCAACATAATCTGCCTTTTTACAAAGAATTGACCCTCACTTTTTTATACTTATTTTGGTATAGTTGTCCTCGCCGCCGCCCCAGATCGTAGAATCAGCCCGTTGCGCGTTGGTAGAATGACTAGGATTACACAAAAAAAACTATGTATTTTTGGGTAACTTTCTTAAAAACTTACTTATTTCATTTCATTCGACAACATTTGGCTTGACTTGGTGACAATTAGCAGGCAGCAGCGAGTTTTTATTCTATGCGTAATTCGAATGGCTAATTATTCAGTAATTCATTTATTGTTGTTAATAATAATAAATTATTCGAATTACGAACGTAGTTCGTTCAAAAATCTGATGTAGGTAAGCGAAGCAGAAAGATCCGATAGTAACTCAATACTCATTTAGAATTTTAATAGTCAAAAGCAAATGTAACCTATGTTATATTAAATGAATTAAATTAAACAATTAATATCAGCAGACGAGTAAGGCATCGGGATTTTTATCATAGATTTTTTAAATTGATATTTGAATCTTTCGACTTGAAATGTATCAAGTCTTCCAAAAGCTTCGTATTTGTGAAGCTAACAGATTGAGTGTCTATGAAATATAAAATTATTTTATTCAGTCAAATAAAATAGTATTAAAACGCGTGGATGGAGTACATATAGTATAAAAAAACGTCTATGGTGCGGTGGGGAAGGTCCGCCTGCAGGAGGTTGCGGGTTTGATTCCCGCTTCGGGGCAAATATTTGAACGATATGTTATATTTGTTCAGGGTGTTCTGGTTGTTTTCTAAGTATAATAAAAATATCTATCTATGTACTCGTATACTATTAGTATCAGTTATCTAGTACCCACAATACAAGCTCTGCTTAGCTTGGGGCTAGATGATGCTGTGTGGATTGTCCAGCATTATTTATCTACCTATATAGTAATGACGAATGAGACATCATTTCATATGTCACTGTTTATTGAATCTGAATATAATATTTTGCATAGGTATTCACATTATGTTTGGATATTTGCTAATATATACTATAAGGATAATTTATACATAAGTAGGTAAATAAACAAGGTTACACAACCCATTGCCTACCTACATATTAGGTATATAACGATAGTACTACTTTAGGATTTTTTATATTATAAGCAGATATTTTTTATAGGTAACAAGTAGATTAAAGCATTATAAGATACGTTTTTACGTTATAGGTATATAATAAATCTACATAATAAATAAATATTTTATAAATACGTATATATTACATAATGTAATCATATTTCAGGCCATCGGAGAAATTAACTACATACAACTCATCGAAATACAAAACTATAAAAGTATTATAAAAACTTGTTGCTATTTCACCGGCAGTATTTTATATCTAAATCTAAAATTACAACCACTTCTTTAAAATTACGTTCTCTAACCATTATTTGTATTGTTACCTACGTTTTTACCCACATAAAATAGATATCTTCTATGTATATGTACTAAAGATTCATGAATATGTACTAAAGATTGAATAATATTTTGTCAGCTTATTATATTGTTGAAAAGTAAATTTGTTAAATGTTGCCAACGTGAAGATGCTTTAAAATTATATTCTTAATCTTATCTTCGTCATCGTTCGTCCTTAAGATTTATTTATAAGTAAACATTTTCTCTGGAGAGAAAATAAATAATTTATTATTATTATTTATAATTTAATGTTAATGTTGCCAACGTGCAGATGCTTTAAAATTATATTCTCAATATCATCATGATAATAAGTAAATTTTAAATAAATTTGGTATCTCATACTGGTTTTTTGATATGCCTCGTCGATGCTCTATAACCATCGAAACAATTGAAAATTCCATGAATATTTAACTAAATAGGCGATTTTTATATTACTACATAATTATATTAATATTAATAACTGTTTCTTATCTAGCGTTATCTGTAAGCATAACTTTTTCTACTTTTCCCATAAGCTTATTTTCGAGTAATGTGCAGTTTAGATACCTAAGTTTATTTTATCGTAATATATAATATATCTTTGGTATACATTTCCGCTATACCTACACCTCATTAGGGGAGGCCTATGTCCAACAGTGGACTATTATAGGCTGTTGATGATGATGATACCTGACACCAACTACATAAATACGTTATATTTTGATCATGATTGAGACTTAAAATTGCACACATAATGCATTTCATGAGCTAACAATAATATTCGTGTTTATTTTTATTTAATAAAATATCATTTACGAGATTTGATTTATCATGTTATGTGTGAAAATATCTAGTTTGCAAAATATAAATCTAGCTACAGAAAGATTTATGAGCATTTTAATAAATCGATTCCAAAATCATACTACATTATAATTCTAAGTATAAAATGGACCTAATCTACCAATTTTTCAATAAATTATTGTGTAAAACAATCAATTACTAAAATTGGTGTTCAAATGAGCAATATCCGGATATCTTCTATTTTGGGGGTTCTATATTCTCTTATTACCTGTAATTTGTATTTGGCACAATATATTTAGTATAATTGTATACCTATATATAATTTATTTCCTACGACCGAACATATACTTAATATACCTAGACACTCTCAATATCATTATTACGATAAAATGTATTCGTATTCAACAGTATAACATTGCATATAAAAGCTGTATATAAACAAACGTACATATCATTAATTATTGTATATAAGCAACAAGGACAAACGGTAAATAAAAGAAACAAAAAATAATTTGAATACTTTACTTTCAAATTATATCACAAAGATTGTAATAAATCTCAAATTAATAAAATCAGACTTCAAAAAAAGTTACACGTAAAATTAAAACATAAGGCCAGCTGCAGTAATTTTGATACATTTGACAATAAGTTTCTAAAATGCTACAATTTTGAGCAAACTGTCGCAATAATTGAACAAAACATCGAAATATATTTCGAAACTTATTTTGTCTAAGACAGAATTATTGTATTCAATTTATTAGAACTACAGGCAAAATCAATATAGGAAGCTCAATATGTATAATTTTTTAAATTATTCGTGGATACCTTACAATGTCGGCCAGTCCAATGAACAATTCATTGAACAAGGTAACTAACGCTATCCAGTTTTAACAACATTTTAATATCAGCTGATATGTTTAATGTACTAAACGTTACTTGCTCAACATTTGCGCTCATTTCATTGTGTCACAAGATACATCAACGATCCTTATGTACCTTCATGTTTCAAACTGCTATTTACACAAAACGACACCAAATAACTGGTAGCGTAATAATCGCTAATTTATAATTATATATCGAGATTATTATATTAGGCCTATCTATATAGTATAACGACTAAAATGCGTAAAATAATACAAGGCGAGATGCAAAAGTAGATGCAAAATTTCTATATAGTTTTTTTTATATAATTTAAAGTTATTATTTTGATTATATTTTATTGAATAGCGTGATTGTATAATATAATTCGACGCATATTTGGACCAACCGGTTTTAATTTAGCGCAAGTCATATTGCAATGATAGCTGAACACTTCTATTAAAGTTAAACACTTAATTTTATAATATTTCAAATCTTATCCATTATCAACTTTTGATTCTGTATCCACATTATTAAACTCAGTTTTCCCTTCAGTTATTCCATTACTATTTTTACTCATAAAACTACTGAAAACAAAAATATACAATCAATAAAAACCTACTATAAATATAACAGCCCCTAAAATTTTACTATTCAATAGTAAAACTGTTTATTTGTCTAATATCATACAGTACATAATATAAATAGGTTTGTGGTTTTCAAAAGCGGTGTCGAAATCTTTATTATAACATCGAATTATACAGCCTAATAACTTGGCCTCCGTAAAACTAACACTCAGAAATTTAAATTTAGATTAAATATCGTCAATGTCACTAAATATTCGAGAGTACTATCGAATTCTTCCATTAAAGTTATCGCTTAATCGGAAGAATCATAGGAAGACTAAGCCGTTCATAGGCCTTGTTCATAGTATTTGTCTTGTTGCATTCATTTATTCAACTCATCAATCACATAACTTCAAACAACTAAATCATTATCATAATCTTTCACAACTCTTCGGTCGACGCTATAGGCGCTTTCAATAACGGGGTTCTTGGACTCCTCGACCCTTCTGTAGCTCTTTGGAAGTCCTCATTGGATAAAGAGGCTGGTAGAGGAGCAATCTTCAACTGATGTCCGTTGAGTTTTATCTCTGTTATGGAATGTGACCTGCCGTGGTTAACTATGAGCTTGTCTTTGTTGGTTGTTGTCGAAGGGTCGTGGGTTGGAGTTTTGGCGAGAGATTGAGTGACTCTGGTTCGGTTGGATTGCTCGCGGAGTGCCATTTGGTACGCCACCTCGAAAGCCTCGCCTAGGGTCAGGATGACTTCGGTCGCTTGATCCTGTAACCAAAAGAAGGAGAGAATTTTAGCACTCAAAATCGATAAGTCTCTGTTTGGGTCATGTAAAACATTTCTTTCGAATTAAAACTTAAAAGGCGACTTGTCTTTTAAATTTTGATTATAAATAAACATTTTACTTCATAATAACAAAAAGTTATCAAAACAAATGAGCAAATTTTTCAAAGAGCTATAATTTTTTTTATATAACTTCAGTCTTCTATTGAATTTTACCGTAAGTCTTTTATTTTAATTTAACAAACATCAAAATGTATAGGTATCAGATATCGATATATAACAAAACACAATGATGATTTTATGCAAAAAAAAAAACTAAACAATGTAAACTTCTAAACGTATAGTTGCATATCTTTTAAGTAAAAGAATAAATCACTGACCATGGTAGCAACTCTGAAGACATGACAGTAGTGGCTGCGGGTGGTGTGGTCCTTGGTGATGTAGGCAAAGTGCGTGAGGTCGTCCGCATCTTGACACGCGCAGTGGATGTTACGGATCTCGTGCTCACAGACCAACTCCTAGTGGAAAATGATGAATTAGATTCTGAAGATATAGTAGAGATATATGTTGGAAGTTATCTATCTATATGGACACGGTTGGATACAAACGATAGGATAGAAGAGGCTGGTAATAATATAGAGGAGGCTGTTGAAGCAACGGTAGAAGATACGAAGGCTATAGTGATTATGACACGTAATTATATCAAAACAAACAATATGACTTTTGATTTTACCCTAGGGGACATAAACAACAAATTCTATGTTTGCCCTGATAAAATAACGATAACGATATAAAAAAATACAGAAAAAACGGTAATAGTTTTGAACTATCATCGAGAATCGAGATAACAAAAATAATCGTCAGAAATGTTGAACCCTTCTTTGTAATAGCAAAATTTACTGACCCAAATCAAAAATGAATTCACCGTGAAATAAAAAACAAAACAACAAACTGTTGTTCTCACAAAATCAAAAAACGTATCACAACAACCTAAAATTAATTATCCCACTTAACTAACCGTGAAGGGGTAGGAAAAAAGAAAGGGCTAGAAAAAACAGTCTTAAGAAACAAAGGCCATGGTCATTCGTCCGATCAAGTGTGAAGAAAGATTCATAATTAAAAGTTGAACGGGAAAAATCAGGGGTTTGGTGAACTAGGGCTTTGTCTCCGTTGTTTCCCTTTCACACACTTGGGTGATTGTCAAAGAATCCCTGTATTTTACTAACAAAATAGTTCAGTGTCACATTTTGTGGATTTGTTACAACCACGTTTATAATATAAGACAGGGCTTGATAACATAAATGTGTCTTCTTGTCTAATATAAATCGTTATTCTTTACCACAAGATACTTTTAAAATTTATGAATTTAGTAAGTTCCTGAGCTTAAAGAAAAATCTGTACAAGGCTTATCAATTACCTACCTATGCTTATACTTCTTTCAATGGCATACGTTAGTAAAATGTTCTTCTTCGAGACTTACTTGGGGGAGAGTTTTGCTCAGCATAGGTTAAAAAAAATATAATTTGACGTATCTGTTGTTACCGAAACGCCCAAGAATCAGGTATGCAGAAAGCAGGTAGGTACCAGTCTCACAATAAGATTTTAAATACTTTTTTTCTATGTAAGCGCCTAATGCATAGGGATCAATAAATGAACGAATGTATTAAGATAGTTCAAATGAGTTTTAGGTGCAGCTTAAAACTTACCCTAGTTATTGTGTTGAGGAACTTGACCCCTCTATAGCTGATGGAGAGGATGATATCAGGAGAGTCCCGCGGTTCTTTGGTAGTTTTCTTCAGTTTCTGTATCGACTTTTTCGTGGATTCCGTGCCTCTTAGCTCCTTGACTACTGTCGATCCTAAGTACTGCGGGAAAAAAAAATCTATTAAGGCGATTTTGAGTATAGTGAAGTGAATAAATACACGAGTAATGAACACATAAATAAAATAGATATTATTTCCAACGATATTTTCCACGGTTCTAGATTTTGTCTAATTATTTCTAACTAAAATGTCCATTGACTCAAATACATATAGGGTGATGGAACCAGTAAGTGACACCTTAAGGCATTTGTGTAATTTGATTTCTTATAACTTTTTTTTATACAAAGATATTAAAACAGTTTGTAGTTTAAACTACAGGTATTATTATTGGGAAAGGCATAGCTGTCGTAAGTTTTTCAGAAAAGCTACATGATGGAAATTACAAGCTTAAAACCAAAATTACTCAAAATCTCCAATAATGAACACAAAAAATCCAGTAATGAACCCCCAATAAATAACACTCCCCAAATATGAACATCCAGTATTTGACACTTACCCAGTAAAAAACACCTAGTAATCGACACAAATCCCATCAGAATATAAGCGCTATAGAATTAAATAAACATAAGAAATAAGTAAGATTTATGTATACTTGCGTAATGTCAAGCCCATAATAGCCTTTTATAAATTAAAAAATATCACAAAAAAAACTTTATAATAAATTCAGCCTCAACCATTACTGGAAAATCTTGACTGATATCAGTCAGGAGATCTTGTAGCTATTATTATTAGTATAAAGTAGGTACTTAACTACATATTTGAATAGAAATAACTAATAAGTATCAAAATAAAAAATCATAGCACAGCAATTGGCTGAAAGCTCAAACATCATATAAAACGTCTACATTTACTATAGCAATTCTAAACTCTAGGCTTATTTTATTATTCGTAAATAATGGGTAAATTTTTATCCATTTCTTTTAATTTGAATAAGCTTCTTTTAAAACAAATAGGCTCGTTTATCTTTCCAAATACATTTTCATATTTTATAACTAGAATCAGGCCATTTAAAGGATTTTCCCACAGAAAACATCATCGTGCTCACTTCTTATTGGTTTTTTTCAAGTCTCATTCTGGCTCTTTCAGCTTTTTCTTCCATTGTTTCCTCCATGTACAGCTCGTTTATTTTTTTATAAGAGCCATTTAGAACAAAATCTGTGAAAACCAGTTAATGACACTTTTTTGTACCCAATGATCGACACATTGTTCTTTACTGGTATTCGTGTTTCAATCGGTGTATTTCAAATATATACTTAACCAGCAAAAAAATTAGAGCTAAGTTTGCTTAGCAACCCAAAAAGTCAACAAAACTATAAGTATGGACAGTTGTCGATTTGTGGAGTAAGTCACTTTCTCAGTACCAGTAATGAACAACTGTAATAAATTAAACAAATTGATGCCCCGATGCAAGACTGATTATAAAACTACTTTACAAATTCATTTAACTTTACAAAAAATCAAACATAATACAATAATATTTACTAATGACGAAATTATAAGCAAAAATGTGTACTCACATTCTTAAGGATTCAGTTAAAAAAACAGCGTTTATTTCTGTTAACGACCCGGGTCGGCACGTTCCATCCTCCATGGTCTTGTAATGAAATGTCAGATTCTCGTGACGTATTAAAAAATGTCAGTCGGGAGTGAGTTGACCATGGTTTAGTATCACCATGTGGTAAATTAAATTCTGAGGCTTACTATAGATGATCGAAAAAAAAAGTGTCGACCACTGGCGCTTGTCGATTACTGGTTCCATCACCCTACTTAGACAAATATAAATGCAGTCAGATTCTGACACCATAGGTATTTGATCTCAGCATTTTCTTGTCTTATCCAATTATATTCAACGAAGGTATATAATATTTATTACACATTCAAGGTAACAAAACATTGCGAACAATATTTCAAAAATGTACACAAAATAACTCACATTAGCTACGTAAGTCACCGCCCCCGTGACAAGAACAAACGGCTGATGCTTCCACTGTGTCTTCAATGCTCCCGGCACCCCGACCAGCAGTTCCGACGGCGCTCTGATCTCCAGATCCGAGGGTCTAGGCGGCTGAGGAGCAGGCCTGTTCTTCTTAGAACGCTTCAGCGTCTCCCCGCCGGGGGGTAAGAGAGTTGGGACCACGGGGGGCGGCACGGGTTTCAGATTCTCGCTTATTGGTAGTTTTTCTTTGATTTCTTCTTTCAGTTGCTGTATGTTGTTTTTCTATAAGACAAAGAAGTAGTTTTAAATCTATGAGGGATACTTTTAAATAAATAAATTATATATCCAATAAAACTTGATGGGTTATAGAGGAGGTCATAGCTATCTAATTATGTTCTACAATGTTTTAGATAAAAATTACCAATAAGTATATCTAATCATATATGTATAATCTAACCGAATACCTAGTTCTGACATATGTATAACACAAGAAACTATAACATTTTAAACTTTCGCGATTAGTATAAATATTAAAAATAATTGATTGTAGTTATCGAGTATTTATCGCGCCTTATATTTTACCCCACGTTTTCATATAAAAAATGGGAAACAGACGAAGTGATTTCAATTTGATATATTTCACAATAAAAAGAGCACCCGAAAACGAATCACAAAAACGACAAATGAATAAAACAAGCCCCTAATTAAATCCAAAGGGTTGCCAACAAAAACTGAACAAAAAGGCACTCCGCTTCACACCTCAGAGGTGCAAAACAAAAGCGAATAAGCAAATAAAGGTGACAAGATACCGTAAAAATTTAATTAGGGCACTATAGACAAAGAGGAGTGTGAACATGATAATTTGACGAGTGTCATTTGGTAATAAAAAATAGTTTGCGTTCCGTATTCAGGTGCCAGTGAATGGAATGATGTTCCGACAGGGTGGGTTCGAATAGGGAGATTGCGGTTTAGTTAAGGGCTACTAGTGGTTTGCGAAGGGTATACGAACTCGATTCATTATTCGATTCGAAGACGTAAAGGACGGGCGAGACGTAAGGAAAGGTGTATAAATTATAAGATAAAAATAAAAAAGGAAACAAATTCAACCATTTTATTAAAATTTCATGATCGAAGCAGGTATAAAAAAATGCAGCCAGATTCTGTTGAGTTCCTACATATTATGTTTTATGCACAACGGCCCTATGCCATATAATTTCAAAACAGGTAGGTATACTTTTACCGACACAAAAATACGAAAACTGATTTTATTACTTATAATTTTCATATAATTATGTCATCAATATCATCCTTACGCTGCACTGATCCGCATCTAATACCTAGCTAGCCAGAAAAACAATTATTTTGTGTTGATGATTATCATCTATAATCATTTAACACGACGATAGCTGGATATGATGTAAGTAAGCATGTAGTAATTTAAATCAAATCAAAAAATCTAAATCGTTTATTTGGTACCATGTACATAATTTAAAACTAAAACATAATGCAACGGTACTGACGCTAAAAGTATAAAACTGTGTCGCGTTCAGTATCCTCTGGACAGGATATAAAAAATATGTACTTATAAATTAAAGCGATATATTTGCAAGTTATACCCTTTTACCGTAAACCATGGTAAGCCCTGTAGGCACCTACCAACAAACCTCGGTACAGCAAAGTGCCCTACGCTCATGCACTGTGAATAGACGTTGAATGGCGCTCTAATTACCTATACGGAGTTAGCCAAGTGTGAAATTAAAAAAATGCACTGCTACAGAGTGAATGGAATACATATACGTAAGAGTAGGTACGGTATATTATGTAGGTATCGTACCTGCTTGGTTTTGGTTCTTATAGGAATAGTGTGTAGAAATTTTAGTGGTAGAAATTTTATGGTAGGTGTATACTATACTCGAACCTAAGAAGTAACCTAGAAGAATCTAAGAAGACGAAAGGAGATTTTTGAAGTGGGTCGACCATTTCAAGAATCTCGTTTCGTCTTACTTTTTAATCGCTATAATTGTTAATGTGTATAACTGCTAACGTTTATTATATTTTAGATAAAAAATTACATGGCTGTTTTTTTATGGTAGAACGTAGAATATAATGGACATTCATTTATATTAAGACCTTATTGTATGCACATATGTTTCTGATCAATATAACTATGACTTTGTACGCCATATTCGGCCCTCATATATGTTTTTTTAAGTCTTCGTTCGTCCTACTTTTTAGCTCCACGTTCGACCCAAGTTTTTTATCGCAAATTTACAAATGCGTTTAATGTTTGCTACAAGCTTTTTCAAAAACTTATCTACACCAATACAAAAAAGAAATACTGTCTAAGTATTTCTTTATACTGTCTAAGTATTTCTTTTTTGATGCAAAAATGGAATTAGTTTAAATTTCATTTCAGAAAAGTATTTTGAAAAAAATGTAGCAGGAACCTAGATAAATACTATAAATAGTATTTTTTATGAAAACCATGGTAAAAATATTCTCAAATTACAAATCATTTTGGTACTACGATTGTATGAGAAATTCATTCGTCGCGGAGCCTTAAATCTATTTCTGGTGAATTTCCAATTAATTTATAACTTAATACTCTTTTGCAACTAACTACCAGACTCCTTACACACCTGTATAAAATCTCATCTTAATCAACGATCCACCCTTAAAATTCGTAATGAGATTAAAATGGCTAATCCCAGCTAAATTGCTCATCTAGTTCTTAATTATGGCACGCACGTGCGAGGGGGCTGAAGGGGGTAACTAGGCAACGGCAGGTGAACAGGTGTGATAATATCTGATACGGTGAAGTGCCACTTTATATTAATTCGAAATATATCGCTCACTTTAAAAGGGGTTAGAGATATAACGAGCGAAAACATCGTTAATTCATTTTTACGGAGTTGCCAGCTCAGTGATTTTAATGTGACATCGGAATGGATCAAGTAAATGAGCAACAGAATAGTGGATTAAAGGGCAAAAGCACGGGGCGGTACGCTACGATAGATTTAGTACTTAAAAATCTGATGCTATTAATATGATATTTCTACTGCTTAAAACATGGTGTACGTACAAGATGCTTAGTCTTCTATGAGCTCATTTTTAACTAATATTATATTAATCAACTGACGTCTATTATGGCTTGAAATTATCAAATTCATTGATATCATAAAAATTATGTTTGTATTTATTTTTATTTAGATGGTCAGTAATAATTTAAATAATTTAGGTACCTATATTATAATAAAAAAATTACTTTAAATAATTGATTTCTATTAAATGTTCATTTAGTAATTTAAATTCATAATATACGATATATTATAAGTTTTTACACACATAGGCAGCTTTTTTGGAGTCTCGCTGATTTTGAGGTTTCATATCATTTTGTGTGAATTAGAACAAAACAGTAACCACTGTGTTAACTGAAATTTAAGTTATTGATACTTTCAATGGTTCTAACTAATAAACTGATATTTCTGACAGTAATACTTTGAAATTTACTGCGTTCAGTTCGTAATATTTAAAGCTGCTTTGTGTCATACTTAACATACATAAAGTGTATTAAATTCCAATATATATTTTATGACACCGATTACTTACATCATTTATATGCAATCGATTCGATTCAAAGAATTTAAAAAAATACTAGCGGTCCGCCCCGGTTTTGCCTGCGTATATAATAAAAATATCAAAAATTATAATTTTTTACATATACACACACGCACACATGTCGAATCCCTAACTTTTTTGAAACTTTTCTAAAGCTATGTTCATCAAGAAAGACAAATCCAACGAACCCAAACTGGGGTTTGAATGAACCCGACGGGGTCAAGTCATTTTGTTTCGGAGTTCCTAAGGTCGCCTTCGGCCTTCATCATCAGACCAACTCTATGGTAAGTATCATAACATTGCAACAATGCAATAGTGCAACACCGAAATTACATAGCATGCAAAATTTTAGACCAAGCGCCTGGAATTACTGTTCTAAAATTATGATGCAAGTTTTGTCTCACACATGCATACGCAGTGCGAATTAAATAAACGGTTGTAATAACGAAAGGTATGGCCTATTGTAATAATGATGCACTTATAAGGTAAAGTGACATCCTACACATAATTTATTCAATGCAGGGGCACTTACGTAGAAGGATGTGTCAACTGATTTCAAATAAGTCATCAATAGGTAATTTCTTATAGGCTTTACATTTTGCATGAGAAAGTTAAGAAGTTTTGAGATAGTTTAAGGCGTTGCACTATAAATATAATTTCATGGAAAATATATTTGAACTCGACACCCTATTTATTGATTAAAAACGATAGAAAGGGCTTTCTTGCGCTACGATTTCCTTTATTCTTTTTACTGACGGATTTCTTTTAAAAAATATAAAGATATACCTAAAATTAATTCTACTGTACTCAATACTTTTTTTCGAAAACATAAGTTGTGTGCTTATCTTCTACCCTTTCTACGCTGCAGTATTTCCACATTAATTGAAAGCAAATTGGCCACTTCTCAGCGATCGCATTACCCCATTCCTAGGCCTGACCAATTGTCTGGTGCACTTCAAATGACGAGAGTATCGTAGCAACACCCTCTATCCCTCACTCAATCGTTCACCGTTGACTGGAGGATATCCTCTTTACAAGGTTTCCGATCCGAGATTGCTCATTTTATTGCTTTGATATTATCTGTGATTCCATTCATTGCACTTTGTTACGACAATGTAGGAATTTTTGTAATAGTTTTTTTCAAGATATACGAATTTGTTTAACCGTGACTAGGTATCTACGACTTATACTCATTTTATAGTTTACATAAAAAATTTGACCATGCAATGATCCTTGTGGTAACCAAATTGAACGTGTTGCAAAACAAAGTCGCAAAAACTTATAATCTTACGATCCAATCTAAAGACGTTATGTCACATAAATAAAACATTAATATGCATGATTCGTCCATATCACGGTGGCATGGTTATGAAGTACGCAACGATTACTCTATCAAAGGCCTATAAATATTCTGAATACGCCTATTCTATGGTAATAACGTCTACTATGGCACTGTTTTAGCAATTTGGTTTGCAAATGTATGAGTCCCAGACGTGTTACTTGTTCGTACTTAGTATTACGCACCTGTGTCAGATTTTATACGTGTTTTGTCAACGAAAAACATAGAGATACTTTCTGTGGGGCGTGTGATAAAATCTGAACAATTATCCAGACATCGGTAGATTTTTCTTCGAAAAACGTTGATGAGTAAAATTTATTATGCTAAAAGTGGAAGCAACTTACCAGTGTATTGAGATCAGTGTTGATATCTTCCATGTGGTTGTTAATAGGTCCATTCTGCTCTCCAGAAACCGACGCCAGTATCCTTTTCCTATGCCCAGCTTTATTTATTTCTAGTACAGCAGTTAGTTCCACCTCCCAGATCCTTCTGACTCGGTCCATATCAACATACAAATGCTTTCTAAACGTATCACTATATTGTTCTAGGTTTATCTGTCGTAACCACTCATCCACAGATTCATTTTGGTTTTTGTTACTAATATTATTATTGTTATGGTTATTGCTTATTTCTGTTATTTTAAGAGGTAATTGTTTTGATGACTCTAGAATTTTTTGTCTATCGTTCTCTTCTATTCCCATTTCGCGTAGATCGGTATCATCAAGGATTCCATTCTGGAACAGTACGAATTCTATAAGTTAATCATTAACATTTTCAAATTTAAACAGATTAGTTATTAATGACCCGTAGTAAAAATTACTAAAAGCAACTACTCTTTCTTTTAATAAAAATATACAGTCACTTACAAAGACTTCATGTCACTAAATGTAACAGATAACTCATTCAGCAAGCTTGCAAAGTTACAAACATAAACAACAAAAACAAACAGAGCACTCACAACAAAGTCAATATCATCATAGCCGCTTTCCAGGAACAAACTCTCATAGTCATGCAATCCAATGCCAGCCAACCACAGGCCTAAGTTAGAGGCCACAGATGGACTCAAACTGGACTCAGAGCAGCTAAGTCCGAGGCGAGTAGTGAACTCTTGCTCTAGTTCAGAGACGAATACGGACTCTCGAACCAGTTTGCTGCCAAAAGAGGCCATTATCTCGGATATCTTGGCCCATTCCTCCTGTTGAAAGAAACACGGATTAATAATAATACTCCATCCCACATAATTGTATCAATACATAGAATAGGCCGATATCTTTTTCGTGATGAATGAAATAATATAAATAATGTTGGATAATCCACACAGCATCATCTAGGCCCAAGCTAAGCAGAGCTTGTGTTATGGGTACTAGATGACTGATATACATAATACAATAGATTACAAACTGGTTTTATAATCAGAGAAAAATTAATAATTATAAGAACATTTGGGGCAGACTTTAAAGTATTTACTTTGTAAAGGACCTACATATTAATGGTTCAGTTTTTAAACATTTGCATGGCAGACAAGGCTAAAAACATAAATGAAGGAACTTTCATTCATTCAGTTGTGTATATTTGATAAATAATTTAATATATGTTCAATACCGAAAATAAAAATGCTACTTTATAGTAGCATTTTTATGTAAAAAGTAAAAATTACTTATGTAAAAAGATCACTTTTTTTCTGCCACCTCGTACCAACACTTTAAGAAACAGTGCACTACTCTTACATAATCGTCTAATTGACCTCTAGATTATCAGCACAAAGGAGTTAATGAACCCCACTTGTCCCAATTATTAGAAAAATATCGGTAGCAATGTTGTTTCCCACGACACTGACTAATAAATATGATAAGAGTTCATTCGATCGTTCAGCTGTTACGTAGAATTGAACCTATTCGTCATAACATTGTCTTATCTCTTTTCAAGTAACTTTTTATACGACTTATGTATTTTAAAAATGTTACAGACTGTTCTTTACTAAATATGTCAAGATTTTAGAAATAATATAATCTATCGGCAACTATTGAATGGGGCAGTAAAGTCGAAAGTAAGTTATTCAAGAAATAATTCAAACTTATTTTAGTATGGCATGGTTTTTAGTACTCCTTATCTATTGACAGTGAAGTATAAAACCCCATAATGGTACAACAAGAACTGTAACTTTTCGAGTTTTTAATTAAATACGAGACGCTGCTGTACCAATCAGAGCGTTGCCGCATGATTAACACCACTGTACAAATACATTATAAGTTCTATGATTAAAGGGAAAATTGATACAACACTAAAAAATCATACGAATAGAGTTAATCACTTTAATTACTCGTTGATATAAGACGTGAAAACTTGTTGCACGTACACAGTAACCTTCAAGTAACATTATTATGTAATTCAGTGGATTCGTATCATATCCCATAATTCATGTATTTTAGCCATTTCTAGCGTGTGCTGATAGTTTCCCTTAAAATACATAAATAAATACATCATAAGGAATTATTCATTATGAATGTTACCCGGTATACTACGATCATAGTTTGTGTCGTCCATGTAAAAAAAGTTTTTACAGTAAAGAAGAACTTCCTTCGTTCTGGTTTTTTTACTGATATTTTTTTATAAGCATGTATTTTTCAGGATCGCATTGTATCCAATGTTTTAACAATCATTATTTTGAACTCAAACTACTTATTTTAAGGTGGCAAATATATATATATATATATTATAATATGTATGTCTATGTCTATATGGAAACAAAACCAGCTGCAAGTAGCTGTGACAACAGACGTGTTTCAAAACCACCTGCCTACCTGCATAAACCAACATGGCAGCATTATTATCAAATAAAAACTAAATGAGGGCGTCCCGCATCTAGGCGACAGCTAAGATTGGAGTAGTTTTGTGATCTTGTTTGATAGAGATTTCTTTATTATACATAAATTGTGTTGCCTAAAACTATCGACCCCTGCGGCGCGGGGCGAAGATTCGCTTTTAGTTCGCTGGTTGCGATTTTCGCCTCAGGAAAAACAGGACAAATTGATATTTGTTTTGGGTGTTCTGGTCATTTTCTATAATAAATAAAAAAAATATTTCCATGTAATATATTCAATTATGTATATCAGTTATCTAGTACTCATAACATAAGATTTGCTTCGCTTGGGGCTGGATGATGCTGTGTGGATTGTCTAGCAATATTTATTTATTATAAAAATTCCCTTTCAAAAACTAATAAGTATCGAAGAAAACGCGTTATTTCGAATATATAAAAATGCACAAATCGATACAGATGGTGGTTGTAAATAGCAGTTTTTTAAATAAAAATTCATTTTCATTCCCGGTATGTGCCTATGCGGTACATAGGTACATTTAATATTAAGTACTTACTAACGATCCACTCCGGCTTCGGACAGAAAAACTAGAAAATATGTTGACACTCGTTGGTTGGGTTACATTAGGAAGTTATTATACGGATCCCTATTTTTGTAAATATTCTAGCCAGTTTTCATCAGGGCCATGAAGTCATCAGGGTGTGTTGTTCATAATGTAAGATTCTAATGGTGAAAGAATTTTTCAAATCGGTCTAGTAGTTTCGGAGTCAATCCAAACAAGTCATGTTTATGCATCCAATATCATAACTTTCGTCTTTAAAATTTTAGTATAGTAGGTATAGATACATCATAATGTACGATGTGGCAAGAGCCTATTGAACTACACGAAAATGGTACTGTACATTGAAAAATACATAAATAATGTTCAGAGTAGTAATTTTAATGTTTGCCTTTTATAATAATAACTAGCGGCCCGCCCCGGCTTCGCACGGGTATTAAACAAAAAATTCAGAAATTATACACACTGACACGATGTGTTTCACAGTTTTCATACGGATCCCTTACTTTTTCTAACAGCATTGGGATTTTTGACATTGACTCGACATTCCAAAACTGACACTGGCCGTAGAGAAAAACTCGAGAAAAAGCAAGCACCGTGCGCTATACAACCTCTTTTTCTATTCTGACGCGCCATAATAGAAAAAGAGGTTGAATATACAGCCCACGGTTCAATTATTGAATTTTTCATGCGGATCCCTAACTTTTTTGAAAATATTATATAGCCTATGTTCATCACGGAAAATTAAGGATTCTAATGGTGAAAGGATTTTTTAACTCGGTCCAGTAGTTTCGGAGCCTATTCAATTCAAACAAACAAACAAACAAACAAACAAACAAACAAACAAACAAACAAACATACAAACAAACAAACAATCAAATCTTTCCTCTTTATAATATTATATTAGTATAGATAACGCTAACGACACCTGCCTGACCGTTAAACCGCAAAGAGACAATACCCATCACGGCCGTTACGACAAAATATACCCCATAATTTAAATGTTTCCTGTCTTTGTCTGTAATTGAATGTGTCTGTCAAATTGTATAATTTGAGTTAGAAACGTGTGTCATTGGAGACGGCTTGCAAATTGTCAGAAGTTATGTTTATGCATTAGGTCAAGGTATGAATGGATTGCATCAAATTGATAAATTTTCCTCAAGTTATGACGTGCGAGGTTCTTATGATGGTATTAGGAATAGATATATCATTTATTTGACTTCACATAATACCTACACGTAAAATAAATCAATATACTGCAGTGTATTTGATACTAGCGATCCGCCCCGGCTTCGCATGGTTTTTAACAACAATTTCAAAATTATAAATATTTACACACATTTTTCCAACACGGGTTACATTATAGTTTTAATTCTGGTAGGAGCTGGTGAGTATCTGGCGCAGCGCACCAGCATTGCCATACAGAGAGGCAATGCAACCAGCGTCGTGGGGACGCTTCCTACTGTTATTGATATGGATTAGCTAAGTTACCGTTATCGTTCACAAATCTTCAGTTCACTCAATTGTAAATACTAGTAGTCTAATATGGTTCTGTCTTTTAATTGTAATGTTTCTAAAGGTATAATTTTTCCGGTCCACAAGTCTATAACAAGGTCAAAAATCGTATGTGCGCCCACTGGCGCACACTGACCAAACTTCGTCTTACCTGCTCATCAAACGGGCTAAGGATCGACAGGCTCTTGTCAGCGCTGTGGTTCGACGACGTGGTGTTACTCCGTCTTCGGACCTCCTCCTCATTGATGTTCGCTCCATTGAGAGGCGGGTCTGTCGGCGAGGAGTCGTAGACCGACTTGAGCTTCCGAAGCGTCTTGGGCCGTTCCGCCGGCATCGGCCGGAGACCGATGCCGTCGAGGGTTGTCGTCGAGCCTTTGAAGAGGCCTGTGGACAATGGATAGTATGTTTAGAACAATGTATAATTGCATACACGCAACGACAGGCAAATTCGAGTTCGAAAACGGACGAATGAAAGCGTTCAAAAGCCAAAAATGTTTCCAACTTTGAAACTGCGATACTCTTACGGTTCTTGTAACGTAGGTAAAGTAATTTTTTTAAGACCTTGTCATAAACTGTACCTAATACCTATCCTAAATAAATATTTAGAATACATGTCCCAAATCAATGGGGTTATTTATTAAACACCAATATTTTTCTTGGTGTTTATCTTGTTTGTTGACTTTAAATTACTTGAACTTTAGAACCTGGTGTAGGTACCTACTTTGATAAAAATTTGCCATGGTACGCCGTAACAGAGAGAATTTATATTTTAATTATAGCTTAACTGTTGAGTTTTCATTTTTATTCCTTTTAATTTATTATAAGATTGTTTTATTTACTTTCGTTCACGAAAGAAAAGATTCTCTCATAATATTTAATTTTGGAGAAATCTACCTTTTCAATAAAAATGTATGAACATTGTTATTGGAAAGGCTTCGTTGTTATAAAACTTTAAAATTTCATGTTCATTGAAATTCACAATAACACGCTCCTATAGCAATTAAAACTTCATTCTTAGAAGGTCTGTCATAGTGATAACATCAGAACAATCAAATAGAGTAATTACTGCAACCCGAATAGAAGCAAACTATGATCTCATAAATACTGCCGAAGCTGTTATCAGGCTTGACGACTTTATATAAATAACTATAAACTATTTACTAGGATCCTCTGTCACAGAAGGCTGTCCAGAAGTTATGTATATAACTTAAAAAAAAATAAACTAAAAAATGTGCTTTATATTAAGGCTCCGGCGACGGATCAATTTCCCAGACAAATCATGGTCTGCTAATATTTGTATTAAAATAGTATTTAAGTAGGTACCTAGGTTCCTACCTAACGGTAAGTATAAGTTCATACTTGTACCATAAAACTATTTGCATCTTTACATAAAAAAAACATGTTTTCTTAGTTCATTTGTGTTCTCATCATTTTGGTACTACGTTTGTGTCGGAAATTCATCCGTCGTCGCCGGATCCTTAAGCTGGCGAAACCACAGAAAGTATGTATATTATGGGAATCTTTGAGTACGAACACGACGCGTAGTGATGTATTAAAATATTGATACATGATTTTGTTAAAAGTTAAACTTCTAATCCCCTAGGACCCCAACTCCGATTGACGATAGAAACATAAGATGCCTGTGTCAGTTTTGTATGGGTTTTGTGTATTTCACTGTCCGAAAGCCAACATTTGGTTTGCAGAGCATCAATTTTTTTGCTCTGCTTCGGTTTACCATTACTTGTTCGTAAATATTATAGAGTAGCCGACTGAACCAATTATATTAACTATCGACCTCTAGTTGATTTTGAGGCATTGGTCTGCTTATCAACTCAGCAGATACTTACATACTATGTCGGTACCAAACAACCGTAAAATAAAAAGTTAATTGTAACTCGTGACGAATAACGGCCATGGTAAAAGAAATGTGGAAAAGATGAAAACCATGCTAAGGTTGGAGCTATAGATAAAGCAATCATAACAGTGTGTACGCAAGGCTAACTAAATACTACAGTCGATAGAGAATATTTTACGAAACCCAACGTGGTTTGGCTGTAAAACATGTCATAATATACCCAAAGTTAAGAAGGTTATCAAATTAATGGACTTTATCAAGATACATTATATAATAATATTATAAATAAAACAGATTAGTCAATCTATGAGAACAAGAGGGGGGGGCATGGAGCAGTAAAACTAATTCATTGTGAATTGGGACCGCAGCGGGCGAAGGTCTGCTTTTCACGCAAGAGGTTGCGGGTTTCTATGCCGCCTCGGGACAAATGTTTGTACGATCTTCAGATATTTTTTCAGGGTATTTACTATGTATATAATAAAATAGTAATTATCTATGTATGTAGTTTATTGTTTATAGTATATTATGCCTAACAAAAGCTCTGTTTACCCGGGGGTAGATGCTGTGTGGATAATCCAATATTAATAAAAAATTTTAGCTCATCTTATAAATCGAAATTTTTATAATAACAGATCAGATACGGATCGTCGTTGCATTTAGAATTCCTGCGTGAACCTGTCCGGACATATAGCGACATACCCGTAACTACGTAGACGACAATTGTAATATAACGTAATGCCTCAAAATTGCAAATACCTATTGATAGGTTATAAGCGAAGTCTATTAACAAATATTAAATGCACAATTTGCATGTAACCGGCGCGTGCGCATTCCATACAATTGTGCCAATTTACTAACAGCATGTAAATAATTCATAATTGCGTAGATGTTTGGCGCTATTGGATTACAGGATTCGGACTGTCTAGACGTTATAATTATGCTACCTGTATTTAAATGGTACCTATATGTATAATTTGTTTATTGAAAGTAGCAAATAGAAGAAATATGAACACATAAATTATTATTGTAAGTGTGAGAAAAGAATCTAAGCTATCATGGGAAAACGGTAAAGAATATCGACAATATTTTATTTAAATCTAAAAATACAGTTGGTTTTTGGTTTATGCTTCTACACATAAATCAGCCCCAAGCCTAAAGCACTTTCTTTTCCAAAAAATGTTCCACCTTTCTGACTAAAGACTAAAGAGTTTTTCGGGAGTCACATATAACAAGAAAATAAACAAATAACAAGTTTAAACTTGACGCCCGTAACGAAAGTGACAGTGGTGGTAGATGGTGCACAATGGTCGAACAATGGTCTATTGTTACCGTTGTGATCCGATGATACATCTGATGTTAATTATGTAACCCATGGTGAACATAAACATTCCCTGGCACTTGTTAAACATATTTTTATTATTAAAGACTGCGCTACCAGCCAACATATCAGATTTCTTGTAGACATGGAATATTTTGAAAAGGCCTATTAAGAAATAATTAACTGATATAACCTACGATCTTCGATTTATGATTTGTATCACGTAATCATAGTTTGAAAAGCTTTAAAGTGAAATTCATTTATATATGAGTTATGTAAAGGTAATAGAAATACATACTGTAAACTAAAAGCTTTATCTAGTCACCGCTACCTGTTTTTGACTCAACCAGTCGTAATATTTATCATATTTTAGAAGTTATTACCGTGATTTAATAAAATATGGGATTGTGGCTTAGGTTTTGAAATAACTGCTAGAGTTTGTTTAAAATTTCTATTTACAACATGTCTTTCAGTTTAAATATTACAAGATGTTTCTTATCTGTCAACGGAGATAAATAACTTTGTTTGTGAAAGAACACATGTTTTACCACATCTTCATTATAAAAAATGTTGAGTTTATTATTAAGCAATAAATTTTCTTAAGTATTGCATCTTTATGATGACAGTTTATAACATCACGTTCGTAAGGATATAAGAAAGATCTACACATTCTTCTTTACCTAGGTACATATTTACCTATTCCTTCAACAATATTATTATCCTGGTTTTGGTTTTTTTCATAGCCTTCACTTATATTTTGTTACTTACAGTTCCCCATCAGAGCGATCAACATCAAGAATCCTATAAAATTCGTAAAACTTCATGACAACAGCACATTTAGAAACACTTTAGATTTTCGTCACTTTTTTCTCACATTCATCATCTACAACAACCGTTATTTCTTTCCTCTTGTGATATACGATCACAGATGCTGTATATCACACGTGGTCATTAACATATTTGAAAATGTTTACATTTATATACACGCATATAAGGAAAAATGTGATCGAAATGCGTTTACTCGAAGTGCGGTCTGCGAACCAACTGAAGCAACGTATATTGATAAGGCTACGTCACTTATCGACCACTTTAATAATCTGCATCAATTTATTCAGACAATTGGGTATGTGACTGTCTGAGGACATTACTAACCGAAATCAGAGGGGCACTGACAGACCTGCTTTGAACTGGAGTATTACAAATATATTGCAATGATAAAGGTATATGTGTCAATAGAGTCATTGTTCATTCACATTGTAATTTGTGACACAAGTTTCCTATAATACTTAGAAGGCCTCGACTCCGGGCACATTCAATATACTAGAAACTACACGAAATTTTATACATACACATATTAAAGATTCGTTCAAATTGCCTTAATAATGATAGAAATATTGAAAACGTTGCCTCAGTGTTGGGTCCAGATTAGACTCCACATGCAGAGAAACATTTCGGTGTTTCCGCGAATCAAGTTGCATTATCACCGAGTGTCATGTTTATCAGATAAGCTGATATACGGCCAAAACTGATACTTCGTTGCTTTCCTTGATTTTTTGACTTCCATTAAGTACTCAATGTTTTCCCGCGGCTTCGGTCGATTGGTAGGTACCTAGATAAAAAGCACAATTCACCCAGAATATTTCTCATCACTATCATTGTGAACGCTTGGGTCCACTAAGCCTATTTATGTCATAATCATAAGGATCTCTCTTTTTATAAAGAGATACCGCATTCTTTGTAATTGATTTTTATAGATTTACCAATATCAGTCATCTAGTAGGTGGCCGTAACACAAGCTCTGGTTAGCTTGGTGCTAGATAATGCTGTGTAGATCAACCTTGTAAAATTGACGTTAAAGACAACAAATCAACAAAGTATTTAAGCTGTACTGTGGTTTAATAAGTTCTTACGCAGTATAGATTCAAATCAACACGTTATGTTTTAGTGCCTTGATTTACAAATATATTATTATTATCGATAAGCTATCTTGATATAAGTTATAGTGGCGTTAAGGATTAACAGCTTCCTTTCAATGTTGTTATTGAATAATCAGAAAGTTGCGCTGTTATGTTATCAATAATACTTATTACAGGTCAAGATAACAAGCTACCTATTAACTTTACACAAAAGAATACGAACTCTGTAGAGAATGTACTACCAGTAGCGGCGTTAGGGTAGGGCGCGGTTGGGCGACCGCCCGGGGCGCCGGACATAAAGGGGCGCCGCAGGCGCCCCTTGTTTTTCTTCTCGCTCATTAAACGAGGCCTACTTACACGTAGATAAAAAATAAATACGAAAAAAAGATTATATTGGCAACACTAAAATGGAACGAAGTGTTAAAACGGAGCACTGCACTGCATGCATTTAATTTTACCGGGAATCCCCGACCATTGAGCAAAACATTATCTATCTCTTTTTTAAGTTTAAATTAGAGAGAATTCATGTTTGTTATTTGGTTAAATTTTTTTCAAAAATCGCGACTCACAAAAATTGTATCCAAATGTATGGATAGCAATGCGCATAAAGTAATCCTGTTGTGTGACTAACCATTAATTATAGTGCGTAAGCCCTCACACTGCTTATTCTCCTTAAAATCACAAAAAAAAAAATTCGTCGAAATTCTTCTTTGAGCGCTTGGCGCGTCGTCGATGGCTCGCTTGCGCTCCGTGCCATTCGATTCCTATTGTGTACCTACATTGTATGTAAGTGAGTTAGGTGCTCGCACCGCATTCACATTACTTGGATTTCGTAAATCAATGGACGGATAAGGTACCTATTTTCTTGTTTTGTAATTGAATTGCTCCCCCCCGTTTTCTGTTATGTATTTAAAGGCTTTGCCAAACAGAACGCGTTAGAACGCCGCGTCAGGGCGCTAAGTTGACGCCGCGCTATAGCGCCGAACTGTGTTGTACTGTGGCGGTACTTTACTGTCACACAGAGCGGCGCAACGTTCTGTCGCGGCGTTAGGACGCTTTAACGACGGGCGTTGTATTTTTTTACAAAATTAGATTGTAACGTCCAACTAAAATACTACAATATGAGTGAAAAGCTAATAGAATTGGTTCGGAAACACCCCTGTTTATATAATACGAAGGATAATTCTTATAAAAACATGGCATTAAGGGCAAGAATGTGGGAACAAATTTTATTAATGTCGTGCACCCATATTCTTTTTCTCTGTGATCGTGATAAAGCGTATAAAAGTAATAATTCTTCCTCATCTGAATCACTCGACATCTCAAAAGCAAATAATATTTCCAAAGACTGCTTGCTGCTAGCTATCTACACTACGCTCTGGTGAATGGTAACCTACGTTGCGAAGGAGCGTGACGCTAAAGTCAATTCGATGAGCGCGACGTTAAAACGCATCGCTACTAACGCGTTCTGTTTGGCAAAGCCAGTCATAACATATTATTCTAAGTTTTTTGCTAGCGACCGAAAATGTCCTAAAAAATTTCGCGGCTCGCTCCGCTCGCCGTTCATTCTTAAATTTTCTAAGCTTTTTAACAGGCTTCCGGTTTTCTTTTTTTATATCTAAACCTTTTTGTCATTTTCACCAAATCTCAAAATTACCACCCCCCTAAAATTTTCGGGTTCGGTAATCATAATCTTTTGTCACACTCTTGATTCTATTTTACAGAAAATCCGATCAAAGTAAAAAAAAAATGGCGGCTCGCTCCGCTCGCCGTTCATTTTTTAGCATTTTGGTCACTATACTTTACTTGCCTTTCGGAAATATGTCAATGTCAAATTTGGCGGCGTGACATTCAATAAGTAGTAGGAGTTATTTTGTTCTTAATTTTCAAAAAACTAAATTGTGCTTACACACCAATTTATAAAAACTCCACTCACTGACATTTATAATGTATTCATTTTCAACCATTTCCAAAGGCTGCAAACACTACAATATGTGAAGGCTCGTTCCACTCGCTGTTATTTATTTTTTCATACTAGTATGTTTATTAAGTTATTTCTTTTTTAGCCTTTTTTGTATTTCTAACATTTTTGTCTTTGTTGCTGGCACACCACACCAAACTCCAAAACCAATCATCGCAGTCTTTGAAATATTCGGAGCTCTCCCTATCATATGTAGGTATTGTCACACTCTTGCATAATTATTTACAAAATATAGGAAAAATCCGATAAAGTTATAAAAAATCGCGGCTCGCTTCGCTCGCCGTTACTCACAAACAAATTTTATACAGTTTATTATGGAAGGTTTTTGGTTGAAAACCTCTTCGGGTACTATACCAATCCACGCTATGCTGCAAATACACCCATAGTGCTCAATACGAGTTTTAGATCCTTTTTTTTGCGGACCAGGTAAAAAGGAAAATTTTAAACACTTTCAGAATGAATTTGATAAAGTTAGGGTACCTACATATTCAAGGCTAGACCCAGGTACGACAACGACTTGCGAAAGACATTTACTAATTAGTTATTTGATTCATTTCTCATGTCCAACCGCGGACTAGCATATGAAGATGATGCATGTTGACTCGGGCGGGTCAAAGGCTCGACCTCCCACCCCCCCCCCCCCCGAATAGTTACACTCGCACATGACGACTTGTTTCATATCGGTTTGGATTGCAGTTAGGGGGCGCGGTATAAATCTAGCCCAGGGCGCTGGTAGTGCTAAAACCGGCACTGTGTACTACCTATACACAATTTTCCCTTCGGCCGCATACGAAACCGCAAGTTCGTAACTAAATACGTTAAAAAAAAAACTATGCTTCGTTCGTAACTAGTTACTAGGGAATACGGTTTTTTCACTCGCACGACACCGATAAATATTATAGGATAAATACAAATTAAGGCTAAAAAGGCATGATTGCGTCGGATGGGGTAAATTTTTTATGCGATTTTTATGCGCACCTTCAAATAAGTAGCTAATAGATATAATTATGTATATCTTTTTTTTTGAGTGTGATATTTTTATTAAAATATTAGGATTTAATAGCCAAATTATAACTAGTATTCACAATGAAAACAAGAGGTGACTGCAGACTTTTGCAAACAAATTACAGGTAGCTCAACTGGTCCATATCAATACCAATCGGAAGTGTTTTCAAGCTGACTGCATTGTTCCCAGTATGGCGACGCAAATGACCAGCCAGCGGTCTCGGGTCACACGTCGCTTTGACCAGACGCTCAGACAATTGTTTAAATCCCGGTACGCCACGGACTTGGGCGTGTTTTTATGGTCTCTGTTTTATATAAGGTCTTCATTCGTTCTTCCTTTTATTCTCAAGATATTTTTCCAAAACTTTGGTGTGACAATTTCAAAAGCCCGCTCAAAAGTATGTCGGCGATTATCATTAATCAACAAAAAGCTATTACAGCTCCCAAATGCTTTCGTAAATTTTATAGCGTCACTTATAAACGGTTTATCCTAATCAAATTTAAATTTCAAATGACTTTCTAAGCATAATTGATATAACTTGTATATCTCACAGGTAATTCTTACGTTTCTCGTAAGTTACGATTATCTGATTTCAGGTACGTTTTAAAGTGACGACATTTTTACTCTTTAACACCTATAACTTGTAATTTATTAACATTAAGATAGTACTTGAATGGTTAATAGAGCGTTAAGGGTTAAGTATTTCACATTAATTTCCAAGCATAATTATTGATTGAGGAGGTTGCGGGTTCGATTCCCGCCTCGGGACAAATATTTGTACGATCTGCAGATATTTGTTCAGGGGTTCTGGTCGTTTTCTATGTATAATAAAAAATATCTATCTATTTAATAATATTGTATTACGTATATCAGTCATCTAGTACCTACCCATAACACAAGCTCTGCTTAGCTTGGGGCTAGATGATGCTGTGTGGATTGTCCAGCATTATTTATTTATTATTATTATTTATTGATAAAACTTGTATTGATCACATCTGTTTCGTAAGTTAAGACTACCTGATTAAGGTAACTTAAGGAATCTACGTTTTAAAGTGACGACATTTTTTACTCTTTAACACCTATAGCTTGTTATTTAGTAACAGTTAAGATAGTACTTGAATGGTTAATAGAGAGTTAAGGGTTAAGTATTTCACATTACTTTCCAAGCATAATTGATAAAAAAATTATGACAAAAATTAAAGACAGATGGACAGATCTTTATTATTTGTTTATTCTAATAACGCTATTAAACTTTGAAAAAGAACACTTATACATATTAATAAACAATGCTTATAAATAACTTAAAGATTTGAGTACAAAATCTAGGCAATATAAAAAAATCTGAGATCTGACAAACAAGTAACTATAAATGAAACCTAATAAAATCGTCATATTTTTTGGTACTTTAAACTATCTTTAAACTATAATATATAATAACATAGCTACGTAAGTTGTATTTATGTACGATTTTTCTAGGTGGTTTATTATTTTTTGTGGTGTCCCGTTTACCACACATTACAGGAATATTTCAGTCATAGTACGCAGAATCATGGACGTATGATAGCGCTTTATAAATTTTAGGTTACTAGGTTACCATGACTAATTCAAATGATTCCATTGCTTCCTATACCTAGTGCATAATTATTACGAAGTTTGTTACTGTAAAGATGTATGCTTTTTTAGCTATAATGTTGATCAAAATACAAATAAGAACGTATATGAAGACTTGTTAAAATTGTCCCCTGATGATAATGATCATATTCTCTGTATGCACATAAGTTGTAAAAAAATCAAGCTATAGATCTAAAACATTGAAATTTGGTGTATTTTGTGATCATTTTATGTTTTGTGCAACTCAATAAACAAAAATAAAATGATGCTAGCTAGAATAGCTAAGTTTCTAATAGTCGCCCTTCACTGTAACTTGTTAATTATCGTCAAGTTACTCGTAGTTAACTTGAACTTAATAACACCATACACATGTGCGCCCAAGGTTAGGCAAGGTTAAACACATTCTCTTTATTTATGAGGGATTCGGAATGTAAGTATTTAAAGCAAATGAGGCTTAAAATAGTTTAACTTATAGAATTTAATTATAGGTTTAATAAATATATAAATATTCACGGGTATTAATAGCGTTTAATTACATATTTGTCCCGAAGTTTCAACAGGTTTATAGTGATGTGGTTATGGGAATTGGGTTATAACGCGATATATTTAATAAGTAAGATAAGATAAACTTTATTTGTAGCTAATACTAAAACTATGCCATTAATAAGCACTTAATTAGTTAAATAACCAACATCATAAAAATTATATAAAAATAAAGATACAATGCACTTATAAAGTAACTTGAATATATCTAACATTATGTTCAGAACTTAACGCGTTCTGGACAATGTTAGAAATATTTTAAAAATAAAATTATAAGGTTTATAATAATTTTGTAATGCTCTTGTGATAATTCTTAAAAAAATCT
The DNA here is from genome assembly GCA_963931895.1 of Eupithecia pulchellata. Classification (NCBI taxonomy): domain Eukaryota; kingdom Metazoa; phylum Arthropoda; class Insecta; order Lepidoptera; family Geometridae; genus Eupithecia; species Eupithecia pulchellata. Next base: position 5,303,132 of record OZ007534.1, on the reverse strand, counting down.
TTAAACATTTTTAAGTAAGTCAACTTTAAATTTTTTTTTCAAAATACACGCATAAAGCTATATTTTTTTTTGAAAGGTGGTTTTCAACGCTACATACTTCTTTGTTTCTTAAATTTGATCCTTTAAAAAGAAACTGCAAAGATACGATCTACCCGTCCAAAATAACTGTAACTCAATCCTGACCGTTTCTAATTCAACGCAAGACTTTGTTAAGAAGCCAACAAATAAAATTCATATCTTTGAAAGCTTAAAAACAACCAAAATTATACAGTATTAGAGTTCAGAATGGAGTGACTACAACAAGACTAAATTAAGCTATCAGGTTAAAATGAAACTTGATAGTGACGTTTTTAATGTGCTCCCAAATGTAGCTTTTTGGAGTTTTTTTACGTTATTTTACGTTTTCGGGGGTTGTAAGGATGATCGCTTTGTTTAGATTTACGTTTTTTATGTTGTATAAAAATAAGTTTCAAGTCACGGCCGCTCATAAGCCCTATTTTATACAAAATACGCAACCAATTGCTTGCTTTTAATTTCTTCCGAGTCATATTTCTTTATATTCAGTATACATTTCTTTTTTTTCACTAAATTAAGGATGAAAATCGATACCAAACCACCACTGAAGACAAAATACACGACAAGTAGTCGAGCTAAATTACAGCAATGTTCAAAATTAATTACATCACTTTTTATGTACGTACATCGTTAGATCGGTAGTTTTTTAAAGTAGGTATGTAAAAAAGTAATAGAATAGAAACTATTACCAATCAAAGAGAAAATTACAAACGAATATGCTGAACGTACATACAGTTAGTATAAGGGGCCTTAACGCTATTAGCGATCTCGTTCAGCTTCAACAACCAAACCAAAGTAAGCCGAAAGTAAAGCAACCAACGTAAGTAAAGATAATGACAGTTTTATTTTGTCCTCTACTAAAACAGTGACGCTAGCCGTTTTTAGTAATAGCGTCATAAATATGAGGATAATACATTTCTAGAAAAAGTCTGAGGCATGTTCTTTCCTAAAATGCAATATGACGTAAGACCTAAATGCTGAGTACCTCCTGCTTACCGAATTACGCACGAACACTTAAATGATTTGAAGGAATCGCTTTTCAGACTAAACGCTACCATACCGTAAGATTATGTTGTATGACTAAACGCTACCATACCGTAAGATGATAAATTAACACTCAAATACTACAATTGTTTGACCTCGTGTTTGGTATATAAAACGATAAGATAAGAGGCATTCCATACTAATAAACAATGGAGATAATTTTTTTTCTTAAGGCGTTTCCTCGACCCATATGATATCCGTCGCCTATATTATACGAAGTCACCTTTTAGTTAGACCACCAAACTCTATTTTCGCGTCCCTGCCTTAACTATACAAAATATAAATATAACTGAGTCATTAAAAATTATATCAAAACCACTCCAAGGAAACTTGTTTGAATTTCTTTTGTTTAACGTAATAATATTATATCCTTATAAATTGTTATATCTTTAATACACGGTATAGACTATCTTATTTCAAATCTTCCAACAACATCTGTGTCACCATCCAGTCTACCATGAAATTACTGTAGATCAAGGAAATCACCAAGTCCTATGAGTCATAAACATTGACCTGACTCATACAACTGACGTTATGACTCATCCATACAAAAATGCTAAATATTTGATAACCGCTATGTTTTTATTGAACAAACGTAACCTTGGTATTGTTTTTGATAGGAACTGAACCTGTTATTAAAGTAGGTACCTTTGTATGAATGTTTTCAATTTACCTTTAAAATATTACCTACCCAGAATAAATTTAATTTGCTCACTAAGAAATGTAGGTAGGTACTAAAAATATAGGAAGTTTTTTTTGTAAATAGGTGCGTACTACTTCTCCTGGGTGTTAAATGAATAAATAGTGCCGGCCAATTCGATCAGACAATAATAACATATAATTTAGTTAATAAAATGTATGTAGTTAACATAGCTTTAGTTTAGTTTATAATAATTAAAATAAATAAATAAATAATATTATTAAATAATGCCCGACAATCCACACAGCATCTAGCCCCAAGCTGATATACCTAAGTACAATATATATTATCATATGGAATGGATTGTGTAATATCGGCAAAAGATATGCCTGTCCAGTTTGAAAATATTTTGCTTTGCGTTTGTTTTGAGTAACAGGTCACGCCTGTTTTTTTTTTTTTTTTTTGTTGTCTAGTTTGACCAATATGGAGTCTGCACAGTCAGCATCTGCTCAACAGAATTTTTTGTATAATTATTTCAAACAATAGAAGACTTCTCGCCATCACTAGGTAAACATCTGTTTAGTTTGTTCGCCCCGTTATTTTTATGACTTTAACAATTTTACAAAAGTTACGCCCTGAGTTGCAACAGTCAGTTGGATTAGTTTCGTATTTGTATGTAATTAAAACATTACCACTATTACAGGTAGACCTAATACAAAAGAGTAGGCATCAAGTAAAATTTTCATTATTGTCATAATACTAATCTTCATATAGTTTGTGACGATCGAAAGTGACAATCGAAGTCCAGGCTAGGTTTGGAATGATCTTCATGTAGTTTGTGACGATCGAAAGTGACAATCGAAGTCCAGGCTAGGTTTGGAATGCCAAACTGAAGCCGATTACGATTACCAGTTGAGTAAGACAATAGAGCCGCAGACCCACGAAATACGAAGCTCCTATTGGTCTTTAAAAACAAAAGAAAGTTAGAAAGCCGGGGGTGGCATCGGTCACTTCACAGAAAAATCATCCTTGTGGTGTCTAGGCAGATCTTTTGTCGATAGTACCTACTCGTATATCAGTCATCTAGTACCCATAATACAGCTGCTTAGCTTGAGCTGATGTTGTTAGGTTTGTCTAAGCAATATTATTTTCACACAGCATCATCTAGCCCCAAGGTAAGCAGAGCTTGTGTTATGGGTACTTGATGACTGATATACATAATATAGTATTATTACATGGAAAAATATTTTTTATTATACTCGTACATAGAAAACGACTAGAACACCCTGAACAAATATCTGCAGATCGTACAAATATTTATCCCGAGGCGGGAATCGAACCCGCAACCTCATGCGTCGCAGGCGGACCTTCGCCCACCGCGCCACAGAGGTCGTCATAAACGTCATAAACGTTACAAACGTTTGTGCTCGTAAAAACCAATGTCACAAACATATCTCCAGATAATAACGAATAAAAATAACTAAAATTATCGCATCTGTAAGAAACTACCATCACAATACATACAAAATGCTTGTTTGTTTGTTTTTAACAGACCTAGACCCTTAAATCCCACCATACAGGGTGGACAAAGGTAGTTCGTTGACTTCGATGTAACCTGTTTCCATTGTAGTGCGAAATATATTTTCAGACGTTTATGAGATCGTAAAATAATTTATTGTGGGTCGCTGGTTATTAAATTTATTTATGATGGAGCTGGTTTTATCTGATTTAAGAAACATAGGTCTAGAGGTTGGAGCATATTGATCTTATCATGATACTTCGACGACCTCTGTGGCGCGGTAAGCGAAGGTCCGCCTGCGACGCAGGAGGTGGTAAAGAATTTTTCAAATCGGTCCAGTAGTTTCGGAGCCTATTCTATTCAAACAAACAAACAAACAAACAGTCTAATCTCACTCAACCTCTTTATAATATTGGTATAGATACCAGAACAGCCGTACAATCCTTTTTTATTTTTGGCGGGAATCACATCCTCCTGTGCCAGACCTACAGCGTCACAGAGTACGGTTAAAATAACAGTTTGTATTCTTCAACGTCCCGTCACTCCCACACTTTCGTATCGTCTATGACAGTGGAAACGTGCAATCGAGTCGTTGCACTGACCCACGGCACCTGCTGACCTTGTATCGTCGCAAGACTATATTTACCACCATTTCTCTATTACCTAAGAACTTGAGATATCAGTGAAGCTGTATAATTTGTTGTTAGTTGGGGGGAGGGGGGATATCAGTGAGGATATATACTTTCTAGTTTGTTAGGTTGGGGGGGGGGGGTATATTATTTACTGTGGGGTGGGATTTTGCCAGATATGAAGTTCAACGAAGAAGTCGTAAATAAATAAATAATGTTGGAAAATCCACACAATATCGCCTAGCTGCTATATATCGGCTAGGCTCAGCTAAGGTCTGCTTAGCTTGAGAGCTAAGCAGAGCTTGTGTTATGGGTACTAAATGACTGATATACTTAATACAATACGTAACATAGCAAACTCCAGCACTAAAATATATTTAATTATATTTTCTAGGATATATATTTAAGAACGAATTAATAATAAAGGAGAACGATGATCAAACAACCCATTACAATTTCACCATTGAATTCTTTCACCGGCACTTTCAAAACTATTATACGAATGAAAAACCATGATTGCTATAGCATTTTAAAGCGCGTGTTGCGTCGTCGTGAGTCGAACGAAACGGCATAGCCATTACTTCGCCCAACCCATCACGATTTAGGCCATTAAAATTTTAACTCTGTTACTCTATGTAGTTTTAATATAACCTCGTATTTTAGTCTTAAATGATTCTGAAATTATACGCTTCGTATATTTATGAGCTTTATTAAACATACCTACGATAATTGGAAACGTATCGCAAAGTCATTTGAGTAACTTTTTATTATTGATTAGGAATTAAATCAAATCTTAGGCTCGGTTTATAATGACTGAGATAAATCTAATGATTGGTAAATCGATGATTGCTAAATAAATAGCTTTATTAAATAACTAGCGGCCCGCCCCGGCTTCGCACGGGTATTAAACAAAAATTTCAGAAATTATACACACTAAAACGATGGGTTTCACAGTTTTCATACGGATCTTTACTTTTTTTAACAGCATTGGGCTTTTTGACATTGACTCGACATTCCAAAACTGACACTGGCCGTAGAGAAAAAGCAAGCACTGTGCGCTATACAACCTCTTTTTCTATTCTGACGCGCCATAATAGAAAAAGAGGTTGAATATACAGCCCACGGTTCAATTATTGAATTTTTCATGCGGATCCCTAACTTTTTTGAAAATATTATATAGCCTATGTTCACGGAAAATTAAGGATTCTAATGGTGAAAGAATTTTTTAACTCGGTCCAGTAGTTACGGAGCCTATTCAATTCAAACAAACAAACAAACAAACAAACAAACAAACAAACAAACAAACAAACAAACAAACAATCAAATCTTTCCTCTTTATAATATTAGTATAGATAAATGTATTATTTAATAAAGCCATTTATTTGTTATTTGATTTGTAAATATTTTACACAATCATCGGTCAAGAACACAAGAATGTTCTTTTTTATTTATGACTAAAGGTCCGCCCCGGCTTTGCACGGGTATTTAACAATAATTTAATTTTTCAAGCGGATCCCTAACTTTTTTTGAATATTCTATAGCCTTTGGTCATCAGGGAAAATTAAGGATTCTAACGGTGAAACAATTTTTCAAATCGGTCTAGTAGTTTCGGAGCCTATTCAATTCAGACAGGCAATGAAATCCTGCCCCCTTATAATATAAGTATTAATAAATATAAATTTAGACTTACCCCAGTACTTATTTTACAAACCAAAAGAAATAAAAGTACCTACTTAAAATTTGAAATCTATTCCAACAATAAAATAATCTCGAAATCGAAAACACAACACATCTCAAAGAGAAATCGACACACTACCCAACAAAATAAACACCATTAATGCATAAATTCACTTCTAAGCACAACTGTACTTGCATTCACCGCAAAGGTACAGTACAATCGAGTACATAATAACAACTACGGATTCGTACAACCTTGTTGTCAATTACTCCGACCCACTTGGAGTGAAGGTGCTAACACCAAAGGGCCTAAGGCTGGGTGGGATGGGAGATTTGAAGACGTCTTTCTCACTTTGAAGCCGGTGAAACACGATTTTTGTCTCATATTTTTTTGTCTTCTACTTCTGTTACAGAAGTCACATAAGAAAGGATAGAATTTCACTACGAACGAATGCCACCGAATAGGATTTCACTATCCGGAGGCATTCGTTCCATATTGTTGTTGTGCAGCAATTTTTTAGTACGTGTGTTTTTATTTTAGTTCTCTCTTATGTTTAAAATTGGTTAAGCTTTAAGCTTTTAAGCTTTTTTTTAAATATTTTGTTACCAGTGGAAACTTTGTCAATAGCCTTCAGCGTACATGTACTTTCTTGTATTTAGATAAATAGTTATTGTTTTGTAATTTTCTAGCCATGTGTCATGTGTCTAGCTGTAATTTTTCCCAAAGTTCGAAAATAAAATAATTAATAAATATAACTAACAAGTAAACTCACAAATCGTCTTCTGATCAATAATTTAACATCATTGCTTCTGATAGTCAAATACAATCCATAGACAATTTTATTCAACAATCGTATCGCCGCCGGCCCGTACGTAATGATTAATTCACACAATCAACATTTAGGTGGGTATCGTTCCAATTTTTACTTTTTGCGTTAGCTTAGCGTTTTTTTTTTTGTTTTTTTTGTTCCTAGCACGTGTGTAACCAGCTTAACAAGCAAATATAATGCGCGTGCTCAGCTAAACACTTTCCAAACATTCAACCAAAACACGTCTCTAAAGGTCACGTTTTGACTCTTCACATAAGTAGGTACTTAACGTGTAGAAACAACATAGATAGTTATTTTTGTTTATGTATGTAAAAGTATATAGGTAACGAACACTGAGCTTTGTATAATATAATAACCATAAGATAACGATAATTATAACAGAATTCTTACAAATTTTTCAATAGTATTTCCTTTTATTTTATTGTTCATACATATTTTGTGCCTCTGAGTCTATGATATTTATTTATTTTATTTTTAATAAACTTAATCGACGCAGCATCTAGCCCCAAGTTAAACAGAGCTTGTGTTGTGCGTACCAGATAACTGATTTACTTAATACATTATCAAGATATTTTTTACACTTTACATAGAAAGCGACCAGAACATCCGACATAATTATCAGCAGAACGTACAAACATTTGTCCCAGGGCGGAAATCGAACTCGTGCGTCGCTGAAGAACCTTCCACTACGCCACGGCAGTTATCATAATGGTAACGATAAATAGATAAATTCTTTAATATAATATATCCTATGGTAGTAGTATCCTAGGCAGGTACCTTTTTCATACAATCACAATGCCAAAGGGCTCAATAGACCGGATGAAAGAAAGAATGAGCCATCCGGAAGTAACAGGGAGACATATCCGGTTTTAAGTGAAAGGAACAATGGCCGTTGCACTTGATTTGTCTGTATGTTTGTAATGTATTTTTATTGAAGGGGCTTGTAAAATGTATTGATGGAATATATTTAAATGTAATATAGGTACATAAAATATTATGTATATCAGTCATCTAGTACCCATATTACAAGTCTGCTTAGATTAGAGCTAGATGATGCTTTGTATGTGGATTGCCCAGCATTATTTATTTATTTTATTTATTATAAACATATAATAAGTTTTTGACAAAAGTAATGTCTGATGGTTAACATGTTTTTAAATTTTAGAACGAAATGAAAGATAAAGTTATTCGCCGCAAGCGTGAACCATTTTTTATTCACTTATGGCAAAATACTTCGGGAATCCACAAAACATCATCTAGCGCAAAGCTAAGCAAGCTTGTGTGTGATGGGTACTAGATGACTGACATACTGAATACAATATATTACACCCGGAACAAATATCTGCAGATCGTACAAACATTTGTCCCGAGGCAAGCATCGAATCTGCATCCTAAGCGTCATAGACAGACCGTCACAGAGGCCGTCATCAAACAGTTTTGATGATCAAAAACTAAAAGGAAAATAATAAAAATACTAAAAATGCAATTCCGCTACGTGCACGAATCCATTTCAACGGACCTTCTTAACTTTATCCTCATTTTGTATGGAAATAAACTGGTGTTTTCATGCATTGTCCTTTTTATCTGATCTCAACACAATGCATTCCCTGCCACATTCTAAATTAAACTTTAATAATAACGATATAGAGTGCAAAGATTACTTACTGTACGCTTTTGGAAGCAAGATGGACCTTTTCTTTGTGAAACTGCACTTTAATCTCATGGACATAACATCCAATTTATCATACTAGTCTTCAGGGATTTGTGCGAAGGAGTTTGGACTCTCTGTCTAGACAGCTAAAGATACTTTTTTATGTGAGTTTAAAGAGGTTCTTTTGGGAGTAAATCTGCTCTACATTTTGAATGGAGTTTAATTTTGTATGAGTTTTTATATCAAGTTCATTTTATTATAATGGACGATATCGTATGAATAGGACCCGGTGTTAGTTCAATTTACAGGTCGAGGGTTCCGTTTGGTACAGTCTACGATAAAAATTGTTCAACAGGTATCTTTGAAAAGTTTTTTAAGTGTATAAACGGCAGAGGAGGAACTTTCATAAATAATAATATATATATAAATAATTTTCGAAAAATGGTTGGAAACACTTATGGTATTGCTTTGTCAGTTCGTTTTTTCAACCTTTAATAGCCCAGCATGAGTAGAAAGTCAAGAAGAAATAGTCAAAAATCTTTTTTTATTTCAATTAGTGAGATAATAAATCAAAGATAAGAACTTTTTTTTAAATCGTCAGTTTCATACTTTTTGAAATAAATTGAAAAGAGTTGAAAAAATTATAAGGAGGTAGGTACTCCCTAATTTCCGAAGTAGGTAAGTGTTACCTAGTAGGTATTTGTATACATAATCGACAAAAACTCGAAACCCTCGGCGGCGCACGAGTTACACAATGAAATATCTTGTTTTTACTGAAAGAAACAAAATAATAAAATAAAGGTCACATACCCATCTGAACCTCGCTCGCGTTCGTGTAAGCGGGAATCTTAACGTACACTTGTAACAGTCACAACGAATCACTGGACATTCTAAAGATCCAACTGTAACTGTCAACTCATCTCCGAACCGGACTCGGTTACCTTCGGAAGAATAGAAAGAAATAAAAAATAACAAAATAAAATAAAAATAGAAAAACAAAAGTTTTATAGTGGTTTAGTAAACTACTATGCTCTATTTAAAAAAAAAAACTGTGTTGTGGCTAAAACTTAATAAAATAGGCAGTAAAAATTCAAAGTAGTTCTTAGTATGATGGGATGAAATTCCTTCTCGCATCATTAAAGAAAATAAGTCCATTCTGGCACCCGTCCTTAACCATTTGTGTAATCTATGTTTTTCGTCTCACGTCTTCCCAGACATTTTTAAAAAATCTCTTATTCTCCCTATTCATAAAAATGGTGACAAATCGGAGCCTTGTAATTATAGACCAATATCCATTTTGCCTGTTTTGTCTAAGATATTGGAGAAAGCTCTTAATAACCGACTAGTAAATTACTTGGACAAGTTTGATCTAATCTCAAAAAATCAATTTGGATTTAGGAGAGGTAAATCGACTAACGATGCCGTATCGGAGCTGGATAAATTTGTTGCATCTTCCCTTGATGACGGCGACAAATGTATTGGTATTTTCCTGGACCTCGCCAAAGCTTTCGATACGGTGTCAATCCCACAACTTTTAAATAAACTCGAACTCTTGGGAATTCGTGGCGGTGAACTACAACTATTTAAGAATTACCTAACAAATCGAAAACAGAGGCTGATCATCCATAACCATCATAGCGATGAGTGCACCCTGACACAATTTGGTATACCGCAAGGAAGTATTCTTGGTCCGACGCTTTTTTCGATCTACTTAAATGAAATTTGCAACCTAGAGCTACCTAACGGCAAGCTATTAGCTTTTGCAGACGATACCGCCCTCTTGTTTCGAGGTCCTAGTTGGGACCATGCCTTCAATTTTGCACAGGCGGGGTTCAACCTGGTATCAATCCTATTAAATCGAAATCTCCTAACATTAAACACTGATAAAACAAAATACCTGACATTCACACTCCGCAATAATAAATTACCGGATACTTGTTTGTCTATCAAGGCCCACTCTAGAATTTGTCAACCTACACAGCCAACATCCTGCCCTTGTCCTCTCCTTGTTACTTGCGCGTCGATTAAATATCTTGGGATAGTCATTGATAATAAACTTAATTATGCTTGTCATATCAAACAACTAACATCTCGAATACGCAAACTTATTGCCGTTTTCCGAAAGATTCGTCATGCTGCAAATGTATCACAACTAAGACTCTTGTACCAAACTCTCTGTCACTCCCTTCTTACCTATTGTGTAACATCTTGGGGCGGGGCCGCAAAGTCTCACCTACTTCCTCTAGAGAGAGCACAAAGGGCTGTCCTAAAGGTAGCTTTTTCCCTTCCATACAGATACCCGACCACCAAGCTTTACAGGGAATGCGAAATACTCACCTGTAGACAAATTTTTACGCAAAATCTAATTCTAAAACAACATCTTTTACCAAAGGTTAAATACGAGGGTAGGCGTAAAGATAAAGCGTTCCGAACTGTTAGCTCTAGAACTACTTTTGCACGCAAACATAGCTGCTTTCTAGCTCCTTACATCTATAACAAAATAAATAAACATCTTTCTATAAGTGACCTGTCGTACAACGATTGTAAAGCAAAGATTAACGATTACCTTAAATCGCTAAACTACGATGAGACTGAGGACTTATTCCGTAGAATATCTTAAATTCACTTCCTTACTTATTTATTCACTTAATTAGTATCTAAAGTACCCCTATCAAACCTTTTCCCTCTTGTTAAGTAGGGACATAGTAAAGTTTTAGTTTCTAAAAATTACCTAATAGAATTTGTCTTTTTGCATCACTTTTTAGTTAAGTTAAGTTACATTTTAGTTTTAGTTTAACTTTAAATTTAATGTTAGAACCTAGTTATGCACTGTCAATCTATCTATATAGTTCATTAATGTGAAAAACCTAAGTTAACCGGAGCAGGAGCCCTCGCATCTTAATACAAGTTTCGACTTAGCAAGAGCGAGGAACTCACTAGCGATGCATTAAACGAGGTCTTTTACACATCCAGGTACGTGCACCAATATATTAGATTATCTCAATATGTAATAGATTCTAATACTGGTGTGTTAACAAGACAAATAAATATATTTTTATCTTTATCTTTATCTAGTAATCCGTTCACTGCCCAACTATCAACAATCCGCAGAGGCACGCGCCGCCGCCAGCCGTTGTAGTTAACTATCTTGGTATCTATTAAATCTAAACAAAAACCTAACTACGACTATCACGCATTTTATGAACCTAAATCAATAAAGCCGTACAATCCACACACCAGCTATGCAGAAACTGTTGTGAACCTACTAGATGGCTAATATACTTAAAACAATATACATACATAGATATTTTTACTATACATAGAAAACTAGCAGAACAAATATCTGCAGAACGTACCAGTACAATACAAACGTTCGACTGATATCGGGAATCGAATCGAACCAACTCCAACATCACAGGCGGACCTTCGTCCGCCGCGCCGTGCAACAGAGATGTCAGACTATCTAAACGTTATCTACCTATCTCATTTTATAAGGGCACTTGGTATGTCAATGGCCTACCTCTGAACAATTAGCAGAAGGCTATCATGTTACAGATATTATTTCAGCCATCAGAGGAAGCTTATGACAGCGTTTGGAACGTATCACGACAGCCGACAGATGCGGTAGCGTGTAGGAAATCAGCTGGTTTACTACACCTATAAAATAAATAGAACAGCCATGCAATGCAACGTACGCAAAATGTAGGACAAGTTTAGTGTACCATGAAACAGTGTCTTCTTCAATCCATTGTTTTCGTAAAAAACTAAAAGACCCAGATCTCATAACGGCGCGGCGGTGGCTAGATTGATTTTTTGGTGGTTGAAAATATAACGCATTCACTACCCAACCTTGGCAGTGCAGCGATCCGATAAACACACGCGACATGGGCCATGAAAGTAGTAGTTTAGCGGGTTGCTTCGATGGTAGCTAGGCTAGGTTCGCGATAAAAATCTGAAAGTTGACGCATAACATAGCCTTAACCGACATCAGCAGTTCGATTCAGATTCAATGGCGAGTGTATAGTTTTTACGTTTATGGCACCTTTAACTACATTTTGATGAAGAATAAATAATAAAAGTCAATAGTTAAATTGATAGCGGATAGGTACTTCTGTATTTTAAGTCTGTATTGAACTGGATATTCAGATATAAGCTGTCGTCACTGTTTTCACAAGGATCGCTTACAAAACAGATTTGTTTATCTAGTATCATGGACCAAGTCATACTTTATATTCATAGAAGGAATATTTAGTTGAAACAAAAGCTCTATAAAATATGAGCCCTTTATAACCAATCTTGCAGCTTTAAAATAGCGTCTGGCGCGCCAGAGAAAACTATTGTTCATAAAGAATAAAACATTTTGTAACAAAAGAAAATGGCGCCGGGGTTTTGTTTTGCAACTATTTATTTTGCCGCTTGTCCCATTGTTTAGCTCGTCTCACGATCACTTATAAGAAATGTAATATCTTAGCATCGATTATATTGAAATTTATATACGTTTTCAAAAGGTAAGTCTCAGAACGTAGACAGTACATACTTTAAGCCTTTTTTTAAAACGGGTGCGAAGCCTGGAGCAGATTCTAGTTGTCTATATGGCCGGCAAAAACAATAAGAAGCCATCGTCCGGGAGTTCAAATCAAGAATAGAACTTCTAATTTTAAACCGGCCGTTAGAGCAGCGCGGGAACCGCATTCTATATAAGAATTATTTTTAAATTTCGAATCCTGACATCTCATCACGTTCAAGGTCAGGGGACTAGTCATTCAACGACTAATTTATTTTCTTTTTTATGGACTACATCTGGCAGCCATCATGGATTTATTCTACCACAGTAGCTATAAAACTTTGAAATGTTTACATCGGTAAATCGGAAAAGGACCAGTTGAACTGTAGTTATTGAAGATCTACGACAACCTTGGTAGCAATGTGGAAATGAGTGGGCGTTTATTGAAGACTTCCATATTGAATTAGCAATATAGTCCACAATACGAGTAGGTTGTTGTTGTTCATTAGTAAGTATTTGTGTTGCAAACTGCGTCATATCTTGATAAAATTAGAGCGTAGTGTATCGTTGAGATAATATTACTGCAAATGCAGTTGATTATAAAAACATAAACCGCAGTTTATAATAAATTCGAAAGCAGCCGAACGCCGTAATACTAAAACGTGTCTCTGATTGAATTGGGTCTCAAGTAGAGCTTTCTTGACATTTCTCAATGAAAATTTGTCTTTAATACGTCACCTAAGACGTGCTTTAATCTGAGTATGTGGGCATTAGACATTTTAAAAGAAAACAATCCCCGGCCAGATTAGTCAAGACGCCAATGAGGTTATTTTTCTACCATAATTAGGTCCAAAAATAGAGCAAAATTCACTCCAAATCTACCGTTGAGGCACGAACACTAAATTTCCCTTATCCTGTTGACAGATAAATTGGTGTTCTAAATCCCTCTTGAACTTAAACCAGCAACCAAAACCCCTGTTTTCAAAGATCACTTGTAAAAATAAGGACTATGTATGGTTGGTCTTGTTCACGTTACGACCAATATTGAAAGAGCTTGTAGTAGACGGACGGTGTTAAAATAAGAGGCCAAGTGATACTGGTGCATTTGTTAAATTGGTTAGGATGAGCTCTGTACGGTTCGTGCAATCGTCAGGGTGTCAAGGTGTCAGTTACGGCTGCATTTAGAAAATAGATTTTTTAATAGAACAAATTAAGCCAGAGGTAATAAAAGATCACAGCATAGAACTTGCTAAAACTAAATTTATTTAGGTAAACCAGGCAAAATCAGAAGTATTATTAGACCTACCGACCTATGCCCACGCGGAACAAAGGTACCTTCTCTCTATCTATTCTAGATACCTAGAATAAGACGTAAATAAGGTACGCCTTATACTTCAGTGGTATGGTCTATTGGTAGTGGTTGTACTCTGAATTTGCGAGCGGCTTTACGACATTTTCGTTCTAAAGTCACTTTACTATATGTGGAATGTGCAATTTATAACATAATAAAACGTCTTCTACGAGTTACCACGAGCCGTTATTTATAATTTTCTAGTTTATTCTAGCCATTTCTACGTAAATCTGTCAGAATTGCAAAGTCACACGCAATATAGAAGAAGAAAGCAACGTATAAGTTATTCATAATGTGTTTACTTTAGATATAAGATTTTATAACTGATTTTCAATTCAGTAAAGTGTTCATTCATTCTTTATAATTTACAGCGACTCAATATTTTTTATTTTTTAAAATAACGTTTTAGCGTTATGTTGAATAACAGTGATAGTGTAAAAATCTGCAAGTACCCGAACAAAGCCTCGAATCAAACACCGAAATAGTAAAACTACGAATGCACCATATGGGACATGGGATATAAAAGGCCATTGAAGTTGGACACGTGACAGCTGAAGTAGATTTTATGCCCATAAAAACGGCTACAAAAACGCAATGTTTACTAAAATATAAATCAGTTTCAACCGTGAGAAAAAGTTTTAATGGGCGAAAACTAGATTTGACCAGTATATTTATACAAAAAAGATTTACTAGAAGATCACGACAGATAAAATAAGATATAAAAATAATTCAAAAAGGTGAGCATTGCTCCTATGCTAGATCCTAATAATTACTAAAGATCATTAAGAAAAAAAAATCTGACAGTTGAATAAATTGTATTGCGTTTTGGGACGCTTCCGACTGGTATTGGTATGATCAGTGGTACCAACTGCAATCTGCTGTAAACAATCTACAGGTAGATCAACTGGTCCATTACCAGTCAAAAACATCCCCAAGACGCAATCTTAGGTGCCTTTACCAATGATGCTGATAACCTAATCCACAGTGTTTTTTAAAAATATTTTGCGTTGTTTCATCACATAATTATTATCAATATATCTCAGTGATTTCATAGTTTATTATGAAATCGTGATAAAACAAAGAATCGATAGAGTTGCCGCTGTACAAAACGTACGACAGAATATGACGAAACTGCCATTATGGCAATGGTAGATAGTACTCGTAGGTACCAGGTAATACTATTATGTAGGTGTGAGGTGATCACAAAATATATTTTGTAGGATGCAACACCAGTGAAGAATACTAGAGTTGTGTAGGATATTTGTTAGCATTGTGAACTTTGATGACGATGAAATCGATCCTGTTGATATCAAAGTTCTCTTAATAGCGTAAGAATATTTTATATTTATACATAGAAAACCGGAACAAATATCTGTAGATAATACAAACATTTGTCCCGAGGCGGAAATCGAACCCGCAACCTCCTGCATCGCAACCGGACCTTTGCCCACCACCCCACGGGAGGTGCTCCTACCTCTTCAAAGACAAGACAGAAGAGGAAAACGCCAAAGAAGGCCTATACGCGGCTTGATCATCAGTTGATATGATTGGAAATCTAGATAACATTTTTATCTCTTCTAAATTATAAAGAGAAAAGTTTTTATTGTTTGGATGGATCGATAGAGGTGAAAGCAATTTGAAAAATTCTTTCAAAATTAGAATCTTTCAGTATCCCTGATGAACATATAGAGGCTATAGAATATTTTGTGCGAAACCGGAGGGTTTTGTATTTCACCGCTAGTTCTTAATAAAAATTGCCTTGAAATCACAGTGTGAAACAGCCGTAACTGCTATTTCCTGTGTTGTCACTTCAACAGCCCATCTCTACCCAACACCTGTTCAATATTTAGTACAAAAACACGGCCCTGGTGGTCTCGTTAGATTCCTGCTGAGCTTCCTACATAACTGTTACTATTTATTGGCTTTGAATGAAATCAGCATTTGGTTGTTCGGAACCATCGTTGAAGGGAAATTATGGGTCGTTTCCTTTAAGATATTTGTTAGAAGAGCTTGTTTAAGATTGTTAGAGATTAATTGAAAGAGATAGATAATGCTGGACAAACCACACAGCATCATGTAGCAATCTAGCTCTAAGGTAATAAAGTCGAAGTGGCTCAGATCGCTAATTTGGCATCTTTTTGGAGGCTTTTTTTCTGCAGCGATGTCAGCAATGCTAATGAAGATGTCTGAAAGATAAAGCTTTAGCTAAAGAGTAATTACATAGAGTAGACTCTGTAGTACGTAAAAGTCACGAACATTACCTAACTGCATCGCTCTTTGAGGATGTAAGGGGCATTGACGATGAGGAACAACGTTGTAGAGAACAAGGCAGAAAACATAGGATTCTGTCAAGAAATGAGCCAAATTTACACATGTCGGCTTAAATATGTAGATATAAAAATTTCTTGGGGCAATGACCTCACGATAACCCAAATTAGCCTGGTCTGTCGTCAATGACCTGAATTCAGACGAAAAAGTAGCGGATATCTTGAATCTGGACGTCTCCCCTCAAATAGAGCGTGAAGAAGAAATAGGTCTAGCCCTGGTTGAGGCACGTAACGAGATTTGTGAGGGTTTAGAATTTTGCATCATGAGCGAGTGGCTCGAACTAATGTTTGGCTGGAAAATTGCGTTGAGCGTGAAATGTTCAGCACATGCTCAGATAACTATTTCGGCAATGGGTAATGGCGGCAATGCCATGCCACTACTAATTTTGACAACCGACCTTTTTGTTTCGAGCGAACTCTATGTTATAGTTTCTGTTTTCCGTTTATTTCTCATATACTTCTTTATACGAAGTAAATGTTCATTCTTTTCTAACTAAAAGCAAAAATGATCCACGTGTTGGTTAAATCGTGGATGACAATTGATAATTATTGGTCAGGACTCGTAGACAACGATGATCTAAATTAGCAATCGTGATCACAGTTCGTGACCAATCCAACCTCATAATAAGCCATGCCAACCGCCCTAGTTTCCATACAAAGGACATCACAGCTTCCGGTCTACATACAAAAACGTACCTACTCAACTACTCATATACAATAAATTAGGTAAAGGTGAGTGTCCAATAGTTGTCCTTTAATTTTTTAGTGTAAGAATATCGGCACTTAGTACGGGGGTTGTTCTCTGTAACTTTGTCATCGAATGCGTTAGTTATTTGAAGTTAATTTCTTCAACTTCGATAATGTACGCAATGACGCAATATCATTATTGTCTTTTCTACCTTAAGAGTACAATCCGAGCTAAGGAGGCAGTTCAATTCGGATGTAAGGTAAGGAGTGTACCACTCATACTCGTTTCGCATGCAATTTTTCGGGATATCAAGAAACCGTTTAGCTATTTCAGGCCTAGAATATTATGGCATAGTGGTTACAAACACCTTAATATCGACAACACATGATATGAGAAGTAAGGAAGGAGTCAATAATGGCGAAAATAGCATAAGGAAATTAACCAACAGATCGGGACGTTTCATCTATACATGTGTTTTTACAAAAATAACGCTGATTCTGCATGTTCCTTTAATTGGGAAGACTTGGACCCTAACGGGATATGCTCACGATTTGCCCTCTGCCATCGACTACATTATGTTCATAAATATCGATGTATTTATAAAGTAACGGATTATGTTGAAAGCATGGGATTTAAGGACGAAATTACAAGTTATGTAGTACAGGTCTCTCGACGGCTTTGGAATTTTCTCGAATATAAAGTACTACCTAGCCAATGTCCTTTCTCGGGATACAATCACCTTGCCAATATTTATCAAGATCCATTCAGCCGTTGAGTAGTGGAAAGCTAAACTACAGACAAACAGAGTTACTAATGCATTATTAGTAGGGATTCCACGTAGGTAGATGCATCAAATTTTGCTTCAATGGATTAAGTAGGTTCTTTATAACTTATTGGTGTAGTGGATGCGTCTATAACCATCGCCTTCTTTATTGTTTTTGAGTAGCGACACACAGTTTTGGATTCAATTACGCAAAGCCAATTTGAGCTTTGTAGCATGAAAGAACTAAATAAATCCTGATAAAATCCAAAACAAGTCAACATGAACATCGACGTTTCTCAATATGCAGCTGTTGCGAGATGTTGCTCCATACAAAAGCGTATGTATAAGAATTCGCCTCAGGTCTTGAACCCACAATCTCGCTGATAGTAACCAACATTGGGCCACTAGACTTGCTCCTACATCGAATACTAATCTGTCGAAGTTTCAAAGCCTCGTCACAAGTGAAGAATGCGTTACCATTGCCCGAGACAGTGACTAATTACGATCAATTAATGCTGCTCACGAAGAGGCGTGCAAGTACTCTACCATAGTAACGTAAATGAATGGAAACCTATGCTTTTATGGCGCAGGCTCCCGACAAATATCTGTGTCATCATGATTATTTGCACCAAGACAAAGTAGAGCCACAGACAGACCCTCAGATTAGCAGCTGTTCTAATGTCTATTGCAATAGCGTTTTCTCAGCGTACGAAAATTCTTCGTTCGATAGTCTATCGTTTCTTTTGTTTCCGTTTGGTTTCACCATGTGTCATCATCACAACAGACGTTTCTATATACTATTAAGTAGATGAATAATATTAACCTGACAACCTGACCTGTTTAAAAACTCCTGATGTCATCTGTCATCATCTCTCACATCTGTTTGGTGAAACCGAGAGGAATCTAACGAATGAACGAATTGTGTGAATGGAGAAGAATCGAACCCTGAGATGGTTGATGAAGATAGTAGAAGTGAACTCAATAATACCATACGTAGTAAAGTATATAAGAAAGATGAACTATCGTTGTCAATTTTCCGAACCATTGGGTAATAGGTATCCTAAGGTGGCCAGTAATAAACAAGCAAGTATCGTAAAGACGAGAAACCTCTTGCAATAACGACTAATAGCATCAATTTCTGAAGGAAATTAGTGTTATTCACTTGCTCTTGCGCAGACGCCGCGTGGTGGTGCGATGTAACGTAACGTAGGTAACTCATAGATTTTACGCAATCCAGAGAGATGAATTTCATCACCCTTATTAGCAGGCAACCATAAGATTGAGTTACCACTATAAGAACATTTTTAAAAAGCTGGCACGATCCCCTTTTCTTATCGTATACTGGAGGCCTGGATTTGTGACCGGGGTTAGTTGACAGAAAAAGAAACATTTTTTACGAGTAGTAATCGTTTACAAGTACAGCTAGCTGCATTAAGAAAGACAATCACACAATTCGTACATAATTTTTAATTTTGTACTTTGTTTTTCTAAACTTTTGATTAAAATGATACTTAATATACCAGTTAAGTTAAAATATCAAAAGTAGGCAGTCGGTGCTGGTGTGAGACATACATGTGAAAACATACAGTAATGTGTACTACAGTAATTGAGTATTTCAGATAAAGGATTGGACTTGAAAATCCGCATTTTTTTATAAATTAATATAAATGCAAAAAAACCTTACATTCTGATAAATAAGATGAGATAACGTAAGCAACAGGCGCATCAGTGGTTTCGTATTTCAGAATTTGCCCTGATATGCAAAACCAGTGATAACGATTTACTTTAAGGTTTTTAATAGCTTTGCATAAATTAATGAACGATTAACATACAAAACGTTGATATAAATGTCGGAAATATCATTTTACAAGGTAGGGACCTTATCAGATATAACTTTTCACTGTAACGGTATTTTCAAAACACTTTTTTAGCTTGAAACTTTAAAATACTATGATTGCAGACTGCGATTTACACTTAACAGTAATAAGTGTAAAAAATAATAATTATTATAATAACTGAATGGAAGCAAGCCAATGAAGCAAAAGAAGTAAAAGCAGGCAAAATAAACAAAAACGAATGGAAAGATGATAACAAAAGGGGGCCAGAATGTACCCGCATTGCAAAAATTAGACAACAGTGGAAGAATTTAGAGGAGGCGAACGAAGAACGAAGGACAAGCTAGAAAAAATAATATAGAAAATAGGACTAAATTCATAGGATTACTAACAAACAATGTAATTCGGCAATAAAGACTTATTTTGATTTATTTCATACTACTTACGATGTCGCACTGGTATTAACAAAAATTTCAAAACTTGTTATTTATTACAAACATATACTTTGGGTTACATTATTTAAGTTTTCATACAGATCCATAACTTTGTTGAAAGTAGCACATGTTGACCAGGGATAGTGTAGGATTCTAATGGTTATAGAATTTTTGAATTCAGCCCATTAGTTTTGTAGTCTTTTTAATCCAAACAAACAATCAAATCTTTCCTCTTCATCATATTACTATAGAATTGTAATACGTACTTGATGTGAACACAGCTTCCTTAGCTGGTTTAAGAAACAAAACTTACTCTTTCTTCTCAATGTACGAATTTTCTAACAAACACAGATGTTTCGTCTATATCAACATCCTCTTATTAACAAAAATATAAAACCAATTAGTATTCCAAACAACAATAACAAAGGTGCATTAATCGACGCATCAAATAGCTATTATAATATGCTTTTAGTAATCGTAAATGAATGGACGCAGCTATGAAATATAAGAGAATGGGTAGAAGTAACAATCAAGTGTTTGATGAGTAGGTAGGAGGTGTATTGGATTTGGATTTCACTCACTTTATTTCTTTAGGTACCTCAGTTCACCCAACACTAAAATTCGACAGCGTAAAAGTCTTAATATAGGTATTGTTTACGGACTGTTATTATTATTATTTTTTGATACTCGGGTGCTAGGAGGCACCCACTACATCTAGGGTACTAGTTGGAACACTAACAGCAAAGTCCTATGCAAAAGTCCGCTCCTCACGGACTTTTACATAGTGGACTTTCAGTTTTTGTCTCACCCCGCTATCTCGTTCGACCCTCATTTTTATCTGACGTCACACAGCCTATAACCATCGGGGAATGAGACGAAAAAACGAGATCTCATTTGAAACAATCAGACGAGTAGTTTCAGCGGCTCGTGGGAATAAAGAAATCGGCTACATACATACATATATAAATAGAGTACGAAACGAACCTCATAACCATAACATAATCCTCCTGCATTGGTGTTCGGGTATTCAATACTTAGAAAAGAAATAATTTATACTATAAATTATTATAAAATAAGAAAACAGGTAATATTGATTTTCTCTTCACTTCCATTATGAATGACTCCTATTAAGACAATTAACTATGTGAATGATATTAAGATATACATTGTATAAAATAGTAGTGTTTATAAAAACCCTAGCAATTAACAAGTACCTACATACAAGTTTGGCAATAAAAAAAATCGAGATAAGCTTGCTTGTAGTATTTTCGAATTACGGCTTATTTCTAAAAATCCTAAATTTCTCTCAAAATTAGTTAAATAACTAAACCATTAAGTACCTACTGCTCCTTCGCACGTTGAAAATTAATTGTCTGTTGTTAAACCTATCATATACGGAGCTTCCTGTGCATTCCGAGAACAAACGTTAACTGACTTCGGCTGTGAATTTAAATTAGTTCAGTAGCGTAATAAGGAATTTAGAACATTATTAAGTATCACAAAACAAAGCAATTTTCATTCATAATAATCAATTAATAGAACAGACTGGAGAAGACCTTAATAAAAATAAAAAAAAACAATGCCACAAATATAGCCAGTATCCGGTCAAAAATAACGATCAAGAATCGACTAATTCTGCCACTTCTATAAATCTCACAACAACCTGGTGCCGTTTTCAGATTAATCCAATCTAAGGCTTCTTGACGGGTTTTCAAAACAGGTTCGCAATCCGAACAGTTTACAAAAGATCTAAAGGAGAGAAGTCCCACAAGGGAAAGAAGACTAGAAATTAAGGCAACCTTTTCACACGAGAATAAGTCAGCTAAAGTAACCTTTGCTAAAGATATAAATAAGATAATGATAGCACATGTCACTGATGATGAATTTCGTAAGAGAAGAGGAAACCCACAAATTCCATTCAATTGCGATTAATTGTTGTAATCAAGCAATTGTCAGGACGATTACGTCGCTGAAATTAACAATGATAATAGAAAAATGTATGATGAAACAAAATCAACCGTGCAGATAAACGATAAGGTTCAAAATAGTGGTGATGAGGCTGTCACGTTTATAAAAGAAGTAAATACTTAACTACTTAGAACGTAGGGAGACAATGACGGCTATTTAAGGTTAAATGGCTCCATTATAGCAGTACACACAGAAATTATGGACTTTTTTGCTTTAAGATTGAAGATAAAAATGCTAAAAAAATCCTTTTGAGGGCCGAAATAGACGAAACCATTAAAGCTCGTGGAATACAATAGAACGAAAGTATATTCTGTTTTTACTGCGTTTTAGCGTCTATTGAGTCATTATTACAGTGGTAAATTAATAGGTGTCTTTAAGAGTCTATAAACAATTTTAGGAAGTAATCAAGATGGTGGACCAATGTAATAATATTCCATGATTTTTACCCTCAAAATCATTGTCAATGTCGAATCACTCAACCGCAACCTCACGAATGACCGCATCGAATCCAATTTCATATCACTCAAACCATGAAACGCCTACGTATCTGGATTACGTCCGAAGGTCACGATCTGCATAGATGATATCAACGGGGTCCATTTCGAGGTCAAAACTGAACCAGAATACAACGAACCCAATCATGATACCGCTGTATGAAGTAATGCATTTGATGCGAACGGGACAGTAGAGATCTTTTTGGGTCGGTTTTCAATTTAAATTATTGTAACAATAAAATGTGGCGTTACTGACAATAGGAACGTGTACCGTGACGAATGGTTGTGTAATTAGGACGATGGATCGTCATGCTTTCGCGTTGCGATTTTTGTATACAATAGAATTGGCTATTCCAATGCAGTAACTGCAAAGGTAGTAGATTCCGGCATAGTGATGGTCTAATAGCTATCCCGGTTAGGAAAAGTTGTTTCGGATATTAGTTCATAGTCTGATTGCTAGAGTTTTACCAAAAATATTGATGTTGTCGGACACGATAATCTCTGGCTCTAAAACTGACAAATAGAGCTTACGAGAGCGGGCTTTACTACCAACCATGTCAAAAGAGGCTCATCATAAAACCCACTGCAAACAAAGACAAAATCCATTGAAGGATACCTTATCTTTTCCCCGAAACATGCCCCAAAAGCTTTATCACCACCAAAAAAACCTTGAAGTGACATTATCAGTACAAATATTCTGTCCCTAACAGTTCTACCAAAAGCCTACCTGGCCTTGTGATTTGTATCCTCTGGTGAAACTGATAATAAAACTACAGCAATTGCTACATCGCGCCTTCGTGTTGAAAGTGGGTTATGAAACGACCCGTGAGCTGATAAAAGAACTAAAGTTTATTGTCTTCGTGAGAACGCTAACGGACGAGAAATCGACGGAAGAGAAAATTTTTATATCATTAATGGAAATATCTCTATTATTGGCTTAGTTCTCAGTAAAGTAAGTTAGGTTCATTATCATACTTATTCGTTTATTCACTAAAGTTAATAAAAAGGTGTGAGATCTTTAATTTCAAATTGTCAATCACATTTTCACTTATCATCGGGTGAATACATTTATAATTAATTGCATCTATCTTTACTATCACTATTTTATAGTTTAAGAAGTTTATTTTCTTTTTTTACGAGTAGGTACTTAGGGCTAGTTATTGCTATAATGTCAAATACATTTGGGTGACGAGTGTGCTAAAAAAAAATTTTTTTTTACCTAATTAAACAGATTAAACATTGAGACACTACTAATGAGTAAAATATAAGGTAGTCAATGTCCACCTACGCGTTGTACACGCTTGGTAATTTATCTACGTTTATCTGAAATCGAGGAATGTTCGGCACATGTACCACTGTATCAGTAGCTAGCTCCGTACTTGTTTCCCTAACTTATCTTTCTTCTATCTTTTTTCTTTATTTGAAGTTAAGCGATTCGTCGCACCGAGATAAGCTAAAGTTTGTTTCTACTTAAGGCTGATAAAAATCATATTTATTTGTTTTAGAAGCTTAATTTAGAGGGAAAGTAAAAGTTCCTAAAGATGATTTTTTATACATTCTTATTTTTCTCTTTTTATCTAATCTTAGAGTCGGTTAAATTCCCAGGCGAATCAAGTATTTTTTATAAAATCTTTGTATTTAATATGACTAAATTTTAAAAATTATTTTATTTTTAAAGTTTCCTCTCAGCCAAATATCCTACCTACTAAAATTACGTAATTTACGTCTTTACGATTACAACATAATATCTATGGTACTTTTCCTTGATGTCGCATAGTCTTGGGACGTCCTGTATACATAATTATTAGTTTTAACCAAATAAGCCTATGCTTAGTATTGAGTAGGTTAAAAATGGCTGATGATGAACATTTAGTAATTACAATACATGATAATATTTTGCAGTAAGTGATTAAATTTATGCACTGAAGATTACTAAAGAGACGTTTGCTAATAAAACAATATAACATAACACGTAGAGAAGTTTGAAAAAACTTCTCCATCTACTATTGTGTAAGAGAAGAATAAGAAAACTAATTTCTTTCCGTTTACGATTTTAAACTGAAAAGACAAAGAAAATGTAAATACAAATCAAGTTCGAAACATTCTGACCTCAAAACAGTGTGACAAGAGAATTTTCTAATCAATTCACAGATCTTTCTCTCGTATTTATATCACCATAAAATTTGCGATTGCTGTTGATCGAGCATCAATTTAGGGAACACACTTTTGCTGTGTTAATTTGAGTGCTCGTAAATTTTATGAATAGAACAAGTCTCTCTGATTCATATATGTAACTAAAATAACGTCGAAGAACTTAAGCTCACAATATAGGTATCCAAACGATCCTATCTATTCAAGGTTCTCTGGGAGAGATCTTGAGCGATAAGACCGCCAATTGTCGCTTATTTCAAGACTATGTAATTTGTTAATTACTCATAAGTTAGGTGAGCAATAAAGTATTTATTATTATTATTATAAATCGACGACTTAAACTTGCATTAAAACCGTCTCAAATTTAATTTCAGAACGAAACAGAATGTCGAAGACCCAAGTTACTTGTTACGCCTAAACATGTTAGAAAACTTAGGTAGGAACGTGCGAAAAGAAAAGAAACATTAAAGGTATTTTCTCAATATAAATGACCAAAACTCGATTGCATTGTGATCGAGCGCGTGTGTGTTCGCATGGCAAGCAGCTAACGGCACTTTTCGACTGCATCGAGCATCTGTGGATTAATGTTTACCATCCGGTAATACTTGAATGCCGGAAATTTTGGAAAAAATTAGTAATTACTAATTTTTTTCAATGCATCGCTCAATGCATCGCTCAAAAGTCTATTAATAAACTTTTGAGCGATGCATTGACTTTTTATGTTTATGATATTGTGAAACAATTGTTAAAAAATAGTTGGTTATTTGATTGTTGTTTTTTTGGGTAAGGTTTTGCCCTAATAAACAAGGATACAAAACCAAAAAGAAACAATGGAGGTCAAAACAGTTGGATATAATATAACAGTAGTACGTAGGTATGTGATAGGCTAGAGGGACTTTTTACTTTTACAAAGACTACGAACTTAACGCTAAAGTTAATTAAAATTTCAGCAGTGTTATCAATATACCGAAAGAAATCTGGAAAGTGAATCGCGGCGTAGTTGCTTACGAACAACACAATAATTTCAAATGTTTTAATCTAACCAACTATGACTGAACAGGTTTCTAGCCACGGTATGCACAAGCAAATAATTGCAACAAAAACAGAAGATACTCAATCAAAGCGCTAGCTACGGAAGCGAACCCACATCCCGTCGACAAAAACCGGCTTCTTATCCGCTCTTCATGAGCCAAGGGAGTAAGAAAAAGTTGCACATAATTAGATAAAACTTTTTGTGTCGTGATTGAGTTAAATTTTAAAAATTACAATGGATAGCACTCACTCACAACTAACAATACCTAGTTAATAGCTTAGAGGTACGAGTTATTATAATAATCTTCACACGAATGTGAAGATTATTATAATATAAGTACCTCCTTATTGTGAAAAAACGTTATCAATAGTTATGTAATTGCCAATTATAAACCCGTCTATAGGAAAAAATATCAGAGGACTATCTAGTTATAATTTAGAATAAATGGACCATACCGAAAGACATAAACGAAAATACGTAGAGCCAGATTAGGTTTTAATATAAAATCATAATGTAGATGAAATTATACGTGTTGGTGTAAAATATTAATAAATCATAGTCAACACGAGAGGTGTAGACGACATTATGGACGTGGGAGATAGGATCGAGCCAAAAATATATTCTAATTGTAAATTGCACGTAACTAAATAAGTTGTTTGCGAAACTATTGGTTGTAGTTACCAACTTTTACGATATAAATGATTAGGCGTTGAAATTCTCACCCTACAATAAACGTAGATAAAAAAACAAAACTCCGTTTTTAAAATAGATATAGGTAATTTGAAATCGCTAGTAAAAGTTACAGAAATAGTCAAGAAATCAATAAGGCAAGTATTCAAAAATCAAGTTAATTTTAATTAATGATAGAGAACAGTTTAAAATACGTTCTATTAGTGCTAGAATATCTACTAGTAGACATATCTATTCCTAAACCAACACGATAATGTTCAGCCATGACCGTGCCTGCAGAATAAATAGAAGATATTTCTCAGGTTAAACCAATGTTTAATGAGACAACAAACCTATCAAATGGACGACTATAACATGTTCTTAAACGAATTATGAATCAGAAGTAAGTTACGAACTGTTTGGGTTATGTAATAGTCAAAACAATGTTAATTAGTTGTTTTTTCTAATTACCAGTGAGGTCAATTGATAACAGGACAATTGATGGTTCTTTGAACTTAGAATAGGATAGTTGATGTTCTTACAACAAATAATATGTTCGTAGTTAACCCGCTTACATTCATAATGAATTAGAATAGGATAGTTTCTCAAGTCTTTACAACACAAATTTAAACCAACGTGGCCTCTCAGTTTAAAACATTCCAGTGTTTTGAGGATTTTCCTTTGTACAAGTTGTTCAGGTATCATACGGAATGCATATTTCTATTATATACTTGAGAAACCTTTAAAATAGTAAAAACTCGATTTTTAATATTATCACGTTTACTTGACTTACGTAATCAACGCTAAAGATGTAGTAGATAATTTTTTCAGCAATACACAACAAACACAAAAAGTAAAACAACATTCTATCTCTGGATTTCAATTAAATAATTAAATATCAATAAATATTAACGATAAAGTTTTCCAAACTGTGCAATTTAATTAACAAATTCATCGAACCAAACTGAACCAGATAAACGTGTTTCAAATCGTGACCTCTATCGTCGAATCTAACGTACCTACCAGCCTTCATTACATAAACAACTGATAATAATATTAGCAATGTGATTAGCTGTCTATTACGTGTATGTGAACTTACCAGTGTTATTTTCATTAGATCAACTTCATTCAAAACGATGACTCAAATTTGTGTTTGCTTTTTGATGATATCACAGATTCTTTTGATGAAAGGGTGTGTATAGTTGAAAACATCAATGTTCAAAGATTTTAATCAGTATGAAGCATTAGTTTGAGTATGTTAACCAAACCACTATAACTCTTATCTACGAATGACATTAATATATCTTAGATGACCAAAGTAATAAAAATATACGTACCGGTAATAATCAGATATGATACAAATACACAGAACAATTCACTGACTGCAATAAACTGCTTCGAACCACTGATAGAAATACACAAGAACTTAAAAATGATTAATTACAACGATCGATAATTTTAATTCAACACGCGTGCGTCAGGTTTCATCGATCGAAAGCAACTGAGCAGCAGTATCTTGAAGCCATGCGCTCGCGCAGTATTCCCCGACCAAATTCAAATAGTTCCCTTTTTCTTCAGAAATGATTCAAAATGGTATAGTTTTGAACGAATCGGGTTACGGTATGTTTATTCACCGTGAAACCGGTGTATTTTTAGATATCGGCCAGGTAATAACTTCTGAAGGGCCAAGGGCTTCTGTTAGTAAAAATCGTATAGTGAGTAAATTAGGTAAGGGTAACAACATATATATTATACATTCTTGACACTGAATTTTTATAAGGATACTTCCGTCAGTAATAATAACATAAAAACTGGATCTGGAAAAACACAGACTTATTTTTTGTAATCAGAAAATAAATCTGTGTTATTAAACGTGATCGAAACAAAATGATTTATAACCGAAAATGAAACTCTTTACTTTAATAACTGAGATAAAGAAAAAAATTCTCATTACATCTGATCACCGGCACAACTGATAGTTTTTTCGATACCATTAAATCGGAACAAGGCCCCAATTCATTAGTGTCGTTAAATAGCTCCAAATAAGATCCCTCGTCCGATTTGGACCAATAACACGGAACAGTGGGCTGGTGTCAACGAACGGAGCTTCTGTGAGGACGTATTATGTAACTGAAGTACGCTTTGCGTATTCAAAATTCAAATGGAAGGGTAACGGGAGGTACTGTTAAACTTAAAGGTACAACTAACTGTGCAGTCTAGGGTTTAAAATATAAAGAGGTGCAAGACCTCTAAAACAAAATGGACAAATCGGCAAACTAAGCTAAAAACTGACGAACGGAAAGTAAATAGAAATAGCTTAAGTTTAGAAGACAATAGAAACGAAGCAAAAACAAATGTAACAAAGACAGCCGTACTTATTATTTGAGATAATGAAAACAATAGCTTTAAACAAAAACAGGATCAGCTGTAAATGTACTCGATGGCTATAAGTGACAAAACTTTGCTATGACTAGTGATCTTGGTCATAGACTTTTTTTCGCAAGCGTTGACATCACTCATGATTGTTGCAATCCAATTAGCAAAAGTTTAAAATATCAATACACTAGCCTAGTGCCTTCTGAATGAAGGCTTTCTGCCTTGGCATTTATCAAGCATTTATTGGCGACATAATTATGACACGATAACTTTCATTGTTTACAGTCTCGTTTATAGTAACAGATTGAATTTTAACGAAAGCTGTTGCAAATATTTACGCAAACTCTGTAGAAATATTTGGGTTTTCAAAACAAAGTTGTCTAAAACTTTTTAAACTTTCACGATTTGTTGACATATTAAAGAATATTTATCGGGTATTTATCGCGTACCTTTTGTTTTATTTTCCCCTACGTTTCCAGTTGCAGCGATCGTTGCAGCGATCGTGGTCACGGGGCGACTGGTGTCGCCCCGTGACCACGATCGCTGCAACGCGATGGAAACGTAGGGGAAAATAAAACAAAAGGTACGCGATAAATACCCGATAAATATTCTTTAATAAAGTTGTCTAAGTTTGGAAGAGAGCCGGCTGTTATTTCTTCCAAAATATTTAGGGTAATATGAACAGTTGAGTTCAAGAATGTGTTAGAAATCAAAACATTTCATGATAAAGACTTATTTGGTAGTTTTTTATACAAGCGTGCGATATTGCAAGTTTTTATTATAAAAATCAAAGTGCTTTATTTCCTTTAGGAGTCTTGGACACTTTTGTCGTTTGCATTCAAAATCAACCTTTAAATGCAAAAAGAACCTTTGAGAATGAGATCAAATAAATAATGCTGGACAATCCACACGACATCATCTAGCCCCAAGCTAAGCAGGGCCAGTGTTATGGGAAGGTACAAGATGACTGACATATTTAATACAATATCATTACATGCAGAGATATTTTTAGTTAGTTGGTTTGGTGAGTTTAACAGTTATTCTACAACAGTTCTTACGGAAAGAAAATAAAAATGAGCTGTCGGATTTCGATAAAAAATCACGCACTATTTGTTCTATATTTTAAGATGACATAAAAGGAAAAGATCATTGCGTAAGCGTAGATGACATGCTGTTTAAATTCTCAGCCGGGTTTCAGCAAACATAAGAAGGTAAAACACACTGAAACATTAAGATCTTGAAACAAAAGAAGCTAAACAAAGCGTGCCTGATAAATACAGGCAGTGAGTCAGGAGGAAATACGTCTCCGACCCAGAAACTTGGCGGCGCTCGATGTCGATGTCTCGAATTGACACGTCATCTGTTGAAAGGGAAATTTGAGGCCTACCTCGCTTTAGCTAATTAGAAAATAGAATTATGATGAAAAACAGTTTAACTAGAAATTAACGGGAATTCCACCAAGATTATGTTATTTAGGTTTTACAACATTTCAGCACATTTATTTACGTGTATGTCGCCGCCCCCACCGAATAATATGGTTACCGACTATTACGATAGAAGTGTTTTTATTTGAAATAATTGTTCCTGAGGTGCGATTACACCTTGTGAATTTTTTTCAGGCAAATCGTACGAGTAGTTCTTGAGATAGGCTTTTTGTAATGGATTTTACTTTATTATTAAACGAAAAATAAAAACAACATTTTGATCCGAACAACATTGCAACAGGTTAATACTCACTCCTCGGTTTCTCGCTTTTTGTTGTAAGATGCGATTGCGATTTTATTCGGGAAAGAAGTATAAAACTTAGTTTTCGTAAAGTAGAAAACCCTCTTATTCAGGTTTTCTTTGAAGTTCTTTATTACAGTATAGTTTATTACTATATTTAATTCAAAATATCTGCAATGGTTACATCTATTAATGTATTTTTAATATAAAAAAAGCCATCGTAATCTATGTAGAGATAGTAGGCTGCGATGATTTACTCACTTAATGACAGATTATGAAATCCCGAGATGTGGCTTTGGCAAGCTTATAGTAGCCAAAGCAACGTCTTTTAACATCGCTCTCATTTCGTCTTAGGTAAAAAAAAGTGATAGCACATGACCCTCACCCAGCATGAGCTAAGTCCAACGATGATAATATTGTGGTCTAATTTAGAAGCCCCCATTGTTTTCTACTCTTTGCCAAGATTTCGAGTGCTTGATATTAAAATCCTAACCACCAAAAAGAATGAATACCGCTGATCAAAAACAAAAGCGGATACTGCATAACAAAACGACCAAACATATTCGCAAGGGCTACAGAATCCTACCGAGATCTGTACACGAGCCAAAATAATGTGCCAGAGACAAAGCTGCTGAAAGCTGATGAAGATAAGGTATTGACAATATTTCCAAGAGAGGTAGGAGTAAGGTAGGATCTAAGTTTTTTTAAACAAACCACCCGGACCCTTCTACACAAATGAATTCTTTATAGCTACTAGAGAAGCAATCATCACAGTTCTCACAATGATATTCAATGAAATAATAAATCTGAAAAAAAAACTGAATCATTATCTTATCCATACAAAGAGGATTAAAATTCCACAAGTAATTATTGGGCAACCAGCTTGATGACAAGCATATACATTATAAAATATTTTCCAAAACAATTAATCGCCGGATACCAAGCCTTTAAAACCCTAGAACACAAAAAAAAAGTATGGCATGGTGGTTGCTAAGGCAACTAAAGCATTTAAAATACAAGGATCATTAGAAACATTTACAAATTTAGCTCTACAACCGTCAAACTGGAAAAGAACGAAAGCAGATCTTGAGAAAATATTTCAAAACCTCAATTGGTAGAATTATGGCCTAAAAATAAATGTAGATTATACTATCATATTTAAGGTTTGCCGATGATCTGATAATTCGGTCCAATAAGCCTGAAGAACTTGCTAATATGATACAAAGAAAGTGGAAAAGTAGGGATCTACATATTAATAGTCTGAAAATTAAGTTTAACCAATAACACTCAATAACACTCAGCACAATAGAGTCGGTATGTTAAGGAATATACTTATCTCGGAAAAATCCTTATCTGCTATAACTTTACCTCACCAAATTATCTAACAATAAAATAAATAGAAACAAGAATAGATAATGCTTTAAAGAGATACTGGTCATTTAATAAATCATAAAAAAACAAAGAGCTTTGTCTGAAAATTTAAAGGAAACTTTAAAATAAATGTATTCTTCCAATGTTTTAATTTAAGAAACCAAACATGGGACCTGAGGAAAGCGCATAATAGAAAGTTGGATGTTTGTCAGATTGGTCGGTGATAGGTCTTTGGAGAGAAGTTTGCTATGAATATAATCAGGCAGAGTATAATCTTTCTTTCTTTCTCTTCTATACTATGTTATTTTTATAGAAAAATAACTGTAGATAGGTCAAACTTTAAGAAGAACTGAAAAGTCGAATAAAACTATTACCTACATTGACGACTACATTACCCAGGAATCAAAATAGAAAATTTGGACGACCTTTCAAAAGGTGGAAATAAGACATAAATAAAATCCATCACTGGAAAGACAAGAATTGCCAAGGATAGAAACGTTCCATTCGTTTTTGAAGCTAGAAGAGTCATGTGTAAACTAGGGCAAACAGATAACATGTCCTAGTATATAAGACTTAAGAAATCATTGTAAGTTATCTGCATAAAGGTTTTTCATTATTTTATCTCATTTCCACGATCACGGGGCATATAGAGTCTCGGTCCTTTGGGAGGCATGCGTGGGGCCGTAGCCAAAAGGACAGAGGCCCTTTATGAGAGATAATTTTAAAGGCTGGGCTACATAGAACGTTTATAATCCTCGTTTGCACAATATGATATACTCGAAAATGATATCCATGATATCTTTCAGGTGTAGAGACTATAAGCAAAGAAATAAAATGAAAAAAAGAATTTTTGGGTCTGGGAGACAGTGCGGACGCCTGACATAATTGAAAACTGTTAAAAGTGGCTGACTGTGGCTTGTCGAATGTCGGGTGGATTACTCAAAATATAGGCTTAAATGCCGGATATAAACAATTCCTGCGCAAACGTCTTTGGCCTTATAACGAGGGTTTTTCTCGTTATAACGCCATTAGGAACCTCCACCGCCGAGTCTACACCTTAAGATGCATCTCTTGCGACTCCATTCAGAACGGCCAATGAAGCGCAACCAATAAGTGTGGTTCTGGTTCTTTTAGAATACCACAGCTTAAGGTTCACGTCCAGATTTACGTCTCCGCAAGCGGAGACGAGCACTAGAACTTCCCTGGGAGCACTCGGTATCGGTGGTTATCACAAAAATCTTTTAAATATCTGTAATAATAGGATAACTTTTGTATTTCCTTCGATTTTCTTTTAACACCGATTCCCAAAATGCAAATAATTTTACAGTAACCTATTTTCACATTCACTAAACTTATTATCTTCTCCAAGGAATATAAACGTATTGCAAATTTACGTTATTCATTTAATCTTAATTGAGTACCGAACAAAATGGTAACATTGCATTACCGATACAACCAACATCACTATTTTGAGTTCAATAAGATCGCGAAGACCTATTACTGTACAGGCTATTATCGACAATTTCCGCGAATAAAATTGTAATGTTACTTTACGGTGTAAAATTATGGTCTTGATTCTGGTAAAACATATTTTTATTTATTACTCTGCATTCGTAAACACAGTTATAATTTAAATTATATTGCATATACAAAAAAAATATTGCTATCTTTTGGTATTAAAATGAACCTGATAAGTAAAGTATTTTAGGAGTTATTTAAAAAAAACGGTTTATTATTTTTCCTGTAAAATTTTGTTTTTTTGATTACGATTTTATTCGGTGGGGGCGGCGATGTATATTACTATAGTATTCTTAGGAATATTCTTAATTTTTAACGCATTAATCCTTTATGTTAAGCTCTCTAACGTTACTTGGTATGACATTTTTGTCAAACAGGTGTTCGAAGAGTATCGTGAACTCCATTGAGTTCAAAGGTTCTGCCATAGCACTTAAAACCTCTATGTTTATAAATTGCATCTGAATCGACTTCGCTTGTCGTAACTAAGCTCTAGTAAAGTGATAAGATTTTTCCTGGAAGAGAAGATGGGATAGAATGTATAGTCAACATTAAATCGCTGACAAGAATTTTTTTATCATCCAGTTCTTCACCAGACATGTACAATATGATTGGTACCTATACAATATTGGGATTTGGTAATGAATGCCTTAGAACAGTTTTAAGCAACCGTAACGTCATTTCTTACGAAATCCATCAAAATTGCATATAATGTCCAGAACAAATGCAAGCAAAGTTTCACCGTAAAAAAATAGTCCAAAATAAACAAACCATCATGACCTAGCGCAACGAATCACGATCGTCATGTCGCCTCGGTGTCGCGCCACCGTCTACCAAAAACAAACGACGTAAACCGAGTAAAATTCAACTCTAAAATCACCCTCATAAAGGTTACAGCTTGGCGCCATCAAAAAAGTCAAGTTTAGGATGTAAATAAACAGAAAATAAACCTTACGTCTTTGAAAATAAAGTGTAGATGAATTAGTCGTTTCTGTATGCTACCCGTCTCATCCAAAGAGTATCCTGGACACTTGTTACAATTTTTTATTATTTTCTCAAAACAATTTTTAGGTTGTATTACCTCTATAAAGTGTGCGAGTAAGGACTTTTGATAGAAGGTATTGCTATTGAAAATACATAAATACACAATATAATAATATGTATTTTCAATAACAGGTTATATTACTTAGGTCGAAGCTAAAAACGCCCGTTCTGGACAGTTTACCTTCCGACTCAGTGACAGATGGAAAAGTGTGAAATTCCTATTATAATATCCATAATAATCTTGAAAAATATGTTTAGCATGTTATCGCGCTTATAAATAAATTCAACACACAACTTACAACGCAAAATGTTTTTAAAACTAATTTAAACGCTTGACTACATAATTAAAAATAAGATCATAAACTCAACGGCTTCTGATCGGAAGTAATTTTGTATTGATAATGTGTGCGCTTGCGCAGATGTTATGACCATAAGCTTATCAGCTGCTTGTTAATTGTTTAATTACATTAATTAGATTACAGCAGGTGTAAATACATCGTTTAGCAAAGATAAAATTTGCTCTAGTTATAATTAGCTCTACACTCCGATTGTCATGTGTAAAATTGTATTATTTAATATTTGTGAAGATAACATAATAAAGAGGAAAGATTTCATTATTCTTTTGTTTTAATTGAATAGGCACCGAAAATAATTGACTGATTTGAAAAATTATTTCACCATTATAATTCTAAATTTTCCCTGATAAACATGGGCTATAGAATTTTTTCACAAAAGAGATTTTTAGATGCTTTGTGTAAAATTGAAGACTATTTATCTATTTGCGATTTTTAGGTAAGGATTTACGTATTTTGGTTGATTTGTATGTTAACTATAATACAATAAATATTAAGTAACATATTATTGATAATACAGTGCTAACCTAACATAGGTTTAAAAGTGCTAACCAAGTTATGTAACGAACCTACTTAAAACTTGGAGAAAAGTGAGACTTCCTGCGAAGGAAAGCATTATGAAAATTATTGTATTATTCGGTTTTACTTGTTTTATGGTGTGTGTGCAGCGCGGTCTTCACGGAAAACCAGCGCTATGGCATGATCTGTAGGGCAAGCACGGGCTTTCTTGTCTAAGGTAGAATAAAGAAAAATTACGTCACTTTGTCATCGAATGCTTAAATTATTTGAAATGAATTTCTTCAACTTCAATAATGTACGCAATGTATGGCGATGCGATGTCATTATTTTCTATTCTACCCTAGAGAACAATCCCCGTGCTTGGCCTACTGCTCTACCATAGCACATGCTGAGTGGAGTCCGATTTTGTCAGTTTTATAGTTTAAGGTTTGTTTTCTGACAAAATAAAATTTATTTTAATTTCATTTGAAATGAAGGGCCAGGGGTAAAACAAGGTGACAACACCATGCTTTATTAAATAGATAAAAATAAATAATCCTGGAAAATCCACACAGCATCAAACAGCTCCAAGCTAAGCAGAGATTGTATTAAGGGTACGTACTAGATGACTGATATACATAAAACAATAATTATTTAATAGATAACTAGTTATTTTTTTTACAAGTATTGAAAATTACCAGAACACCTGAACAAATATATGCATATCGTACAAACATTTGTCTCGGGGCTGGATCGAACCCGAAACCTGCGTCGCAGGCGACATATTTAGTTCGATATCACCTTCATCGATGCCCGTATTTCATCACATCACGCATGTATTGTTTATGATATGGCTACATGTCATGTTCATTCGTCGCTTAATTAATTCGTGTTGTATTGTTTATTTTATTCCCTTGTTTATTTATTAAGAACTTTCGTTAGTCTTGCTTGAGGATAAGTGCTGTCGTGTAGTGATATGTAACATTTCGACAATGGGATTTAATCATCGTATGACTCATTGATTGATCATCATCTACATATTATGATTATCTATAGGATCCTTTCATAAACAAATAGGTCCCTAATTATAGTAAAAGTCGGTTCTTGTGGCTCTAGTGGGATCTTTAATCTTGATACTTGATAACGACCAAATCGCTAAACTTTCTATTACACACATCACATCAACCGCTTGTACTACACGAGTTAGAGATAGGGCTCCAATGATGAACGAGAGAGACCCGTGTGGTGTCGGCATAGAATTTCACCACCCCCAATCTTCCCGTGGGTGTCGTAAGAGGCGACTAAGGAACACACACCGGGGGGCGGGCAGCAGCGCACTCTGCAGAACAACTCCACCGAACTGCGATCCCCAACCCGCATGCCCAGTGTGGGGATTATGGGCAATAACCCCCAAATAATTAATAATGCCATCTATGGCGCTCATTAGGGGAGGCCTATGTCCAGCTGTGAACTGTTATATAGGCTGGTTGTTGTTGTTATTGATGAACGCCTTGTAAGCTTCTGAAATTAATGTTGTATGGAAAAGGATAAACGAAATGGCGTTCCTCATACCGATCATACGTCAAGTTCTGTATTTAGACATACTCAAAGTCGTCTCACCTGACAGACAGCTTTATCATCGAGTGCCATTTTTCAATTAAAGGCCTCCGAAATCGGAACCATTTATTATCGATATAAATTAACCTGTCTGATTACTTACAGTGGAACTGAGACGGCCGATGGAATATTTAACTTTACGAGTCAAAAAGTGCACAACTCATTGTGATTGGCCAATGGAATTGCAGCCACTGCGGGGCCTAAGCCTCCTGAAGTATGTGCCATCCTCTTCAGGCTGGTACCTACGCTATGGCCTAGGTATATGTACAAAGTACTCATGGTGTTTAACGCTTAGAGACTCAGATATCCGCCACAAATTTAAACATGAATTTTAGAGAAAAAGGTTGTATTTGGCTGGAATTAAGGTTGCGTGTGACTGTAGTAAAAGGTTGCTTTTTGCTGATAAGGTTGAAATTGGCTGGACTAAATAAAATATTTAATTTGACTGGAGTGAAGGTTGAATTCGACTAGAGTCAAAGTTTAAATTGGCTCAGGAACACCCTGAGCAAATATTTGCAGATCGTACAGATATTTGTCCCGAGGCGGGATCGAATCCGCAACCTTCGCCCACCGCGCTACAGTTCGTCAACTTTAGTAGGCTTGCTGTGAACATCGACATTCAAGGTTTGGCTCCGAGAGAATGTTTATTATAATAAATTGAAATTCAACGCACAAATGCAGGGGTCAAAGGCTACAACAACCGGTTGCGATGGTAGATAGATTTGTAGGTGCGAGGGGCAAGAAGTGGTCGCATCTTGTGCAAGGTCTACTTAAATTATGAGGTTTTATGATTCGATCACTACGAAGATTGATTGTGAGAAAGAAGATTTTGATAAAAACGTGAAAATATGGAGGTGGCTGAGGAGAGTGGGAGAGAAATCTATGTTTCGCCGACCCCACATAGCGCGGAAAACCAAAATCATTATGGTTATAGATATCTTTGGAAACATTTGATTCATTAGTTAAAAATCAAAATCACTTAAGTGACAGCTGAAATGGATCAAGAGATCCTCCACAGTTCTAGAATAGAGTAGAGAATAAATTTATACATTACGAATGTAAGGGGGTGCTCGACCCTTAGCGACTTTACCAGGGTGAGTGCGACTCATTTCTTTATGTACCTATTCCATGCTAATTCACAATAAATTCGTCAAACTACGAAAGTTTTAGACTTTTGTTCTGATCTTATCTCCTCTAAGTCGAAGGGCCTCAGTCTTCTACTGTTGTTGATAATATTAATACTCCGTTTATATAATAGTAACTGTTGATATAGTGCAGATACGAGTATAACAACTCCATATCACATACTCGTAGGTACATATAGTGATTTTATCGAGTGTCTAGTTTTCTAATTCGATCGCAATTTCACATATACATTCCAAAATCTGCAATACCGTACTTCGATTTGTTTCGAAACTTTCCTATTCATAAGAGCAATAAACTACGGCGTGGAAAGTGCAACCGACAATGTAATCAAGAAATCAAATCTCTATGAATGCCCTTGCCTACATTCCAGAGTGTATTTAATTGACCTCAAACCGCAAGCGACGACCACAAGCATAGCATAGCTTATTGCTTCTCTGAGATGAATCCCAAGTAGCACAAACCTGCATTATAAGATATCACACAAGGTCCACGTCGGTAACTTCAGCGTTTGAGAAGAGTTATTAGAGTACACTCGAGCTGCAATAGCTCACAATTACGCATTCGGCTGTATATAAGCACTATATGGCGTCACGGAGACAACACTGTAATGCTGCGAGCGTTAATATAGTGTTACAGTTCAGTGTTATACAGCTTTTAGGAATCAAAAATACTATCAGCTGCATTATAGCACTTTAATGGACCAATACAAGCCTTCTATTCAGCTATATTCTGAATAGAAGGCCACATGTGGCCCTTAAAACGCTTGCATTTTAAGAAAGAACATGTGAACTACTATAATGCTTGCAGTTATACTGTGACTCCAATTAACAACAATATAATGCGTCTTGCTGCACAAAGTGGAACTTTAATTATGTTAATCAGCTTGTTACATGCAATCGTATAATAGCACTATAACAGCCCACATGATCACTATGGGTGAATTCTTATGATGCTAAAATATAGCAAACTGCTTAATAACAAATCACAAGTGACCCAAGATCCCGCTTAGAGCTGAATACTTGTACTTGCGTAGGCAATTAATCTACTAATGCAGTTAAATGAGTTCTTGAAGACTGTTTATTTCAGCGCCCCGTATAGGATTATCAGTAAATCGCTGCCATCATTAGGACTTGTGGTATTTAATATCGAAATGTGGAAATATAAACGTAGAACAGGAGGAATACGCCGAAAAATTACTGCAGAATACTTTAGAATTTTAAATAGAGATACAGGGAACACTGAACGAGCTACACGTTTGATAAATAATGAGTCAAGGGGGAGTGAAATTTTAGAACGGCAGGGTTCCCGATCCGCAAATGTTTGTATAGAAGGACGTGCAGATTTAGATGGACAGAGCTCTGCAAGTATAGAGCAAATATTAGAAGAGAGTGGTTCCGTATCTTGCAGTAATGACAGATACCTAGATATCTCTAATGTTTCTGAAAATTCAGACAGTGACAGTGTGTGTACTGAATATGATAAACAAGAAAAATGACGTGAAAACATAAGCAAATGGGCAATTGAAAAAATATATCTTATTATTTTTATTTATTTTTTATTATTAATATTGCATATATCAAGCTTCGCTAACATAGCGGCTTGATTGGAAAGAATGGTTTGTATATCTCCCGTGTTGATAACTTGTAGTGTGTCTTGCTGCTGGAGTGCTTTTTCGCTGGCAGACGTTTGTGAATTATCCTGTAATATAAAGTAAGTAGGTATATGACTAAATAATAAAATAATAAATATGAAGGACGTTACACACAGCGCTTTAATTTAATTTTATAAATTACGGATCCCTAAATTTTCTACAGAGTTTAGTGGTTCACTGTAAAATATTTGCGTACTTGTTACCCGCTATTAAGCTTTTCATGAATCTTTGGCTGAATTGTTTCACACAAGAACTACTCTAATCAGCTCATTGCTGATATATGTACCACGAGTGAATACATATACAGCCCATAGCATTTAATTGTGATTAATAAAGTGCACATTGCTTGTCTGCCATTTTTATATTATAACTTATTAATATGAATATATTTACAGTTTATATCTTTGTCTCTTCAACGAAAATAACAACTGGAAATGAATAGAAAATCTGTGATTTATAAGTAAACAGCTTATTGTCAAATAACATGTGCAGAAAAATATGATTTCTGTTTTATTTTTTATCACAATCGGCCGATTTTAAATTATAATTTTCAAGTAAACGGTACTATTTTGAGAGCGCATGAAAATTTTCATCTATATTTATATGATATTTGACAGTAAAAATGCTTTCCCATTCGAATTTTACGCGTTTAGAAGAAATACTCAAGTTTTTACTTACCGAAAACAATAAACACTATATAACATCACAAAACACTTGTCAAATTGTTTCACTTGGTAGCCAGTAGGGGCGAGAACGTGAAAATTATTCACAATTTCGCAACTTGTGAATTCTCAGCGTTAAAGATCCTGTTCTATACTTTGTGCTGTATAATAGGTAACACAAACTCTGATAATCAGCAATTGTGCTGTATAAGAGGTAACACACACTCTGATATTCAGCCATTGTTCAGCTCTTGGGGTGACTGTTACCTTTAATAATGCTCAAATAATGCTGATATACAGCAATCGTTACAGTTATTCAGCCTGTAGCTGTTTAATTTGTGCCCAAATCAGAGTTATATCAGCTGAAACAGCGCTGCTAACGCTCTTATTCAGCAGACTTGTACAGCTAAGGATTCTATTGTGGACAGTTATTCAGCTTTTATACAGCACTTTTGTGTTACTTGGGATAGCTTTGAAAATGAACAGAGGCTTTCGAAAGTAGGTTTAGGGGAAATTCGAGAGCCGTAGGCTAAAGCCCTTGGGTGCTTCATACATTATTATCACAACATGGATAAGTATAGTTTATGGTATAGTAAGAAGGTAGGTGCTTCGATTTTAGAAAAAATCCTGAAAGCTACGAAATGCTAAGTTGTGTTGAAGAGTCAGACAGTTTAGATTTTGGCCTTGACTTGTCAAAGTGCTATTTTGACTTATCAGAATTAAGCTTTGAAATTAAATACATATCAAAGAGCTTAAGGATCGTTTCTCATCGATCATGAAAGATAAACTTATTAGGTGATTCTCATCTTCAGCTGTTTGTAGATACCTCTTTCTACCCAATCCCAAGCATAGAAGTTGGGTTGGTTTCCATGAAGTTATGTCAAAATATCGCAGAAATCTATTTTATCGCAATAACGAAAGTTCTACGAACAGAATAATATAACACATTGGGCAAGCGGCGACGCGATAGTTAAAAATATATAACAGCACGTATTTTATTGGCTCAGGAACACCCTGAGCAAATGGTTATATTATAATTGGCCGTTTTGAGCCTATTTTTATTCATATTGGCGCCAATACTGAGCCCAATTAAATCTTGCCCTTTGTTCAAGCTTTTAAATTGGCCCAAAAGTCATTCACTTACTTTTGACGCCATAAATTCATATACCTAAATACCAAAAATCGTGGTTCGGGCACGTTCACACAAAGTCTCTTTTCGTCCGTCAAAAAAAAATGTAAAATGGAACAAACGAGCAGCTTCACACTCAAAAACATCTGGTAACTCTTTTCTCATAACTAATTGTAAGTATTTGGAAATAAAGTATCGTGGTGTAAAATAATTTAAGAATACGAAGCTTTGTGAACGCGCCTTTCGATATCAAGAAAGCCAAATATATCGTTATAAACATGATCGTTAAACGCGGGTCATATTAAAATGGGTAGAAATAAAACGAATAAAAAATGGCGGCGACATGAGGGCGGTGTTATATTCTTTTTACGTCTTTACAAGGATATTGCGTGCGCTTGAGCATGATGCAGAGGCTACCCAAGGATGACTTTGGGAAGGGGTAGTGCTTGATATGGTTTCGAATCTTAGAAAACCAGAAAACCATCCGTGTGACATTAATCGAGACTATTGATTTGCACTCCGAAAAGTGTAATAAATACTGTAGGTTGTGGCGCGGTGGGCGAAGGTCCGCCTGCGACGCAGGAGTTTGCGGGCTCGGTTCTCGCCTCGGGACATTATGTTAGTACGATTCCGGGTGTTGGCATGTAAGAAATATATATTATGTTATATAACAAATCAGTCTTCTAGTACACAC
This sequence comes from Eupithecia pulchellata, assembly GCA_963931895.1. Classification (NCBI taxonomy): domain Eukaryota; kingdom Metazoa; phylum Arthropoda; class Insecta; order Lepidoptera; family Geometridae; genus Eupithecia; species Eupithecia pulchellata. The sequence goes on along the minus strand of OZ007534.1, from coordinate 5,261,069 downwards.
AAGCCCTGCTTAGCTTGGGGTTAGATGATACTGTCTGGGCTGTCCAGCCTTATTATTTTAAGGATTCTTCCCCGCCACTCTTCTCAATCTTGCACGAATATCGCCAGCTGTTTCTTAAAGGATCAAGGGATTATTCAACTTTTGGGATGTTCACATCTTTCGGACAATTTGTCTGCCCTTGATTACATGCGACCTTCATCCGACTCTGCGCATGAATTGCATGGGAATACAAAAGGTTTGTTAAGTACCTACTAATGGATGCCAGTTATCATTATCAGATACCACACGCTATCTGTCAAATAACGGTTTTACTTTATGAATTAATTGCAGGCTTGTTCATTTCCCTGAGCCATTGTAGACCAACTTCGTTTAATACAAAATATAGGTAGGTACCTAATACAGTGTCAAAGAAATACTAGCAGGAAAGAAAATTCTGTATTGCACAATTAATAAAACAGTTAACTTACAAAATAAAATTACAAGATATGTGACAATTGGTTGTTATATCGCTCAAGAGCGATCTCTACCAGACTACCGTGGATGGTTAGGAACGATCTTCTCTTCAGAAATTAGAATGTCCTAAGACGTTGGTGTCAAATTCTATTCAGTTATATCTGAATCAGCACGAGTCCCATATCTAGCAAATGCAACAAAAAAATCAAGGAATAATATTGCTGAACCATGTAATATTTCAAAAACATTTATCAGGTATATAGGCGTCCCTTCTATACAGATACAACAACATCAGCCTATATAGTCCACTGCTGGACATAGGCTTCTCCTAATGAGCGCCATATGTGGCATTATTCATCGTTTGGGGGTTATTGCCCATAATCCCCACGCTGGGCATGCGGGTTGGGGATCGCAGTTCGGTGGAATTGTTCTACAGAGGGCGCTGCTGCCCGTCCTCGGTATGTTTCCCTTAGTCGCCTCTTAAGACACCCACGGGAAGAGTTGGGGTGGTGCAATTCTATGCCGGCACCACACGGCAAATCTATACAGATATTTAGGTATACATAATATACCTGTATCAGAAACGGTAATTATTTCTACAGATTTTAGAATATAATAAAAGGATCATACGTCAAAACACTTTTGGGATGATTGTTACCTACACGTATTTTCTGCGTTAACTATAGGTAGGTATAGGTATGTATCTAGTAGAGAAATTTAGCTCGTCACAAAAAACTGGAGTCAACGTCAAACACGCCAAATATTGAGGCATTTTGTAAAATATGTTGCGGGATTTTCCATTGAACAATGTAGTGTTTGTTTGCCTTCTGTTGCCGTTTGGCGAACCAGTGGCGCGTGCCCTTGTTTGCTGGATAAATATCCCAAAAAATTGGGAAAAACTACTGAATATGGCAGTATGTCGCAATTTAACCGCATTGTATTTCGGGAGTCAAATATTTTGTGGTACTTTTCAATAAATTTAAATGTTTTGTAGTCCTTTTAAATAAAAAGAAATGAAGTTTTTATACGTGTGGTTTGATTCAAAAGGTGCCTGCCAAATGAAACCTACTGTGTACCTACATACCTAGGTAGAGTTCTTCTATCAATACTTCATTTATGCTATAAAAACCACGCAAGTAAAGACTTAAAAAAGAAGTAACTTATCTTGTTTAAATATATATTACTCATAAAAGGTTAAATAAATGAATCTGCATTCCTTCACTCAGTTGTCAGTATTGCCACAGTAGTATAGTATCGAAAAGGATCCAAAGCTAACGCTATTGTAGAAAGTCAGAAGGCACGTTTGTAAGAATAAGTACTAGTTACCTACCTACTGAGTAAAATATCTAATAATATAATCTTACAAAATACTACGTCATGAATGACAACCTCCCTCAAGCTGCCCCGCTTTTACCCCCCATTTACATCTGTTCGGTTGCTGGTCATTTACCATCTCCTTTATCTACGCGAATTCTACCAGCAAACGACACATCGCACACATTCAGTGTTGCCACTCATTTAAGAAAAGGATCCAAAGACGACTCATTACTATCGCTATAAAGACGAACCTAAAGTTAACCCTTTTGACTTACTTAATACCAAACGGCGCATTGCACACATTTTTCAGTGTTGCCACTCAGTAAAGAAAAGGTCCAAAGACGACTGATTATTTATTTATTTATTTCATTTATTTTTGCTTACATGTACATTCATTCTTAGGTCTAATTGAATGGTTAGTATAGTTTTCACTAGGTACATGCACCCTGGAAGGGCACTGCAAAACTGAGTTCAGATTTATGTCAAAAATTATTTTAAAATATTAACATAATAAACATACATTTCATGAAATACATAAAATTAAGCTTTTTTCAACTAGAATCGATTGGAGTGAATTTAGAAGCCAGAATTGTCAGGTAGTCATTGTTTCATTGGATAATGTCATTTTAGTTTGTCGCTAGTAAATTCGTGAACAGAATAATAACATTTTTCTAATAAAAATAATTTCAGTTTATTATAAAAAAGTGTATCTTTTTCTTCTTTTTTTAAGTTTTCCGGTATTTTATTATATATTTTTGCTAATCTATTGTATGGGCTTTGACTAGCCAGTTTCAGTTTAGTTTGTGGTAGGTAGTTCTATTTTATTCTTGTTTCGTCGATTATAGTCAATATTAACGTCTTGCTTTGTTTTAAAAAGGTTTTTGTGTTTCCTTACAAATATAGAGGCTTGCATAATATAAATGGATGGTAATGTTAGTATTTTGTTGCTTAAAAAGTGCGGCCTACAGCTATCCCGTGGTTTAGTATTAGTGAGAATTCTTACACATTTCTTTTGCATGACGAATAGTTTTTCGAATTCTACACTATCTCCCCATAAAATAATGGCATAATTCAGCCAACTATAGGCATACGCATAATACGCAGACAAAGCGGTCTCGTAGTTAGTATTTGCCTTTGAAATACCTAGGGCGTAAACGAATTGTGACATTATTATCGCTATGACGAACCTAGAGTAAAATCTTATGACTTACCAGCAAACGGAACATTGCACACTTTCAGTGTTGCCACTCAGTTAAGAAAAGGGTCCAAAGACGACTAATTATCATCGCTATGACGAACCTAGAGTAGAGTAAAATCTTATGACTTACCAGCAAAGGGCACATCGCACACGTATTCCTCAACGCAGTTGTCAGTGTTGCCACTCCTGTCTGTGGCTCCACTGGCGACAGAGGCAGCGGAGGCGGCGCGAAGCAGGCTCACTTCTGTCTCCGTGTAGCTATCGCGAAGAGCTGATCTTCTTTTGTATTCCTGGTAGGAAGAAAGCTTCTTTGAAGGTATACATTTGAGCGGAGTGGAGTTCGCATAGGTGGACCCCTACCCCAGCGCCAAAGGTACCTTTACTCAGCTAGGTTGATGCTTCACAGTGTGTTGTTGAACCCCGTAAAAATAAGAAAAAAAAATGTTCTGTAGGTAGTACAATGCCTTGCCTTGCCATCTCCACTCCGAGGCTTTTGAAGTTCGAAAAACTTGGTAAAATAAGTACCTACCATAAACTAAACAAGCAAAATAAATAACAAATGTACTTACACTGCGTTTAAACTCCAGAAATTGTAATATTCAAGCCAATGGATAGTTCTCACTTGATAGAATGCTAAAATTAAAAACGAAGCTGCTTTTTACCCAAACTATCATTGCCTGAACACAAATCACTAAAAGCCTATCATATTTGCCTATAACAAAACTGCAGGCACACTAAAATAGATAAATGAAGATAATGAGCTATCATTCATAGCTAAAAGTAGAAACCTACTGGACCAATAAACAGCTGGAAGACAAAAATACTCAGGTAGTTTAAAACCCTAAAATGACGTACACAATGACGTAGATTAGTATTTTACCTATCTTTAAAATATATTGCTGAATAGTTGGTTTTCTATGTGCCTACAATGAGTGTCTGCAAATATTAAAGCAAATAGGTATATAATACTTTTTATTCCAAGGTAGCTTGTGTTAAGTTTTATTAGATTTATGCTTTATTTTCTGCCATTGTTTGCAATATTTCTTTTCTTTAAGCTCTCACTAAGATATAAATTCAAGTAGATACTTTTACATGTTTTATTTATATCATTTAAGTGAATTAAAAATAGATAGCCAGTGATTGACATGTTGCAATACCAAACAATCAGGCGCATTAAACTAGCCCGTTGCAGTAAACCATGATCAGGCGCAGTGGTGGCTTTGCTATGAATTAAATGGAGGTAGGTTAGTTCTACCTAAGACTACTGGCAGATATTGCAGGCGACAAGATTAGGACAGGGCGCTATGGCGCTCATTAGGGGAGGCCTATGTCCAGCAGTGGACTAGCATAGGCTGATGATGATGATAATGAAGTTCTACCTCAGGCAGTCATATCGCTTAGATTATCGATTCATGTGTACATAAACTCATCTAATTTGACACATCTCAACACTTTAATGCTCTTTTGGGTCGTGGAAAACCCTTATTATGTAGGTATGTTAGAAATTTAACGACACTAACTTCATAGCACATACATTTTTCCACCCCTTTATCGAATAAAAAGGACAGCGATAAATTACTTAGTTGAGAAATTCTTATGCCCTAATATTCAAATTTAACTCAGATTTAAGCAGGTGTCAAGTAACACATATTTGCCAGATTCTTAATGAAAACCGTTTAAACTTATGTTGGTTTTTGTATTCGGGCGTAAGAGTTTCTCAACGTTGTCCTTTTTATTAAACAAAGGGAGGGGACATGGTATGAAATAAATTCGTTTTTATTTACTTGTGGCGTTTCCCCGACCCAAATTAGGGCCGCCGCCTATTTTATCTAATTATTACGTTAACATTATTGATATTGGGAAGTTTGTTTACCATTGTAAACTTTTTAGCGCGTTGCGTTTTAGTATTAGGACATAAGAGTTTCTCTGTGTGTCTTCAATGATATTTTTGTGATTTCCTTTGTTCAACGTAACAAGAAGACAAAAAAGCGAGGGACGCTGTTAAGGGCCTTAACGCTTAGTGCTAATGACGCCTGGCATAGGTACTAGTACTCCCCATTATGGGGGCAAGAAAAGGACCCCATTGAACAAAGCCTGTTCAGCCACTACCTTGGGGTAAGCCCTTAACTAACTATCACCCAGAATGATACGTAAAGTTAAGCAGAGTGCCTACCTACTCGTAAATATGAAATCTAATTTTCTGATTCTTTTTCACGCAAACGCGTATATCTTATAAGATATGTATAAAGCGACTTAAAGAGTTGGTTCGGATGAGTCGTTCGTCAACTCACACCATGCAAAAAAAATGTCCCAAGCGGGAATCGAACCCGAACTCCTGTTTGCCTAAGAGGTCTTGAGGTCTAGAGGTAGAATAGTTATATAAATTGTAGATTGGTCCATGCGCCTACGACTTAGCTATGCAATAAATAAATTCAAAAATAAAATAAACAAAATAAAATAGCCAAACTATTTAATAAAGAAAAAAATCAGAAATAAACTCTAAATTAATACACATTTTTTATAATAAAGATAACAGTTAAAACTTAAAATAACTTATAATAACATAGGATTGTATTTTTATAATAAATTCATATTTTGGAAAATTTCGATCATGATACGATCTTTAGATTTCAGTCTAAATTTAGTCTTAATACTTTTAATACAACCAAATAACACAAGGCATTCTATGAATTACTGAAAATTGTATAAAATAATTTTGTGATGTAACTTATAACTATTTAGGTAAATACTGAAACTGTCATGTATGCAAATCCAAGAAATTTTAAAAGTAGTTAAAGGTGTCAATTCAGATGTCACTAAAACTAAACTCAACTTATTTTACTGCACTAAAATTATGCCATTCTCTTTTATTTCGATCCTTAAATGGACGACATAATATATATTTTAGAGCTGTCAAATTAGTTTTCTTTAGTTTTGGGGACATTTGAATGGTCACCAATGTAACTAATCTTTAAATTATATTAAGTTTCTTAACAGAAACTACTTGACACGGCTTATTACGCGTCTTCTTATTATAATAAAAAAAATACAATTTTAATACTTTCTGAAAAACTTTACCAGAATGTAAATGCTTTTGAGGAATCATTTTGTGACCACTTTCCATTAAAATTGACTTAATTTTATGTTGTTTTATTATGAAAAACCAACTAAAATAAGATAAAATATTTCTATACTTAATCAATTTTAAGAACAAAATATAGCACCTAAGTAATACATATAAGTATGTAGCACCTAATTACTAAGCTAAATATTTAAATGTATTTACAAACTATAAGTTTCTTAGACTACAAGCACCATAATGCATAAACATAAGACTAGGTGCATAAATAAATCAAACCTGGCGTGTTTCAAGATAAAATATATGTTAGACATAGGTATTTTGCATTAGGGCCTCCTACGCCAGCTCAAAATTTTTATAAAATGTATCTGCATTCAATTCTAATAATAATCAACTTTTTATTTTATCACCTTCTGACTTTTTTCTAATTCTTATCTCTTCTACAACTTCCATAATAAGCTGAAATTACACAAAAAATAAATGAAACAACATAAAATTTGCGTGAAACATGCCCATGCGTGTTAGAAACTGTGTCGAAAGTTAATACAAATAAACGTATAAAGAAAACAGTATGTGTAATCTGAGTGTGATCGCAAATTTATATCATAAAAATGTAAACAATCATGAGAAACAATTTTATCACCGGGCGTAAGACTGTTTTTAAAAATGTAAAGGGATATGTACTGCGTTTAACTTGAGATTTGCATTGTGTATAATATTTCTATTAGTTTGTACTAGTTTGTAATACAAATATAAGTAAAAAATTACTTCGAACTTCTACAAATACTTACGCCCGGTAGTTATAATTATAACCGAATTTGATAAAGTGAAAAGGAAAGATTATCGATTTCTACAACAAAACTAGATACAACTAGTCTAAGGACTAACCTGGCTCAAAGGCCTGATCCGTTCGTGAATGCTATTCTCAGCTTGCTTCGCCGACGGCGGCGGATGATCAGGCGTCGGCGGCTGCTCATAATGCGATGGAGACAACGGAACCTCTACCTTCGGCCCGTCGTAATAACGCTCACAGTCGCTCGGACTGTTCATTGACTGATCGTCGAGCAAACTCTCTAGAGAAGACCGCTCTTGGTTCGAGTATTTCCGTACGCGTTCGACCGTTCTCGGCTCGTAGGTTTCCCCGGGTTGGACGTTCCGTCTCAGTTTTCTTCTGGGGTTCTGTTCTTTGATCACTACGTTTTCGTACATAGCAGTTATTGCGACGGGCTGTGAGCGTTGTTTGAGACTGGGTCGTGGATTAGGGATGGGGATGACTCTAGGGGAGTTATGGTTCTCCTCGTATTCGGAGTAGGACAGTTTGCTTTCGTAGTGGTCGACCGAACGGCCGTGTTTGAGGTAGTGTTTAGCACCCTGCAACAAATATTTAATTCTAAATCAATATGACCGGTTATAAATCTTATAACTACAAGGATAGTAGGGTACTCATTCAAAAACCTCACATACTTGAGACATAATCAAATATTAGGATTCGGTTTCAACGGGAGAATAGTGAAATAATTATTCTGTAACAATACAAGGCAGGAAAGTTCACCGTTTGTACGTAATTTAATTATTAAAAACGTGTCTCATTACCACCATTACGTTACTGAACAATTTAATTTCCATATCAGAAAATTTCGTGTTAAAATAACTTATCAAGTTCTTCGAAAATACTGAACTTTCCTTATGTTCCTCGAATTGAAAGGAAAACCACATACAATTACTATTCTATGACTAATGAAACATTGAAATGATTATGGTTTGTTATACCGTTGTTAAAGTTAAGAAACAAAGTGTTAATATTTATAAATTTATCTACGCATGTACTATCCAGCATGTCGAATCGTCGTCAATAGATCAAATTAATTTTCGGTACCGCTGATCTCATGTCCTTCATCCATGTCGTCCTTTAAACATAAATACTCTTAAAATTGTCCCTATCTCTAAATAACGTCATCATTAGCGTATATAATTATTTTTCTTGTATATTCCGCTTTTAAGCACCAAAGTTTTTGTTTAACTATGTCACCTTAATCGTACTTGGTAGATTCAATTAGGCCAATGATGATCCCCATTTACCTGTATATCATCCAAGTCATCCTGACTCCTCGCATGTATCCTCAGCTCGTAACTGTACCCTGATGACGGGGAGTTGGCATGTGTTGGGGACACGGACAAGTTGCGCCGAGGTGGTTTCTTGGGTGGAGTGGGCTGTAAGGTACCGGGTGTGTCAGGACAAGGGGAGTTGTATTATGATAAACAACTCATGTATAAGTTGATTGAACGTGTCACATATCTCAAGCAGATTTTTTGCTCAAATGGTCTTCAGATTTACTTGTTTTTATCAAATAGGGTACGCAGTGGTACAGTCAACTGAGTCTGACGTTTAATGCTATAGGCAGATTGTTGTGCTTAAAATAGTCAATGGTTTGTCAAGCGTCTTAAAATTAACGGGACATTCTCAAACGAAACAGGGGCCGTGCTGATGAATTCAATTAAATTTATAGCTGTTTTATCAAAAACTGTTGTTGATACATATTTGACTATTATTCTCCTTATTCAGGGACAAAACATTGATGTTTTAGTTGTTCGAGAAAATTCTGTTATAGTAGATCGAATTTTATGTTTATTGTTGGTCACCTAAAGTATGTAGTATGCGTTTATTTGAAAGTGAGTGTGATAATGCGATCGGATGTTTTAATTTCTGGGTTTAAAAACATTGCTGTTTATTTTCAGGTTTCAAACGTATGATCGGTAATTAGATCTTACTTATGAATGTCAAATATACCAAGAACGTACTAATTATATACAACTTATAGATAGTAATTGAATAAATCAATTTAAAGTATGAAAGTACATTGGATTATGAACGATTAGTAAAACAATCTAGTTTCAGATTATTTTCCTATATACCAATATATTATCATTTATTATTCATATTAAGGAAAAGCTATATGTTGGCAAGGCTTTAACCCCTCTCGTATCATAAAAGCCAATTTAAAATAGTACCTACTATAAACGTATCCATTACTGCTTCATCCCGCTTGAGTCGTCGCTTAAGAGAGAATGAGAGAATAAGTGCCCGCAATTGAGTAATAGCGAATTTGAATGACTATGAGGATGACATTAGATATGGTGCAAGTAACAAGCTGTTACAAGAGATAACAATATTTCTGGAAATCAAAATCACTTGATAGGGAAACCAAGTGTTTATAAGTGTTAGGCACGTAGAATCATAATGATACAAAAGGACCAGCAGCCGAAGAAATGCTTTTTAGGGGTCCAATCGTAACACTGAATAATCCTAAAAGCAAAAGCCATAGGGACGGAGCTTGCTGTATTTGCAACATAATTCAAAGATTTATGAAAAGAGATCATGAATCAAAAATCAATATGTGTATGGGAAGTCGAATAAAATCAGCGTCACATGCTCTTTGCATCCAGCGCAACGCAGAATCTAACTTTTACCTCTTTAAAGTCGTGAGTTTTCTTATTGGAAAACTCTTAAATCATGGTAAATTTCCCGTAATAAATGACTTTATTTTAGTGTTAATAACCATGATAGTTCCAAAAGTTTTACCTTTTACCTGTTATTTATTTTAGTGCAGGTTAAGAAATCTATTATTTTTTATTGATACTATTTCCGTAAAACAACGGTCTTTCGGTCATTTGTTACACAAGTATTTTCCAAAGGGATTTCAGACCCGCCGTCTCTCAAGATATAGACCACACTTAACAGCCCACGTAATCCAATACTAAGCCGCGGATGAGAGGCAAAGTGGCCACAGCCGGCCAACGGATGGGTCGTTTTCCAAGCATAATGCCAATTACGACGCGACAGATCTTGGAGGACATTGTGCAGTTCATTTAACTGCGTCAAGTAAGCTTGATTGAGTTTCACACTTCTTAAGATGAATTAAGATGGAATGCTAATGATTGAGATGTTTATTATTGACCAGTCAGTAAAATAAGTCACGAACTAACTTTACCAGGAACTCATCAATCGCATACGATGGCGGGCCGTGCGCGAAAATTATATGTAAACGATGAATGTACATAATATTCTGAATTATTGAATATTCTAGTCTAATAACATTGAATATGAATGATAGTTAAAAACAACTTAGAATGTATGTTGGAGGAATACAAGAAACTTATGAATCATCGATTCATTGATCGTAAGAAACATTTGGATTATGTTTCGTATAAACAATATCATTAAGAAGATTAACGTAAACAAAACATAACTGAAATGTTAAATCAAAGTAACAATCAACACAAGACTGTTTGAGACTAATTTAATAGACACTTATGCGATATTTCGCAAGATTTCGAAACCAAACAGCCGAAGTCTTCAGAACTTCATAACCACAGACAAACGATCAGGTCATTAATGGGCTGACACGCATAAAGCTCGATACACAGTAAACAAATTAACAAGAAATCTACAAAGCTACTATATTCTCAGAAGCATGTAAGGATTGCTACATCAAAGGGCCGCCGGGCCGAGACACAGTTGTTGTTATAGTGATAACGCAAAGAAATTTCACTACGATCAAACATTATGGTCAATTACGACGTGTAAGGTTTGATGAAGGTGGTACGAGGCCTAACAATATGGTATATTATCACAGCACTTGTGATAGGCCGTCTTGTAAGGTGTCGTACACGGACATCGGCCATTTACTGTGGAATCCCTAAGGTAGCATATAAACTACATGAAAGGCAAGTTAGAATCAAAGAATATTGTAAAAGTTATAACCAATCGAAACAATGAAGTAAAATCAAATTCATCAGGTACAGTGATGAAGGTTTAAACAACAGTGATAGAGCTGTTTCACAATTCAATCCGACTTAAGTGACACAAGGTAAGAGTATAAATTATAAGCGTATACGCATGGTACATTAAAACGGCGCCAGAACGGATGGCAATCCATTGATATGTGTAAATGGGGAATGCGAACATTGCCGTGACTGATTGAGTTTACAAATAAAAAGATTGCATAGAGTTAACGAACAACTGAGGATTGCTACGTTTCAAGTATTTCATCATTATGATTTTTTTCTTATCAGATTGGGAAAAACTGTTGTGTGATAGGACTCTTTTGGCTTCCACCAGCCACCTGTGTTATGCTTCTAGCATCTAACTGTACACTGATATTAAAACATTCACTGCCATACTCGGCGGTGCGAACCAGAGGGGTTGCGCCGCCGCCGAACCGCATTTAGCTCTACCATTTTCAGCATTTCGTGGGCTCCCAAAGTGTTAAACTTCAACGTATGACCCAGTAACTGGCAAATTATCGGAAAAATACTTTCGCACGAGTCCTTTATTTTAGGACTAAAAACAAAAATAACAATAAACTTTTGTTTATTGTTATAAACGTTGAATAACAAAAAAAAATCTATTCAAAAATTTTTGCTATGATAGTCCGTAAGACTCAGAATAATTTAAACTTTTTGGGTTATTATTAAATTTTTACAAAATCTTTCGTTAAAAGATAATGTGAAGCGGTTAAAAGATAGTAAATAATTTAAAACTATGCTCCACAAAAATAATATTTACAAAAGTGTTCCAGTAACCCACAAATAGGTGATGAAACCGCCAATATTGTTAATAGTTCAGGCAATCGTTTACAATAAGTGAGCACATGTGTTGCCACATGCCTGTGTCGTAATAGCACATGGCTGAAATGGGCGTTTTTAATTTTCATAAAGCGGAAAGAGATAAGAAAACGGCTTTTTCGTGGTCTTCTAAGCGTTTACTCTACTCGGGGTAAAGACACATGTTCAATTTCCTCGAATAAATACAGATGCGACACCTGGATTTGTTCGATAAGTATTTAAGACTCGACAACATATCAGTTGTCCCAATTTAATCTTCCAAAGGAGATCTCAAGAAACTCATGTTAGTTGTAACAAGGGCTTAGATAATGTTACAATGCTTAATTTAGAATAAGGTTTTTAAGATATAATAAATAAACTGAATGTCAGAGCTGATTGGTTTCTTCAATATTTACAGGCTAAATGTGACAGGTGTACCTTCTGGTTCAGAATTATTTTTTCTGTCGATGTTTTGTTAATGTAAATAAATCGTTTCTTATCAATTGACATAAATCTTAATCAATTCATAAATTAGGGCATAATCAGCTTCGTACACTGTAGTATACCTCTAATATACGAATATCTAAATGTTGTTTTGGCGACCCGCCAAACGGCAGTTGGTTTGCTATTTCCGTAAATTCACAACTTTCGATAGGTATATCAACATGTAAAAATATACGTTGTCGAACGTGAGGTATTGGATTATTTAGATTTGTATGTATTGAGATAAATGCTGACTTTTTGTACCGACTAAGTGTTGAAACTGACCTTTTGGCCACGAAACGTGATTTCCATAAAGCAAAAGATGTGGTGAAAGCCCTAATTCTGATTGTTTGGTAAAAGGATACATTTTATACCCAATTTTTGATGCATACTCAGCGGTTAAACGCAGAGATTTAACAATCACGGAAACAGAAAGATATCCTGCTGCACACGTCGCTTAATATTTACGGGAAAATAAGATAGCCCTTGACACATCGTTTTATAATCTGTGCTATTTCAGTTACTCACGCACCATACATTCCATCAAGCACATTCCAGACGAAGATAGAGAATTAGGTCAATCTATGAAATCAAGGACAGTATCAAACCAAACATGAATCTGTTAAAGCTAGGTAGGTTAGCTAAGTTAAAGCTATAGGTACGCTCTTTTATAAGATTTCAGCGGATTGTGTTATATATTCTATTGATAATATCTATAATAGTTAAAAGCTTTATGATAAAATCAAACAAAATACGACCTATATTGTTTATACGTTATCGACTAAACAGGCAAGATTAAAGGATTAAAGAACCTTATCATATCAATAAACTCACATATAAAATACACTGAATCCAATCAAGCAACACACATCTCACTTTCACCTACAATCGATAGAACACACACACAATATCGATATGGTTATCCCGATTCGCGACGCGGCATGCGCAAGGGTCGATGTCTTGCGCGGACTGGCAGCCCAATTTCTTCGCGTCAACACGCTCACTCACATGTGGGAAATGAGCTCATACAGTAACAATATGGAACTAAAAATAGATGGCCTATTGTTGATAGATTGAAGATACAAATTGCCGAGATGGGGACAACAGTATAATTAACTAACAATAATTTTAACTTTAGATGATTTTTCTGAAGCTGTTAAGACAAATATTAATACAGTATTCCGTTCGATTCGACGTTTCGACTGCTGAAGATTGAAAATGATGGAATATTGTATTAGTTTTTATTACTCATTGGACTCTACATACTAGATAAGAATTTCATCATGGTCAGAGAAAAATTAAAAACAAGCTAAGTCATAACAATGAGAAATTACAAATGTAGTAGAAAACAGACGATTCTACAGCATGGGAAGAAACGCAATGACGTAGGTATACAAAATTTCCCATGATAATGAGTCCCAATGGTAATGAGATAACTCACGAGACTGTGCTTTTCTTTGATGATGATTTTATTTTACAGTTATTTTGATGTTATACAGATAATATGACGACCTATGTAGACGCCTGCGAGGCAGGAGGTTGCGGGTTCGATTCCCGCCTTGGGACAAATATTTCTATGATCTGCAGATATTTGTTGATGGTGTTCTGGTAGGTCTTCTAAGTATAATAAAAAATAAGTAATTATATTGTATTATGTATATCAGTCATCTTGTACCCATAAAACAAGCTCTGTTTAAATTGGGGCTAGATGATTATTTATATAGAACTTAAGAGAAACATTAACTACATGCATCTTGCAATTTTAAGATAAATAAACAAATTTATTATGAACTCCTATCCACTGCCTCTCAGTTTCCAGCATAAGTATCTACCTACCCTATAACGTCATTTCAGATCTGCATGCATGATTTCCCAATCCCTTAAGGTGCATACAGCACCTAAACTAGCGCCACCACCTACTTTATGTTATTATTCTGTTTAACAATACAATAACATAAAGTAGGTGGTGGCGCTAGTTTAGGTGCTGTATGCGCCTTAATAGTTTTTAAAGTAGTCTGAAACAAACATCATTGCTATCACTTTTGTGGTAGTTTGTTTAACGAAAACATTAAAAATATTCCGTGACTCCATTATACAAATAACGTGACTATAAATATAAAACTTAATAACATTAATGGTCGCGTGACCACCTCAATAGCTCAACAGGTCAACCAAAACCGTGACCATCCCAAATTCTGATAATCCAACTAAAATTAACAACACTTTCGATTAAATTCAGTGTAGGGATTCGGTGAACATTAAATCCCGAACCTGGATTGAGAACAATGATAATGTTACCTCTAGAGTTACAACTCCAATGTTGTGAACTGTTACTATAAAGTTGCAATCAAAAGTGACACTAAATGCATCTAGCACAAAGTTCTAAAAATTATTAAAAAACGCGAATTTATTTTGTTGTTAAGAACATAAAAAGTTATGTTTTTTTGAACAATTTTTGTTTTGTTTTCAGAAACTTTTAGGTATAGAAATATTATGTACCTTGGGTTCTAAAATATATATCAAGAACCCAACGTAATATTTCTTTCTTTACTTGTGTCTAGGAGGTATTGCCACAGAGTGGTGATATCAGTAAATGAGACTTTAAGCCGTTTTGAAAGAAGTCAAGAATTCGAGAGGCTCTAAAATAATAGTTAATTGCGTTCAATTATAAGCTTTTATTGTCCCACAAGCAATTTATATATAGCGCATTTTCAATTAACATAATGGTAAAAATAAATAGAATAACGACAGTCGTGGTAAGCAACTTTGCGAGTGCTTAAAATCAGAAATTATATTTTTCCTTACAATAGTAAACAAACATAAAAATTATTAGATTCATAATGACACCGATCTCGCCCTGAGTTTTTTAGCACTAGCTCTACGAGACAATAGACAGCAATGTTGTAATCGAACCCAGAAAACAATTGAGCTATGGTACAATAATTATGGTTTTATGGATTGTCATATGTTACAGCATTTTGTCATGGTACCTAGAACGAGGTACCATTGGTTAGTCAAGTTACGATTTTTTTTCAATTATTTTTTTCCTCAACGATGACGCAGTTTTTAATATCTTTGTATTTATTAGTCTACTAAATATGATGAGCACAACAGGAAAATATAAAAGTAGATATAGACACTTTAAATTAATACGATAACTTGAAAAATTCACAATCACTATTTAGTAGTGTCTTGAAATATTTTGACATAGCTACTTAATACTCACCGAAACTTTGCTGTGCTCGTAATGCTGCATCAGATGCAAGGGCGCGCAACTTGACGCAGCACTGGAGATGCTGAGCGCATCGCCCTCGCTGGTGCCTTCGAGATCGTCCCACCGCCGCCGCCCCGACCCGCTGCGAACACCCCCGTTACCCCGCTCAAGCGAAGCACCTACCACACCCCTCGGAACACCACTGTCATCCTCCCCACCAGACGACGAACTCGAAGACCCCTCCACGCTAATACCACTCTCGAATTTAGAAGACAACGACTCTAGCTTGTCTTCGAACGAACTGTTCGTTTCTTCCGCTATGGTTTCTATCTCCGGCTTTGAATTACAGTTACCTCCGAATCGGAACGAGTCACTGTGCACCCAAGGCCGTTTAGCGGATTTAATCGTCTCAGCTTCAGAATCGTCGTCTGAATGCAGAGTACCGTCGGAACCATCGTCCGATGATTCCTCGACGCAGGATTTAAATGATAAGTCTGATCTTATGGTGACGTCAGAGTTGCAAGATTGCAATGACCAGTGACCAGAGTTTTCCGAGGAGTTTGATTTACAAACAGGCAAACGGTCACTAGACTGAGTCGAAGCAGTCGACGTTGATCGGTTTAAAGATATCACTTCTGCGATGTCTTTTATTGAATAAGGACGAGCTGATGAGTTTGATTGCAATGTTGAGGGATGAGACGATAAACTAGACTGATGCGACATTGGAACGTAGTCCTGTTCAACCGCACTTTTCATGCTTTTATTTTTTTCAACAATGTCATTAAGATTCACAACCGCATAATATGGTTCTTCGAGATTTTGTGGAACTGACATATTTTTGGGCAACTGTCTTCTCGTCGAATTCAGAGAATGGTCTAACGTAATATCGGGAGTCGATATACTTCTTTTTATAGCCGAAAACTTTACAATCAAATCCTTTAAGGTTTCGCGACGATTTGAATGGAACTTACATGACCCTGATTCGCAAAAGCATTGGAAGGATGTTGAGAATATTTCACGTCTATCTTTTAAAGCATCAACGTCAATGATTACTTTTTCATCCTCCTGAGGTAAACCTGGAGATAACAGATCTTCAGCACTGTTATGGTGTTTCGGAGGTTTAGGCCTACAAAAACATATAGCTGTTTCGAAATAGCTACCTCGTTTATCATTAGCGACTTTTGTAAAGGGTGGAACATCTTTATACAGTGTTTCTCTGTTGAAAATATAAATAAATTCCTCTACAGTTGGTGCTTTATAAATACAGTGCCCAGTGCCCCTTATGTGATAGTGAGCTAGAGTTTCCTTCAAAAACTCATTATTCCACCGTGGCAAATCCCTTACTTTGAAAGAATTTCTATCAACCTCCATGTTAGTAAAAGTTTTGTGCCTGAAAAGTACTTTCTTACTACCTTTTTCTTCGGATTTTTTTGCTGGTAAGGTGCCTGTCATAGACAAGTACATAGATTTTTCTTTGTCATCATTCACAGAGTTGTCGATATCTTCGCTACAGTCAATATTTTCGATAGCGCTTACATCGCTCCCGTCTGAGGAGTAAGATGCGTTCGATTTTGTTCTGGATGCGTTGGATTTGCAAGTTCCGGAGTATAAAGGTGGAATTTTCCCATGCCTGAAGGATTTCGATTTAGCTGATAATAATATGTCCTCTAGGTTAGATTCGTCTACCATGGAATCCGAGGACATAGTAGATGTTCTACTAGCACTGCGCGACGAATCTTTGTCAAAACTATCATACCGAATTTGGTTTGGAAATAGGGTTCTCTTAGGCGCTTCGGGTTTTTTGTCGCGTAAGATTGTAACATTTTCGTACAAAATTTTCTTTTCTACTTCATCTAAGGGTAGTTTAACAGGTATATGTGTGCGGGCCGCAGGTATTGGTTTAGACTTCAGACTAACAACATTTTCGTAAACCGAACTCTCTGATTTAATATTTGTCGTAACGTCTGGTCGTGGTAGCGTATTGCTTGTAATTCGTAATTCAAGATCATTGAATTCGTACGATTCGTAGCACTCATTTATTACTGTAGCTGATCCGGATGATTTATTTGATATAACAGAAAACCTATCCCTTGGTTCAAATATGTTAAGATTTGTATTCGCGGTTTCGGTTACAGTCTGACTATCACAGTTTACTTCACACATGACAAATGATTCCGCTATAGATTCCTGATCGCTAAGTTCATTATTTTCAGATATGTTTGGTAACGATGTTTTGAAACCTGGGCAACTTCTATTACTTCTATTTACTACAGAATCTCTATTAAGTGTGCCTAGCCTATCTAGCGATATCGTGTCAAACTCATCATTGCAAATAATTTCACCGGATTCGTCTTTTTTTGTAAGAATTTTGAAAAATTTGCTATTGCCTATTAGCAAGGTGCTGTTGTTCTTCTGATCATTTTTTTTAGGTGCAACGTCGACTTCTGTTTCAGTACTATTGGAAATGTTAGGAGCAGAGTTAAATTTAGCTTTTAGGCCCAAGCATTTTGAAGCAAGCTTTTTAACAAAACTTTGTGGATGGATTTTTGTTAGCGATGATGAGGATGGACGTAAAAAGCTGTCATGTTTATTAGGTATTTCTCGGGTCTCTGGGGCTTTCCTGTAAAACACATAGAGCAACAAAAATAAAATCAATAATAGCATAACAATATGATAAAAAAATTATGGGAATCGAGTAGATAAGTAAAACCAGTATAAAATTAGGGTTATTGAAATTATAGAATGAATGAATATTGTGAAAAAGATGACATCATATCTTTATGACCAATCCGTTAAAAATTGCTTTATTTGAGTGACTTTCTTTTTGACTATGATTGTAAGATTTCTTTGGAGGCGAGGACCTTCTTCTTGTTTTTCTGACGCCGATGCATCAGCGGAAGAATCAAAAGGAAGAAACTCAAAGGGAGCGTCGTCATGATTATTAGATTGATTTAAGTGATACACTTCATCAACGGAACAGTAAACCGCATCTTCTTTGTCCGCCATATCTTCACAACTTAGGTATTGGCTAGCTTCAATATCTCGATGAAATTTACTTATATCACGACAATAACATGGCATCCGAATAGCTTTTTCTTTCTTCCTGTTGAAAGGGTGTACGTTTTCGTGAAGAGCCCTTGGATTCAGTTCATAAAAGTATAAATATTCATATTCTTCGTACAGACATCCTGCAACACCCCTCATATGCATATTCTTTGATTTTTCTCCAAACTTATAGAGATCAGGTACAGATAACTTGCGTGTACGTTTTTTTCCCTTCTCTCCAAAATCAAAAGCAAGCATATCATCAGAATGCATATATTCATACGATAAACTGATTCTGTCTGTACCTGTTCTATGATTAATTTTATTTTCTGTTCTCGAAATAACAGATAGGATGTAATCAGAAGGAAACCTTTTACGAATACTTTGTTTTATGGGTTCCATGGTAACATAATCTGACTCTACAATGCCGGTAGCTTTCATGTCATCTGATATGTTTCCTGGTAAGTTCTCATAGATTTGTTCAGAATCGATCGAGAGTTTATAATTACTTTCTTCTTGCGCTTCTGTTTCTGCTTGCTTAGCACTTAATTTTTCTATAGTATCGCTGATTTTTGCAGAAAGTTTAGGCTTAGGTAAAGGCCTTGGTCTTTTTTCACGTCTAAATGTCTGACTACGTTCCTGACGGGGCGAAGCACTTTTTGGATTGGAAGTAGTGAATTTTTGCGATTCCTTACAGTACTGTTTTTTATAAACGTTGTCTATAGTTTCACGCCTATACTGATTATTTAAATCAATTTTTGGTCTAGAAGTGTATTTTAAAAAAGTATTGTATTTATTTTTCTCTTTCTCGAATACGTCATCCATGGTATCGCTTCTTAAATTATTTATTTGGTTGTATTTGAATAGATCACTTTGGCTAACAACTTTTTTTACTGGGCTATTGCTGATTTTATGTGAAATTCGACTGCCGCTGGCCTCATTGTCACTTGCAATCTGATTATTTTTTGATTTGCATTGTATGATTTTATCTCTGAGAACAGGGCTTCTAATAGATAAGTCTTTAATATTAGTGGATATTTTAATATCATTGACTTGGTTCACCTTAGCTCCGTGTAAATTATATTGATCCTGGTGCCACTCAGTGTGCGCTTTCTTTTCACAATTTTTAAACCCAATCATTTTGTTAGCTTCTTCGGTGTTAGCATAAATGTTTTCTATCGTTCCATGATTAATCCGTGGTTCGCGATCTAATTCAGGCCATTTGTAAACTAGATTTTCATATACGGCACTCATCATAAACCTCTCATTACATTGCGGTAGTTGTGTTTGCATAGTTTTTGACTGAAGAGCTGAATTTATGGATTTTATCTGAGATATTAGTTTGTCTTTGTTAATAATAGTGTCGGATTGCGTCGAGGGGTTGTCAATGATTGCAAGCTTTTGAAACATTTTTAGCCTTTCTAAAAAACTATCGGTTCTGTTACGATTAAGATCTGAAAATGAATCAGTGCTTGCATGCTTTGATGAAAGTAGGGGTGAGGTTGGTTTTGAATTGGATGAATGAGCGTTAGACACAACAGAAATTGAAACACCGGCTTTTGTACCGGGGTGGGGCGATATAGGCCTGTAAATTGAAAGATAAAGCCATTGAAATCACCTGTCCAAGTCCTTATATTAAAACCAATGCCGGGATAACCAAAGATATTTAACTCCTTGGCTACATGGTGTTCCAGTGCTCAGCCAGATTAATTTGAATGTTCTATAATAAATCTTACAAAAATAAATATGAAACAATATAGGTTAACAGCGGCTTTCAAAACTTAGCCATGTAGTTGAAAGTTGTTCATATATCTCATTAATTTAATGTTTATCTCAACACAAGTTGTTCTGCTTTATTTTCAAATGCAGGCAGAGCCTCACTCATCAAAGGCAGGGTCGGGGAAATCTTTCTCAACATTAAAAACATCTCCGTTGCCCGTTTCCAGACAAAATCAAAGACACGGAAGACTTTAATGAGGTACAGCCATAGAATGTTTTTCTCCTTTTTGTGTCCCACCTATTCTTTGCGCGTGAAGTTATTTTTATTGAAAATGTCTTTGATTATGAATTTAAGCTTCAATATTGCGTTTTCCATTCGTTTGAAGCTCAAACGGTTTGCGTCAATGAGATTTTGTACGGCAAACTAAAGACAAAATGGTGGGGAGAGGACAAGATATATAAATCAGGAGTTCAAAGGTGCCTCGGAAAGTGTGTTTGGAGATGGTACTCCAATTAAAAATGAATGTTTAGAGAGATTGCGGGTGCTTTTAGTAATTACGGGATTTCATTTGGTTTGAATTTTAAGTTTGTGAGTGGAACATGCTATGTTAGCGATGCAAGGAGAAAAAAGAACCCAAACCGTGATTTGTGAAGATGATATGTTTGTTACCAGTGATCAAATATTCTACAGAACTACACCTGCCACAAAAAAATCAACCCACTCTCAATTCAATTATATCAAAATGTGGGTCGATATTTTCGTGACCAAATAAAATTACATTATAATAGAAAACAATAATACTTTATCTACAGCTAACGTAATGCAAAATTAAAGGGGGCCATTAAGCTTATTTGCTTCTATATTAAAAAAATAATAGATTTAAATACAGACTGTAAAATACCTGATACATATATCTCAACCAGCCTATAATAATATACTTATCTCAAACACAATAAAAGTCAAAAAATTATAGCTTTCACATGATAAATGTCATCGGCACATTTACATTCTGTATTGTCGATTTGTTTTCTGATATCTGTTACAAAAAAACCAAACGCTAGTAAAATATATATTACAACCAGGGACCGTACAACCCCGAGTTTGGGTTAACCCCTTCCAATGGGTAACACTTTCATCGTCTGCGCATTTCGATAGGGTTACCCCTAGTTCGGGTATCCCGTATAAAACACTATGGGAGAGGGTAACCCTTTCATTGGGTTTTAGCAACGATAGGGTTACCCTTTCGTTGCGCTATCCGATTGAAGAGGTAACCTCATGCTATGGGTTTTTAGTGTTACACCATGGTTATCATTTTTACTGCTGTTGAAGGGTGGGGGTTTTGTTTTGTTTTCAAATTAGTTTTGATCGCGCGTTCACTCAGTCTGGCTGGTTGGAGTTGGGTCTCAGTGGCGCACCTTTTTGGATAAGAACTTATTAGGTACTGGGTACCTATGTACTTAATTAGATATTGAACACTGACGAAAGTGGTTGGATGGGTTTACATACATACATACCTACCTACTTACAATATTTACAAGTGATTTGAAGATGAGTAAACGTAAGTACAATTTGTTTCATTATTTATCTTACACAGTTTAGCGTGGTTTAGCTACCTACCTAATCTTAGTAGGTATAATAGGTAAGTACAACCTATTATACCTACCTTTCGGTCGAGTTAACTTGACACCTGGAGATAGAGATAGAGCGAGTATCCTGCAGTATGAGCGATCGCTGGAAGGATAAGGTGACAAAGAAAATCGAGGTGTCAAGTTAACTCCTCTCCTCCCTCCGGGTTATAATTATAAGTACATGTATATAGGTGGTATTTTGTAGGTGCAGGTCTATGTGATTGTAGTTAGTAGGTAGTGGTAGGTACTTACTGTAGATCCAGTTTTAATTACTTGGTTGTTTTGTTGAGGTACTTACCTTACTTACCGCTGGTTTTTCATCTGTTCTGGTCGTTTTCTATGTATAATAAAAAAATATCTATCTATGTATTGTATTATATTATGTATATTAGTTATCTAGTAGGTAGGTACCCTACCCATCATAATTCATAAATTAAGCTCTGCTTAGCTTTGGACTAGATAATGATGTGTGTATTGTCTAGTATTAGTATATTACTTAACCTACCTACTTACTCGCATATGAATATAATATACCTATGGTCTCGATTCTATCTTTGAATGGACTCTGGCTCTGGTTAGTGCCTGCCTACTTTATTTACAAATGTACCAATCATTTTCAGCACATATCATTGTTCCCGAGAGTGACGAGTCGGAAGATGATACTGGGTCGGTTGATTTTACTGGAGAGATAAAAATCCAAGACGAAGGGGACGCTTTATCAATGCTGGCACCAATATTAGACGGCGATGCCTCTACTCCAGACTTATCAGACTCCAATGTATCAGATGCTAGTGGCCCCGACGTGAAAGAAGAAGACAACAGAGAGGAACAAAATTTAGAAGATTTTCATCAGTGCTATGCATTTTCCTTGCTAGTAGCGAAATATTTATGCAAGATGGATAAGGAGCGTCGAAGCATCTGTATGCAAGAGATAATCCACATGGTCGTGGATCCATGATCATTTAATGATCATGGATCCACGACCATGACCATTCATGATCATTTAATGATCATGGATCATGTGGACCATGCTTCGACTACTGCTTAGTTTAGTACTACTGTTTAGTTTAGTAGTCGGTAGTATCATGTAGTATCTGATTTCCTAAAAAAAATGGGTAGGTTAGGTAGTGAGTACCTAACAACCTATGTAGGTACACTAGTCAAACTCGATGTAGAATGTTGGTTGAGTGTATATAGAATATATAGAATAATATTCGGTTATGTATAGACGGTTTCTTTAGAAAACATTTCACATCGAGTTTGGCTTGTGTATAAGTTGTTACTGTTGTTAGGTACTTACTACCTAACCTACCCAATTTTTAAGTCATAAGAAACCACCGACTACTAATGAATAGGTGTCTAACCTAGGTACCTACATACCTACTTAGTCCTCAACTTATTTTCGTTGTATAATTGTGAATAATGATACCTAATCAGTAATCACTGAGTACCTTACCTACTCAAAAGTTTATTCTAGTTAAATAAAAAAATGTTTCCTTAGAATGCGTTTTTATTTATTTAATCATTTTATGCTTAATCATAACATTCATAAAATCATAACCAATGTACAGTATTTTTTTTCATTCTAATAAATCGTGATTAGCACGAATAATCATTATATCTTGAAGTAAACTACCTCCAATGTTGGTTCTTAGCGGATTTAAAATAAATTTTACAGATGAAAAAAGCCGTTCAACTGAAACCTGCGTAGCTGGTGCTGCGAGCACACAGCTCGCTACTTTTTGCAGGCAGATGCCAGAAGCATCTTTGCTCTGCCAGTGAGCTAAGATATTTTTAGTCAGTGGCAGTCTGGGTTCGAATCGTAATTTGTTTAAATTTTCCTCAAATGTATTTTCTAAGACGCTATGAGGTATCCTCCGCATTTCCTCGGTTTGTTGGAGCATTATTTCTAGATCTGATAAATCATGGGTATCGCTTTCGTCATGACTAACTATGTTAGGAATATTCATTTCTGATGGCCCAGCCTCAGAAGATGCAGTTGCGATCATTTCAAGCTGTCGAAAAGTCTGGCACAGCAAAGATTTTGCCTTAACGCACTCTTGGTCCGAGAGCATTATGTTAAGCCGGCCATCTAGATATAAATTTTCTAAAACACATTCTTTATCCATTAAATTTCTTTCTCTTTTCTTCATACATAGGACTAAATCTTCAGCAAAAGTTGTGCGAATGGCCTCCACTTTAGTCCTGCAACTCAGCCACTCGATGTAAAAGTCGCTTATGGTTAATTGTTCTCGCTGTAAGGCCACAGTTGCTTCGTTGAC
The DNA here is from genome assembly GCA_963931895.1 of Eupithecia pulchellata. Taxonomy (NCBI): domain Eukaryota; kingdom Metazoa; phylum Arthropoda; class Insecta; order Lepidoptera; family Geometridae; genus Eupithecia; species Eupithecia pulchellata. The sequence goes on along the minus strand of OZ007534.1, from coordinate 5,237,046 downwards.
AGGCTTAAGACATGTGATGATATTAACCACCTCTACCCAGAATTCATCAGAGTATATTGACAGCTCGCGGTGCTCGCCAAATATACTCTTGAAAGAGCAGTCTGACTAACATTTGAAAGGTTGAAGTCCACCTTGTAGCGCAATCAATTAATGGCTTCTTCAGATTGGAAGATCTTAAAAGATTTTTCCAGTTTGGACGCCGTAGGAGCTTCACGGCCTGTCGTGCCGTATTTATTGCATCATTTACTGATAAGTTGCGACTAATAGCGTCCTTAACCGCAAGCTGTAGCGTGTGAGCTACACATAGGATTGCTCTTGGTTTGAACTCTCCATTCCTGAATGCTCTTGCAACATTTTCAACATTCAATTCTTCATCTGCATAGTCAATGCGCTCACCATCTTCATCTTGACTCTCCTCGTTTTCAGAGCTGCTTTCTTCATTTATCACTGCTTGTCGTTCGGAGCTTTGCTCGGTCAGCAGTTTCGTCATACGTTTGAAGTTACTGCCATTGTCAGTTGTTATAGAATATATTTGTGACGTGGCAATTGAAAAATCTGATAAAACCTCTAACAGTTTTTCCTTGAGAAACTCCCCAGTTTGCCTCTCTATAACTTCTAGTACTGCTAAATTGCGGATTGTTATTTTTCCCTTCTCAATGTACTGTAAGTTAATCCCCAAGAAATTCCTGTCTACATATGTCGCAGAATCCAGTTTAAGGCTGATCATCTTGTTTCTTAAATCTTTCCCAATTTTGGATCTTATCTGATAGGCTTTTTCTGGTATCATCCCTTTGATAATGTTCGAGTTTATTTCCTTGGTTTTGGCATTTGACGGGACAGCTATGTTTACTATCTCTTGAAAGGCGGCGTCTTGAATCAAAGCGAATGGCCTTCCATGAGTAGTTACTAATCTTACACACATCTTCTTTACCTTTTCTGCGTTAAAACTTTCTTTGCTTGAACATGGCAGGATTATGTTGTTTTCTTTGTTTATGTTACATAATTGGATATATTCAACTGTATGTTTGATTGACATATGGTTCTTTAAATTAGTGGTATGCTTTCCCTGCAACAAATATAAAACATGTAAGTAATTTTTTAGGGTTCCGTACCTCAAAAGTAAAAAAGGAACCCTTATAGGATCACTTTGCTGTCCGTCTGTCCGTCTGTCCGTCGGTCTGTCAACCCTCTTTTCTCAGGAATGCGTGGAGGTATAAACTTGAAATTTACAACAAATACTCAACTCCGTGACCGCTTGAAGCCTTTAAAAGAATTATACTTCTAAGTACACGCAATCAAAAGTTACAGTCGTTAATGTCCGAATATTTTGGAATTTCTAAGGGAATCACAAATCAAAACCTACAGGGTACTTCCCTAGAACTATAACATTTGGCAAGAAGCAAGGTCTCATAGGTACCACAAGATAAGGGAAAAATCCGAAATCAGCAAATTGGTATTTTCAACACAAAAATAAATTCCTTGATATTTACCTACCTAAAAGTACCTACCTAGGTATATAGGTCTAACTAAATTTATAATACCCATCTGCCTACCAACAGTACTTACCTAAACTACCAATTACCAAGATACTACTAAAATAATCTCCTTTCTGCTTACCAACAGTAGGTACTTGCCTAACGTACCATTACCTAGATACGTACTAAAATAATATACCTATTTCCTGGGCCAGTACTGGTAAAAACGATATAAAAATTTCTTAGGTAGGTATTCGTTTTCATGCAAACGCTAATCTTATGCAAGCGAAATAAGATGTGGTTTTGCAGGAACACAAATCAGAAAATTCGATGTTCCTTTTCCACGTAGGCCCCCTGAATCCAATAAAGTACTTAGGTAAGGTACCCTATGTAGGTAGGTTTAAGAAGGTACATATTACATGCAAATGACACTAAATTATCTATAGGTAAAATACCTACCTACTAAGTTTGTTGAAAACATCAATGTGGAAAATTAGTTAGGTAGGTACCTAGGTTATTTCACTAGGTATTTACTCTACACTAGATAACTAGGTACATGTAGGTTAGGTAGTAAGTAGGTAAGTACATAATTATTATCATTGAGTGACAACAACTTGCTTCTTATTCTAAGTACCTACCTAAGTACTTACCTGCTAGACAAGTTAGTTCCTTATCTACATTCTAAGAGTAGGTACCTACTAGTTAACAGATTAGGTACCTAATGTTACCTAGGAAAGGAACTCACTAAAAATTATAGTTGGTAGACTTAGTAGGCAGGAACCTAGGTAGGTTACGTACCTAACCTACCTACCATACCAGCTACTATAAGCCGCGCAGATAGAGAATAGATCTGAAAATGGCGGCGGCTACGCATGGTACGGTTGGCAAAACAAGTTCTCAAACATCGATTTTTATTGACTTTTTTTGTTGTTGCTGGTTTTTGAACAAGACAGGCGGTACCTGCCTAGCTAAATGATTATTAGTTCTCTACAAGACACAAGAAAAGGATTTAGCTTAAAAATTTACGAATCAGACAGAGAATTTGAAGTAAATTTCATTTATTTTTATGGCTTTGAAACGACCAACAGGGGAGAAAAGGTTTTATAAACCGCTTGGTCCAGCAGTATCCTGGTCATCTGAACCCATAATTGGTTCAATTCCCTCCATCAATTAAGTATAATCCTCCATGGACTGGCCACTTTCACAGTCCTGGTCTTCATAGTTGTCACTTTCATCTTCGCTGTCGCTGTTCATACTGACAATTTTTTTGTAGCGCGTACTTCACTGTGTGAGTATAGACAGCGATAGAGAGTGAGCGAGAACGCATGCGAGCGGACGCCATTTTCAGATCTATTCTCTATCTGCGCGGCTTATACTTCGGAATCTCCATAATAACTATACCTAGGTACCTACTTACCTTTTAGTACCTACCTAGGAATAATATTAGGTTGACTGTAATTTCTACTTTTACCTACCTACTCTTAAAAATACAGGTAAGATTTAATTTACTTACTTTAATAAAATTCCCGCATAATTTGCATTTGCTCCTGCTGTTTTCTTCGTCGTATTCAAAGTATCTATGCACTGCATCTCTTCTCGGCAAAGGCATTATTTATTCACTCAACTTTACTTCGATATTCCTACTTCCGAGTCCAAGTGGCGAATGACAATAAAATTAAAACAATTAAGTACCACCTTTTCGGCACATCAAACAATAAACCGCTACTAGGTCAAAGGTACCGCGGTAAAGACACCGCCTGTGTATTAGGCGGCGGCCGCGCCGTCGCCGTTGCGTGTGTGTGTGTGTGTGATCTTTGCACAAAAGCGATTATTATTTTCAACCTTAAGCAATTCCAATAGAGATTAGTTTACGCGCCGCCCCGTCGCGCCGGCCACCGCGCCGGCACGTGCTCTTTGCACAAAAGCAATTATTATTTTCAACCTTATGCAATTCAGATAGATTAGCTTACACTATACTTTAACATACAAAGGGTAACCGTGTTACAATGATGGAAAGGGTAACCCTATACGAAGGGGTTATCAAATCTATCTAAAACCCAAAACCCTTTCAATAGATAACCCAGTCGAAAGGGTTTTGAAGGGGTTACCCCTAAAAGCGGGTTATTCATTGAAAGGGTTACCCGTATGGAAAGGGTTTTAAAACAACTTCTTCAAGAAACCCTATCGAAAACCCTGTCAACGGGTAACCAAATCAGTCCCTGATTACAACACATAGAAGAAACATGTTATAACTTTATAACATGTCTTTCTGTTTCCAGTTTTTTTTTTTAATTTATAGAATCAAAACTATTAAAAAAATATGTAAACTGTCTTTCTGTCGATTTAAAGAAATGTTATTTAAGTAGCTGACACCAGAAAACAATTATTGTATTTTGAACCATATACTATTTATTGATAATAAGGACTTACATTTTAGCAGGGGGACTGTCCAGAACTGGGAATGGAGGCAGCTCCTCTTCGCTGTCATAGGAGCATCTCGAAGCACATTGGCTTTGGAACTCTATTAACAACAATATAGATATACGTTCACAAATATTCCTTTACAACACAATTTACTTGTTAGCCAGGACTTCGTATGCGTTTTGGAGATAGACTTTTTTTCAGTCGTTAAAATCCAAGACATTAAAGACGACCACTGTGGCGCGGTGGGCGAAGGTCCGCCTGCGACGCAGGAGGTTGCGGATTCGATTCCCGCCTCGGTATAAATACATATTTGCACGATCTGCAAATATTTGTTCAGGGTGTCCTGGTCGTTTTCTATGTATAATAAAAACATCTTTCTATGTAATAATATTGTATTATGTATCAGTCATCTAGTACCTACCCATAACACAAGCTGCGCTTAGCTTGGGGCTAGATGATGTTGTGTGGATTGTCCGGTATTATTTATAAATAGTCCACAGCTGGACATAGACTTTCCCTAATGAGCGCCATATGTAGATGATATTATTTATCATTTGGGGGTATTGCCCATAATCCCTACGCTGAAGGCGGGTTGGGGATCGCAGTTCGGTGGTTCTGCAGAGGACGCTGCTGCCCGCCCCCCGGTGTCTCCCTGAATCGCCTCTTACGACACCCACGGGAAGAGTGGGGGCGGTGAAATTCTATGCCGGCACATTCTATGCCACACGGCAACCCTGTTTAATATCAACTTACTCTGTATAACAAGCCGCACAGCCTTAAACCGGTCTCCCTTCTCAGGGTAAGCAGCCAGCAGGTTCAACACAGTTCTTCCATCGCTGTTCCTAGCTCGAAGGTTCGCCCCCGCCATCAGTAGGAGATGGACTATTGACTCTCGCGCGAAGTTCACCGCCTCGTGGAGTGGTGTACCGTCTTCCGTGCGTAGGTTTGGATCAACGTCGGAAGCAAGGAGTTCTTTTACTACTTCCCTGGTTATAGAAAAATACAAAATTATAAAATTGTAGATACTTGTAACAGCATTTTGTCTTCCCCGTACTCCGAGGAAGCCAAAATGCTAGCCAATATTTATTTGTATGTTATGTAGGTTAGTTAGTATTTAAAATCCTTCTCATTGTTTGTAATGTAGTTAGGTTGTTTAGTAAGTTTTAAGTCGCAGTGTTATGCACGTTCCTTATGGAGGTGGCCATGCACTGTCATGCGGCAAAATTAATAATAAAATAGTTTACTATGGATAATGATATGGGTAAAACTAAAAGTAATAGGATTAAAAACAACGTCCTACTCCGGACTTAGTGGAAGAGTTCTGGAAATAAAAATATATTGGAAATAACCATGTGTTTGATAGATGTAATCCTCGGACACACACGTCTTTGCTGTGATCTTTGAAAACAGGCCATCCGTCTCTATTACATGCTCGAAAGTGGGCATAAAAGTGGTCATAAAACTAGTCATAAAGTCCTAACCTATCATGTAACCATTTACAACCAATCAGCGGGTAAGTTGTAAGTCGACATCGCGGCGGACATCCATGAATCAATTCATACATATTCATGGGGCTAACGAGCGACCGTTTGTTTTCACGCAGAAATTCTTCTTTTTTATCATGTATTTTTTGTGATTGTGTGATATGACACAAGTTTAAGTAGTGCCTGTTAGGTACTAAAATTACACTCTAATTTAAATTTAAACACAATTTTATCAAAAACTACCCTGTCTCAGCATTAAACCGCGGCCATAACATAACCATAAACAACTGTCATGCGCAAAGAATATTCCATCTAGCGTACTTGTACAAAAGAACTTAGTGTTCTAGCCAGTTATTTTGGTTCAAATTGCGTCATTAATTATTACGTACATTTCTACATTGTATAATAAATAAAACAAAGGCCAGCGTCTTCAGAAGCCAAGGTACCTCCTACCTACCAAAAGGTAATCAAAACCAGCCAAGTGCGAGTTGCTTCACACGGTTCCGTACAAAAGTTTCGCCAATGAAACTCTGAAAACTATTTTGATAATAATTGAGAAAAGCAGAAAGACAACATGACGCGGTCATCTAGTCGTCCCAAGTAGGTACGCAGCCGTCTCTACCTTTGACCGATAGCCGAAGTTTAAATTCGGTGATCGGCACTGAACGTAGTATGGACATCATCCCCCTTAATTATTTTTAGGGTTCCGTACCTAAAGGGTGAAAATGGAACCCTAGTAAACTAAGAATCCGCTGTCTGTCCGTCCGCCCGTCTGTCAGAGGGCTCTAACTAATAAGCCGTAGAAGGTTGAAACTTTCAGTTGTTATTCCCTTGCCACTACAATTACTTATAATAAATAATATATAAATAAAGTTAATATTCAGATTAAAGCGATTCTTAATTAAAATAAGTCCGATAAAACTACTATGATAGAGTTCACAAAAACATTTAATATAAAAAAAAAAATAGTTTTAAATTAAACGAATAAAGTACGTCTTTATTCGTATAGACTTTGCATTCTTAACTACTTTTAATAAAATTTCTAAGCATTTTGAAAACACTATCGCCTATGATATAGGTCAAAACCTAAGAATATTCAAAACGCTGTCACTTGTGCCTTGAAACTATGATTGTAGAAAGGCGTGTCATACGTCAAGCGTTACCAATTTACCCCTTCGTCAATGTACGCGGAAAATTGACACATAGACGAGTTAAAGTGTGCGTGGATGCGGCAGTTAGGAACCAAACGTGTTTTGTTGAAACACTTGAAACGTAAAGCCTTTTTAGCGCGCGTGTATGCGATAATTCTACTGTTCACTAAAATTCAAGTCAGCGGCGGCAGACCGCACCGAAAAGAGAAAAATTTGCCGCTACCAGTTTGGTCTGTATGGTTATTAGCAATTTCAACATGCTCAGTGATGGTATTTGCATTTTTGATTTGCCTGTATTTTGATTCTATAAACAGATATGAGATAAAGATAAAAGACTGACTCGCACAATAATGATATAGGTCATGTCATGATAAACCACAGAAGTTTCTGGTTCTCGTCTCCGCCTACGGAGCGGCATTCCAAGAGAATCAGACAAATGAGCTACAAAAGTAACTAACACCTAAAAGAAACCCAGAACTGGGTAGGTTTGTGTCTAGAATATTTGTAATTCTATTCTAGTATTGAAATTTACTGACAAAAAAGCCGATAAATTTATTTGCCAGCTAAATAAGCTTCCTCCCCCACAACTAATAGAAGATGAATCTCGCTAAATGGTGAAACGCTGGTGACTTCCAACACAAGATTTTCAAGCTAACTACTGTGTACTAACATTAGTATGATCTGACGAAACCTACAGTTGCCGCATCCAAAAATTCTTGATTGAACGTCAACGTGAATTCACAAGCACGAAAGCTATCGACGCGTCATAACGAACGAATATGAATATTGAGAACACACGCCTCCGTATTACCATAAAATGAATAATACAATAGTAACTGTGACATTAACATCAACATCACCAGCCTATATAGTCCACTGCTGGACATAGGCCTCCCCTAATGAGCGCCATAGATGGCATCATTATTTGGGGGTTATTGCCCTAATCCCCACGCTGGGCATGCGGGTTGGGGATCGCAGTTCGGTTTAGTTGTTCTGCAGAAGGCGCTGCTGCCCGCCCCCCGGTGTGTTTCCCTTAGTCGCCTCTTACGACACCCACGGGAAGAGTTGGGGTGGTGAAATTCTAGAGTTAACATAACTATGACATGCTACTTGTTTACTTCGCAATGAGTACGAATTTATTCGCTTAAGTTATTAAAATACTTGTTGAGAAACTATATAAACCGTTTATAGATTCTTTATTTGCTTAAAGAACATTATAGTTAATTTTAATGAGAAAATCGAAAATTGTACAAGTATTCAAAATTAAAAAAGGGTGGGCTAATGCCGAGGCAATATCTACCTGCCGCCACACGAAGTTTATAGTTTTTAATAGAAATAGAAACCTAATCTACGTGATATGTGCACGTCTAACAGAAAAATACTGAAGCTGAACTTAAGAATCTTTTCCAACTCAGCTAGTGGAACACGCTGTCATGGCTATCTGCGGTCAATAGCATTTCAGTCCATTCGAAAAAAAAAGCTAGTGGAAGCCTTAAGAAACGTATCAGAGAAAGGGCAGTTTCCTTCTGTCTAATTTTAAGAAACCGCCAATAAAGCTTGGTGATTATGGCAAAACCCCCTTTGGGCACTTCAGCAGTGGACACTACGTGTGAGGAAAGTGGATCTTCCTATCAAGTAGAATAGAATAGAACGGTTTACTGCAAAAATAATCATCACAAATAATTACATAATAATTTGTCTCATTATGAAATTATTGACAATATGAAAATTCTTAAAGTTCAAATTGATTGTAAGGCCTCAGTTGCCTAAGCTAGATTGAAAAGTCTGTGATATAGGCAGCTTTGGTCCCCAAAAATATTAAAATACTTATGTTATGGTCTTTCATAATTGTAAACATAACGTAAAATTTTAAATTTGAAGACTTGGTCACATGGGAATATAATATGATTCTAGTATTGTTGAAAAGATCTATATAAAATAAATTACAAAAGTGTACAGGTTACTCACTCCCGTCCATGCATGCAAGCACGGTGTAAAGGCGTGTGCTTGAAGATCCTGCCCTCCGGAGGATGCCTGTACTGGTCTATGAGCTGTGGCCTCATTCGGAGTAGCAGCTTCACTACGTCTTTCCTATAAGTAATACAAATTTATTAGGTCTCTTATGTATTTTATATGGGCCGTAGTTTAGTATTGTTCAACTTGTACTTAACAAATTTTCATCTTTTTGGCCTCTACACACTCGCGCGAGGAATGCGGCGCGAACCTGCTATGGTCAAAGACACACGCGTGCTTTACAAACCCTTTGTCGTGGGACAAAAAGCGACTAGCAAAGGGGAATAATTTCCGAATGGGATCCACACGCGCATAAAGAATCTAACAAAGATCAGATACCAATGTTCCATCAACAATATTTAAGGTACTTTCCCTCCATGTGGCATAGCCGTGGGACGCCCTGTATAACTATATAAATAACTACATAGTAGTTGTAATTTATGCAGCTTATATAACTTATAACGAACTGAGTTATAGAGCTATATTATAACAACTCTTTGAGATTAAAAGATAAAAATTGTTGCGAAGTATACGGTTAAGAACATAGTTCAAGTAAGATTTAGAGGGAAAATGTTTGAAATACCAAACCATCAAAGTAGCAAACTCTAAGTTTCTTCGGTCTAACGAGCTACTTGAGTAAACTTCCTAGAAATTGGAATGTTTTAGGCGTATCTAGACGAACGTTTGTGGTTTTATTTTAAGATAGTGGTTTAAGGTGGTGGTGGTACTATATTTTATGATAGGTAAATGATGTTAATTAGGTACTTGTACTGACTGATATGATATAATAATAACAGTCACAGTGGATCCGTTAAATAAGCAAAAATAAAATTTTCAATTTTTGCAATCAAAAACCAGAAATTATAACTAGTATATACAATGGATACAACAGAGCCAACTACAGAATGTTGGATACTACAATCTACAAGCAACTCAACTGATCCTGTCCATACCTGTTGTTATGGATTACAATATAAAAACAAATGGTACATTTTAGTTTACCATACACCGAAAAGCGGTCAGAAGCTGGTGGCGATTTTTTCGCGACAGAAAAGTGAATCTAAGATGGCCGAACTGCCACGCCATCTTGTTTCTGTCACGTTGACAGCTGTCAAGTTACCTGTCAAACTGCACGGCGAGGTCCAGTGCATTCATGTCGTTAGCGTTCTTGATGGTTGCGTCGGCGCCGTGCGACAACAGTATCGACACGACCCGAGTGTGGCCGAACTCTGCCGCCATTAGCAGTGCCGTGTCGTGTGTCTGCGTCTGTTGAAAGCAATTTATGTTATGTAATGGCAAAGGCCACCACAGTGCAGAGATCGAAGTACGTGACCTAGTGACAGCGAATCTAGCAAGCGAATCGCAAACGAATATAGAATTCCCTATCGTAGTTCTAAGCTTTCCGTGTGGCGCGCATTGCCGTCACTCATGACAATTTCTTACTCTAGGAGGCCACGTGGAACGTCTACCATAGTTGCGTTAAATGGAGAGGAGTGGAAGGAGAGAACTGGAAGGCATTGTATGAGACGTGCGGACGCCTCTTGGACCTGATCACAACCAGTCTGATCTGATCACTGAGAAGTAGAATAGACTTTCAAGGCTGCGAAAAAGACCATCTTCAACAGCTTTTACCAGCCGACTGCTAGACGTAGGTCTTCCTAGATAAGCACTTTATTCGTTCTTATATTCAGAGAGTACCGGTAATGTCATAATCTCCACGCGGGGCATCAACAAATATCAAAGTGCTTTATTTCCTTTAGAGTCTAAAGTCGTGTCCAGTTCTGTAAGGTCTAAAGTTTAGACCTTACAGAACTGGACACGATACAAAATATAAATTAATGTAATAGGTGTTGGGGATCGCATTTCGGCGGTGGATCTGTTCTGGAGGGACTGATGCCCGCCCTTCGATGGATTTCTCTAAGTCGCCTCTTACAACACCCTAAAAAAGAGTTGTTTTACAAGATAATAAATGAGTACCACCCAAGATAGCAGAGCGTACAAAACACCGTTGAATTAAAAAGACGCGATTATACAATTTTAACAGACAAAGGTCACTGCCTACTTAATTACGAATGCAATGCAAGGCTTGCACGTGTCAACGACCTAGACCGGTCTAGGGCTGCCCACTCGATTTATATTCACTGAATGCCTTCCACATTCTTGTTTTAGTTCATGTTGATAGCTATACCTAGCTTAGGTATATCCTATCCCGACCCAAATCAGCGCTCCCACCTATTTTATATTATTACTAGGTTGATGAGGGAAATTTGAAAATTTCGTTGTGGAGTTTGTGATATCTATATATGAAAGCTTTTTTATTTCGTATAGCGAGTTAGGCAGAAATGAGAAATTGGTGATTTTGGCCACCAAAGTCTATTTTCGCATCTCTGCCCAAACTATACATTATGCAATAGTCTACACTCGGATCTCAAAATCTCAGATGTTTTTGTAACCTTTTTTGGTTTTATCGACCCTTCGTCCACCGCGCCACAGAAATTCAGTGAATAACATAGTAGGTACGTACTAAATATATATCCAATAAAAAAAATATGTGCTTTACTTACCAGCTGATTGATATTGACAGGCGGTGAGTTGTGAGCGAGTAACATAGCGACCACCTCCGAGTGGCCGTTGAATGCGGCCAGGTGGAGTGGTGTGGCGCCGCTCTTGTCGACATGGCATGGTGAAGCATCCGCTGTTAGCAGGAGCTGCACTATATCCCTGGCAAAACAAATAAATAAAATAAAAGTTAACAAATAAATTCTGTCTGTGGGGTGATAGGCGAAGGTCCGCCTGTGACGAGGTTGCGTATACTTAATACAAAATATCTATCTATATAGTATATTGTATTAAGTATATCAGTCATCTAGTACCCATAGCACAAGCTGTGCTTAAGGCTCCGGCGACACAGATTAATTTCCCAAATACATACGTTTCACAAACGTAATACCAAAATGATGTGTCATAATCATAACACAAGAGCATTTTTTCTTTCACCATGAATTGCTATTCTTCTATCTATATTATTTGTTTTAAAATTGTATTTATCTAGATTCCTAGGTGAACAATTTCTAGATTACGACAAAAAACAAAACCTTGATAACCAGTTATTATTTAGATTGATCATCATTGACTTCCTAATTCATTTTCCGACAAAACGGTCATTGACACTACTCTGACCGAAACAATGACTGATCTGGTTAACCGTGACCTAGAAAGACATCTGTAGTGCCACCAAGTCTCTAGTGTCTGAAGTAGTAGCACTCTATCGGCGCCAATATTCAGTATAGATGGTGTTCCACTTTAAACAAAATAAAACGTTTGGTTCTGGCCTTTTCACTATTGCTAATCCCAACGCGTTACACAGATACGGCAGAAAGCGGCATGGAATCGAACAAAACCGTATTTAGAATACGAAGTGACATCACACGTGTTAGGCAGGGAATCTCCTATCATAGAGAATAAGTCCCCTGTCCGGGTTTACAGAATCAAAATCCAGCCTCGGCTCATTTGTTGATGTTTAGAATTAAACCAGACCAGTATATTTGCTATTGCAGAGTATAGAATAGAAACTACTATGTAACATTGGAGTAATTTAGGGAGTTACAAGCGCAATTCCAGGGTACTTTTAGGGTCATTAGTTACATTACTCACCGTAATTTTGAAACGTCACTGTGAAACGTTTCACCGGTGAGCAGTGACACTGTCACTGCCTGTGTGTTTGCATTTATGTAAAATAACGGCATCAATGACATCACAAAAACCAACTAACCTATATAAACTAGTGATCTATTTATCTGAAGATCGCGTGTGTCCTTGCCTGTAATGGATGGAGGCGCGCCAATTATGGGCAGAGATACCATGCAATGCGTTATTGAGAGTAGCTTTTTATCGCCTTTTTATGGTGTCTGTCATTAGTTTATTACTAAGTTTGCTATTGAGGTGAGTAACTGATAAATATTGTTGGATGTCACGAATTATCTGATTGGATTGGTGTAAATATACAACCGAAATTCGATATCATATTGGATTACTCTATTGATATTTTTTGTTTTGAAAAGAAGATCCAAAGATTAGGGATCCAATTGATGACACAATATTTTGTCGATAAGGTAATTTGACTTTATTTATAGCTTTATTTTCATAATTATATACATGATGCCCAAGATTGGTCTAAGCTATAACGGCCATCAAAAAATGGATAAATATTGACAAAAACTCCTCAGATGCACCTTGTCTCAAAACTTTTTTGAAAGCTTGCGTACCTTGTGTTTATTCAGCGATTATTGTAACTATAAAATAAAGAAACTCACTTGTGACCATTCAGAGAGGCGTGATGCAGTGGTGTGTAACCATTATCATCTTTGACATTGACGCCAGGCCCTCTGCGCATGCTGCAAAAAACAAGAAAATATTAGCAAAAAGTATTCGCAGTCGGTAGGATTCGAACCTACGCTCCCAGAGGGAATCTGATTTCTAGTCAGACGCCTTAACCGCTCGGCCACGACTGCTGGTGAAAGAGCGAGCGAAATTAGCGATCAAAGAGCGGGCGCTCCAATTCTGATGAGTTGTTTCGATAAGATTACAACAACATTTTGTTGCAAGGCCAACTTATATTTTAATTATTTGGCTTCGTTTATTTTATTGTAAAATTGTAAATCAAAAATAAAGACAGGCTTTCATTCACCCACCCTATCAATATTGAGTTAAAAGTTTCAGTAGTCCCGAAATTTAGTCAATAATTTAAAACAAAGAAGTGTTCGCGAAATCAGCACAACCTGAATCAACAAAAACAGTTCTGACAGCATCATTAACAACATTTTGAGAGCAACCGTTATTGGTCTCAAATCACAATTACCGTCTCTGGGCGTTCAAATAAAGGCTCTTCAAATAGACACCGTAAATAAAAACAACACGCAAGACACTTTAGATCAGATGTAAAACAAAGTCAAGGCCGACATTACGAATAACGAACCATGACTCACACATGCAAATTCTTTAGACAAAACACTTTTAAATGTTTTACCATGATACATTTCGATTGAATTAAGGTGGTAGGTTATTCACACGAAGTTTTTTTCATATTATACTGCTTTTAATAAGCGATAATTTGCCAAAAAAGTTTTCTATAACATGCACCTCAATTCAAAGGTACTTTTTGTAGCATTGAGTTTAATAAGAGATTTATGCTTTAAAATCCACAAATTACCAAATGCTTAGGTTCTAAAAGTAAAAAAAACACCACTGAAACGACGTAAGCTTTATCCTAGGACCATAGAAAATGGATCATGATTTTGAATTACTTTTCCCCTTTTGAAGTACAGTTCACAGAACCCTGAAAATAATAAAAATCTTGCCACGCTCATGGTAACTGACTCGAAGCACCTTAAACATGATGAATTTCGATTGAATAAATGATAATTTCCAAGAAGCGGAAATAGCGATAAACCGGACGGGTTGAGGACACAGGTAAACTTGAGGCTGTTTGAGGCTCAGAGAAGGATACGCATGGGTGGAGGAATTTATTTAGAGCAGTACAATAGGCGATTTACCCGCTTATGATTGGTTAATCCAATAACAATCTGACCGGGATATACAGGATGAAAGAAGGATCTGTACCACTAAAGCACAATGTAAATGAAGAAGGAAATACTATGAGAGCAGGGGTTTAAAATTAGCAAGCGGAAAATCCCAATTAGGTAGGCGGAAGATCCGGAACGAAATAAGAGAAAGTATTGCAAACAGTATTTAAAGGAATTAGATTAACTACAGCCCGCAACATCATCAACATCAACATCACCAGCCAATAATAGTCCACTGCTGGACATAGGCCTCCCCTAATGAGCGCCATAGATGGCATCATTATTTGGGGGTTATTGCCCATAATCCCCACGCTGGGCATGCGGGTTGGGGATCGCAGTTCGGTGTTGTTGTTCTGCAGAAGGCGCTGCTGCCCGCCCCCCGCTGTGTTTCCCTTAGTCGCCTCTTACGACACCGAAGAGTTGGGGATGGTGAAATTCTATGCCGGCACCACACGGGATCATCATTCGTGTTTAATTTCGTTTATTCTAAGACTCATTGGCCTCGAATCAAAAGGTTGATAAACCATTTTATCTCAACATCAGTTTTATATCAATAGGTCTAGTAGGATGAATCGATGTGTGCCAAATGTATGACTAATGTACGACCAAAAGTAGCTTCAACTGGTAACGTAATAATAACGTCGTGTGGGTTACACGACAACGTTTGGAAAATCCAGTGGTCTTTTGAAACGAAATGTCGATGTAATTCCCAAATGCAATGAGATACTGTAATAAAACCTTAATGGTGATTCCCTGATATTCCTACGAAGATTAAAGAAGAGCGATCGTAACTTTTATTTATACAGAATTTTGGAAAAACTTACACCTAGGTTTACAAACATTTAGATGCAGTTATAGAACATGTCTGGCTTATCCAGCCAGCAGAGTATGTTAGTTGACGATAATCTACAAGTTACCGCTATAAGGATGCTTAAAAAAAAGATGCAAAGTAGATTGACGACCTAATTGAGATAATATAGACAAAATGTATAGAAAAATCCTGAAAATACTAACTTAAATAGGTAATTGATATAATTTAAACTTGAAAGAATTTTACTAAGTTCTAAGTTTACTTGTATCAAATATATATCTCCATGTAATAAATACCATTAAAAATTAAACGAGCAAGAAGCTCTACAGATTCAAATGCATTGGTGGTCTGGTGGTAGTCTGTAAAAAATCACTTAATGTGCAAAAGGTTTTATGATAGAGTCTATGAGATTTTTTTACAATAGGGTTGGACAACATTTGGGATAACCCCAATGACATAATATAGATACTACGTACTACATGATTAGACTACCGCAAAAACTAGAAAACTGTAGGTAAGACAAGTGCCTCAATATCGAAGATAAGATAACTTTCACTTTTGTAATTGGCTCACCTATGATTTCTATCGAGTAATTTTTCCTTAGCTTTCTTTGTTTTTGTCCATTGTCTTCGAATGGTGTACTTCACGTCCCTTAAACCGTTGCTTACACCATACTTAATATTATGGTTAGTATCACTAACGTTAAAATTCAAATCACTGCCGCAACAAGTTATTAAAGATTCCGGGTATACCATTGGCATTGTAACTTATTGCGTTCAATTTGTGTTCAAATGAACCACTGCGTTTGAAAGCACCGTCAAGACTAAATTTTGTTTATTCCAATATAGCATCCATTTTGTTAGTAACACAATATATTTAGAATGGTTAGTAAGGAAAAACTACAATTAACAGACGATTAAATCTATATTCTATAGTAATAATTTCAGTTGTGATGTCGTGTTCTAATTAATCTAATTACTGGTAAAAATTATAATGATACACACAAAGCGGTTATATTATTAAGAATTAATTATTATATTATTCATGAAATGTCTATGGGTTTGAAACCGCGTATAAAAGACAACGTTGAAAAGCACTGGATAAAGGGTGAACTAGTAATGCGAGTGAATTTAAAACAATAGCCAAACGATAAGTAACATTCGATAAGATAGCATAAGTGGATCAAGGATTTGCAGAAATCTAGGCGAGAATAAAATTCATTCTAATTAATTTCCAGTGGCTCTATTGTTTAACTCAACTGGTAATCGTAATCGGCTTCAGTTCGGCATTTGAAACTAGTGGTTTCTTTTTCACTTCTTCCACTAGTGGACAAAAAATTGAAGTGAAGAGAAATCAATAACGAATTATTTCTTTTTTATAATAATTATCTGTATGAAATTTAAATTGTCTAAGTGTTTTGTAAGCCTAAAGAATTATAGTTATTGAATCTGAATCTAAACCTAGCCTGGACATCGATTGTCACTTTCGCATTGTGTAAATAGCTGAAACCGAAGACCAGTTGAATACCTTAGACGATACCGACAACATTCTGACTGGGTCTACTACTGGTTATCGGTTTGAAGTTCACTGGTAATGGATTTCAAGTTAGACAATAAGGTTGGTGGTCCGCCTGCAGGTAGTGTTTGCTTTTCAGATCCTTAATGCTGCATTCTTGAGGCAAGTTTGTATCGTATGACACTAAATATTTCAAATTCACTTTGAAAAATAAACAAATAATATTGCGGAGAACGGGTATTTTTAACCATAATACAGGATATTAAAGGGGGTTGAGGATTTTCAGAACCTAATTTAGGAACAACAAACAAACTTATTAGCTGATTTCAAGATGTTTTACCCAAAAATCCATGCAAATGAAATTGTGAGCTGGTCAGATAGTTTATTTATGTTGAATGTCTCTAAGTTTAGTCGCCAAAATATGCCAAAAAGTTGGGTTCGCCCATCCGCTTTTTAGCCTGTGCAAATGTTTAAAGAAAATTTTCTTCGAAAAATAACCATTATCTCTAGGTTTATTTTGCTATATCGTTAGAAACGCGATAGTCAAATATTTGACCAGCCCAATTGTCACTATCTAAAGGCTAAGTAACGACCAATTTTAGGGTTCCATTCAAGTGCAATAGAATTTTGTGACAATTTTACAAAAAAATACTAATTTAACCAATTCAATGTCTGGAGGCCACAGCTTTTTTACATATAATATATTTAAATATATATATTAAATGTAATATTTAGACACCAAAGTATACATAGGTATATATTACATAGGTTTCAATAGCAAAATGTGGCAATATAAAATGTAAGATGAAATTTTTTAAATCGAATTTTCATAATACTCATAGAAGTCTTTAATCCAAAATCTTAAAACAGTAAAGATTTCTATGAGTCGGTCTGGATCATGGATCCCCCATAATAGATAACAAGGCTGTGGTAATGTATAATTAATTATATAAATATATTGATGACCGTATACGCGACAGACTCGCACTTGTCCAGTTATAACATTATTATAAATATCTAGTAATGCTTTATGATAACAAGTAGGTAATGGAATAAGAGACATTGTTGAAACGGTATGTAATTTGTAAACAAATCTTAAACAATAGGTGTTTATTTAATTCGGTTTGTGTTATTATTGTTAAACTCAGTGGCTGGAAATGTTATCTGGTAGAGAACAAACACAATTGGCCATATTTTCCTAGTAACCAACCAATAAGCGATTTTGGTTAGCAACAAGGAAAACGATTTATCAAAACGCCTTTAGGGTTTGCTGTAGCCAAGAAATTATGTGTCATTTATAAATAGTTTCATCTATTGAAGTACATTATCCATCCATCATCCCACCAGATTATTAGAGTGAGGGAATAGAAAGTACAACTGTGCTTGCACAAACGACTAGTGTCCGTCTATTATGTGGATATGAAGTTATTAATTTGATGGTCACCATGGAAGACCAGAGAAGTGTTATAGAATTTTCTGCTATGCTATAGGACGTTTTTTGTGGTGGATGATTGTATGGACCTACAAAAAGAACAGATAAATAAAAGGTAGAATCGATAAAACATTATTTGAAATTAATGTTTCTAGATTGTCCACATAATTTTAATTGTTGAAATGTACCTAAACTCAATAATAATAAGTCAGTGTCAAATTGTACAACTGTCACTGTAGGGTTTATGACAGGTAGCTGTCAGTACTGTGACTTATCTTTCCATTCGAGCTCTAATCGATGTCTCTTGTCATATCTCGTACAAACTCCAAATCCAAATTCATCTGTGATTGTGTTCTATAAATACCCAATAAAACCTGTTCGCCCAGTCTGGAAACCTGCGTTTTATTATTAATAACTTTGAAATTCATCATAAGTACCGTTTTAACCCTTTTATACCTCTAATATAATAATATCAATGAGAACGTGATAAGTACTATGGCAACAACCACAAAGTACAAACTCTGTTTCGAAGATCGGTTACATACGAAACCATTTACGCGCAAGGCCAACTCGCACTTGCCCGGATTATACTTCAAACACACACCCTTACAAACAAAAACTCACAAATTGAAACTCTTCATAAAATCCCTGAACATTTCTTTATCCAAGCTTGGTACTTTCCACTTCATTTTAAACACAAACTGAACACATACTAGTTAGACAATCACACCGATCGATGGTGTATCGCAACACCTTATCAGTTCAGGGCTCTCTATGCAAATATTATACTAAAATATAAGCAGAAAGCGATCGGAACGCTCAAACCACGGTTTGTTACTAACTGGAGAGAGGTGGTCGCATAGCAGCTACTGCGTAAGCTATGATCGCTACAGATGAATCATGGGCCCGCAGGTCAACTGTTTTTGTTGCGGTATCTTTTCCTGCCTAACTGTTAAAGGGGAGGTAAATTGTTTGCAATGTTCGGGTACTGGTTAGTGCCTGTTAGATGGGTATTTGTCGGGTACGGGGCATTCGTACTGTGTTGCAAAGTCTTTCTCGTTGCTCGTTGCAAGTGTTTTCGGTCCCCTTACTGACTGCACGATAGTTCGATGTAAAACACGTTACATTACGACTCGTAACACCTTTTTATCCCGAAAATCCCACGGGATCGGGTGTTACGTGGGTGAAACCGCGGGCACCCAGCTAGTACATTTATAAATTTTCAAAGACCTTAACTATAACAAAACCAGAACATCTGAAGAACATTTAAGGTCAATAACAATCTAACAATCTAAATAGGTAAAGGTTTCACAAATTAATGAGGCTGCTAATTGTCCGATTAGTTTCCGAAGAACACTACCCTAAGTATAGAAGTGTATGTTTTTAGAA
Organism: Eupithecia pulchellata; assembly: GCA_963931895.1. Lineage (NCBI taxonomy): Eukaryota > Metazoa > Arthropoda > Insecta > Lepidoptera > Geometridae > Eupithecia > Eupithecia pulchellata. Next base: position 5,217,770 of record OZ007534.1, on the reverse strand, counting down.
TTGTGTGAGAAAAGGTATTTCAAGAGCTTACCTCTATAGGGAGTAGTATTTTGACGTTTCTTGCTCGACGCTAACTATACCTGCAATACACACCGTACCTAACACTTATCAAGGCTCTAGCTACTTTTTGCGTAGAGAATCAAAGATTAATGTTTTGAAACTTACGCGATCTGAACACATAATGATTAGTAATTAACGGGTATTTATCGCGTTTCTTCTTCCTCCTTTCTTCTTCTTCTTTTCTCGACGTTTCAACAGGTTTGCACTCTGTCGTGGTCACGAGATGACTGAAACCTGTTGAAACGTCGAGAAAAGAAGAAGAAGAAAGGAGGAAGAAGAAACGCGATAAATACCCGTTAATTACTAATCAAGAATCGAAGATATTCCAAACCATAACCACCGACGAATATCATCCATAAATATACATTTCAACGCTTCTTGAATTCAATGCCAATGTCATAACCTCGTCTCACTGTGCTGCATGCAACACAATTCATTCATTTCGATTACAGGTTGGGTGGCATTTATGAAACTAGTTCAAAATATAAATAGTTACTACTGTTCGATTCCCGGTTAAACTTTTTCACAAATACAAAATTTGGGAAGCTATATTATCAAGTTTTGCGATGTTTCATCCAGATAGTCACACGTGGAGAGGGCAGCAACAGTATTCTAGTAGGGCTTAAATACATCTAAATAGGATCGGGAAAACCGATGATGCGGTCAATGCGAAGATCAACGACGCCTACGAGACGACGCGACGATAAAATGAAGGCGCTACGAGATGATTATTCATGCAATATTATCGATCGATATCAAATGTTTTCGTTAAATAACATTGTGTTTTGCAAAATAATCATATACAAATGATACGCACGCAGTACTCAAGTGGGTTTAAAAACAACAGCTAGCAATGGCTAACTTATTCTTTTTAAAAAAATAATCTTCATACTCTTCAGAAAGATTCTATAAAATATTCATGTAAGCCTAGTCTGTATTATTTATAATAGAACTGAACTCGTAAGCTGTACTGAAATGGTAACTGACTAGGTCAGTTGGAGTTCTCTGGTGGAGGAGACGCGATATGGCCGCCTTTTATACTTCCTTTACTCTTAGCATGTCTATAATGATTTCTTTCTTTGCATACTTTATTACTAAAGTATTTTTTATCAATCTACCTGCACGACTATTAAATTTATTTCGGATTAAATATGACCAAAAACAGCCGAAGACAGGGCGCTATGGCGCTCATTAGGGGAGGCCTATGTCCAACAGTGGACTAACATAGGCTGATGATGATGATGACCAAAAACTGCTTCGGGTCACAGAGCGCACGACGTTATTATTAGATGTTTGTATTAATACGTATAATCATATTAAGTTATGAAAATAAATAAGTTTCTATGTATCTACCGATTGAGCTTTCTGTACAGGAAAATATAGTTTTAGTCTCATTATTATCGAATCTGTTAGAAAATAAATTACCTACATCAAACTTGATTAAAAGTGTACCGAATCAATCATGCTATGGTGTTGGGCACGCACTAAATTCATCAGCATTCGGGCGAGTCTATGAAAAAACAGCTCCTTATTAATATATCTATAAACAAACACTCAAGACAAAAGTTCAATGTACCAATTTCTACGTCGATTGGCGTCTGGCAAGGAGCCAACACACTTCACTATAATGATTTAACATTAAACTTTAATTCACTTCCTTACAGTTTGTTTTGTGTTCGGTGAAAATGATTTGGCATCGCGTTTGGCAAGGCCTAATTTTTATTATACTTGTTGAGTACATAAAACAATTATGCAATTTAATCCAGCCAAAAGACAAAGCACTACTTGTCGATTTGAGCTCTATCCCACACTAGTGTCCTTGGTTATTTATATTTTCTACTTTATAATTTTCATTTAATAGATTTAAGCTCTGTCATTGTAAAATATTTAGAATGGTTTGTTGGAGAATTACTCGGAAGAAATTTCTCCATGGTAGAGTGCCCTAAATTTAGAATTTTTTTTAAATTCAACACAAAGAAGGATATTTAGGATTGTTATGTTGTGAGTTGTTCCTTAACATTATAATCTTGAGAATGGCTTGAGTACAGGTATGAAGATAATGATTCAAAAACTATGTGCCTACTATGCAATACACGCAATGGAATCAGCGACATTTGATTATTATACACCAGTATCTCCATTGTTTTATTTTTAATTCTGTTATCCAATATCTGTTCCATCTAAAACTTCTTTGGACTACCTAGAAATACCTAGAATAGATAGTCACATTATGGTAAAATAAAGTTTGTGTAAAGCCTTGAGGAATCATCTCATTTCTTTGGTAACTATACCCCACACCAATTAATGTAACCACTTGACTTTTCATGCTTAACCCATTAATGGTCAAACAAAAACTACATGGATTTAACCGAAACTTTCTTTATTTATTTATTCTATGGGTCACAAAAAAATATGAGAAAAGGAAAAAAGTTAGTTTTTTTTTGATTTTCAGCATTTTCAAGGGGTGTGCCCAAATTGGCACAGTGGCCACTTATGAGTGATAATTTTCTAAAGAAGGCTTTTCGACGAACAGGGTTTTCTTGCATTTTTTACAGCTTCTAGCGGCTTTTAATATGGCAAATAACAGCCTACTCATTTCGGGAGCTTTTCAGGTACGTGGTCGGCGCCGCCGCCGTCCAGTTGCAAACAAAAAAAATGTTTGATGTTGAAGGACGAGCAGAGTGTCTTTGGTTTTGTTTTTTATCTAATGACCAATACATGCATTCTCTAGGTAGCTTATGTATGATAACCAGACAATATTAGTATTTCGAAGCAAATCTGTAGCACTCCAGCACTGACCGTAAAATTGTTTCTATGATTTTGACTCGCGTACAATAAAAAGTAATACTAAATAAAGCCCGCACTCATGGCAAAAACTTCTCCATCAAAAAACATTTCATATATTTGAACAGGTGTAAGTTCTGTCACTGCTTCTTTCATGCGACTTTCGTTTAGTATTTGGACGTCAGATTTTGTGTTGGAGTTGGTATAATTCGGGGTACACCATCAAACTGGTGCAGTTGATGTAGAAGGACTCGAGCTTGTCGGATGGTCATCTCTTTGAGGTACATCGGCTCTAAATTCGAGCTCTCTTGGCAGCTAGAGGCTCATCATCACTGCTATTTTCTGAATCCGAGTGAACACCAACATCACAGATATATACCTCAATACTTCGGGAACTTCATTTGGAAGGTTAGATACAGCATCGTTGTTGTCTAAACCTTCTTCTTCATCAGTGAAAACACTGGGTTCTGGAGGAATTATCGCCAAGTCATACTCCCAACCGCCACTGTCTTCTTCAATTAAATTTATACCCTCTTCTAAGCCTTGAAAGATGTTACCAGGGCTAATTCTACGCCTAAGACTCATTTTGAAATTCTGAAAAATGTAGATAAATTTAGTATACTTGTGGCCACTGTACCCGAAATGGCACAGTAATGTTTTGAACATCACAAAAATATAAATTATCATAATAAGTTACTGCAACATGCTACAAATCATCGATTACTTATTATATTATACATATAGTAAGGAATCAGGGAGATTATATTTATCTGCATAATATAATAGTTAAAAACCAATACATACCTCCACACGCGTCTTGATATCAAAATTCAGCAAGAAATTATGAAAAAACTACTAATGATAGAAAAATCGTTTTAATGTTTATTCAATCACTGCATTTCCAACTACTCAAAACTACAATAATATTACGACTGGTGTCAACGGTTTTTTTTTCTATCCTCATTATTTAGGTGTTCCCAAATTGGTACGGCAACCATTAATGGGTTAAGTAACTACATATATGAGGTAGAATAGAGGCCCATGGTAACCTTTTAAAGTGCTAAATAATTTAACTGTACGTACAAAGATAATAATATCAGGCTTGAGGAAGCTTAGTTTCTTGGAATTTAAATGTTTAATTTATTTTCAAGGATTGTTCCGCATACTGGCTATGTAAGGTATTTGAAAATTGGAAGTTTTTAATCATTCATAATAGACAACAAAGCAGATCAAGATATGTATTTTAGGCAACCTAACTACAACATAAACCTGCATTTTTACTGAAATGTTGAAGAGTTTAAGCAGTACTAAAATGATAATTATTTGACAGATTTTGATGAAAATCAAGGACATTTCATATAAAAAATGAATGATAAAAAAAATATTCTGGAATTCCCTAAATAATATTGATTAAGTACTTGAATCTTGGTGGTATGCAAGTTATTTTGACCTGTGAGCAAAACTTCAAGATATATTAAGGTAATTATTGCTGGGAAGATGAGCCAAAACTTACCGCGGGACCCAAATGGAAGAGAGTTACTTAAGAAAGGAAGCAATGGAAACTACTGGAGGTCTTTGCCAAAAGGCATACTGAATTGAGAGATATCATATAGCCAAATGAATGAAAATTACAAGTCATGATGATTAATCTTACCCAATTTAACGGGCTTAGTAAATAAAAAAAAAATTAAGTAAGTTAATTAATTACTTAAGTTATAAACAACACCTACATTAGTTAGCATTGAAACATAAACCTTGTAACAAAAGGAGTAATGTTATTTTAGGAAAACTGCTTGCCTTTGCTTAAGATAACATGCATGTATGAATCAGGCCTGACATTTGATACAATGTTAAACCAAAACACCTACTGTACCCACATTAAGTTCACCATCAAGTAACTTGGAACTGGCACAAAACTGGCAAACCAGACATATTGACATAACAAAGAAGCCACCTTGCTAACAGTCATTAGGTACTTGTAAATAAAACTAGCAAGAATAAAATTTACTCATGTTATGGTTAATCTGAATGAATGTTAAATACTTTTTAAACATAAGCATTTGTTGACTTATTATAGAATATTTATTGAAAATATTAATTAATATCAAGAATTCAAAACGAAAGGTACGCTATAAATACCAATAAATATTCTTTAAAATGTTAAATTTGTTAAATATTGAAATAGAAAAATCTAGAGCATGTTTGTAGGCACTTCCCAGCCTACGAGAGAGTCTACATCGTCATGTGTATCATGAGCAATCTAAGCTTTTATCCTAGAAAGATCAATGACAGCTTGAGAAGAATATTGTGTCACAGTATGTGACCACATACATGGTGCCCAATTTATGTGGTCAGTTTTGTACATAATCCAGGATAGTATAGTTACATAGATATTTTTAGAATAGTTAATTATGATAAGGTAACATACAACAGTATTCATCTCAATTTGGTAAAATAGATAGATAAAATATAGACAGATATTTGTAGGTTGGTTTGTAATGTGTAGAGGAATTTTTTTCAGCACCCAGATTTTATTGTGAGTTCTATTTAACTATCAGAACCAAGCTTCTTTCAATATAAATAAATTGCTTCACTAAACTACTAACCAACCAGATTTAGTATGTGTGATGGCTACCTGGCTAATGTAATGAGATGACCTACTGTACCTTTATGAATTAAGTAGGTAGGTGAGTGTGTAAGTAGGTACCTTTAAGTAGTATCACAGTATAGATGTAGAATTGCTGTAACTGGCCTTGTATCAACAATTCATTATTTTTAACCTGCTCACAAGCCTACAGCCATCTTACGATGGATAACAGTGTTCAAACCTTTTCAAGTGAAAAGATAAGCACGTAAACATGTCTATCGGATAACAATATACCTTTGTTGATTAAATTTTCTGTGTTGTGTGAGCTTTCCACAATGATTGTCCTATTATAAAATACAATGACTTCATTATCAGACAAACTATGATGTTGTCGATGTTGAGTTTAGTGTAGATATCTTGAAAAACATCAAAATTATCTACGTACCTCGGGAATGGACCACTCCTTTTAGTAAGTTGCGCGATTATTTTTTCCACTGTACTCCTATCGTCTTTGCGAGCCGCATCCAATAAATCCTGGCCTCGGCCCATGGCCGCTAATTTACTATTCACCAGTCACGAACACTTGTTTCTGAATTAAATTCATTATATTTTTACACTAAGTTCTACACTACACTACAACTTCATTGATCGCGCCGCCATTTTTGAGAATTTGACATCAGTGTGTCTTGGTGAGTGCGCGCGGCGCGCTCTAGCGGTTGTAGATAGAAACATAGAAAGAATCGATTGATTTATAATTTTTTCTGCACTGTCAAAAAGACGATTGCCTGGATTTTGACGCGGATAATGGGGATAATGTGACGAAGTGCTTCGAGAAGGGATTAACCCCTTACTGCATGACATATCGGGCATCAAGAGTTTTGAACGCTTCATTTAAATTTGGCTCCTTATTTTCCATTCTTGTAACACTGAAATAAATAATCTGTCATATTTTTTGACGTTTGTAAAGAAAACTTGTGGGCAGCACTAGAAAAAAAAAGTAAACTCAGTTTGTTTACCACCGGTTGACAAGAGGTAAGTCGTTCCACTTTTCGGGGTATTTTCGTATGGTTTTCCGTGATATATAGCTAAGATAATTGTTTTGTATACGATAGGCATCTGTTGAGAAGCCATATGCAAAAAAAAAACTAGATTCGCATGAATGATCACAATTATTTCTGTTGTTGAATTTTGTGGCCAGATATGGGATAGTATGCAGTTGCGGGAAAAATCGTATGGCAGATATGGGATTGTATGCAGAAAGACAATAAAAATTAAAAATCCATATATGGCATAATATGCAAGGGTGTAAATTTTATGAAATATTTGCATAACATTTTGAAAAACTGCCTGCAATATTTTTGTTTCTTTAGAGGTTCTTGATTGATAAAGCTTTGAATTTGCTTGTCTTTTTTCCCAACAGTTTGTGAACAGCAATGCCGAGACGCAAACAAGCGCATGTGGTAATTATTCCAGATGGAAGTGAAGATGATGAGCTGTCTGATGAAGATGAGGAATGGAGAGTCAATCGGGATATGGATCCGCAAAATTTGTCGAAGTCCGATGAAGAAGATGATTTTTTCCAGCTTACTACCATATTATGCCAACTATTTCTGCATACAATGACATATTTGGCGAGCCCGTTAATAAACCTAAATCTGCATACGATGCCATATTTGGCAGTGATAGTTTTTGGAAAATATTTTGGAAAACATAAGAGATGGATTTTTTTTTAAATTTTTTATATGCTTTCTGGTCGGTACAGCATGTCATATTTTTTTTTCATCCCAATCAAAAAATCCATGCAGTAAGGGGTTAATCCTTCAAGAAGCACTTCTAAAACCGCTTCAAGAACGCCTCTTCATTTATAGAAGCAAGACTTTAGTTAGATCATCATCATCATCATTAGCCCATTCTACCTTTTAGAGGTAGGGGCCCTAAATTTATATTCACACAATGTTTAATTTCTTTGTGATTAGAGGCATGGGTTGTGGGGCTGTGTGGGTCATCATCATTCATCACTTAAACAATCATAAGAGTAGAAGAAGGAAGAGATTTATTTTTTGAGTACCTATCTTTGTGTAGGTAGGTATTCATCATTTTAGAACCTAGCAACATGGCGTCACATTATTATGCGAGAATTCGTTTGGTGTGCTAGTGTTGAATGATCTCAAACTAGGTCTAACTCTAAACCATTTAAGAAGCGGTTAGTTTTATTGTGGCTCCAGCCAAATCAAGACATTTTTTTGTACCTATTTCATGGGTCGCTCACCGACTTCTAAAGCCGGCTCTACACTCGCGCGTGAAGTTGCGCCGTTATTTCACGCCGTGAATGTATGTCGCGATCCACGCGTGAACTGTGTCCCTCCACACTCGCAAATCTACACAGTCTTGTTCGTGACTATGGACAACGACGACGTGATTTCTGCAACCACTCCTTACGATGTCCTGTCCGCTACTGCGGAAAAATGCGAGTGTAGACGCGTTCACGTTCGCGCGCCACAAACCCTTTGTCGCGGACCAAAAAACCGCCTCCTGATCGGGAAAGGCGCGAAGCGCGAACGCGAAGCTACGCGAAGGCGTGAACGACATCCACACTCGCGTTTCGCAGTTGTCGCGGCCGTTCGCACCGCGAGTGTAGAGCCGGCTTAAGGTAATGTGACAGCAACTTCTTTGTTGGCAACAAGTGTGTGGTTTGCCCCTCAGACTAAGGAATAAAGAATTTTATTTTACTCCTTAGGCTGTATTTAGTGCTCGACCGCGACGGTGAGCGCTGAGGTCGGTCGAGCGTAGCTGTATCAATGAAAACTTAGGAACGACTACACTACAGTGCAGCGCTGATGAATTCCTACGCGCGTACAGCTACGATCATATAGGACGTACGCTCAGCGCGTACGGTACGCGCTCACCGTCTCGGTCGAGCACTAAATCCAGCCTTAGTCTAAGGGTTTGCCCTCACGTTTTCTGAGGGTTTGCCATTTTCGGCCCAAGATTTTTGATGAAAGATGTCAGTGTCAACGTCAAATGGTCTTGACAAATTCAATAGATAGAGGTCGGAGTCGGTGTTTTTGTTTACATAATTTGTTTTTGTTCCCACAAATTACCTACTTTGCCGGCCGACTTTACCGTGTCAATATCCTGTTTATTCGTAGACTTTAATAATATGTTTTGTCATCTTGCCTTTACAAATCCAATCGGTGAAGTTCAGTTCTTCGGTGTGCTAGATCAATAAGAAGTGTTCATGAAGTCAAACCATCAAAGTGATTAACAGCACACAAAAAACTTTTGTAACTACTGACCAGCTGACTAAAATAAGCTCGTGTTGTGGTTTTCCTCCAGCATTAGCATTCTTTCCTATTTTGCTCATCTTTGTCATGTTATTGTGAACAGATAAAATGTCAATAGAATCCCGAAGAAGTTCTTACATATTATCAAGTGTCATACTTGCTCTTTGTGTTACAAATGTTATTACACAAGGTAAGTCTATTTTTACAAATTCCGCAGTGGGTTATGTAAATAAATCAGGGAATGTCTAACATTATATTAAAATATTGTCAGACTGCATGTCATAGACATTGACTAGACCTACACATAGCTATTGAAGGTCATGCCTGCTCTGAAAATCCTTAACTGCTGATTAACTCTTCAGTTAATCAGCAGTTTCCACGCATCTTCAGCTTGTCTTAGACTGGTTATACCTTGCATACCATAAACTCCACAGCAATCAAAAATTTTATTGAAAGACTCTCCACAACTTTGCCTCAATGCAAGATTGCGCTGGCCAATAAGGCCATGATATAGGAGTTGAAAAACTTGGAGACTATTGGCACTAGTCTGAAAAAAACTACAATCGATGTGCCCCAATAAGGAGGGACCTAATGGGGGAACATTGATTGAAGTTTATCCAATATCCAAACCTTTCATACATATGCTAAAGTAACATTTAATTTGTTTGGCAAGTTGGAATTTTCGGAATATTATTTATTTTTAATTGGTTCCACTTACTATAGTCATAATATTGGAGTTGACGCAGGCCAGTATTCAATACATTTATCCCTGTTGTGAAGAGGTTAATTTTAATATGTATGATTAACTTGTTTCAGATATAAATATCACAATACCACTTAACAAGACTACAATATTTCAAGACAAACAACTGTACGGAGACTTCATTAATCTAAACCGTACATCGACACTTCAAGTAGCCTTCAACGAAATCAGAGAAAATTTGTCATTTATAGTCATTCAGGTGCACAGTCATTTGTACAATGTTTCGTTGTACAAAAATATTCGACTGAAAAATACTACGGTTAAAGGAACTAACATAGGATTGCATAGTGAAGGTTCCTTTATGAAAGATGATAAATTCTTTGTTGAAAACTTGCACGATGTTGATCTCAAGTTGTACATTGCTGTGCATGGCTATTTCGATTATGGTAAGTGTTCAATTAAGTTTAGTGATTATGGCAAAACGCTGTTTTGGGGGATGCATGGCCAGCATTGGACTTAAGAGTGCTGATATTTAAAGACAGCCTTATTGTAGCCTATACAAAAGATTTATGTGTTTTTTAACATTACAAAATTAAATTATACACATAGGTAGCATTTGATCGAAATTATAGATACATAGAGAGAATTAATTTAACTGACCTACATGAATGATTTAAGCACATTAATCCTTGATCAAAACAATGTTTAATTATGGCCTTATCTATAGCGGCTATTGCATTTAAGACACACAGTTTTTATTACATTTATACAGTGTGTTTACATTTCACACAAAATGAGTATTAGCTAGTGTGGTGTATTATATATCACACTGCTTATGTGCTAGCTAGTGTGGGGTACTTCGATAAAGATGCTGATGACGATTACCCTCAATCTTCAGTCCTGATTTACCAAGTGAGTCCATAACAGCTAGAAAAAAGATTTTCATTGTACATCAAAACAATCAAAATCTTTTCCTTTTTGCTTTATTTGTAATGGCTTCGAACGGGTATTAAACAAAAATAGATTTTTCATGCGGATCCCTAACTTTTCTGAAAGAAGACTTGTCTTTTCTATAGCTTATGTTTATCGGGAAAAATATTGGATTCTAATAATGAAAGAATTTTACAAATCAGCCCAGTACTTTCAGAGCCTATTAAATAAACAGTAAAATCTTTCCTCTTTCTAATATTAGTATAGATACACATGCATTACCCAAGCAGATGTGTGTGTATCTTATTCCTCTATAGATTTCCCTTGATATCTTCACAAAATACCTGTTAATTCCACTCACAGATCCCCTACCCGGTGGTTGCAACACTGAATTCCCACCGGTACCTGTAATTCCGTTCTTGAGAACTATACACAACAAAAACTACATCTACGTGGATGCCGCTCCAGCCAGAATACCTTATGATGAAACCTGTCAGCTTTCTGATGAGATCCACCTGACTTTCTACATGATGTATCTACCAGCGCAGAACTTTGATCCTGATGTTTACTTTGAGGGTATTATAGACATGATGAGTCTCAAAAACTTGAAGAACAAGAAAGAGGTATGTGGATACTTCTTATATCATCACTACATAGTATAAAACAAAGTCGCTTCGATTTGACTATTGGACTATCCAACTTTAATGGTTCCTTCAGCTGGGAAAAGCGCGTGAAACCGCGGGGCATTATTTAGTCTTTTAAATTACTAGTAAATAATTGCCAGTAAATAATTGGCTGACAAATTTAGCGTACACTTAGTCTCTTAAGCACATCGGTCTTAAGGGGCACAATGATAAATTAAATTACGGGTCATTACAATACAATACAAATATTCTTTATTGCACACCAAATAAACAAAGATACAGGGAAGGAAACGACAAATACAAATAACGTGTAACAATGGGCGGCCTTATCGCTATGAGCGATCTCTTCCAGGCCGGTCATTGTACATTATAGCGATCAGACGACCTCTGTGTCACGTTTAATGAAGGTGCGCCTGCGATGCAGGGGATTGCGGGTTCGATCTGCAAATATTTGTTCCGACCCGGAACAAATCCTGGTAGTTTTTAAGTATAGTAAAAATATATATCTATGTAATAAGTACATATTATAGAGGTATATTATGTTAAGTATCAGTCAATCTGTCATCTACTTATTACCTAAAACACAACCACTGCTTAGCTTGGGGTTAGATGATGCTGTGTGGATTGTCCAGCGTTGTGGATTGTAAAATTAAAAAGCATATTTCTTGTTACCCGTTTGCCCAGTTGTGGACGTCGTTTATTTGCGATGATGATGATAAGTTTAAACTACATTTACTTGCGTCGTAGACTCAAGTGCAGTGATCTCTAAAATAGGGTGAATAGCATAACTGTCAGATAGGTCAAAAATATTATTTGTCCTTCAGGGTAAAGATAAAGATAAGAGTTCGTTATAAAGTTGAATAACTGTTATGAGGGCAAATTAAGAAATGTATGCAATAATAACTGTTATTTGTTTAATGTAATAAAATTACAGTAAAGTAACAAATGTTGGTAAAAATAAACAACTGTAGTTGTTGGCTTTTTCCCTTTTCCAGTTTCCTGTTGGTTCCATTTTAGTTCCATTTTAGTCTGTTCCACTAAATCAATGTATTTTCACCTACCAGCCTTTATTGTTCTGCTATTACTCCAACTCCTTAACACTTTTATGATTTACGCACATGTCTATCTGCATATTCTGCATGCCCAAGCGCTAAAAGATGCTAGGCAGTGAATGCGTTAAATTCTGCTCAAATTTAACCGCAACACCATGCCATCGCTATATTTATGCAATATATTGCTAGCCACGAGCATAATCCTGAACACAGGAGGGTATACTTACTTTAATTCCAAAGTGGCCGGCAATGTATTTCAAAACATGGCGGCGCTATGCCGGAATCAGTCTATCGCTCTTAAACTTGCCTACAGAACCTTAAAACCATATAAAATTGTATTGACCTTAAACCATATCAAATTGTGTTGACTTGTGCAATGATACCTAAAGTGTCATAAACCTTTAGATTCCTCGCACCGTCTGGAACAACCGTCGTATGCTAAGCGCTTACACGGGCACCGGCGCTGTATTTGTCGTAGTCGCCAACCCTATCGATAGAGGTATAGTCAACGAGACCAGTTACTCCGTTTATGTCCCTGCCACAACCTATGGGTGCTGGCCGCTGCTGGCTGACTGTGAATTATTGGGTAACTATGAACTTACGTCGATAAAAGAATCTTTATAGTCTTAAATACAAAAAAAATTGCTCCATTTATTGTTCTATTCACATAAAAACAGCTCAGTCAGTTTTAATTTAAGCTTTCCAGTGCTATTTGTAGTGTGTATTATGTATTTTTCATTCCTAAAATAAATATAATAATCATCATCAGCCTATGTTAGTCCACTGTTGGACATAGGCCTCCCCTAATGAGCGCCATAGCGCCCTGTCTTCGGCTTGTCGCATCCAGCATCTGCCAGCAGTCTTTCGCAGATCGTCATCCCACCTGGTCGGAGGGCGTCCTACACTACGTTTACCGAGTCGCGGTCTCCACTCAAGAACACGTTTACCCCAGCGGTTATCGGTTCTTCGCGAAATATGGCCGGCCCACTGCCACTTCATTTGGCTAATTCTCTGAGCTATGTCGATGACTTTAGTTCTCTGTCGGATGTATTCGTTACGAATCCTATCCTTCAGAGAAACTCCGAGCATAGCTCTTTCCATAGCGCGCTGAGCGACTTTGAACTGGTGGACCAACCCTATCGTGAGTGTCCACGTCTCAGCTCCGTAGGTCATGACTGGTAGGACGCACTGATTAAAAACTTTCGTTTTCAAACATTGCGGTATGGATGACGAGAAGACTCGACGTAGTTTTCCGAACGCTGCCCAGCCTAGCTGGATCCTCCTCTTGGCTTCCTTCTCGAAATTGTTTTTACCCAACTGCAAAATCTGCCCGAGGTAAGTGTACTCAGAAACAATTTCGAGAAGGTGGCCATGTACGATCACCGGTCTTGGATCAATGTGGGCATTGATCATGACTTTGGTTTTATCCAAATTCATGCCAAGACCGATACATCGGGAGGCTGAAGCTAGACTGTCCAGCATCCGGTTCAGCTCCTCTAGCGACTCCGCCATTAAGACTATGTCATCAGCGAATCGCAGGTGTGAGATGTAGTCGCCGTTTATGTTGATGCCCTTGTCTTTCCAGTCCAGCGTCTTAAACATATCTTCCAACGCGCTCGTGAACAGTTTCGGGGATATGACATCCCCCTGCCTCACTCCTCTGCGCAGTTGGATCGGTTTAGTCTGCTGGTCCTGTACTCGGACACTCATCGTAGCGGCTTCGTAGAGACATCTCAGCACCTCGATATAACGATAGTCTACTTGGCATCGCTGTAAGGATTGTAGAACAGCCCAGGTTTCAACGGAGTCAAAGGCCTTCTCATAGTCCACAAAAGCTAGACACAGGGGCTGATTATACTCTTCGGACTTCTGTATAATCTGCCTCACTGTGTGAATGTGGTCTATGGTACCATATCCTCCGCGAAACCCAGCCTGCTCCGGTGGCTGAAACTCGTCGAGTCTCCTGGCGAGACGGTTCGATATAACTCGTGAGAAAAGCTTATAGACGTGACTTAGGAGCGAGATGGGTCTATAATTTTTAAGAAGGGTTTTATCTCCCTTCTTAAAAAAGAGCACCACCAAACTCCCACTCCACGCCTTTGGAGTTCTCCCACTGTGAAGGACGGCGTTGAAGAGGCTCTGTAACTCCTGTATAACAGGGTATCCTCCAGCTTTCAAAAGCTCTGATGTTATTCCGTCCTCACCGGGGGCTTTTCCATTTTTAAGCTGCCTCAGAGCTAACACGATCTCGTCTTGACTGATGTCTGGCAGTTCGTCGGTATAGTGGCGTATCAAGGTGGCTCTAGAATCGTGGTCGTCTCGTTGGGAACGGGGAGCATGTGCAGCGTATAAACGGCCATAAAAGTCCTCTATCTCGGCCGATATCTCCGGCTTCGACAAAACGGTCCTTCCGTCGTGCGTTGAAAGCTTCGTCAGGTGGCTCCTTCCAAGCTGCTGAGTGAATACTTTGGACCCTCGGTTTCGCTCTATCGCCTCTTCAATGAGGCGTGTATTAGAGCTCCGAAGGTCGCGTCGTACCATCTTCGCAATTCGCTTGTTCAGGTCTGACCTCTCTGACGAAGTCGCTTGGGTGGTTTCCCGTCTCTTTGTCATCAGCCCAAGAGTCTCATCCGAGAGTTTGGACTTCTTACCAGTACGCTGCTTTTTGCAAAACTTGAAGCCCTCGTCCCTCAGCGTTTCTACCAGATTGTGTAGGGTCTCGTCAGCGTCATCAGTGGGTTCCAAGGCAGCGAATCTATCCCCGAGAAGCTGCTGAAACTTCTCGGTGCCCGCCATGATTTGGATTGGGTTCGGTCGGAGCGTGGACTTCACCAGACGGTTTCTTTCAAGCTTCAAATTTATATTCAGAGAGCCTCGAAGGAGTCGGTGATCAGATCCGGTATTGAACCTGTTGATCACTGAGACATCTCTGAATATATGCTTGCTATCCGTCATGATGAAGTCGATCTCATTTTTAGTCACAGAATCGGGACTCCGCCATGTCCACTTCCTTTGGGGCTGTTTCTTAAAGAAAGAGTTCATTAAGAACAGCCCCTCTTTCTCAAGGAAGTTGACGAGCATTTGTCCCCTGTGATTTCGAACACCAAAACCATGCGGGCCTATTCGGGATTCGTTGCCAGTCTGAGTTCCCACCTTGCCGTTAAAGTCCCCCATAACAACGTTGAAGTGAGCCTTGGTGGTGTGATGTAAGGCTTTGGATATGTCTTCGTACATATCCTCCACTTCATCATCCGAGTGTGTCGAGGTCGGTGCGTAAACCTGAATGACCTTCAAGCTGTAGCGCTTAGACAGCCGAAGGATCAGGTACGCTACCCTGGTCGACACACTGGAGATTTCTTCGACGTTGTTAGAGAGGGCCTTATTGACGAGGAAACCTACGCCACCCTGGGATGTTTTATCACCCTCACGAAAGTAGAGAAGATGGCCCGAGTCTAGGGTTACGGTGTCCTCCCCCTCTCTACGGACTTCACATAACCCTAGAACATGCCATTTAATGTTCTCTAACTCCACTTCCAACTGCGCTAGATGGTGATCAAGCCTCAGAGTGCGTCCGTTAAACGTTGCCAGGGTCAGTGTGTGTGGGGTGTGGTAGCCTAATGTAGCCCGGTGATTCCTAGCACCCCCTGCCCCGCCGTTACCGTGGCCGCTACCATGGCCAGGAATAGCGAGGCGGCCGGGAACTGGGGGCCATTTTGTGGCGGTTCTTGTCATTTGGGGGTATTGCCCATAATCCCCACGCTGGGCATGCGGGTTGGGGATCGCAGTTTAGTGGAGTAGTTCTGCAGAGGGCGCTGCTGCCCGCCCCCCGGTGTGTTTCCCTTAGTCGCCTCTTACGACACCCACGGGATGAGTTGGGGTGGTGAAATTCTTTATTATGCCGTCACCACACGGCACATATAATAATGAGCATGATAAATTTAAAACTAGTATGGTTTAACGAGAAGCAACATTTTGTGAGAATATCATTGAATATCAAACCACTAGAGGATCATGGAAGTAAACGTCGACATCCCCAAACCACTCACGGGACTTTACACAACTCTCAAATAACATCTGTCTTTACCAGTCCACTGCGGGCTTGCAGGGTACAGTTTTTTCTTGCTGCTGCCCCACCGAGGCGAATTAAGCTGTGCATCTATGGGTGGTGCTATATTATAATCAGCTCGCTCATAAACCCACTTAAATAATCTTCAGATTGTACGGGGATTAAGAACTTGTGTAGTCTGTCAATACTCTATTTCAATGTCGATGACTGCTAGGATGACTACAACTCCAATACAATTAATCTGAAAGATTCCATAACTAGTGTTAATTTTACAGACGACTCACTGTCCCAGTTTGCGTGTGCGTGCTTATTCTTTATTGGAATTTTCATCTGCTTCTATGGACACCGTTTTTTCAAAACGCACACGTTTTTCATCGGGTTTCTGAGCGGATTGCTCGTTACCTACATACTGGTTTCTCTTATTAAGAATGACATGAATACGTCAGGTGAGTGTTTTTTTGTAACTCTAGCTAGCTTGTTCTATTTAAAGTGGGCCTAAGTTATCACCTTGTAATAATCCTTAATGAATTCATATAATCAAGTTCAATGTGTTTTTTATTTTCTTATAGAAATCTACTAAGTTTCTGATAGCTTAATATTGCAACCGAACCTATGAAACCCAAACAATAATATTTTAGATCTCAGGTCTGATAATAGTTGGTGTTTCATATTGGAAGCCCTTGATAAATCTGTCTATAACTAGGAAATTTTATCTATGCAGTTTACTTACAAAACTTGACATTTCAAATACCGTTTCAAATACAGATTTCAATTATTTTATTTCCTTAGGCTTATTAAATAAGCACTTAGACCAGTCCAACCTCTTACAGTAAATTAAATTGCTCATCTCGAATTCATTGTCTCTCCAATTTATCTACTAATGTGTGTATATTATTTTCTTTTAGCAATTCTGAGTATTTCGGTGTTTTCCGGAATGTGTGTCGGTGCAGTTAGAGTTGTTTACTGGTGGTTGTACGGCCTACCAGTGTTCTCTATCATACTGTCATCAGCTGATGTTGGATTCATAATAGCTTCTCTTATATTTTATTCCATCCCAGGTAAGGTTCTTTTGTTTGTGCAAAATGATCAATAAATAAATTGTTGGTTATTATCTTATCGCCGTTTTCGTATAATAAATTCTGTATGGTTTAGGCCGTATTATCTTATTTATTTTTAGGAAAAAAAATTGTTGCTTGGTTTGCGAGTCCAATCATTTTAAATGAGTAATCTCAGTACCTAGTAATTCTCCAGGAAAGTTTCAAAAATCAGTTCTCTTTTTGAGAAAAGCCGTGGGCAGAAACTTAAGAGAAATAGCCTACCTACTGAAAATTTACTAATAGCCACTAAATCATAAAACTAGATGCATATAATAACTTGATATATTTATGATTATCCTTCTTTTTACCGCCCAATACCAATGCTTTCAAAAATAATATGTTTTATAGGAAATTAAATAATATCTCAAAAATTTAGGATTTCGGCGGGACTTGAACCTGCGACTCTCCCTCAGTACGGGAGTGCGCTGACCACTACACCACGAAATCAAGTTGTGTGTGAACTTCGAATTGAAATAGAAAATTTTTGGGATATTATTTAATTTCCTAAAGATTACCTCGAGGGCTTACTCACTATAATAACGAAAATATTTTACTAAAAAAACTATCGTAGTTTGACGAATTCATTATGAATGTAAGCGGGTTAACTACGAACCTATTATATGTTGTAAGAACTCCAACGTTTCATCCCTTAAGGCGCATACAGGAGCGAATGACCTTGAGCAATTTGGGCGGGGCTATGGTTTCGGCCCGCACCCTTCCGCGCGCACCCCGCCGCCGGCGCCGCATAGCCAAGAAAATGAAATAGATTTCGCGCGTAAGCCGCAAAAGATAAATAGAAATCCTTCATGGCCGCGCGGCGCGGCGTGGTAAACCAAGCCGGCTGACACGCGATAATTGCGGGTTCAATTCCCACTGCGGGATATTTTTTTACAAATTGTCTATCTTTATTTATGTCTGTGCTGTTCTTGTGAAGCAAATGTATCTTTGTCTTTAAAATTCTGCAAGTATTTGTTCTTGGTCTGAGAACAGAACTCGGTACTTTAGGTAAGTAATAAGTATGTATGTATGTTACCGCCTTACCGCCTCTTGTTACTACCCGCGCGGCGCGGGGCGTTCGCGTTGTAGGTAATTTCCTTCTAAACTAGCCTATATTCCAATCATTCGAAAGTTTTATGCAAATCAGTTTAGTAGTTAGGTACATGGTAACAAACATTCATACAAGCTTCTCTAATTTTCAATGTTTGTAGGATATCAATGATAGGTAGGTTATACGGGTGGAATAATTTGAAACAATAAATCTCTGAGCTGAAGGAAAGAGGTCATAATGGACCAAGAGAAAAAAATTACCATTACATGGTATTTACATATAGGTTTTTACACCTATTCAAAGAAATGATGCCAGAAATCGGATGTAAAGATTTGATAAAACAGTAAATTTCTAAGCAAGAGGAGAAAGGGCATCCTGGACCAAGAGACAAATTTACTTTTATATAGTAGATTTTTTTCCTTTTATTTTCTTTCTGCTGTTTTTTAGGGGTTTGAAACCGAGGTCAAAACCCTAAAAACCAGCAAATGAACGACAATGTAAGTAAATACTCCTTAGACCTACCCATTTATTTGTTTTATTACTAATCTTACATTATTATTTATTTATAGGTTTACAGTGACCGGACAAAAATGTTTTGCTACAGGTAAAACATCCATTACGCTTAGGTAGGTAGCTAATATTAGGTAGGTAGCTATGATGTATTATGCGACGAAATAAAATATGTACGTACGTATGGCGTTCTTCCTAACGCGGTTCATGATCGTCTTCAGAATTCTAGTATAGCTGCAAGTTCTATGACTCTCCGAAGTGAAGCACTAGGTAGGTACACCCCCACCTTACTTACTGTTATGAAATGGGAATGGGATTCAAAATGTAAAGGAGACTGGGTAAAAATGGTACATAGCCTTTTTTCATCTCCTAGAGCTCGGATATTTTTAAACTTACGCGATCTGAACTCATAATTATTATTACTATTTTAACGGGTAGGTATTTATCGTGTTTTTACGGGTATTTTTTATTTACGAGTATTTTTTACGGGTTTTCTTCGCGACGGCCACCCTTTGTACTTGTACATAATTATCTAGAATTCTAGATAAACAAGTACGACAATTGCAAGTGTAACTCGCGCGCCGAGGGTTTTGAACTTTTGTCGTTTAGGTTGTTACGTTTATTGACGACCTCTTGGCGCGGTGGGCTTACAACGCAGGAGGTTGCGGTTACTACAGAGATTAGTGGGTAGGTAAGTGCGTTGGTACCAACGCACTTATTTTATTTTTATTTTTTTTATGTTTTTCCTGTAAAATATAGATTTACAATGTGTCTGGTCACCGGTGTCGGAGACTTTGGGGGGGGGGGGGGGGGGGGGGGGGGAAACGGTAAATTTTATCGAAAAATCACTATTCCTATCTTTTTCTACCTCCATTGCAAAATGGCAGTCATTTTGTTTTCTTTTGCCTCGAAGCACGGGTGCTTGTACTGATTTAGCTATAGCTACCCATGTAGAGGTCCTAGGAAGACGATAGAGGGCTCATTTGATAGCCAATAATGTGGACAATAAAGCAATGATAACATTATTTCCATTTCCATTGTATAGTAGAGGAGGAAAAAAGAATTTACAAAACAAAAAAAAAAAATTTTTTTAAAAATATTTTTTGAATAAACTTCTAAACTATCTTACTTATACCTAAGATACAAGACTTATTTTGAAGCACACAGTATTTACTATCGTTCAAAAACAAAAAATATGTAGCTTGACAGTTTGGATTCTATGAAAAAGCTAATAATTCAAAAATTTTTTTTCAAAAAATCTTTTTTTAGGTTTCATAAATTCTTTTTTCCTCTATTATAAAATGAAAATTGAAACAATGTTATCGTTGCTTTATTGTCCACATCATTGTCTATCAAATAAGCCCTCTATCGTCTTCCTAGGACCTCTACATGGGTTGCTATAGCTAAATCAGTATAAGCACCCGTGCTTCGAGGCAAAAGAAAACAAAATGGCTGCCATTTTGTCATGGAGGTAGAAAAAAAAATAGGAATAGTGATTTGTCGATAAAATTTACCGTATTTCACCCCCCCCCCCCCCCAAAGTCTCCGACACCGGTGACCAGACACATTGTAAATCTATATTTTACAGGAAAAACATAAAAAAAAATAAAAAAAGAATAAGTGCGTTGGTACCAACGCACTTACCTACCCACTAATCTCTGTAGTAACCGCAACCTCCTGCGTTGTAAGCCCACCGCGCCAAGAGGTCGTCAATAAACGTAACAACCTAAACGACAAAAGTTCAAAACCCTCGGCGCGCGAGTTACACTCGCAATTGTCGTACTTGTTTATCTAGAATTCTAGATAATTATGTACAAGTACAAAGGGTGGCCGTCGCGAAGAAAACCCGTAAAAAATACTCGTAAATAAAAAATACCCGTAAAAACACGATAAATACCTACCCGTTAAAATAGTAATAATAATTATGAGTTCAGATCGCGTAAGTTTAAAAATATCCGAGCTCTAGGAGATGAAAAAAGGCTATGTACCATTTTTACCCAGTCTCCTTTACATTTTGAATCCCATTCCCATTTCATAACAGTAAGTAAGGTGGGGGTGTACCTACCTAGTGCTTCACTTCGGAGAGTCATACTTACTTGTTACTTGTTACTTGTTACTGGACTGGTTTCCGCAACTAGGCCACAGATGGGCCCTTTTTGCGTGACGGGTGGGGTCTGCTAATTTAACCACCCGATATCCTCTAGGAAAGCCAGCAGCTCGCTGACGCCGGTGCATGCCTCCCTAGATGTTCTCGGTCTCCCGAGGTATTGCAATCTTTGAGAAGCTACGCTATCGCACTCTACAAGCACATGCGCCGCCGTCTCCTCAGCATTCATGCACCCTCTGCATAGAGGGCTGTCCGTGATACCCAATTTAAAGAGATGTTTATTAAGCATGCAGTGTCCTGTGATCACACCGACAATTAGCCGGAGTTTATCACGCTTCAGATTAAGGAGTTTGCGGGAGAATCTCGGGTTTAAAACCGGGAAGGCCTCCTTTGACTGCCTACAATCCGTAATACTTGCCCAGTACTCTTGATGTTGTTTAGCAGTATGTTGACGGATCCATGAGCGGACTTGGCTAAATGGTAGGGGAATTATTGGCTCGGGTCCTGTTGGTTGCCACTCTGAGCCTCTCCTCGCCAGTGCATCAGCTTCGTCATTACCTCTGGATCCGCTATGACCTTTGATCCATTGCAGTGTGACTCTATTGGACTTACTTACCTGTTCCAGCAGGTGGTGGCACTGTATGGTAAGTCCTGAGTTGTGTTCTCTCTTGTTCAGGGCCTGTAGTACCGCGGCGCTGTCCGAGAGGATCCTGATGTTTTGATCAGTGATCTTCCTTCTCAGCACTGCATTCATGGCCTGGATAATACCTACACATTCCGCCTGGAAGATGGAGTTGTGGGCACCCAGCGCTGTTGTTTTGTGGATGTTGAGGTCTTCCGAGAACGTTCCTACCCCGGTGCCTGTTTTCATTTTAGAGCCATCTGTGTATATTCTTACCTCGTGTATATTTGAGCTATCACTTGGCTCTTCGTACATTTGTACAGTGAAGCTTTTTGAGTGTATGTGTTTTTTCGGTACCCTATCGTAGATCGAGAGTAACATAGGGTTACTCCTTGCGTATTCGTCTATGATAGTGGTGTGTAGTGCTCTAGTGTCGTGTACCCATAAATGTATAGCCCAGAGTCTATAGGCAGCTGCGGCTGCCTCTTGCTGCACATGTAAGTGCAGTGGCGTAAGGCCTAACAGGGCTTCGAGTGCTGCCGTGGGAGCGGTTCTCATACACCCTGTTGTCGCTACGCAGGCCAGTCTCTGTAGCTTTTGTAGTTTGTTTATGGTTGTGGTTTGATTTGTTCTTGTCCACCATACAAGGGCACCGTATGTCAGTGATGGTCTGATAACGGTGTTGTAGAGCCATAGGGTAATCTTTGGGCCGAGACCCCATGTTCTCCCTAGCATTCGGCGACACTGCCAGAATGAAATGGTGGCTTTCTTTGTCTTGTTTTCTAGATGTGTGGCCCAGTTTAGTTTGCTGTCGAGTGTTATACCTAAGTATTTAACTGAATCCGAAAGTGTGAGTTGCGTATCGAACAGGAAAGGGAGACTGTAGTTCCCTAGTTTACGCTTGTTGGTGAACATTACTAGCTCTGTTTTGGTCGGATTCACGGTTAATCCGTAGTCCGTACACCATGTTTCGACGACTTTTAGTGCGTTGTTCATAATGTTACACGCCACGCTGGCAAAGTGACCCGATATGAGTATTGCCAGATCGTCCGCGTAGCCTATTGTATAGAAGCGTTGCTCATTAAGCTTGGTGATTAGATCATTTGCTACAAGGTTCCACAGGAGTGGTGACAAGACGCCGCCCTGGGGACAACCTTTTGACACCACTCCTCGGGTTCCCCCGTATACGTCAACCCGCACTGCTCTTAGTTTGAGCATGTTAATGATCCAATCTACCAGTGTCGCCTCTACACCATGTTTCTGTAGGGCAGTATTGATGCTGTTGAAATTTGTTTTGTCGAAAGCCCCTTCTATGTCAATGAAGGCTGCCAGACATAAGGTTTTGTTAGAGATGTCTAGTTCTAATCTGCTAACAACTGCATGTAGTGCAGATTCTGTTGATTTACCCGAACTGTAGGCGTGTTGATGTGTGTGTAGTGGATTTAATGTCAGTATGTTATCCCTAATGTGTCGGTCACATAGCCTCTCTACGGTCTTAAGGAGAAAAGAGGTGAGACTGATCGGCCTATAGGACTTTGCTTCAGTATAGTCGCTTTTACCTGGTTTGGGTATGAAGAGGACTCTAACCTCCCTCCACATGAGCGGTACGTAGCGGAAGGCCAAGCAGGCTCTGAAAATAGTCGTCAGCGCCCCGCCTATGTGTGGTGTACCCCAACTTAGTAGGGCAGGAAATATTCCATCCATGCCCGGCGACTTGTAAAGTTTGAATGTTTGAATGGCCCAGTTTACCTTATCTTCGGTGACCACTGAGCATGCTACTTCCCAGTCAGACGCTGACGGTGTGATTGGACTGGCGTTTTGCCACTGTGTTACACCGTCTATGAGGCACCCTGGGAAATGTGTTTGTAATAGAAGTTCGTGTGTTTCTGTTGTCGTTTTTGTATATGTGTTGTCAGACTTTTTAAGTGAACCGATCTCGCGGTTTGGTTCTGATGCTAAGATTTTTCTGATTCTGTTCGCTTCTGAGTTAGACTCTATGTTGGTGCAAAAGTTTTTCCATTTTAGACGACTCCTACGCCGTATTTGTTTTTTATATTCGGCCTGGGCCTTCTTGTAGGCATCCCAGTCGGAGTCGTCGAAAGTGTTCATAGCTCTATTGAAAGTCTTACGTACCTTACTCTTGAGCTCCTCCAGTCGTCGCGACCAGCCCTGCTTACCTGTATCGGTTTCCCTGATAACGTTGAGAGGGCAGGCTGCTTCGAAACTCTTTGTAAGGCTGAGCGTTATGTGTTGTACCGCTGCTTCTATCTCTGCAGTGCTGTTTAGTTTTGTTTCCGGTATTCCTCCACCTAGGTTCTGTTGCAGAGAGTTTGTAAACAGTACCTTATTTGTTTTGCGCGGGTTGCGCATGGGTGTTGGGATTGTTTTGTTTAACGTCAGTTCAAATCTGATCCACCTGTGGTCGGAAGAGGAGGTCTCATCTGATACCCTCCAGTTACGCACACAGTCAGAGCAGTTGTCAGTTACCAGAGTCAGGTCAATGATGGTGCGGCATCGCTTCGTCACGAAGGTTGGTTCTGCGCCCCTGTTTGCTACGGAGAGGTTGGTTGTAAAGAGAAAGTTTACCAGATCTTCTCCTCTGCTGTTTGCCACGGGCATGCCCCAAATGGGATGATGCGCGTTTGTGTCTGTTGAAATTATCAGTTTACTGTTATTTAGGTAGCATTGTCTCACCAGATCCTTAGTGCCTTTTGGGGGCACGGGCTCGTCGCCGGGCATGTAGGCTGATGTGAGCACTACATCGTCTGTCTCCTCTCCGAAAATGCCCTGAAGCCTGACGGTCGTCAGGTCTCTGGAACAGAACTCGGTTATGGGGGTAGCTGTCAAGTTGCGTGGTACAAAGATGCACGCACGCGGGTTATTGCAAGTGTTGTCGTATATAAGTTTACCTTTTAGGTTGTTGAGACCACACACACGTCCAGCCCTGATCCACGGCTCCTGAATCAGGGCTATGGTCTCGCTGCTCGTGTCCTCCAGCACTCTCCGCAGGTTAGCCGTGGCAGTGAGGCTGTGCTGGAGGTTTGCTTGGACGATGTTATAAGTGGAGGGGTTTTGGGTCGCCATCATTTTGGTTTCCCTTCTCCTCCTTCTTCTCCACCACGTCGTCCTCGTCCGAGGCCAGCGCCAGGTCCTCACTCATCTCCTCACACAGCGCCTCCATCGATGTTGAGCTCGACGGTTTGGGCGATGAGTGTGGGGGAGGTGGTGGTACCAGAGAGTCGGACGTTGCTGT
The DNA here is from genome assembly GCA_963931895.1 of Eupithecia pulchellata. NCBI lineage: Eukaryota > Metazoa > Arthropoda > Insecta > Lepidoptera > Geometridae > Eupithecia > Eupithecia pulchellata. Next base: position 5,193,023 of record OZ007534.1, on the reverse strand, counting down.
GTTGCTGGGACCGGGCTCAGGTTCTGTTCTCGTCGGCAGTGTTTTGGATTGCTCGGTCGGGGGTTCATCCTGGAGCTTCCCCTCCACCCCGAAGAAGCGTACGTAAACGCTTCCTAGGCCGTACGCCAGCCGACGGTCATTCTCCATGATGTCAGGGATAAGTGCCTCTGGGATCCCTAACGTCACGAAGAGTATGTCCTCTGCCAGTCGCTGGTGAGTGTAGAGGGTCCACTGATGAACCTGCGCCCATCTGTTTTGCTTTCCCAGTATGAGGCTAGTGTCTTCGAGGGAGTACGTGCATTCAGGGAAGAAGATAGCTGCACGTACTTTTTTAGTCAATTCGCTCTGCTTGACAACCACCAGATTTGGGCAAGCTGCACTCGGTAGCTGTTGGATGGCGTTTTTTAGCCACTCCACTGAAGGCACATCCATGCACCACAGCTTCAGGGCCCCGTCTGTGAAGATGGGTTTACCCTGGAAGCGGGGGGCGAAGGTGATGTCGGGATTCCTCATCTCATCCCGGAGCCGATCATTGAGGTACTTCTTCAGTACAGTGGCTTGCTCTTCTGTCAGTTGGTGGTTGTCGTTCTTCGTCACCGCCACGCTGAGGTAGCTTTGCGCCATTTCAGCATAGCTGGCAGCGGGAGCACGAATAGAGCTGTCAAGCTTTTGCTTCTTGTGTTCCCCTCTCGGGGACACAGTATCATCCAGTCGCGTCCTCTTGCCTGGCTCCACTTGGATCGAGGCCTGAGCCGGGATCGGAGCCGCGGCAGGGGCCTGTGCGGATCGAGTGATCGCAATGGCTGCACGTTTCTGGCGATTGAAGCGATTGCTGTCCCTAGTCTTCTTTTCCTTGCCTCTGCCAACATCAGACCCGGAAGCCTCTACGAGCAAGGTCGTAGGATTCGCCGGCGGGGCTTGCGGCTTGGAGGAAGACGCATACTTTGCATTTTGCCGTTGCTTGTAATAAAGGCTGGGACTGTCAGCATTATGAACCGTGGCTTCAGAGCCTGAAGCCGCCTGTCGTTCTTGCCACTGTCTCAGCCTCCTCAGCTTCCGTTTGGCATTCTTACCTATTGGGGCGTTAGCCCCATCATAGGCTCGAGTAGTGGTATTCGAGGTTCCAGCCACTGGCCTTGCCTCTTTCCCTGCCTTGTTCGGATTTTTGGCCTTGGATCTGACGATCTTCCAGCCAGCAGTACTACCCTCCGCAACCTTTATGGCTGCGAAGGCTTCTACTGCCTCCTCTGCTGAGGGCGCAAAGTGGTCACTTTTCTTTTCATTCTGCATATTAATTTGATTTAGTTTTCATCATCCCGGTCCCCACCCACCACGGAGTCCAACCAGGGGGGTGTAATAGATATATACACCAGGGTTGCCGGTCCGATATAGAACGGGTGATCGAGTTGCCCACGAGCCTCAACGGCACCACTATACTCGGCGTTGACCAACACCGTCGAGCTAAAGCGTGCACCGCCGGCTGCAGACCCCATCGACCCCCCCCTCTCACCGGCGGTGGCTGAAGGCCGACCGCCCTGCTGAGTAGTCACGATTGGTTAGAACGTGACCTCCCGTTTTCGGAGGAAATTCACGCCAAAGAGGAGTGTTGCGGAAGAGACATCTGTCCGCTCAGCCACCAGGACAGTTGCATCCCCCCTTGCGGGCCCCCTACGCGCAGCAGCAAAAGCGTAGGTGGTCTTCCCCCCGCCTCTCATCACTCTCTTAGGGGATGGCAGGCCCACGAAGCTAGACCACCTAGCCTCGTAGCGGAATAGGTTTAGGATGGGATGGGATTTTAGTGAGGGGTAGGTATTTCATTGTCATTTCTATCTACCTTCTGTTCCTTTTGATGATAGACCCGCCGGGACATGACGTCAGCATCTCCGGCAGTGTTCGTCTGGTGGTTTTGGTTACGTCTATTTCTTATGGAATTAGACCAATAGCAGGGGACAACCACGTGAAGGATGCCCCACCAGGCTTGCCCCAGGGATCGGCGACTGTTGCGCTACTCTCCCCTGGGGCCGTTCGCACCTTACATTACTTGAAGAGTCTTGTAAGGTAGGTCTGTATCTATACTATGCAAGCGGCTGATCTAGGTGACTAGGTAAGCAAAGCAAGCTAGGCAGTGCAACTATTAAAGCATGGACACAGCCCCCCCCCTCGGAGAGTCATAGAACTTGCAGCTATACTAGAATTCTGAAGACGATCATGAACCGCGTTAGGAAGAACGCCATACGTACGTACATATTTTATTTCGTCGCATAATACATCATAGCTACCTACCTAATATTAGCTACCTACCTAAGCGTAATGGATGTTTTACCTGTAGCAAAACATTTTTGTCCGGTCACTGTAAACCTATAAATAAATAATAATGTAAGATTAGTAATAAAACAAATAAATGGGTAGGTCTAAGGAGTATTTACTTACATTGTCGTTCATTTGTTCCTCCCTAGTTTAGTACCTACCCGATCTCCTAAAATAAATATACAAATATGTAAAATCTACATAAGATTGCTAATAGGTAGTTACAATAGCATAAATTTTCTAAAATAACGAGCTTTCAGAGCTCTGGCTTTCTTCAGCTTACTGATCTTCGGAATTTTCAATATTTTACAAACTGTCTTACACCAAATAAAGCGTCCATGCGCGGATAACTTTGAACAATAAATAAAGCGTCTATGTGCATCAATATAGCATTATAGTAAAAAAGCAAAAGTACGCCTCGCGCTCACCTAGAGCGCGAGGCAGACGAACACAACCTCCCCGTACGACAGTCAGGGTTTCACTGCCGCCCGTCGCCCGCGCAGACTACCTTCAAAGGTTACCGCCCACTAATCATACGCAAAAATTTAAAATAATGATTTTCTATGTGAAAAACCGTCGTATCACAAAATCATACGTTCAGTTTGAAGATAAAGTCTTTGCCGACATGATGGTGAAAAAAAAAGTATAAAATTCTAAGTAGTTTAGAAGTAGATACACTTTTTCAGTCAGAAACAGCTCCACTTTGTGATTTTTTTTCACCAGGTAAACGAGCACGTAGAACATTTTTGTACGTTCACTTTACAGATAAAAGGTCAATGTATAACATATATTTTTTTCAGCCCATAAAATTGATTACTCTAGGAGGAGAAAGCCTCCAAAGAGGAGCAATCAGCTACTGTATGCGCCTTAACGAGGGACTTCATCAGGGTGAGTGCGGCTCACGTCGCGCCCGTATCTATGCGCTCACTCTGTTGGTGTTCTTACAACATAATAATAGGTTCGTAGGTAACCCGCTTACATTCATAATGAACGAAAATATGTTCTATAAACACAATATTGTTTCAGATGACTGGAGCGTACCGTTTTACCGCGATCTCGATATAACTTTCTGGTCCCTCTTTATTTTAACAATTGTATTGATCACAATTGTCCTTGTATTGACCAGCGATGTTTCTAATTTTATCTGCTGCGCTATTATAGGCGCGTACGCAATTATTCTCCCTATTGATTACTACCTCAATACGCATTTGAAGTATATATTGATTTATATAATTCGACGTGCAACTGTTGACGGTTTTTATAAGGCTGTGAAGATGACGACCTATCAATGGAAAGGTGAGAGAACAAAGTATTTTATATTGTATTTGTTCAAATCCATACTCACTTATCTTTCATACATTAACAGAACCCAATTTTTTTATTTTATCAAATTAAGTAAGAAGTAAAACAGTCAATTGTACAACATCTAGAAGTAATTCGTAGAAAACTTCCGAACTATAATATCTGGAGATTGAACTGACATTTTTGCCGCGGTGGGAATCGAATCCGCAACCTCCTCCTTGCAGTCGTAATAAGTAATTAATTCTTAATCATTATCATAATTTTTTTTCAACAATTACTTTTCCATTTCTATGATCTCGGGCCAAAAAGTGACACTTTAGGAGGTATGCGTGGGGTTACCAACACCGCAGAGGTCCTATATGAGAATTATTTTAAACGGGTTTATTATTATTATTAAACTGAAAACAATATAATCAGTGAACTCTTACCCACAATTAAATTCCCTTATAAAACAGTTGATGTAGTTTTTATTTATTTACGGTTCAGAAACTTATCGACATTCTTAACCCCACGAACCACACAACAGAGGTCCATTATGAGAGTTAATTTTAAACGGGTTTATTATTATTGTTAAACTGAAAATAATATAATCAGTGAACTTTTACCCACAATTGAATTCCCTTTTAAACTGTCAATGTACTTTCTATTTATCTACTACGGTTGATAAACTTTATCGACATTCATAAAATCCTACGTAAAAAACGTACATATTTCAACGACGTAAATAAACCTCTTCCAGACGACATGCTAATCACCATCTGGATATGCCTGGCGATAGGCGGGCTGGTGTTCCAAAAGCATCAGAACCGGGGTCGTCCGCCCTTCCCGCCGCCGCCCAGAAGCGTTAGGGCGGTTCCGGAGGTTCCGGCTTCCATAGCTGGGCCTAGCGGCCGGTACGTATATCTATATCTATACTAATATTATGAAGAGGAAATTGTTTGTTTGTTTGAATTGAATAGGCTCCGAAACTACTGGACCGACTTGAAAAATTCACCATTAAAATCCTAAATTTTCCGTGATGAACATAGGCAATATAGAACATTTTCAAGAGATCCACCTGAAAAAATCAATTTTTCTTAAAGACCCGTCCGAAGCTGGGGCAGACTGCTAGTTTATTTATAAGTTCCACTAGTATTCTAGAATGGAGACCATAATTGGCAAACGTAGTGTAGGACGCTTCAGCCAGGGGAGATACCGGCCTGGGAAAGACAGATGCTATATGCGACGAGATGAAGACAGGGCGCTAAAGCTTTCTTAGGGAAGGCTGTCCAGCTATAGGCTGATGATGATGCGATATGTCAACAACTCAAAGAACTAGCTAGCATCCTAAAGTGGCAATATACCGACCTTGTCTCTTGAAGAACTGATGATAACAGTTGGTGGGTGTTCTGAGTGCCGCCCGTGACTCTGTATGAAGCTCTTGATTCAGGGGGATGACGATATGAAAGACTGCAAGCTAGAGATTCTTGGGAGGTATTTTTTGGGGGTTTTAAAGATTTTAAGCTTCTAAAAGGCCTTTTAGAATCTCCCAAATATTTTGGGGAATTTTCTAGAATGCTTCATTCTACATATTAACATTTATTGTAAAACAGATTGACATATTTTATGTTAAATAGTCTACCCCCATTTTGCTCTGCAAAATACTTACCATTAAAATAGAGGTTATAGGTAGAAAAAAGTCTTAAAACTAAAGTATTAAAGTAAAGTTTATAGTACCTAAAAACTGTCTTGATCTACCCAAGTCGCCTTTGAGTTTATTGACCATCTAAGATTTTTGTTATCATAGTGCGTAAGTCCTCGCATTCGAGGTAATCTCTAGGTAATTAAATATTTATCGCAAAATTTTTCGATTTCGGCGGGATTCGAACCCGAGGGACGGCCGCGGGTTCTAGTCACACCGAATTCGAAAATTTTTAGGATAAATATGTAGTTTAGTTAGTGTTCATCTACCTTTAACCCTATTTAGTATATAAATGTTTTCCTTGGTATTATTATTTTTCTGGCGGGCACAATGCAAAGGTTGCCTGGAAGAGAGCGCTTCTAAGCAATAAGGCCGCCCATTGTATTGTCTTGTGTAATGTCTTTTGTTATGTTCAATTTCTGGTGTACAACAAAGCATTTTTGAATTGAATTTAATTGAATGCACGTAAGACTCCATAAATTAATAATAATATGTCTATGTCCAGCAGTGCACTAACATAGGCTGATGATGATGATGATGATGATGAAGACTCCATAAGACTTATATATAGTATGCCATCGATATAAAATATAAATTTGTGCTTACAGTGACTTGGACAGCGACAGTTTACCTTATCGCTTCAGCGAGAGAACACCGTTGTTGTCGTGAAAACTTCAGCCCCAACCGAGGACAACAAGTCAGACTAATTATTTGTTACTTTAGTTATAACAAGAAAATGATTTATGTTAGGCACTACCGAAAAATCATAAAATATCGAAGTATAAAAATCGGTAAAATCTAGCTTTTAAGATAATAATTCTGTCAATCAATGCCCCGAATATCGATCTAGTAATTCTTATGAACAGTACCTTATAGTAACGTAGGTAATCCTTATGTAATTTTATAGTTAGAAATCGTTATTTATTTCAGAATCTGTGAAAGCTACCACCTTCATATTTAGGTAAATGATAATTTGAACTTTTATCTTGGATTCCGTCTTTTCAAAAACACGATTGGTGAAAATTTTCTCGATACTTTTATTTTTTGAAAAATACATGTTTTGCACACATTTTGCTATTTATCTCAGGAACCACCTCATTTTTTTGTTGGATTTTTGTTTTGTCAAGAAACGTAGTAGAATATCTTCGTTTTCGTCTTTTTAATTTTTCTATTAGTTGTGTAAATAACTTGTAATTAGGCATAACAGTTTTGGCGGAGCAAAATACGGAGCACGTCTATCGCTCTGTGCTTCTCACTCATACGAAAATCATATCTTGTCATCCTGCTCGAAATTTGAATTTTGGCTGAGGTATGGCACGCTCTTAAGTCCCTTATTGGGGTTTTCCCCTGTACTGCGCTGATTTGCAATTATGGGCTGCGCAGTTTAGTTTTTGATGCAAATTTTTATTTGAAACTAAGTTGTACTTATCTGATGAATGCAGATTAGACTTAAACTTAAATAACTCCTGAAGTTCGATGAAGTTCATCATATCCATTAATATAACAAAACCAAAAATCTTTACGCCATGAGAAACACTTGAACCAAAGTGTTGTCAAAACCAAAGTGATTAATTTTTTTAGGTCTTGCACGTTTATTTTTAATTTTAAAAAAGTTATTTTTACTTTTTTGTATAAAACCTATAGTTAGTTCCTAATTAGTACTTATGCCAAAGTTTATAAAAAGGCTGATTTTCTACTACTAAATGGTGTAGCACCGCACAATGTTCTCAAAAATCAACCAAAGAAGCAATTGCCATGACAATCGTTTTCTACCATCATACCGTTTCACCAAACGTCTTCCTCTAATAAATCCACCCTTATCTTATTGGAAATTTTACCATAACAGTTCTCGTTGAAATATAATTAATATTTCGCCATTTTTATAGCATTTTAGGTTGTACTTAGACAGACTGAGGCCACCCACCCAATGTTCGCGACATTGCCGGAAGTTTTGTATAGCTTGGCATACGATAAGTGTGTCTAAGCCATAATCGTTCCATACACGTTCAAGCGTATATCATAATGCGTCGCGGACCTTACGTGGCGTGGACGCAGTCTGTTTCAAAGTTTTATTTTCCTCTACCCATTCTGTATCTTCTATTAGTATTATTTGAAGTCAAAATTTAATTTTTCATCTATTTTTTCTATACTATTTCGTAAAAAAAAACATCATCCATCAATGCTGGGTTTTCTATGCAGTGTTCGTTTGGCGGCACTTAATTTAATTTGTTCCTATTTAAGTACCTAGTAGTGTATTCACACACGTTTTAAATGCCTACCACACATTCCCTGTAAAATTGTGTGATGTTAAATTAGTTATATATAATAAAAATGGTGCTTAAAAATCTTTTTGTAATATTAGGATGCAACCTTAAGATTTATTACTCTGGTGCTTGATACATGGTAATTTTCGTTAATAACATTAAATTAAGTTAATAAAAACCCATTAAACTTAGTACACTAAGTGCTTCATAAATATAAGCTTGAAATAGACTTTATACTTAAATAAATATTTAGCTCGATAAATGCTAAAATAAGACTGCATACGGTGTTTATGAATTGATAATGTATCTTCCAATTTTTGTAATAAAATTTTTAAATAAAGGAATTTTCTTTTTTTTGGAAATTGTTAATAAATTAGCTGATAAGACCTCTTTGGTAAATAATTATTGCTTATATAGGTTATAAAAAAAAATATTCAAATTCGATACCTGTGTTTAGATAGATACTATAAGTCTTACTTCATTGCTTGAAGGACATCTTTGCAAAATGATGTGAATATGAGAATCTTTGATTCTCTTTGAATTTTGAATCCAAATTGTATTAACACAAAATGTAAAGAATTTATTTCTGAATGTGCTAAAACTTTGGGTAAATCTAATATTTAACCACTATAATTAGCTTACATCCAGATAAAGCTAAACAAAATAAAACGTCCGAATCGAAGGGGACAGAAAGACAATCTAAGCCAATTTATATCCGTCGCTAAACCGCCATTGTTGCCTGATGTCGGCAGGGGGCGCCAATGAAATCCAACACAATCCAGACAGCATATAGATGACTGACATTACTATATATTAAATAGATACCTACACATATTTTTATTATTCAATTAAACTTACAATATTTTTTGATGATTTGACATATGTATATTACCTTGACTAGGAAAACATCATCATTATCAGGGCATAGGTCTTGGCATGTGTATATTAACTAGTTCTATTTAAGGCCTAGTCCTCAGATATGTGAATATTAAAAGTAACTAATTACTTTACTATTAACTTATCAACGAAGAGTATGAGTCTTATAAAGAAAATAGGAATATATGACTTACCATTTTTCCGAAGTTCGGTTGCAGCCGCGTTCGTTAAAAACACCCTCAAATAACACTAAGCTTGCTCTCATCCAAGCTCTATCTTTATAATGCCAACAATACGACACATTTAATCCCAGCCTATTGTGCACACACCCCTAGCCAAATATAGGGGAGCAGACCATTTAAAATTATTAAGAGTCACTAAAGTAAAACACCGATTCGGTAGTTGTTTTAAATGTAGAATATGAATAAATTATGCTGGCAACACAAATTAAACGACAGAATAATGATTAATGCAATATTTATTAATAAATTTCACTGTAATCTCCTCAATCTATAACTTAATATCGAATAATAATTTACATTACACTTAAAATTCAATCTAACGTACAATTTAACTCCTAAACCGACAATATTGCATTTTTTTATTTATATAATGAAAATATAATATTTATTTTATTGTAATGTACAGTTCTTATTGTTAAATTGTGATAAGTTGTGCCATAAAAGCACCATTTACAAACAGAATTACTATGTTACAAAGTAAAGTAGATAACTGTATACAATTTTGTGATGACAATGTTTTAGGAAAAACATGTAAAACTTGTTTTGAATTACAAATTAATTTCAATATTTTTTTTTTACAGTCCAAGAAATAGTTCTCCGAACATTGTAATTTAGAACATGTCAACACAATACAGCATATATGGTATAATTGCACAAATTGATATCGCAATAATACAAATATGATTATTCTGTTTGACAATTTGTAAGCGAACACAAGGGTGGCATTCTACAATACAAATGATCGTAACGAAGCCCATTGCCACATTTTTTCCATACAGATTAATATTTTCGCACCCCTATTGCATACATCAAAGGAAAAGAAGGGGTGAATAGTATTGCGCGGGGCAAAACACTCAATTATTACAAAATGTTGGCACAATTTACATTCAAACTGAACTTCCTCTACCCGATAATAGATGGCGTTGGTATTCACAAATGTTCTTACAACTAGTGACCACGCATGAGACATGCTTTATTTACAGGAACCGGAACTAGAGTTTCCACCACCAATTTAAAAAAAAGACACTAAATTGGTACATAAATAACCCAGTTCACAATAAAATCATCAATCTTAAAAATTATCTTTGAACATCATCAGTTGCCTTAACTACAGAAAATTCTTTTGTATAATAGAACCTAAATTATTTAGAGACAGTCACTTCACATAACATTACGACACAGAATTATTGTTGTCCAACTCTCCTGCCAATTCATGTCCGGCGGTCATGTTTATCGCATTCATAGACAAAAGATGAGAGTCATAGCTGTGCGCGTCGCCGCTAGATGGCGCGTCTTGCACACTCGGGTTCTCAGGCATAAGTAAGCGCGGGAACCCGAAAAGCTGCGATCACTGTAGCCTTCCCCAGTAGTTAGACGCGAGATCGGGCCCTTGCGAAGGTATTTGCACAGGCACGCTCACACCCGCCGATATTACACCTATAAAACAAAGAGGGCGTCAGTATTGCACGTTATTAGTCCCTTTGGCTTGAGGGGTGATTCGTTAATCGTTTATTACTTGTAAGATTAAAGTTACGCTATTTGATGTGACAGTTCCTTTGAACTATTTATTTAGTATCTACTTATTAGAAACAAAAAAAAATTACAGAACAACAAATTACAATTACTATGCCTACCTTTACGTAAGATAGATGATATGACTAAACAAAACAGTTGAATTGTTGATATAGGAAAAAATAATAATTCCTTATTCTGAATTTCATCCAAAAGTAGCATGTAGGTCCAATTTGAAAGTTCATTAGGCAACATCCTTTGAGGCGTCAATCTACCAATTTCCCAACAGGGCGATCTCATAGGCCGGTCAATCAATCCACCATGTTAACATCTAACAGGAAAGCTATTATCTGCCGGCTCTTGCGTCTAATAGGGTTCTGATAGCGATCCGTTGACTATCATCATCATCATCAGTCTATATAATAGTCCACTGCTGGACATAGGCCTCCCCTAGTTATATATCAGATCGAGTATCTGCGTATTAAACGAAAGAATTTGTTTAGTATCTATATTTAGTAACAGTGTCTAAGTATGCTGAGGCAGAGGCCATTTTGTGGTTTTCGGGCTTACATTTTTCTTTTGTTTTTAACTGACCATTATAAACTGTGACTATAAGCTGTTAGCAGAAGTAAATTATTTTACTCTTTTTCTAACTTTAAACGTTTTACAGTTTTGATGAATACAACTTATTTTTATTTATTTGATTAATATATTTGTCTTTTAAAAACTTAATAGCAGCTTACAGTTTTAAGAGGGCCTGGAATCTCTAGATTAGGTAGGTTGACTTTATTCAGAAAGCATAAATAGAATGTTTCGCGGTTTTTCTTCGAATTATCTTTTCATTTCAAAATTTTCGTAAGCTGTATTTACTGTCGTACGTTTTAAAACCTAAAAGGTAAACATAAGATTTACTGTCATTATCAATAGTATCGTTAATATAAATTTATAATATATATAAATTTATTATAATTTAATAAAAAAAAATCCGTGATTGTATTATAATGTTTAGTTAAATAACACGGTGTTTATTTGTGACATGTATCTAAATAACTTATCATTATTATATTGAATTCAATTCAATAAATTATTCGCAGACAACAATGGTCCTTAGACAAAATGACAGACGAACAAATATAAATAAATTTAGGATATTAAATATGAACTATTAACTAGTTTCACCCTGTGATAAAGAACGGAGAGCAATCTATATCTATTCTTTGATATTATTATTTATTATTGCTTAACGTGTTATAATTTTTAGGATTTCATCGTACAAAGCGTATTTGATATTCATGCTATCATTTAGCCGTGGAGGCTATTTATTAGCTTTTTGTTACTAGATCTTTGCAACCTATTTTGTATTAATGTAAGATATAGGCTTATTAAGGGTTTATTATATTTGGAATGCCGCCGCCACTATTTCTCACTCTGACTGAAACAACCGTAATGCTATAGAGCATCGGCGTTGGAAACGAGATTGCACCCACAGGCATCTATAGAAAACAACACCCCATAGTATCAGGGATGATGAGGCCCGCTATGAAAGGACTAAATCGCTTATAGGGCTGTTATAGAATGTAAGGTGCCTAAAGGCTGAGCATTTGCTTTTACGATAAAGGCACTCGTTTAAAACAAGTGTTATGTTGGGTTTTGAGTTTGGTGGTGCTGTTTTTGTTTTATATTGTTAATATAACTAACTTAACTTGTATTAGTTTGAATAGAGACAGGTAAAAACAACCATGGAATATCATCTTGTTTGCTCAATTATTTTCTTTTATTATATTTGAAAACAAAATTAACTAATATCGTTTAGTAAACATTATTATAAACCTACTTTAATATGTAAAACATTAAAGTAGCAGCAACAGATTTTGTTTATATCTAAAACTTTGCGTTTTTACTACATAAAAGTTTACCTAATTATGTACTTAATTTTAAAATTAAAACCGCCATATTCATTCGATAAATACAATGGTTGACCGTCAAGCATCCAATTAATTTTTCCAGCCCTGACGTATTATAAATTTATCAAGACCTCATCAGTATAAAATTCCATGAGTTCTATTACTATCCAAGCCTTCCTCACGCGTTACATCATAATTAGGCTGCACAATATCGATATTAGCCCCCACCCTAGCGTGCGGGCTCGCGATAACCCGTCCTGCCACACTCCACGTTTACATTCATTACGCGTTATTATCGCCGCTAAACAGCGCCCGACTCGTTTACCCATTTTACCCAATCGTCTGTGCCTGTTTATGACGCTTTCCGCCTTAAATTGACTATTAAATTTAACAGTTTCTTAGAGTTTTCGATATTATTTTGTAGGCTTGTTTTGTGATCCTTATGTTTTTTCAGTTTTATCTTTACTTTTCGTATCTAAACGTACCTACATAATACGATTCATAACACTTTAACGAATTTCAGGTAGGTATCATGTTTTTTTCCGTTTCGAGTCTTCCTTCTTTTTTCGTGGATTCTGACGATTGTTGGCTTCGTATTTACTTATTCAATGTTAAAATTCTTTAAACCGAGAAATTTCACTAGCTCGACTATTTTTGCGAGAGCTGCTTTTGAAAATGCACCTTTTAATCATCAGAGTGATGAAAAATATCGAGAACTCGCTAAAATTCGAGTAAAACCCCGTCAAAAAGCAAAAAGTAGAACAAATCCGCATTATTTAATACCGCCCGAAGCTGGAAATGTGCCTGTCGAAAGAGCGCAAAAGAGTAAATGAAACGCGAGCGTGCATTTTGAATTGTGAAAAACTCTTTTGTTCGCGGTCGGTGGTGGAAACTCGGCGGGCGAACAATGCCGCGAAACGCCCCAAACAACAATAATTCATGCCGCTTTCCGCCACCTACGGCTAAAAATGTCCGCCGCGTGATATATAATATCAAATGGAAAAGTTACGGCTTTTTAAAACAATGGCAGCGGCAGCGCCTCGGTTTATTCCGTCTCTGAATAATAAATCTGGATTTTTCTGTTTATGTATTTTTGCTTTTAGTGAGTTATGTTGCAGTTCAGGATGTGATCGGAATACTGCAAAGTGATGTAAATTGCGGATGCTATTGTGTTCGGAATATTCAAAATCAATTTGAAAGCTATTTGTAAGGAACAGACTACGGCAAATCCAATCGGGACGTAAACTCCTATTTTTCCTGTCCCCTCTTTTTGTTTCCCCGCCGTGTCGCGGTTGTGCCAGACGCCCCTTGCTCTTGACTCAGCGTTTTTTACATTTTATTGCGAAAGTTGGTAAATATTTTCCTTCTTGCCAAAGGCCTCTCATCTCTATTTTGTCGATTTTGTAATGTTTATTTGTATGTTTTACATTTCACGTTACATTTTCAATGCTGGTCCTTTGAAATGTTAAAATAATTAATTAGTGAAATGGCATTTACTTTATGTTATGTGCTGGCAGCACTGATGTGATTGCTTTTTCTGATGACAATGTTTCTGCTGATATTATAATCAGTATAATAAATTCAAGCCTAACCATTCTGTTTTTAAGGACAGGTAAGTCTTATAGGACCCTATCAACGCAATTCTTTAAAAACAAGCTAAAGAAATGGCTTATCGAGCTAGCCTTCTATGGAGTTGACGAGCTCTTTGATGAACATTATTTTACGGTGTAACATTTACTTCTTATTGTTTTATTGTAATTTTATTTTAATTTATTGTAGATATTATTTGAGATAACCAATTGGGAAGACCAATAATTCTTATATTTTATAATATAATTTATTGATTTGCCTTACTATGAACTTGTGAAGATTTTTTTATTATTTATACTTCATGACATGCGTTATCAACAACAACGACAACGACAAACGTTATCAATAAAGGATCTATGAGTGCCATGCGTTATCAACAACAACGACAAACGTTATCAATAAAGAATCTATGCACTCATAACGACATTTCAGTGTGCGACGCTTTAAGGTACCTTGATTGATCGGACTATGCGATTGAACCCTAAGAACGACTATCTCAGTCGTTCTCCCCGTTATCACCAGCTCTATCCCCTGGGGATAATCTTGGATCCTCTGAGACTGTAAAATAAAGGTAACTCACCAGTCCCACCAGCTGCCTGCGGTTGCGAGTATGCTGGGTGTTGCTGGTGCGCGGCCGGTGCTCTAGAATACCCGCCGCTCCCCAGCACGTCTCCGAACATGTAAGGGTAGCCACCTTCCCGCTGCTGAAGGCAGGATGACGTCAGGCCGCCCGACATCGAACTGTCGGAAAGGGTACTGTCAATACACAGGGTAAGGGGAAATTAAAACAAAAGGTAGACGAATAAAGAAACAAAGAAATTAATAGTATTTCGGACCACACACAATCATGATAATGGCTTATATAAAATGCTTAGTTAATAAAAGTACTTTAAAATGGCTTTCTATTTGTGCTTCATTGGATTGTTGACATCAAAAAATACCGTGATCCAGAAGAATATCTAACGGTACCTGATTTATAAAAACCTTTTCACCCTTAAGGGTGGAAAGGTTTTTATATTTTTATATGAGCTGTTGTGACAGACAGACGTACCCACAAGACCTAGATACATCATCACATCACCCTCAAAAGTAAGGTCACTTTACCTTCCTGAACCTACATATTACAGAAAAAATAAATATTTGGTATATAGAACTAGATTCCCCGAGAATTTTGTATCACCTAGGTAATTACCTATGCCTACGTTATTTTAATTTTTCTAAAACCCTGCATTAGAGTAAACAAAGCAGAAAATCATGTTTTCTGACGTGTCACGTTCTTGTCGCATATGAAAGAACTGATTAAAACGGTTAAATTTAAATCGTGATGCTGGATTTGGCGTGTTTTCAAATGGAGTTAAAATAAAAGTAATGCGTGGCTACCTACCATACCTATAACAAAAACGAACGTTCATTAAAAAAGAAAACAATTCCTGTATCAACCCAGTGAACAATCCAACCACAAATCCGCAAACTAAGTCAAAGAACATTGCTTACAACTGTAAATTATTCATAGCGAAACTAGCCCAGGGCGAAACTAAGAGAAAACTTCGTTGAGTTAATTTGCTCGAGACGACAAAAGCGAAAACTCGCAGTTCACTATTAAAAATCAATTCAAGTGGAAACTGGAAAGCCGACCTTCGGTTCGGCGGGAACTTGGATCGTCTAGGTGCAATGGCGGGAAACAAAGAACAAGAGACCTTTGCCGCTCGATTTCACGCGCAATTCAATTAGTGTCGCTGCTCGATCATAGATGGCGTTACAAAGTATTGTGACGGGATTTTTGCGCGATTGATTAGGTTTTCTTTGGTGGAATAAATTACGAGTTGAAATTTGTTGATCTAGTTTTATGATAACTCGATTAGAGGTTTAGCAACAAATAACAAACGGGAACGTTGAATTGAGTTACCTGTAGATTGTTGGTAACAGTCTGCTGTTACTAGATCTAATTTATTTCTATTATTTGATCTTAATTTTCTAAAACCTAAAGATCTATATTAAAATGTAGTAAATCTATGTAACTAGTTAAGCAGTTGAAGTAACTCCTCAAAATTGGCAGAAAATATAACCTATTGAACTACACTTTCTTATGTATATTTTTAATAGAGTAGGTACTAAATATACATATAGGTTTACTTACTAAATATTTAGGTTTAATACCCTTACTAACAAAGAACATTTCAATCAAAGAATAAAATTACCTATAACTAGTGTCATAGTGTTAACAATAGAAACAATTGAACTGCAGACTGTTGCAAACAAACTACAGGTAGCTCAACTGATCCATATCAATACCAGTCTGGTTTTTATAATCCAATATTCTTACCTATAAGTGTCACCCATAGTAGCAATCGGCTGAGGTATCGGGCTATACATAGAGTTGAAGCCCCCATTCAGGGGCAAGCGGGGGGCAGCGGGGGCAGGAGGCGAAGCCGCGGGGGCATCTCTCCTCTGACTCCGAAGTTTCTCTTCCCTCCGCCATTTTGCTCTTCGGTTCGAAAACCATACCTGTTGGAGAAAAAATCTATAAGAAATCTAAAGGAGAAAAATTATGTCAATTTGTAATACAAGTTCGGCTTAGCTTGGGGCTAGAGGATGCTGTGAATTATCCAGCATTATTTATTTATTACGAAGTACATACACATGTCATAGATTAGTTCCATCTACCACAATATACATAAGTATATGTATAGTATAAGATACATGTATAGTATAAGATAATCGAGAATTGAGTGAAATGGACGTTTATGACTTTGTCAAAAAGTCACTTAAATGCAGCTCCGCCAACACCTAAAGCAGCTTCTAATTCTCGTAAGACCAGATATAAGACCATAATTTGTAACAGGAAAATTTAAGCAAATAGCTTTAAACCACGGAAAAAAAATGAAGATTAAAATAAAACCATATAATAATTCACTTAACCCTATTTACATTAAGTGAATTATAATGCCCGCCGCCGTAAGTGATTAAAAGCCTTAATTAAGTTAACAGGTTGATTATAATATTAACTGTTTGCGGCACAGGGTATGGTGTTTTACCGGAAAAATTGGTTATTTTTCCGTTTAGGTTATAAAATGGTTTGATGACAATTTGATCACAACCTCGTAGGTGGTTACGAAAATTTACAAATGGAAAGCATAGATTTTACAGTAGGTGGGTTTTTTTATCGAAATAATTTTAAGTACCTTTTGTAATAATTTTGTGTTTTGTTTTAGCAGCCTGTGCTTTCCCATTATTGGGAAAATACCATTATATTTGTATTATTGTTTATATATATATATATATATTTATTTCCCTAGTACAGACACACACTTGAAGTTAACCATTTAAAGCAAAGAAGATTTACAATAATCCAACCGTCGGCACAATATTGTGACATTGAAACTGCGTGGAAAGGAACGCGGACGGAAGTAGCCCTCACGTGCGCGTCACTTCCGGGTGTCATGACGACGACAATATGGCACCCGCTTTCCCGCGCTTTGTGCCACACCGGAATTCGAGAATGCTACGAATATTGTTACACCTCGTCTCATAAAAGACCGTATTATACATGTCTCATTTTCTGAGAACTCGAACAAAACGAAGACTTAATTTTTTCGAAAACTTAAAAACACTAGATAGGTACTTAGTTCAAGTACATAGGTACCTATTTAAAACAGGTAGCCACTTAAAACTGTTCCAGTCACAGATTTTCAAAGAAAAATCGATCTTATCATAAAGTTCCTCGGTTCAAATCTGTTTGAAGCTGCTTACGAGGCTGGGTCATTGAACTATAAAGCTTAGTACACAACTTATAGAAAATACGTAATGCTCCTTAGCTTTATCGAAAAGGAAATGTTCAAAAAGGTTTCGCGCAAGGCAATATGTCATAATATTATTGCTTTGGCCTCCTACAAATTCGGTAGAATGTTACCGGCAATATTTTACTACAACCCTCGCAAAGAACTGAGGAAAGGGTCTGCAAAGCTACAGGCACATTGGAGAAAAGAATAAAATGTTACGATTGTGTAGACGTAAGTCCTACAGTATTTCTTATAGCTTGTAACGAATTCGTACCCATAAGGTAGCAAAATTACAAAAGCATATTTCAGTCACTTATGAGAAAAACCGAACTTCTCATTCCGCGATTATGTTTTCTATTCAATGAGAGCTAGTTTAATGTACCAGACAGAAACGTTTTTAAAGAAATAATTCAAAATGTTTCCTAATTAAGTATGTGATAGTCGAACCTGTACAAACATTCAACGCACAAAGCGTAGAACATCTACGAATCGTTTCTCAGTGCTACGTCATGTTGCGCTACGCAAAATTATTGTGTTCTAAGCTTAACGTTTCACAAAATACAGTACCCTTCCTATTTTCCCATTCCCTACTTTTCCCTTCTAATATACGCAGCCTGTGACAGCGTCGACAGACTTTTCCCGCCTCTCAGCTATTTGGCTATTTCCATTGGTCTTTTATAAATTGTACGCCTACCCTCATAGTTGCGGCAAATAGAGTTAGAGGGGTTCCTTACCAAATGGGATTTTCCCATAATTTTATTTAATAAACGAGCTACAGGGTTCTCTAATTGTTTACTATCTGGTGTTCTCTGCAGTATTTTAATGAAAGTATGATTATATTTTGTTGACGACCCGCGAGTGTAGTTTATGAAAGTTACTTCATTAGCAGGGATTAAATATGAATACAGAGCGGGATATTGCACAGCGTATTCAATTTGTGTAACAAACAATTTACAGTTGCAAACTTGTCATTATGTAATTATTTAAATGAAAACTAACATTTTGAGAATCAAATAAATAAAAACTATTGGTATTGAGACATTCTCCAATGACAAAGGACAATAATTGTTGACCATACAGAATTGTGTGAGTTTCGGGTGTATTGTTCTGTTTTGTGTTTTGTCATAAAAATGGCACCGTGCATCAATATGCAATATGCAAAAATATAATTTAATAATTATTCCACAAAAGACCCACGCCATCTATGAGGTTTGGACGAGAATAACGGCTTATTTCTTTTTTGGACAACGCATTCCTATAAATTACTGGAAATACATCATAATATCTACGAAGGAAGATTAATCAAACGGAATAAAACAAGGATAATCTGAGTCCAGCCTCATTATACCACAGATACATAAAACCGAATGAAAGTAATATAGAACCTTATCTGTATCGAGGTAAAGTTTTTTTTTTGCCTCCAAATATGGAGGTGCCAATTTTTCAAAACACCTCCCCCGCCGGAAGCCCACCCCTGCTTCCGGTAGGCTCGAGATCGATACACTCCCCTGGTGTTGTGACTACGACCCTTGAATTTAAGAGACATCTATTTTTTTGATGTTTTTGGTACGTCCTGAATTTATTTCATAACGGTATTCATTTAATATTATTAACTTCAATTGTAAATACTAGCTCTAATTTATTTATAAATTGTAATTATCTTTGATAATAAAGGTTTTTCATTGAATATGTAAATTAATACTAGGGTCAGGGAGGCAACAGTTGCTCAGTCGGATACAGTGACTCATTCATGTTAGTACCCGAAAAACGCGCGAGATATTTAGCTCCTTGTCACACAATACTAGCATGTGAACCCCAAACAAGTTCTAACCAGTCGGTTGGCGGGTCAAGCGTCGTACGGTGGTGTGAGGGCGTGTTTTCTGTTTTCGTGTCCTCAAAATTACTTTTTGAGGTAAGTTTCTTTTGTTTTCATACATCAGGCTGTGACAATTTGTATTGCCTTTTATATTTACCAATTAATTAATACAATAGTGTTCTCATTAATGTAGTTGTTTATCGTAATTATTATTTGACTCGAATGCTGTGATAAGATATATACAAAATGGCGTAGTCGTACACAGTGGCTCAATTCTAAGAAGTACACAGTGACTCAGAGTCACTGTGTACTACATGTTATTAATTCTTAATTAGTATAATGTTTTTTGAATAACCAAATATAGACAACACTTTTAAATTAAATAATTTGACCTTTTAATTTTGTTTGTAGGATGCCGCGACCACAAACTGCGCGAAAAATTGGAAATACTCCCCACGAAAACATTAAAGAGGGCTTGAAATTAATCAGGAATGGGGAATGTATGCGAAAGGCGTCAAAGAGAGCTAATGTTCATTCAGGCGCAGACATAACATCACCCTGAAAAAACCAGAAGCCTGCAGTCTCAAATTCAAATTATGATTAGTTTAACATCGTTGATTAAATGTGTAGTAACTGTTGATTTCTATAATGATAAATAGCTTTGTAAGAACCAAAACTGAACTGATTAGAGGGTCGAAAATATCCTCAGTTTTTGATTTTTATAAAAGAAATATAACTTTCTTTTGATTTTCAATATAAATATAATTTGAAGTAATAATATTTCATTTTATTTCTACTGTTGAGTCACTGTGTACTACTAGAGTCACTGTGTACTACGGGGTTGAGTCACTGTGTACACCTAGGTGTACACAGTGACTCAATTCCCGATGTTTAGTTTTTGGCCTCTCATTTTATTTTAGTAATATTTAGTGTTATTATAATAATGCAGTTTTAAACTATAATACCTAACCGTCAATGTGTACAAGTTTTAGATAAATCCAATGAAAATTTTCTCAATATTCACCCATTTGAAAAAATCCGAGCCACTGTTGCCTCCTTGACCCTACCTAATTTTATATGGTCTCAGTGGATAGGATATATTTATGGATATATTTACTTTGCAATGCGGGCCGTGAGATAATATCTATGCAGAGTATGTAGCTAATAAGGTACTTACATAAATATTTTGATCAAAAGTTTGAATGATTTACTGGAAATCTGCTAAATATAAAAATTATTAGGCGCATCTACAACAATTGATAAGAAATATTATATATCAATTATTTAAATCAACGCTATATTGGATTGAGAGTGTTCGTACATACAAACAATCGTGTGTCAATTTATCTACCGTCAAATGATATTTTTCCTGAAAACCGTGGCGACCCTATTCCGTCCGGGCGCAGCCTTGAACCCGGGGGCAACACGTGGTGGAGTCCCTCCGAATACAAAATGATGCGCACTCTCTTCCTTGAAAGCCTAACCACCCATTAATACAAACGAAATTGAGCTTTAGCCTCCCACTGTAAACGGCCAATGTGGCTTGTAATGCGATGCACATAGCACTGAAGTTTCAGCTAGGGATGTGACATGACAACCGAGTTCAATTATAACTGTCGATATTCTGTGGGTGAAGAATAAATTTGGTGTACGACGACGACGGCGTAGCGAATGGGAGAAATAATGTTTATGTCAAATTGCCTAAAGCTTTAAATAAGTTTAACAAATTATGTAATTAGCGGCCGAAATGAGTACGCTGTTTGAGTTGCTTAAGTCACTGAAGGTAATAATAAAAAAAAAAACGGTGCTTAATGTAAAAAGCAGGAGAGTAAAATGCCAACTCAATTGCATGAGATCTCAAAGTTAAACCCATAAAGCACGACTTTTACTCGCTGTTTTTACACAAAGTGGAATAGCACGTGTAGAATATTAACTACGGCCGACGACACGAGGTTAATGTGGGAGCTTAGCCCGCTCTCGGTACACGACGCCATTTTCTTTTTTCTTGGCGCGAACAAGAAAACTCTTACGGGCGAACTTTCTCGCTTTTGTTTTATGTTGATGCCCTGTTTTTGTGCTGTGTAACTTTGTGACAAAAACTTGAGCAGGAAACTTCAAACTTAGAATAGGGAAATGTTTTCTAGTTATCAATAACTTCAAGGATATTTTCAAAATGAATAATGTTGTCTTTCTCTACCGTGTATTTCTGTACCTAGAACCCAGAAGGTAATTAAATGGACTTCTGTCTATAGTCGATTTTTTTAATCAATATACTCTTTATAATGGACTAAAAACACAAAACTTTAAAATATTCCTTAATCATTCACGCGTCATAAATAACAAACTCATAATTTTAAAAAGCAAGTAACATGCACTTAACGGAACGCGATTATAATTTCGATAAACTTAATAAAAACGTTAAAACTTAAAAGGTTGCAGTTGGAATCGCATTAGCCATTACAAAACTTGAGAGATTCAAGTTGTCGTGATTAATGACGATTTAAACTGTTGCCAACGTTTACCAGTGTCGGGGTGAGGCCGCTTAGTGTAGAGTTATCGATAAGTTCCGGGATACTGAATGTGTGGATTTAGTTTGTAGTTTCGTTTAGAGTTTGCAGACTTTCGAACTTACTAAATAAATAATGCAGGACAATTGACCCTTAACTGTGTAGCCCCAAACTAAGAAGAGCTTGTTATGGGTAGGTACTAGATAACTGATTTGGTTAAAACTTACATTGCATAGATATTTATTATCATATTACGTAGAAAACACCAAATAACTCTACCCATGACTACTTAATATATATTTAAGTATTAAACTATCAAAATATAATTGAACATCTACAGAAAGTTTAAGATCCGAATTCGATGCTTACCGATTTATATTTATACCATTACTTGTTTTATGCTTTAGTAGCATTAAAGCTAATACATACTGTCTCATTAATATGTACCTACGTTTTAATGTTCCCCTAAAATACTCATCTCTGACTCTGAACAAACAATGTTCCCATAAAAACAGGCCGCAGCGTCTAAAACACAATATTTACTCATCTATGTAATAACTATATTAACCACACATAACGTATTATATTTGCACTCTGGCTCACGCTGGCCCATAATAATATATCCCTTGTTTTTTTAGCTTGTTTGCTAAAGACGCATCTACATGCGGTCCATGCCTACGTAAACAGTCAGTGTAAACAGGCCCTTATGAACGCATTCGCGGACGCTTTTAATAAAACCCGCCCTACGCGTGTTTTAGTGGATTTTATTTAAAATTGAATTAATTTGCATGCATTGATTGGATCGCCGAAGCCGGTTTTATATTGGATGCTGAAAATTTCGACTCTTATTAGTGTGAAAGTCAACATTTGCGTACCTACGAGGTTAATTAATTATTTAAATGTAGAATCAGTCTTTTCGGCGTGATCACATGAAAGAATTAAAAACTATAAAAAAAATGTATTAGCTTTTCGCTTTTTCTTTTACATAATGTGCCCCTGCTAAAGTAACCTACAAAATAGCTTAAAAGAAGATAATAAAGAACACAATATAACCACGACGAAGCACTCGAAAACCATGATATAACATACCTGTTAAAACCCCAACCATAATTTACGTCATTACAGTCCCACCCAATATTACCCGGTTTTTTTCTAAATGATATTATTTTTCGAAATATTTTCATAGGATTTTATCTAGACTTACCACCACCGGTTAATTTAATTTATATTAACAGTTAGTATTCACTCATCCTAGGCTTACCGCGATGTAAAACAGATTTTACCTGGATACGTGCCTCAGGCAATCCGATCTTTTCGGCCAGTCGTTCTCTCGCGAAAACATCCGGGTAGTGCGTCCTCTCGAATTCTGCAGGAAAATAAAATGTCTTTAATATTTTGTAAATTATTTAAAATAGTACCTATCTAAATCTTGAACTGTCATGGTGAACTCCCAACGTGTCACATCAAATCCAGTCACTGTGGGACTCATTGGGAACTTTTTTCCCATCGAGTCACATTGTTACACAAGTGTGACATGTTGGGAATTCTACTACAAAAAAGTGGTAATGAGTAACAGTTTGACTCGATAAGAAAAAAAACGAGTCACATCAACTTATTTTCATAGGTGAAAATTACACTTTATTGAATTATAGTACATAGTATACAAGTAGTAAATATTATGGTAGAAAGAAAACATCCTCGCTGGAATAAAATACATCTATTAATTACCAAAAAGTTAATAATAGTATTTTGATAAAATATGAAACAATACCGAGTAGGTACACGTACAATTTTGATTCCATAACTAACAAAAATTTAAAACAAAATCATGGAACGCGTTCATTAACCCTAATTTTGATGAACATCGATAGGCAATTCAATTGTTTGCGCACATCACTATTTTTTTTAATACTAAAGTACTACTAAGTACGCAGAAACGTACAGACAAGAGCATGATCAAAAATAATAGTCAGGCTAACTGATCCATCAAATTTTTTGAACATAATTATTTATTAATAAAAATATATTTTCTTTTTATTATTGTTATCAAAACGCACAAGCAATAATTATTAGGTCAACATAATAATTGGCGGCGGTGCCACAGCCAGAGAGCAAAGCAAATAACAAGGGACAATATTTATTTATTTACTAATAACGGGACAAACAATAAATAAGGGACAAAATCGGTTTATGAAGACCCATGGGAGCAGAAGTGGAGGTTGCTGATTTATATGACGGTAAGTGGTTTGATGACTTTGATGATGAGAATAGGGCATATTGAGCTTGAGAAATGTTGGGGAATCGTAATATTGTCGTAATATTTTATTGTGCCGATTGAAGTATTTGTTTGCCACTTGGCATGCAAAGATTACCGGCTTACTTATAAAAAAAAACCTCAAACATTTTTGTCCATTGCTAATGGTAAAACTACTTGAAAAGACTTTTCCTTCGTAACCAAAACTAAGTACGTCGCGATCCATGCAAGCTTTAAGACTAATTAAAAATACTTTTAAGATTTTTGTTATTATAAGCCAATAAGTGTCAGCTCGGGAAGAAAGCAGCTCAGCATATTATTTTTCAGCGCCAATGACGATAATATTAATGAAAACTTAATAGTTAAATATATACCTACATATTTTTACTTATAATACGTAACTAACTATTTAGATGATGCAGTTACGCACATAATGTTCTTTATCTTCTATTTTTTTCTATTACCACAGTATAATTTTTAATAAATTTTCTGTTATTAATAAATTTGTTAGCATGTTAATAATTATAGACTTCTGGTTTTCCTTCAAATAATAAAAAAAAATTCCATATTCCGACCTGAAAACACGTCAATCTTTCGTTCAGCATTCTGCTTCTATGTTATGTCAACTCACCTTTCTCAAGACTATCTATCTGGTCGTTTGTAAAGGAGGTCCGGTTCCGCTGAAGTTTCCTCTTCAATCGAAGCCTCATCTGGGAGTCTTCGTCCCCTGAAGAAGCATGTTCGCTGTTCCCGTCTGAACCCGCTTCTGATTGGATGGTATCTGCTGGAGGAATTGAAAGAGGTTAGGTTTTTAAACATTTATTGGAACAATACAGGAAAAAACTGTATCAAACCTCTTTGGCATGTTTTCTGGTTACACAGTAGAGGCTAAGGAGGTTTTACTTAGTACGATCGACAGTAAATAAAACATTTGAAATTCATATACGTAATGATTACAAAAATGCAATGTTTTTTTGTGTTTTCTGTCCTAGACAACAATTCAGTAATTACAGATCAAGCATAGGACCAAGTTTAAGTAAAAAACGTTTACTTTTTGGCCAATTATGTGATCAAATATTTGCGCTATAGCGCAGACTTGTTTCTGTCAAATTCTCCGAAGCACTTAAACAGTTAAGTGTAACAGATATTACAAATTGTAAAACAGTTACAAAACTCATTGACAGAACTGTTTACAAGGGGAAGCAGAGCTCTTCATCATAAACTACGAACACAATGTACTCAACGCACTCGACGACATGAGCCAAATGCGTCAGCAGAATTGCACAAAATTACCCCCAACGTTACAGACAAAAATTACCCACTTCGCTTACCAGACCTTTTACCCTTCTGTGCAAACTGTGGCGAGGTTCTACACCGGTTTACCCTCAAGGGAATTCAAACTCTCCCTTTGTGACTTACGATTCAATATTGCTCACATGAACCTCTGATACTCCATCGTAGCTGAATAGAATGTGAACGTTCTTTCACTGACTTTAGTCGCAATATCGCCTGTGCGTTTTGTTAGATATTTTTTGGAGTTTACTAGAGCCGTCGTGTAACCATTTTATTCTGTGACACCGGGTCTCGATACTCTGGTTATTTAAACCCCGAAAGTAAGGGCAAAATTAAACGTTGCTCGTAATGCTGTCGACATGCCTCTAGCTAATTGATTAATTTGCTTTATGGTTACCACTTGAGTCGGGGGTTCGATTCCCGGGATAATGGTCCACGGCTTGCTGATTCCGATGAATAGGACGACTGTTATGCAATCTGTCGTTTTTCTGTGGGCATGCCTTGCCCTATGGACGTTGACATTGTTGGACATGTCAATACTACTTCTCTAATTAGGTAGAACTCATGAATCAAGTTAATTGATGAGTCGATGTTGTAACGTGGAGGCAAGGCCACGGAATTTGTTATTTTAAATCAAAAGAAGAAGAAAAATATATAATGTAAAATAAGTCGATTGCTCGTGATAGATAATTATTTATCTTATAAGAATCGACCTACTTAGATTCAAATGAAGAACTTTCCATTTCGCAGCTTTTGTATACCTCTATATACCTCTAACTTATGTTCGCCTGCTAACCTCAATAAACAGTTATGTGACTTAAAAATGTTCCACAAGTGTCCACAAGCCGTGCTCTAAAACTCGTCGCACTAAACGAAAGCCGATCTCGACATGATTGATGCATCAGCTTTCCGATCGGTTGACAATTTTGATTGATCGCTCGCACTCGCGCCGCGCCTCGCGTGTTTACAAATAGTGGGTGATCGTTGGCGGAAAATGGGGGACAAATTTAGGTGTTTAAAAATCTTTATTAAAGTAAGATGATAAGAATAATTACTTAACTATGAAATAGCATAGAACTCATCATCGGAACTATTTATATCTTTTATACAACGATTTGTCCTTCTCTAGATCGTAATAATTTTCGGAAAATTTATGAATTTTGATACGTATCAACCATTTTCTGAATTTAAACTTCACAATAGAAACCTTATTTATTCCTCGCTCAAACATAAAAGAATTCATTATAAAACCAATTCGATAGACCGCGGCACTTAGCCACAATTCCTCCAATAACAACGAACGAAATGATTGAAGAAAAAACTTCCAGTGGGGATGAAGCACGAAAAATACATAAGAGAAAATAATAGTACTAGGAAATAAAAGAAAAGAAATAAAAGTGGGGGCGGTGGAGAAAAAATTGAAGAAAATAAGCACAAAGGGGAATTCGGAGGGAGATAGGGAATTGCGAGTTATCCGGGCGAAACACGACGTCCGAAGGTGGGGGCCGATTGCCAGCGCGATTATGGGAGATCGATACTGTCACTCAGGCCTACAGCGCGAGATATTAGCGGAAGCGTTCAGAAAACGTAAGGCTAGCGTTTAGAACGAACTTTCATAAATGCGAGCAAGCATAAGGTGCATCCCCAACACACCGATGTTACGTATCTGTAGAGCGACGTGATGCTTTCGTAACATGTTGCAAATTAAAGCATAACCAAAATTAACTTCGATGTCGATGTGGATGTGGATGCAACTTTTCGTCATACGCACATATTTAGGATTTATATGAAACGTCTTCGACAAACTTACTAAAATTTCCTAATCAAACCTGCTCTAACTAAAACTCTTGGTCTGCTACCTTTATTTTGTACATAATACCGAAAAAACATTTTTCTATTTTAAAACTACACTCGCACCACACCCTAAAAATCGCCAAGAAAGCACTGCCTCGATATCTTGTAACCGCTTACCGCTAACCGCTACCACTAGCACCCTCCAAAGCCAAGAATAGCCCACAACGGCCGGCAAGGCGCGACCCGGGTAATTCGACACGCTACTAGCACTGCCTATCTGCCTTCCATAAGATCTGCCGATTTAGATCTCCTACTTACGACACAGTTCATGTTTCAAAAAATATTTTATTAAACTCTATTGATCTGGTACAGTTTCTAGTGTACCTTAATTAACAAAGAAAATTTCAATATAACTAAATTAGAGCCAGTATTTACAATTGAAACTACAAACTGTTGCAAAAAAAATACAGTTAGCTCAACAAGGGCGCATTCACACAGCGAATCTGTTTTTACAGTAATTATCGTTTTTTACAGATCCTTCATATGTACGAGTATCTCATTAATAGTTGATTTGTTGGGTTGAGCAGAGCTTGTGTTAAGCATACTAGATGATATCCAACCAATATTATATCAAACCATAGATTAGGATTGCTCAGAAATTGGAGAATTAGACAAACTGGATTGAGGATCCAATTCCTAACCCTAAAACTCCTCGATTTCACTACTTCGAATTTCCCTCACTATTATGGGATAAACATCAAACAAAACCATGTTTTCCCTAATCAAGATAAAACCACTCAAACGGGACCTGGTTCTTTCATCCTCCACCACATTTTACGAGCATCTAGGGACATGCGGGGGTTCCAGATAAATTGGTTGTAATCATCCGTTCACTTAATGTCCCATACACGGTCATCTAAATTACTAAGGGTAGATAAGGTTAAGTTTTTATTATTGTGACTTCTAGGGCAATTGTGTACTAAGTAGGGAGGGCTTTGAGGGCGGTAGCTACGAATTATAATGATTAGATTGTGTTTTATTGGACGATCTTAGAAAAGCAACTTGAAAATTATTTTCTACAGAAAAACACGTTCGGAATTCATTGTTAAAGATCAGTTGAAAAACTCCTATGGTATAATTACGAGGAGCCTAAAAATGTTGTTAAAACTGATGTTTATTTGTTAGATACATATATATATAAGAGCTGGTTTTTCATTCTATCCGACATATTTATCTAAAATTCGGCTAAAAATAATTTAAATCCTATCATATTTTAACGGACATCAAAAAAAGGGGCATAACTTTTTTATTTTCATCATATTTTATGTATTAACCCAAATGCAATCAATGCAGTCTTATATCGCCGAGAATGATACCTAAACAAAATTTATTCCTTTACAAGATTATTACAAGCCCTTTTGTTTTGTCGAACAGGATGAATTTTTTATCAATTATTAATTTTAAATAACCAAATTAAAACCAGTATTTACATCTGCCCCTCTTCATAAAAAAAGCCAGCAATTATACTGAAATTTGAAGTTTTTAGTCTCAATAATCATCAAACTATTGCGTCAATAATTTTAATTCGTTTAACAAACTGAGTTACATAAAAGTCATCACGCGCCCTTCTAACTGCAACACAATATGAAAACAATTCCATAAAATACCAACGCGTGACGTTTACTCAAGTATTCTCTACAGAAGAGGTTCTTCAATGCTGGAAAAAGCTTTGTTTTAACCCACTGCGTAATCGATAGGTTAGTTAAGGGTTAAGTTTTATTGTTTGCGTTGGTGCTGCCACCTGGCTTCACTTTATAGAGAATATTTCATTATAGTGCTAAATTTGTAAGTTTTTTAGGTATTTTTTCTGTATTGCGTAATTCTCAAAGATGTGTTAAGCTTATCACAGAAAAAAACCATCTCTCAAGTCAACCAGTCTCAAGAAAAAGAACCATTGTCATAATTTACTTTATTGTCCAGCATTATTTATTTATTATTAATTTTAGACATTAATTTGGTTCAGGTTTATTTAATGACAAAGAAAATTACAATTATACGGAACAAAATTAGAACTAGTATTTACAATTGAAACAAGTGAGCCAACTGCAGACTATTGCCAAACAATTTGTAGCTAGGTTGATTGGTATAGACTTCTTCCTTCATGGTATGACCCGATGTTCGACATTTCGTAGATAAATCCCCCACACTGAGAGTTGGTACTGAAAAAGCACTGTATCTTTTATCTTAGTCATTCCAAATTTAAGGGTTTTCTTCAATTATAATTTATCCAAACAACAAACGCAGCGCATCAGCATTGCCATACAACGTGGCAATGCACCCAGCATCTTGGGTACGCTTCCAACTTATATTGATATGGATCAGTTGATCTACCTGTAGTTTGTTCGCAACAGTCTGCAGTTAGCTCAATTGTATCAATTGTAAATACTAGTTTTTATTTAGTTCGATCATTGTAAAGGCTTTTTGCCCTATTGAAAAAACAACAAAATGTTATAAATACACTCGAGAGCAATGAATCCGGGTCACTCAAAGAATCCAAAAAATCTCGGAAAGTAAGAATGCTAGGTTAATGCAATAAATTGTTCTCCGACGAATCAAAATTTATGCTCTACAAGCACGATGGAAGACACAGAGTGTATAGAAGACCAGGGGAAAGATTCAAGCAAGCATGCATCGAAGAAAAAGTAGCCTACGGTGGTGGGTCTGTACTTGTGTAGGAATTTCCTCTGAAAGTCGCACAGAGCTGGTGATCATAGAAAACGGCTCTTTAACTAGCGTAAGATATGTGGAAGAAATCCTCAACGAACACGTTGGTCCATTTATGGTCAATTTGGGTGAGGATGCTATATTTATGCATGACAATGCCCGACCTCATACAGGTAGGATTGTGAATGACTACCTTCAAGAGATGAACATTACTTGTATGGAGTGGCCAGCGCGCAGCCCGAATATCAACCCGATCGAGCATGCTTGGGACGAGCTAGGGAGATGCGTAAAACAACGAAACCCTCCCCCAATCAGGCTTCCTGAGCTCAAAATTGCTCTCACAGAGGAATGGGAGAATATTCCCCAAAATCGTATAAGGAACTTGGTGTACAGCATGCCAAACCGCGTAAACGCAGTAATGGAAGCACGAGGAGGTAATACGAAGTATTGAAATTCAAGAAAATCGTCATAAAGTTCAAAAATTTTATGTTTCCTATTTTTGTTTTAAGGAGAGATCAGCAGTTTTTTTTCTTTATGTAATTTTGTGTAAATAAAATGTATGGTGACTCATATTTTTTTAACTTTCATTTAAGGAGTATTAAATTGTCTATTAAATACAATTTATTGCATTAACCTAGCATTCTTACTTTCCGAGATTTTTTGGATTCTTTGAGTGACCCGGATTCATTGCTCTCGAGTATATTTCGAAAAAGAAAGAAAGCGAATAGTGGCTAGTTATTACATTATTTTTGAGGCCGACAAAATTCAGTAGTCGTCGGTTTATTTGTTTCTTGTTTAATAACTCTTCAACGGACAACTCTACCCCAACACAAAGAGAAAACCGCAATTTCATATCTATCGATAAATTCAAGTTGATTTCGCATCTATCGGTGCCAACAAGTTGAATCAATGCACGATTAGTTTAAACCGCAGAATTTGGTGTTTGTACCCATTTTGTAGTGTAACCAATGTGGCATAACCAAAACAAGTTTACACAGCCTGTGCCCATAACCAGGTTAACAAAATCTGTTTGAACATCATTGTGCTGTTACCACAGTGTTGATAAACATTTTGTTTGCTTTGAGTTTGCATTCGAACATCGATTTTATCATTTATATAACGCATGTTTAGATTATGTGGACATGATGTTATTTTTATATATATATTTTTTGTTATTATAACGCGTAAACCATCATACTCGGGGTAATCTTTTAGAAATTAAATGCTATGCCAAAAATGGGTTTGCAATATATTCCTTAGGTGTATAAGTTCTGTAAAATTATACATGCCTATGCCATGCCTATGCCCTGTATTTACTTTTTTAGTCTTCTAAGATAGGTTGCTACAAAAGAACAATGGCAGGTCTCCATACTAAGAATTGTCTGGGATCATATTGAAGCGTACCGTAATGAAAAAAATGTTAAAAGATTTGGCGTTAGCTCCAGAATCTATAAATGAGACTATTTTCTTTGGGGAAAGCCGGAAAAAAAAGATTTCAGTGTTTGAATTTTTTGGTTATGAATGAACGTCAAACAATATTTGTCTATAAAACATCGCAGATTGAAATCAAATCATAAAGAAATGGATAATGTGGTTTGGTCTTATCAATTAGACCACGCCACCTTATATATTCGAAATGAGAAATGATAAACAAAATGAGCAAAACAAATTCTAAACTTCTTGTATGTTTACAAAAGCTGGGCGTGTATTAAAAAAAAAGTACCTACTTGCCCCGTAAACACAAAAAAACTGAGGGTTTTAATAAATAATGTTGGACAATCCACACAGCATCATCTAGCCCGAAGCTAAGCAGAGGTTGTGTTATGTTATATGAGTTCCTACTAGATAACTTATATACTTAAAACAATATTTAATTAGGTATACCTACAATAATAGATATTTTTTATTTTACATAGAAAATGCCCAGAACACCCAAAACAACAATATCGGAGTCCTAAGGGCACGCACTAGCCAGACACAGGGCAGTATCAATCAGTCCATAAACAGTCCAGGTCGGGTGTTACATACGTCGCCTGTGGCTTCCGTAATTCGGGTAAAAATAAATAGAAAACCAAAATATAAACACAAAACACATCAGAGATGAAAAACGCCGAAGTCTCGGAAGGATTCTGTCAAAGAGAATAAAACCACTACGTTCTAGATTCTATGGCGTCTTGACAGACAACCGCTGACAACATGACACTATCAAAGACAAATCAAAGACAAATGATACATTGCATTCAATAATTGTACCCGCACCACTAATAAAATGGTAACATTTCGAATGTACCTAATTCGAATATCATTTGATAAGCTTTTAAATATCATAAAATAACTCCGGCCTTTACGAGAAGGAGTGAATAATTGAAAAATCGTAGAAAATTTATTAAATTTGATTCATATACATCAGATCCATGGACGCAAAAAAAAGTCCAGACCAAATTCTGCCATTGTTCTTTCGATAAGCTTCCGCAAGTTCCCACAAAAAAATAGATAAATAATTATCCACGCTTGCAAAAGTCTACAATAAGCGCAAAAAATGGAATTAGTACCTACTTATCCATCAACAATAAAAAATATCTAGACTTTGTATTTCCTTAAGTAGTTTTTACCTTTCCGCGTGCCATGAATAGCTAAGTATAATAATATTCTGGAATCTTCCAAGCCGGCCATCTTTATTTGCAAGTTGCTCAACTCTGAAACTTGAGTTTTTTTGAATACTGAGGAGAAAAAAGCCTCTCGTTGTTTTGAATCGATATTGGATTGCTGAAAGGTGGGACTTAGATTCTGTTCATTCTTTTCTTTCTTTCGTTCATTCTTCGTTCAGTTGATTCGCCTAAAATTATTTCCTAGTCGCTTGGATTTGTAAACCCAAGATGGCTGAAATTTTTGAATCGTTCCACAATCAATAGTTTTTAAGTTTATACGAATTACAGTTTCCTAAATTGCCTATTAAATCATTAAAACTGACGCAGATACAACATAACAAATTATTATTAGAAAGAAACTCTAAGAAACTTGTACCTCTATCACGAGGTTTATTATCGATGGTAGAATGAACAAAATACTTCGCATAGCAATACATTGCGTACATCATTGAAGTTGTAGGAATTAATTTCAAATATTTTACGCATTGAAATGGACGTAGTTTTTCTAAATTTTTCCTTAGTCAAAATCCCCGTGCTAGGCTGGCTGGTCCACTTCCGCTTTCAATACCTACCACAACCTATGTGGGTTAACATTTCGTCTCTAAGACCTACTGTACATAATAGTTGCTATAACAAATAAAAATTATAAATAGACTAAAGTGATATTTGATATTGTATTTTTTCGTTCAAGAAAGTACAGAAGTGGATATGTAAGTTAGTAATTAACTAAGTCGCCCAAAGACCCTTTATTACACAGAAAAGAGTAATTTTAGTAAAAAATATATACGCTCGACGAGCCGAGGGAAAAGCAATAAATGTCCCTTTTTACGCAGTACCTACGTACGGACGTTTTATTGGTTGGGACGTTTATGTACTAGAACCCTAGACATGGTTATATGGGCAGTAAAATAGAACGTAACATTTACGGTCTCGGGAAATTTTTCTAGTCTTTTTTATGGTAAGAAAGGTCTTTAGCGATATTTAAGTACTTTACCATATTTTGTTTTTGTAAGAACACGAAAGCTGTTTTTGCGAAAAGTAGGTAGAAGTAGGTTCCAAATTTCTTCATGAATAATGAATGATACGAAATCTTCGACCATGTAATGAGTGTGTATAAATTTTTTATGACATCAAGTGTACGAAAGTTTACAGTTTCTGCAACCACAGTTGGCCTGTGTGCATACCTAGCGCCTAAACCGCTGAAAAACAATGAAAGCACCAATAGCTATTACTAGCCGATTTGACACAGCCAATTTATTTTGTTGGCATCCAGCAAGCCCATTTTTAATATCACACATTGTGTCACGGACGAACGAGCCGGGCCAATGTTTCGGAAGCGTGCAAAATGCACAAAAAATAACAAACGCAATATTTTATGAAAAACTTTACAGTGACGTGATTGACGCTGGCATAGAAAATGTGTCAGAGTTTATGATTTCCAGTTAAACTTTTGAAGGTTTGGACTTGAAATTCGCTGTTGCATTCCGGTTTCGAAATTGTTATCGTACATTTTTGATGTTTAAAATCTCAGCTAATACTTTTTGAAATGTGGTAAAATTTACCAGTGCCTAATTTCTCTCTCATGTCTGAAGTAACTGGTACCTATAATATTTGTATACATAATCGGCAAATTTTCGAAACCCTGCGCGCGAATTACACTAGCACTTAACAGATCTTACTTTTAAAGAGCTGATATGAAACTACTTTCAGTACAGTGTTGCTTCTTCATATCCCAGTAAATCAAAGCACCTACCACCAATAACATTTCGTGAAGAAAAGTATCTTCTAAAACCTTATGAAAATACAAAAAAGTCAGAATGTAAACGACTGCTGTTTCGGTTTACTTTCTTTTAAAATTGATAAAAAATGCAATATTTTACCCCTGAAACTTGCAATATTTGGCGACACGTCTCCCTTCACAAAATAAGCTTCCTTTGTGGAATCAAGGGTGTGAAGGGTTGACCTGTGACCTTAAGGGTTATTTTTGGGACACCCTCACTCGGCTGGGTCCAAAGCTTCTTTGAGTTTAATAAGTCAATCGGTGCAATCAAGTGTCAAAACTTTGCTTGGAGCTTTTACCTTGAAAATTCAATGTGTTTAGGAACAATACGTACCTATGTTTTGAAAGATTAGTGGGTAGTTAGTTATTTGGGTACGTACTTCTTTAACTGAAAGCTCAAGAAAGTTCTAGATTTTTTATTTTTTCAGTTCTATGGTCCCTTTCTAATACAGCTTATGTCCTAGTTTAACTCATTAAACTCTAAAATTTCTGAGTTGTCCAAGAATCCTGTAAAGTCTAAAGGAAATAAAAAACTTTCGAGTTTAAAAATGCTATAAAGAAACACTTCGATATCTGTCTCAGCATTTACTTAATAGAACATAACTTGTTTTCGACTTTATGATTTACAGGTTAAATATTACAAACGTAAATCCAAAATATTTTCTATTACACGTAGATTAGGTATCTGTTTCTATATAAAAATGTACTTCCGCAAATACCATATACTTAATTAAAGGAAATAAAGATATTTATTCGTCCACCTATATTAAAATCTAGTACATATTGAGATTGCTAATAAATTGACGTACGTACGTGTACCTGATGTGTGAAAAGATCAATTTTACACATCAGGTACGTTTATCAATTTCTTTTACAATATTTCAATTTGTTGTAGTTTATAGTTTTGTTCCTAGATACTTGTGTTAAGTTGTTTTATTTTTCCTTTTTTTATTAAAAATTATAACTTAAGTCACTTTACCAGGTAAGCCCCCTTGCTAAAATGCGAGTTCAAGTAGATACTTGTTCAAGTTTATAAACTCTATTTCCTGTTTCTATCTTACACTTGATATCTATAGATATCACATATAATGTGATATTCTTTGAGAGGTATAAAGGAAAGTGACGATTTTATATAAAAACCCTGAAAATAAATAAGCTCGTAACAGATATATAGCAAACAAAGCAGAACCTGGCGTATAATCTGGGTCGAAACATTCGAGGTGTCGGTAAGAAACTTGGTAACGACGAACCACCCACCCCCCGGGTTAGGGTTGCTATCACTCTCCACAAACCAGTTTATTCCACTTTTCCCGACAATTTTTTTAATTTATTGTACGCGACAATGCAGCCAGCGTCTTGAGAACGCTTCCGAATGGTATTCATATGGATCAGTTGAGCTCTTGTAAATGTCTGTCCGCCTGCTGTTAGCAATTGTAAATATTAGATAATGATACATTTGGTTACTTAATTGTAGTTTTCTTTGTTGATAATGGTTTTAGCCATATTATAAAAAAATATAAAAAAATGTTAAAACAATCCTTATTTGAAACTAGCTGTAGAAAGCGCGCTGAATAAAAATATGGCAATTCTCGGCATACATTCTACTTCTCTCCCTAATTTCATTAGGATCCATCCAGTCATTAAGGCATGAAAAGGTAACAGACAGATAAACAGAATAAGGTTCTTTCCCTTTCTATAATATTAGTCTGGATAACCATGGGCTGTTCCCAATAATTACCCTCTATTTACAATGTCGAATGTCAAGTTTTGAAATATACATGAAAAATTCCGATAGGGAAACCCATATATTTGGAAAATTGTTCGCCTCGTAACAAACGTTTATACTATATGCAGATATTTGTTCCGGGTTTCCTGGTCGTACAATATGTAAGTATAATAAAAAATATCTATATGTTTGATACATTGTATGAAGTATATCAGTCATCGAGTACCCATAACATAAGCTCTGCATAGCTTAGGTCTAGATGCTGCGTGAATTGACCAGCATTGTTCAATAACACAAATATTACATGTTGTCGTTAAAAACTTACGCCTGTCGTAAAGGGCCTTAGATTTCCTGCCGTACTTAGTAGACAAGTGACAGTTATAGTGACA
Source organism: Eupithecia pulchellata (assembly GCA_963931895.1). Taxonomy (NCBI): domain Eukaryota; kingdom Metazoa; phylum Arthropoda; class Insecta; order Lepidoptera; family Geometridae; genus Eupithecia; species Eupithecia pulchellata. The sequence goes on along the minus strand of OZ007534.1, from coordinate 5,156,635 downwards.
GAATATCATTCCAGTAGCAACCCTAAACGCAGTCACGTTTTCAAAGGAACAGTCGAGACACGCGTCAAAGTAAAAAGCGAGAGAACAGCCACCACACCATTTTTACCTAGATATAGATAATATAGGTTTAAGATGGCGAACTTGAGTTCTCCATATAGGTCTGAACTATGATGTAAACTATTTTTAACCTCCGAGGTAAGGAGATGTAATAATAAAGTACCAGAGTACCTACGTGATTGCTGTGGTTGTGGTACTTATCATGGGTAGAATAAAAGAGGTAGAATACCTTAAAACAATCCTCTTGCTAAACGGTATTCCTCTTGATAAAGGGCAACTCTCGTGTAATAACTAAAACCTATTGATAAACTAACCTCTTTTATTCTACCTTAGAGAACGATCCTCGTACTCTTACGATAACATATTGATAACTACTACTTCTACTACTCTCCTCTACTAACCTCATTTATGCTTCACCGTAGTTCACCGTGCACCTCTCGTGATTATAACTAAAACCTATTGATAGACTAACCTCTTTTATGCTCTTCCGGCGTCCGATTCAACTGCGGCGGTAACGGCGCGGGGATAGGCGCAGCCGGTGCCGTAGGAAGACCAGGGTACCACCAGCCCGTTGCAGCTTGTCCGTTGAACATCCTTAGCTTCTCGTACACGCTGTCGTTTTGTACTGATGCTGCTTGTTCCTTTTGCGATGCTAGATTTCGCAGCACCCTGTTTATTGAGGAGACCTGTTGGAAATTGGGGAAATTTTGAATAAGAAGGAATAACTTGGATTTTCGTATGAGTAGTTGATATTTTTTCATATTGGAAGGCTTTTCCTATCTTAAAAGATTTGTTATAACTGATTCCTAAGGGGTTTAATCTACATTGCTTACTAAAGAAGTAGTTTTTAAGTTCTAATATACCTACCTACTTAGGTTAGGATACTATGGTACATACTTAGGTTAGGAGAAAACAAGCTAACTTTCCGTCCACAAAATCCACATAATAGGACTCATAAAGACGGTTATGTAAAACAATACAACCCCTATTATAAACCTACATAATATCTAGTAGGAAATAAATTGCTTCGTCCCACCACCCTTTTAACTTTCAAACACGTGTAATTTAAAATCTAATATGATTACTGAATTCCAATCCGGTTTCTCAAAGGGACACAGATTAGGGACCCACCCCACCCCACCCTTAAGGTTCTAAAAACCCCAATATCTATCTACTTTCGCCGAAAACCACGCATGCGTGAAAACCTGGCAAACAAATGTAAAATCATGTATGCCTATTGCTTGTATGAAATTGTAGATGTTGAATAGTATGGATATCTTTTGTTAAGACAGGAATATTTTTTTCTTACTTTTCTTTGAAAACTTACTATTGTGTTTTTCAGGTAGGTATCTTAAACATTAAGATGTTGTACTTATAGAGTATAAGTACTGTATCTTGATTTTTATTGTTGTAACATTATTGTTGGAATAAAATATTGTTCTTATTGGATTTATTCCTTTAGTAACAAATAAAATTATAAACAAGAATAAACTAATTAGAACAAGTATTTACAGTTGAAATAGCTAACTGCAGAGTATTAAAACCAATCAGTAGGTAGCTTAACTGATCCAAATCAGAATTTAAATCAATATTTGATCAATATCATACAGCAAATGTAAAACTAGGTATGTGGCATTTTTATGTGGTTTAGAGTTGTTACACTCTAACTTCGCTAAACACTGCTGCTCCTAGATTTAAGTCTGAAATCTGACCGCAATCACAAGTTTACTTGAATAGGGTTTAATCCGTTATTTTGCTAATGGAGGATAATGGGGGTATGTGGTGAGCGAAGTCTAAAGATGTGTAAAATGTTACATAATAGATACATTTACGTTTTACGAAACAATTAAAAATGTTATAAGTACAAGGAATAAGGTGTGGAAGGGGGAAGGGATGCCCAGCTGTGGGAAAATACATATTAAGTTATAATATATTTTGAATTCTTTCAACGCAAAACAATGTTAGAATTTTATAGATGGGCACCTAAATCAAGATCAAATTAAAACCGATTAGTTTAATGGAAAAGACTTGTGTAAACTTGATATTTCAACATTTGATGTCAGATTTTTATGAAATAGAAATAAGTGTAAATACTAGTGCTTGTTTTATTCTGTTAATGTTATAGTTTTCTTTGTTTAAAAATTACATATGGGTGATGCTAATTCAAATTTTAAAAACCAATTACTTTATTCAAATGGCTCCCAATCAGATATAGCTCTATTCAACGCCAAAACATTTTCAAATTTCGAACATGAAGTGAACCAATAAGAGAGATGCATTCAAAGCGTTGTTCTGTTTCTGACAGCAACCCAGCCAATCAGATAGGAACGAAAGATTAAAAGTACACTTTCATATAAAATTTCAAACGATTTTTTCTTTTCTATTAATAATGTGAATAAAGCTTACTGTATGAGCCTCGACTGAATATTATAATTTAGTTGGTACTTAAGTATCAACATAATTATAATAAATAAATATTGTTAGACAATTCACAAAGCATTATCTAGCCATAAGCTAAGCAAAGTTGTGTTATCGGAACTAGATAACTGATATACATATAATATAATCCACTACATAGATATATAGATTTTATTATACATAGAAAACATGGATGTTACCGAGTATAATAAAAAAATATACGAACTCTAAATAAATATCTGGAGTTAGTACCTATGAATATTATTCCCAAAGCGGGAATCGAACAGAGGTTGTTGAAAAGCAATTTTCAATTGCAATTTATATCGTAAGGTAAACCTAAACTAAAATTTTAGGTAAAATGTATGTTATAAATTTTAAAAATTATGATAAATTTTAAATATATTTCTGTGATGCTCAATTTAAACCGGGTTATTTAAGTTTAGATATACAACCTTTTTACATTATCATGCAAGGGTGAACCCAGCTGCTGAATTTAAAAAGATTATACATTCTGTTTAGCCGATTAGAATGTGCGATATATTTTATCAGTAAAATTTTAATGGCAGTTGTTTCTTATAATTTAAGTGTCACTTTGAATCAGGAAACGAAGGACCAAAATGTAACGCGACAGAAAAAAAACCAGCTTAAACGGCTCGGTTATGTCTTAAAATTTGTATGCAACTTTTTGTGAAAGTAAAAAGGTCATAAGAAGGTAGATAATAAATAAATTGCTAGACAATACACACAGCATCATCTAGCCCCGAGTTAAGTACAACTTGTGTTATGAGACTAGATGACTGATACAATATATTACTTTATTTTTTATAACATTTATATTTTTGATTATACCCGTAATAAATATTTGCAGATCGTACAAAAATTTGTCCCGAGGCGGATATGATAAAATAAAAAAACGCAAAAACACTAAAAGTGGCACAAACCGTATTCATTTCCAATACTGACTTACGCCCTTTTTCAACGGAGCGCTACGAATTAGTGAGCAGCGATGTGTGTAAAGGGTCTAAAACTTTCGAATGTTACACGCACCGGGTGTGTCGGCTCGTGGGTAGGGGGCTTTACAGATTTAAAAATACTCAAACCGAATTGGCTTAGCTTGTTACGAAACAAATTAAAGTGAAAAAAAAAGTTCTTATTTTGAACGGATTGACTTAAAACGGCGTATGTGACACTTTTGTCTCAAATATTCTAAGTATTAATTATATCAGTCATATAGCATCCAAAACAAAGTTATGCTTAGCTTCAGGCTACAAGACGCTGTCCGGATTCTCCAGCATTATCAATTTATTTCACTAGTTGAATATAAGCCATCTGCGTAAGTAGATAGTTATAAAGTTCCAGCAAAAACTTTAACGTTTAAGCACTAAAGCTCCAAGTTACGGTGCGAACTTGTTACTTGCATCATTTACCCACAGTTTAAATTCCTATCAACACATTCTGTGAAACGAGGCCTGAAATCCGGCAACTACCGAACGAAACCAGACACTCTCGTGACAGGCATGCGCCAAGACGTAAACTGATATTCTTGTAAACGCATTTTTGGACATTTTGACATAAAGAGATCGATTTTGGCTAAAACATTTCGGTTTGGGGTGGGCGTTGACATGCAATTTTTAACTGGTTATAGCTTGATCAAGTACTTAAGTACTTGTTTATATTAAGTTTATAAGACGTAATTATAGGCGTATTAAATAAAAAGTGGAGCATTGATATTATATTAACAAAAGTACCTGCTTCAAAGTATTTAATTGAATAAAATATAAAAGCACCTTTAATAAATCGAGGAAGACTTAAAATAAAAGCACAACAAAAGTTAAGATAGTATCGTATCTGCTCGACATCTAATTAAAACTGAACATAATTATATCATGTTTCGCGACCACGATGGTCTCATAGATCATTTTCGAACTCCGAACGCGCGGGCGTTCTTACGTCACGTTGACAGTTGACAGCTGACAGGTGTCACCGCGCTGCGCGGGCGCTTCTCATTAGGTGAGACGTATCGGATCTAGCCAGCGATAGTGTTAGAGATCCAATACGTTGGTGGTCTTGAAAAAAAAACGTTAGAGGCAAACGGCCGTTTACGCGGTTAAACGAATTTCTTGGTCATTTGATGGATGGTTTGATGAAATTGTTATGATTGCAGTTTTTGTATGAACCTAATGAATGATAGCATGCCCACCATTCTCGTGAATCTGTCAATGACATTTATCGCAGTTAACGTGATATTTCGTTTGACATTTTATAGTTAAGAAAAAATGGACCTCGATTAAAATAATTCTCTATCCAAAAGTGAGATAAACAAACGTAAAGTAATCAAACTAGCTATTACCAATGTACCTAATTTGTAAGAACGAATCAACTGATTACAAAATATCCAACAAAAAACTCAAACAACATAAAGAAACCCTCACATTTTCCTTTTCCGATGCGATGCGGACAAAGCTATTAGTCTGAATACAAATTCCTTTAGTACGGATTGGGGTTTGGACCCCATGATTAGAATTACTATTACCTATGGTATTATCTATAAACATTTTAACGTATACGCTTAACCCGCGGAGATCTGAGGTTTGGGGTCCGGCCGCTAGGGGGCTTTTTTGCGAGGGGCTCCTTTCGCAGAGTTCATTATGGATCTAAATTGTTGTCTGTGATTTGGCGAGTGTTTCTGATGGATGGGATGGGTCGGTAGATTATGTAGATGGCAGTTGTTTTACTATCAGTTATATTAGGATTTTGTAGGTTTATGTTTTATTTGTATGTAGGTTATCGGCACCGCTGGGATATACCAAAACTTATTGAAGTATTAATTAATTGTAGACTAATTTTGTATCCTACCAATACAGTACAAAAATGCTTTATTGTATACCAGAAAAATAACACAACAAAAGACATTACATAAGACAAGTACAATGGGCGGCCTTATCGCTTGGAAGCCTACCTTCAATCTTAAAGTAAGATTTAACCACTTATACTCAGGTATTAATTTTAAGTAGGTATTTATGCTTTTGTTTCAGCTATCTGGTCATAAAAATTTAATTTGCACACTTTAGTTAGGAATAATTTTCAAAAGATAACTATAGAATAAGCGACAACTTACTCAAGCGACCTCTCCTATCCAATGTTATATGATTTAGACAAATCAGATAAAAATTAAAGTGAAGTGAAAGTGTTCAAATACCTGCAATAGTAAGAGAAGACGTCAAAATCTTCACAAGACAGCCTTATTTACAGTTCAAAGCGTCGGAATCGAGCATTGCCCCTCAATTAATATATCCAAGGACCTTTGCTCAAAGTTAAGCTCGGAATATGTCACAGTGAGTGGGGGGTAAGGCGTGACGGAGGGCCGCGGGAAGCAGTCGAGTGGTAATTGTGCAAAAGGACAAATTGCATGATGGTATTAGATAAATATTAATTAGACTGTGATATAAAATATATAAATTTTTAATAAAATTGAGATCTCTTAGAACAAGAAATTATTCAATTCAAATCAATAAGTTTATTTCAGACACATTAATATAGAATGTTAAAACAAATTAATTTTGGCAATAATCTAATTCGGTCATACCGTTTTCAAATGAATGGGAACGCTGCTTTGTTGTATATGCTTTAGTGTAAAAATAGGGATAATCCCTATTATTGTCCCTCATGATTAGTACATACATAAATTGATGACTGTAAATGGGATGATAGTAGGTAGGCGATATTCCAACTGAGTAAATAATACACTGTTGGTTTTAAAGAAAACGAATATTTGACCAGCTTCTGTTTAAAATCGATATAAAAAAATATTGAAATATATCTAAATAACATTTGAGCAAACACTTCCATCGTATATCTACCATAACATTCTTTTAATAAATAGGATTACCCAATGATCGCGTTTACCCCGCCTTGCCCTAAATTCAGGACTTTCATACAACGTGGGATCCCAGCTAAAGGAATTCGACACCGCCAAAACGCGCTACTGTCGAGCACTCTGGGGGCTTCGTATTATGTAGCCTTATTAATGTGTAGAGGTGGCTTTGTCGCTGTAGCTGTTTTGAGTACGAAAACACCCTTAAAAACTTTTCGTGGATTTTAAACATTGGAAAATTGTACTATCTGTAACTATTTAGAAAGTATTAAATGGCTTTTCTACTTTTGAATGCTTCGAATACTGTTTTGTAGGCACTATCACACAAAAAATTCGAAAGCTTATATTTTTATTGTGTTATATGATTGTTATCTCTAGTTCTAAATTACTGAATATATCGGGCTGAAACTTGACATAGATGTAGGTCTGAACCTCGAATAAAACATAGGCATTACATTTTACATAAAATTTCTCCGATGAAATGAAGAAAGAAATATGTTTAGACTCACACTTTAGTAAAAAAAACAAAAATCCTTAAATTTTTTTTAAATGTTATGAGGTAAATAATTTCATAAAAATAATTAGTCTCTAGCATGTGAACCAAAAAAGTAGAGCTAAAATGTTGCATATATTTTATTCCAGGAGTACCTAAGCGTGCAAAGACGCGGGAAGAAACAAGTATTCTAAAAATTCTAGAGTCTATGGCACTTTGTATTTACAAGTACGTTAAGCGGTTTCATTTTCGTTTACACGCAAAACTGTTGTAATTGGAGATATCCCTCTGTTGTGACGCTTTTTTGAGCTCCTATGTCCTTCCGTTGTTAAGCTGTTACACTTTGCAAGCATTAACTTTTCTTTTTTTCACTTAATAAATCCGATCTCCGTACGTAGTTTGCCGTTATTTCCAACTGCTTGGGCTGGTAACTCATGAATTTCCAAATGTAAATTAAGATTGTCTCCAAATCGTATTTAACGCTCCTTGCCTCCGCAACAGTTAGGTAATCGATGGTTTTCCGAAATGGCAGATACGTTGTTCTATTTTATGATAGAATGGATGATAATTGAATAGAAAGAAGTGCGTTTACTGATTTTTTTGTTCGTACCTAGTACTTTTCACGATAACGATAATGTGTTTAAGAAACCTTCGTAAGATCAAAAATTTATGCGCTTAAATATTACCAGCTCTTCCTTTAGTAAATATGTATGTCCTTTAACGACTCTCTTATTGCTTTACTTTGAGCGTCCTACCGACCCAAAATTACATCTCCAAATTTTACCAAAACATACTCTCACTTCTATTCAAATTTGAAACTTTTCGTCCCAACAGTTTCCTCTCCCCAAATTCCCTCGCATTTCCATAAATATCTGTGAACTTAAAACCGTCAATTTCAATGCCATCATAAGCTTTTGACGTTAATCCGTCAGACAAGGAGGGGGATATTGCTCAATGCAGATCTTTTAGGAGTTCCTTTATGTATGAATGCGATGGCGAATGTTCTGTGCACTCACGCGTAAAGTGTGGAATTATAGTATCACGTGCGGGAGGAAAAAGGACGTACGTGACTTAGCGCTTTTCTGGCGAGGCTCGACGGAGCCTAGTCGTTCCTACATACGTGGAATTTCAGGGATGAACGCGTTTTTGCAGCGTGTAAACTGAGCTTTATTTATCTCTGTTTTCGCCAGTTTAACAGCGACGTGCAGTTAGTCAATTGGGGTTTTAGCTATGTTGGAACTGTATTTCAACTCTTGTCATTACCATGAAGTTACAGTTAAAAAGTTTGTTATCAAGGTCAGGGTTTTCATGCTGATTCTGAACGTAGAATATAAACATATATAATATTTAGATACGTTTATACTTAAGATTTACATAGAATACACAGTATTCTCTGTAGGTACCCCATCGTAGACTCACGGCAATGGCAGGTGACATGACATCGAGAGAGACCGGCGCGCCCTGGCTGGCACTTACGCCCTTATGCCGGTGAACCACAATCGATTGTTCCACGTATTTTTGTCCGCTTTCTGTTGGTAAGAAACATCACGCCCATTCGACCGTTATGACTAGGCAGCGGAACGCACGATAAACACCTATCTCTTTCTAACACGTGTGTAAGTGTATAACTGTACCGCTCACCTATTTGCCCAGTGGGCCGAGTGCGTACGTACGACAGTCATAAAAATAGCCCCTTTGGCGCCGAATCTTCTAGGGGTATTTCGATTTTGTGCCCTCTCGTTAGGAGGGGGTGGTGCGTTTATGATTGCTTATGTTTATAGGTGTTTTTGTCTGGTAATGTAGACGAGAGGGTTTCAGCTTCAGCCGATGTTTAAAGCGATTATTCTATAGCATAGCATTCAGGCTTTAACAGTTTCACTCTCAAACTGTCCAATTAAATTTTATTTCACCGGGTCCTCTTGAAATTAATGCTAATCCTAATTTTGTTTGCCATTCGTTCAAAATTGCATCTTGACATCGATGATATAGGTCAACAAAGACCTACCCCAAAACCAACAGAATTTCAACGTTTGCGACAAAACATTTTTTTCGCTCTCATTGTGAACCCAAGTGTTTACATTATGCCGAATCACAAAAACATGATTTTCGAGTTGTGACATTATTAACAGAAAAATTGGCCCGATGAATAGATAGAATTTACAATTTTTGCTTTGTATTTTTTTGTATGGCAGATGTTCGGTGGTGCGTCTGCTTCGATTAAGTGTGGTGTCAGTTTGGTCACAGCTTTATCGCGCGCTTATTTCTGATATCTTGTACGAGATATTCAACCTTTTTGATAGCTTTTTACCTTTTTTGAGACACGGTAATTGCGAGCGGATTCAACTTCAATGCAATGTAATTACAATATCGTTTCTTTTGTTTTATATCACAACTTTTTTTTCAGTGCGATTTGTTTTTTTGACTTTGGAATGGGACTTATTAGGTATTAGGTACTTACGTACTTCTTTTATTTTCAACATACGATTCACTATTGTATTCAAACTTCAAAGCAAAATTTTATTTATCATACTTATATTCCCCGATATCTGTAATCCAACTGAATTTATGAACTTCCCTACTCAATAGACTATTATAGATCACAATAACCAAATAAAATGCTGCCTATACTCGTCATCAATTATCCCGAACTCCTTTATGTCCAGTCCATCTTGAAAGGCAAAGGGACTGGACAATGGATCCCGCATACCGAAACATATGCTGGGGATATTGCGAAAATTGGATTAAAAAGAAGATTTTAAGTAGGATTTTGTCCTCGATGATACAATAGGGCAGCATATGTCGGGAGTTAATTAATTTCGATGACTGTTGTGACAGTTTGACGGTACGTTTGTTAATCTCGTTTTGAATTAGAAGCGATGCATCGATTGGTGAATCAATTTATGTTTGGCTATTTTAAGTAAGCTTTGATAGTATTTATCAAATACCAATTGGTAAGTAATGATTTGTCAGACTTGACTTCTAGTAAGGTGCGTAAGCGAAGAACCTTTCCACCAAGATACTTCGGGCGCATCATAACTGAGACTTTTTGTTTCGGATCTTTAAGAAATAAATATCAGAATCCTTTTCAAAGTAAGGTCGTCGAAAGAACGGACAGGCCGTCTTTCGTTTGTGCGGAGGCCATCTATCAACTTTGTTCGATTTTCAAAATAGACCTCCTGAAACCAATTTTACTTCGGCTATTTTTGATAGTGTTTTGATATAAACACCGAATTATGACAAATTATTATTCAACTGAATTAGAAAGAACCTGAGGCATTTCATTTGTTTCATTTCTCTCAGATCTCGCTTGATGCTCGCTTGTTTTTCACCTATGCCCTTAACTTATAGGTACAGGTTCTCAAACTATTCTTCAAGTGAGACCTAAAGAGGAGAGTTGGGTAAAATGCATACTCACACTTGGTATATTGTCGTTATTGCAGACGTTTTCACTCAGCAGACGGTCCCGTATCTCCCACGCGAAGATCGAAGGACACTCCCGCTTGTAGTCAGCGATCTTGGAGACTACTGGAGTGGTCGCCACCCGTGGCTTCGACCCCCCAATGGCACGGGGCTTTATTGACCCCGTCTCGTAATATCTGTGCGCAAAGCTGAACTTAGTTTGGATTTTGGAAAGTGGTGAAATTGCAACAGGTTATGAAAATAAAGGTTGGAACAGACTGGGTCTAGAAACACGCGACGAAATGTAGGAAGCGGCGGATGGCGGTGTTTACGACTATTTTATGTCTTCAGGCCATCTTTTCTTACACAATCGCGTCCAAGATCTCAGTATCCGTCGCGTTCGTTGCGTGGTTTAGACTCAGTCTGTTCCTAGCTTAACAGTTGGTATAATCCACGCGATTAGAATAGGATAGAACTGTTTCGAACTAGAGTGTTATAAAGTTTAGTTTGGAACTGACAAAATGTGACTAATCATTTAAATTAACAAGAATGTTTGATAAATCGCGTATAGGTACTAGAAATGTGACGTAAAAATATTACTTTGATAAGGTTCCATCCCATTCTGATCGCGCAAATTCCTTACACTTAGGCATGCAAACGACAATTCGTTTCGTGTTCAGACTTATAGTCTATAGTTTTCACACGAGAACTAGATTCGTCGTCAAACAACTAAACTGAAATAGAGTTCTTTCAATCTAAGTTAGCGTTTGGTTCCTCAGTAGAGAGGTGCTAGAATTAAATTTAGACTGTTGAATTAATAAGTGGGTTGGGCAGTTTATTACTCATGTGTTGGAAGATACTTCATGCTACAATATACATATCTTAGGATTTATATAAAAAAATATTCACGAATGATAAACAAGAGGATCGGAAAAGTAAGCTATTAGGAAATTTTGACATTGGAATTATTTATGAATGATAAAAAAGGAGAATGGGTAAAAGTCCGAGTGGGGAAAAATGCGAATGAAAAATTTGCTACGCGGAATTAACGATTTCGGGGAAGAGATCTAATCACTCGTTTGAAGGACGCCTGAGAATTTGATACTTTTTGTCTGTAGTGGATGGACTACAATTTAGCTAGTGTTCTTAGGGCTGTGTTTGTATTTTGAACAGAGTTCTAGGTAGTGTTTTGTTTTTTTTATTTTAGAATACGTAAAATCAGTTATTTATAAAATATTACATAAACACTAATAATTATTTACAATTAAAATGATTGAACTAACTGAATACTGTCGTAAACAATCCACAGGTAGCTCAACTGATCCATATCAGTAAGTGTCCCGTGTGTTTTATTTATTGTTTGTTACTTTTAATGTTTTGAAACTTACGCGATCTGAACACATAATGATCAGTCATCTCGTGACCACGACAGAGTGCAAACCTGTTGAAACGTCGAGAAAGGAAGAAGAAGAAGAAGAAAGGAAGAAGAAGAAACGCGATAAATACCCGTTAATTACTAATCATTGTTTGTTACTGTATTGAACTTCGGATAATTATATAAAGTACTCGTATATGGGGTGTTCAATTAATAATTCACCTAGAAGTTGGGAACACCCTATCAAATGTATTGATAAAAGGTCAAATAGCAATTGCAAGAAATTTTATTTTAGGTAAGTAATTATTTTGTTTTGTAAACTTACGTAAAACCGAGTTCTCGAATCACAATACCGACATAATAAAATAACATTTACAAAGACAGCTTCCCTTCCCCCGAAAGTATTAAAACACAATTACAAGTAATCTCAGAAACTATCCCCTTAACTTGAAGTACCTATACAGACTAAATATCCACACCCACCATTCAAAAATTAACCTTATCACATTAGAAACTCGATTCAAATTCAGATAGAATCAGTTAAAACCGTTACAAAATGGCGTTTGCTTACGATCTCTACTTTTTGTTAGAAATTGAACTTTAGTACTTTGGTATAAAGGTTACTGGTTAGCTAGGGTTGGGACGAGTAGGCGGTATCGATACAGGATGTACTCGAGGCCTATTGTTGGAATCGACATGTGTCGATATTAGTAACAATCGATTGATAGCAATAAGATTGTCGATGTTGCAATAATGGAATGCTACTGTAGGATTAGTTTAGCTGGAATGTGGTGAAGACGGTTTGGGGGCCTAAAGACGCTTCTGGAAAAATAGTTTATTTATTTATTTTATTGAAATTGAAAGCTTTAGTATTCAAAATATGCCATTATTAAAAATAAGTCAGTTTAATAAATACTTATTTTAAAAATATTGTATTTTTTAAGCTGTAGGACTTTCTTAAAAATAAATAAATTTTAAAGTAATAATGACAGAACGGTAATTGTAGATTTTTTATAGATTTTGTAGTACGAACATAATTTACAGAATTTATTTCATAGAAGCTGCTACAAAAGCGCTTATTTAATAGATAGAGGCTGAAATATATATTTTTCACTTATGGAAAAGGGAATCTTCATGAATTAACGCTCTATTTAACGTATTTTTAATTAAATATTAATATATGTTATACAACAAAACACCAAACAAACCATAGGCAACCTTTTATAGTTGACTCTTACCGGTTGCGCGGGATTTTTTGTTTTCAAGCAATGAAACTGTCTACAAACTTGTAATTTTTATAAAAACAGTTATCTAAAATCCAAACCACGCGTGCGCAGCCGAGGGCTAAAGCTATTGTTAATAAAACAGTTTTAAATGTTTTTTTAAAACTAAATTTATTTATTCAACTGTCAATCCTCAATGATTCTATTGCAACTAAATAAATATTACTTCACTATGTATGTAACAGGAACAGGGCCTATTTTCACAGTTCAAACCAAATTTAATCTTGTTCTATTAATGCACTATAATACACTGAATTAAAGTATCAATTTGAACAAAAAACGATACAAATTATGGCGAATTGATATCGGGTCTCTGTTACTAAATCAACACCAAACTAGGTCACACAAAAACTGTCATTGGAACATCCACCAATACAATACAAACATTTGAAATCATGTTTGTTTGGGCATGGTCGTTACATGCTTATTAATAGACTATTGCCTCGGGCTCTTTGGAACCGCAATGAGGGGTATGCTTTGGTTGGATTATTCAGTTCGATCATAGTCACAGAATAATTAATATGACATCAATTCGAAATTTGAAATTTACTGAAGCGTTCTTACCTGAAAGCAATTCGAAATTTTTTCTCGTGAATTTGAAGTTTTAACTTTTTAAAATTATTTAGAACAATACAAATCTTTTCCAAATTCAAATCATGTCCAAATCTAGTCGCAGATTGTGTATAAACCTAATGTTCTCTACTCCGAAAGAAATTACTTACTAGATTTTTTTAAATATATCTTTTAGGTATTATTTACCATGATAATTTTAGTCTTATCGTTGATGGATCATTTGAGCTTCCTGTAGTTTGTTGTAGTTTGCAACAGTCTACAGCTAGCTCAATTGTTTCAATTGTAAACACTAGTTCAAATTTGGTCATTTTATTTTAAACGCACAGGAAACCAACACGAAAAACTGTGGCTATTTTAAACTACTCTCAGTGATTATTTTACTCCACTCAGCTGAGCAATAAAATACCCATTTAAAATAATGACAATGAACCCCAGGATTTCTGTGCAACCAATTGTAACCACCTCATTAGGGTTAACTAAACTGAAAAAACATGGCCGTTGATCAGATAACGAAAATCGACAGAAATCCGATAAATCGACAACAATAACAAATTGATCGCAATCTATCGCAACAATAACAAATGTTCGCTGTTTAGCAATTGCCCGCTTTTAACTGGACGAACAGCACAGCAGTGGCTTTCGGTTGCAGGAATAGATTTTACTAAAGGGTGGAAGACTAACTTTACCTTTTTAAGAAGTGCGTGTTTTCATTTGATTCTTGATTTAAAACTTGTAAAGTTGAATCGAAGTTGAACTTGAATTCGTACTTTTTCACTTCAAAACTTTATATAGGTTAAACTTTTTAATCGGATCATTTCATTTGAAACTTATAATGGAGACCAAGTTGTTTTTTATTCGATAAATTTGTCTATCAGTAAGTAGGTGGAGTCAAAACAGACCCTGATTTTGGAGTACTTAGTAGAATTTGCTATTTTTCTAGAATCAATATCGAAGAAAAGGCTTTACGCGATTTTCACTGGTTTTCTTAAACCCATAACCTATAATCTCGAACTTGTTTTTCCTTTTTATCCTCTACGCAACACAAACGTTACCTATATGTTTTAGGGTGAGATGTTATTTATTTGTTTGTGTGTACAAAACAATGTTCTCAGTTATCCATAACAACACGATCGATATGAATAAGAATAAAATTATTGTGTTATTTTCCTTTCCCGGAATGAGCGTTCTAATTTCAAACATGGATTTATGAAATACCTCCTTGAGTAGACTACTTTGTACCATAGAGGTAGAAAAGTCCTAATTTAGAACTGTTTTTCTCGCCTCATTGGTATCTAGTATCTATAGCTACAGGATCTCTTTACCACACAATACTCCATTTTCCAACCCCTACAAATTGCATAGCCACTCATCAGAGATTGTTTTTGAAGTGGTTATTTAAATGTAACTGAGTTACTGCACTTGAGTCGCTCCATTGGCTCTGCTGATGCGATTCTAGGGGATCGAAACATGTTGTGATTCATTTGTTTCAAGTCGTTTCGAGAGGTTTGTTGCATATTCTACATATTATTTAAAAAAAAACATAAATGCAGTCAGCATCTTGAGGATGCTTCCAGCTGGTATTGATAGGGAAGTAGATTGTTCTTCAGCCTGCAGTTACCTCAATTGTTTCCTTCAAACCTACCCTGCACTAGGAAAGATTACATTTCTCTCAAAAACAATAGGACTATTTAAAAGCAAACCGCAAGTATTTTGTTTCTCGGACCAGCTATTGCGCGTAAGAAAGCACCTTGACACTCTTTGATCGATCCACATGACGCTTTCAATCTCCGAAAACTCGTCAAAGTTCCCACCGAAAACCAATTTCACAACAATACAAATCATTTGTACGAATGTTTATCACTTATTCAATCCACTTTAAGCAATACCAGACACAAAACCATTCCTAAAGTCACTGCCAACGGGATACTTCCTTAATTAGGCGTCCCACCACGCTTGCCTTTTATGAACCCCTAAGAAACCCTCTGAACCCCTTCTTTAATTGGCACGATAAGAACGCCGGGGTGTGTGGGAAAAAACATATCGCGGTGCACTTGCCAGCTTGAAAACCATGTATATATTCGAAAATGTTTTTGATAATCGGCTTAAGTACGATAACTTTCCGATAAAGATAAACTGACAGGCTGTAGATATTGCGAAAAGGACATTGATAGCTTTTTTATATTGCCGCTTAATTTTAATAATCGTTCGTTATAATCGATTCCAATACTATACATGTCGTGTAAGTTTAAGTGCCGGCGACTTTTTTATTACATATTGTAGAGTATTTTTGGTATAGGCAATGCAGCTGGCTCTCGAAAAGGGACCAAGACAAGACCAAGACTCTTTTTCCAGCTGTAAAACGATGTCTATCTTATTACAAAATAAGAAAGGATATTATGCCGAAGTACCTATATCTCTTTGCTAGGCAACACTTTGCAGTATGATAAAAACCAACTGAAAGTATATTGCTCGGCAAACGTTGATGTGTATGCGCCGTAAGCCATTTTATGGACTACTAGTTTTTGCTCGCGGCTTGGTATGCTATTTCTATGGAAACAATCAAAGGTTATTTATATACCATGGAAACTGAATTATGAGTTTAATAGCCTTTGACTCCAAGATTATAGCAAACCAATACAAAATTTCAGATAAAACTGTGCACCAGTTTTAAGTGTTAAAAAGTTTGAAATATTTCTATCCATTAACGCGCAACGCACAATTTGTTTCCAAGCAAAACAGAATAACAGAACCCTGGGGCTAATAGGGTTCCCTACAAAATATTATTTTTCCTATAAGATCTCTTCAAGTGACGTCAAGCAGTTCGCGCGAGGGGTGCCAATTACTAGAAAATAATGTGTATTTTGATTTTTATTTAGGGGCGTTCGTGGGACTGGCCTGAAAGGTACACCCTCTGCCGTGTCAAGCGTAGGTCCGTTATCTTAAGTTACATGAGTTGCGCGTAATAGGTGCAAATCGTTTGGAAATGATATTATAAACCTTGGAGTATATTCCTTTAAAGTCTATTCTTGTTTAATTCGTTGAAAAAAGCTGTCACCCTATCTCATGCAACTATGATTTTGCCGATCTCTGTCATGGCAATGTCAAGTATTTTTACATACACTAAATAGGCGTGACAATAATTTTACTATCTCAGTTTACTCTTGCTAGTTACATGATATAGGCGCGACAGGCGCCCAAAGATACAGGAGTTAGCCGTGACGGAGTCGTGTGTCTCCAGGTAAAAACGAGAAAGCTTTCTGTATCGTTTGGCATGAAGGCGATAGTGGACGCAAAACCTACAATATTGCTTCGTCATTATGTGCACATTATTGTCTTCTTTAATGGCAAGGTGGGGGGAACCCAGACTGGCAACGAATCCCGGATAGGCCCGCATGGTTTTGGTGTTCGAAATCACAGGGGACAAATGCTCGTCAACTTCCTTAAGAAAGAGGGGCTGTTCTTAATGAACTCTTTCGTTAAGAAACAGCCCCAAAGGAAGTGGACATGGCGGAGTCCATGATGAAGTCCACGCTCCGACCGAACCCAATCAGAATCATGGCGGGCACCGAGAAGTTTCAGCAGCTTCTCGGGAATAGATTCGCTGCCTTGGAACCCACTGATGACGGTGACGAGACCCTACACAATCTGGTCGAAACTTGAGGGACGAGGGCATCAAGTTTTGCAAAAAGCAGCGTACTGGTAAGAAGTCCGAACTCTCGGATGAGACTCTTGGGCTGATGACAAAAAGACGGGAAACCGCTGATCATGCTCCCCGTTCCCAACGAGACGGCCACGATTCTAGAGCCACCTTGATACGCCACTATACCGACGAACTGCCAGACATCAGTCAAAACGTAACGAATACATCCGACAGAGAAGTCATCGACATAGCTCAGAGAATTAGCAAACTGAAGTGGGTGTGGGCCGGCCATATATCGCGAAGAACCGATAACCGCTGGGGTAAACGTGTTCTTGAGTGGAGACCGCGAGTCGGTAAACGTAGTGTAGGACGCCTTCCGGCCAGGTGGGATAACGATCTGCGAAAGACTGCTGGCAGATGCTGGATGCGACAAGCCGAAGACAAGGCGCTATGGCGCTCTTCAGGGGAGGCCTATGTCCAACAGTGGACTAACATAGGCTGATGATGATTGTAGGTTTCCGTCCTGGCGGCTTATTCCGAGCTAAGTGGTTTTTCCATGGGAAGAAGATATTTGTGGCTAAGTATATTTGTTTCCAAGATTCAAACTATTTTATGTTCAAAATATAATCAAAATTAGTTCACTATGATATTGATAACAGAATATTAAACGCTTTTACAATATTTGTAGGGGGTAATAGTATAATAGAAAATTTTTATGAAAAAATACTTGTTGGTAGGTAAGCTAATTCTTCAAAAGTTTTATTATCATAGAAACTGTTGCCACAAATGATCACTTTCTGTCAGACCTATTTATGGTAACTCATACTTAACTGACATAGGCAAAACCTAACGAATTTAGTCAGTTTGGCACAAGTAGTGTATTTTAAGTTACAAAGCGCGTAAATCAAGCTTTGTATGGAGACCTTGTTATGCCTATATATGTTATCGCTGATAACTCGAAGAATAATTAAGATTTCAATATTTTAATACCTTCCCGGTGTTGAGAAGCTTGCGACTAGTTATATTATGGAAAAATAGTCCAATAATATTATCATATTTTTTCAAAAAAGGCAAATAACTGAAAAAAACTTTGAACGGCGATTACTCAAAACAAGGTTTTTCAAGATACATGAAATAGGTGTGATACGGCAGCCCTGTATTAAGTCAAGTTTCTTTGATTGACGTCTTTTGCATTATTTTTATTGTGTCTCTGATAGTTGTTCTCGTTGGCCTATTATAATGTCAATCAGCACCTAACTTTGACATTATTATGAGTTTAATTGTTTAAATTATGAATTTTTGTGTTCATTCTGTGAATAACCCCAAATGTTCAAGTTATTCAAAATTCTTACAGTCATACGTACTTTCTGGAAATCTACATTATAGGTAAAAATAAACTATGTTTTAGGAATAGAAAAATCATTTAATAACATTTTATTTAAATCGAAGTTATCTTGATTAGATTACATATCAGGACAGGAATGGATAACAACGATCAACAAATAAAAGCGAATTAATATAAAATTAGTTGCTCATTGCTCTCCATCAACTGTCGCAAAGAGGGCTGCCTTGATCTCCAGATAAAATCGCAATCAAGGAAACCGTGGAAATTCCCGACACCCCATACCCTGCACCCTAAAACCCTGTAGAAAACCAAATGTCGATTCCCACCGAACGCCCGCGGAGCTCCAAAAACAAAGCAGTATGGGAATGCGTGCACGCATTGTATTGATTAAGTCATAGAAATTCTCCTTAAATTCTATCCTGTTCTGTTCTATAGAAGGTATACCCCATTGTGCGGCATCTCAGGAGGTATTTATGGGAATTCCATCAATTTGCAGCGCGTGGCCTTTGACCGTACAAAGGTTTTGTGCGAAATAATTCGTTTATTCGTTGTAATATTAATTGTGTTGGGTGCTTATGGTGGTAAGCTTTGAGTACTTGTTTAACGGGATTAGCAGATGTAGAAATGACAATTGGTATTGTTGAGTTTAGGGGAAACTTACTTTTGAATTAATGAGATTATTATATTTGGGTCAAAGCTCTCGCTTTGGCAATTTTATCATACTATTACAACTGTCCAGTCATATTATAGAGGTATTACCAACCTAGATAAAAATAATAATAATAATAAAATAATAATAGGAAATCATTGTTTTATCTTTACATTACAAAATTAGCAAAGCGCTTATTATCGGAAAACCCCTTGTTCATCAAGCGAAAATCACCCCCGGATTTCAGTCTGTTCAATCAATTTAGGAAACGTTTCTTCTTAATGACATCTATCAATAGCGCCGTAGATGACATTATTTATAGATGTAATTTTTTCACCCATTTTACGAGTATGTATATGATTATATAGTTTAGAAGTCATACATCTCATATAATCAACACAAATTCTGTAACTGACCTGCCGAGAATCTTGGAGACGCATCCGTTGGAGACTTGCAGGATCCGGCTGATGTCGCAAGGCCTCGCCCCAGAATGCGCCAGTTCCACTATCTTCTGCCGAGTGGAGTCCGGCAGAGGACGGCCGTTGACGTAAACCCCGCCGAGCTGGTTAATGCCGCTGTGACCGGCACTGGAGCACCCGAATAGGCCTCCGCCCATAGCAGCACTGTGCATGAGCTCATCTGTGGGAGACAATTATACTTATCGATACCGGAAAGATCTGTGAAGATAGCCAAGTGTTCCTATTGTATTTTTTATGTACATTATATGTACTGAACTGAGGCATAGATCGGCTTTAGGACGCTGTGGTTAAATGAGTAATTAATTAAGTGTAAGTAAGAAATCGGGAGGAAATAATAAATAAAAATAATAAATAAAAACTCATTAGGGAGGCCTATGTCCAACAGTGGACTAACATAGGCTGATGATGATGATGATGATGAAGAAATCGGGAATATCAGTTATTTTATAGTGAAGGTCAAAAGTGAGCTTAATTTATGTTGCTGTGAGAACAGTAGATTTCGCGAACCTTTTGTTATAAACATGCAATCTTTTCTTTTCTTACGAATGATGTTTCAGAGTTTTGTAACCAACTAATGTGCTCCTTTTCCACCTTTTGTTTTTTTTCTCAAAGTCTTGTTAAAAATGAAATAATTAATGTGGCACTCTTATTTGATCTACATCAATAAAACCGCAAATTTCCCCTTTTCTCTCAATCCAAAAGTGATCAACTAAAATATTTAAATAAATCAAGGAACTTATGTGCCATTTTTCGTCGAATTCGGTTTTAAAAGGTGACCTGTTGGTGGAAACAGACATGATGTATGTCTGTTTCCGCCAACAGGTCACAGTGACATACACTTTGCTCGGGCAATTAGAGGATATAACTTGGTGTTCACCTCCGAAGCGTTGTGATTATGGCACAACTAAACTATTTGGTATCTGCCGTGTGGTGCCGGCATAGAATTTCACCACCCCAACTCTTCCCGTGGGTAAGAGGCGACTAAGGGAAACAGCCGGGGACGGACGCCTTCTGCAGAACAACTACACTGAACTGCGATCCCCAACCTGCATGCCCAGTGCCAGTGTGGGGATTATGGGCAATAACCCCCAAATAATGATGCTATCTATGGCGCTCATTAGGGGAGGCCTATGTCCAGCAGTGGGCTATTATAGGCTGGTGATGATGTTGAAACTATTTGGGGGAGGAATGTCTAGGATGTCCATCAGTGGGTGTGGATCAGCACCCTGTATGGTGATGAAGAAGTCTATTGAATACAAATTATGAGCCTTTGACTTTCCTCACGTGGTACCTAAGTACAAAATAGCTGTAGTACCTACTTAAGTATAATGTGCAAAATAATTATGATATGAAAAGCATAAGGCTCTTCTTAAACAGAACTCGGTTATATTAAATTTTCGTACACCTCAAGCTTTTTTCACAAAAAATCTTTTAGAAATCCTCTTTTATTATGTCAAGGTACCCCGCAATTTTAAACTCAAGTGGATTTAAAGTTCTAAAACCTTTAAAATTGTTTAATTTTTTACAATTCAACGTATTTCGCTGATATTATCTATCTACCACAATGCTTTCTGCGTTCCTTAAAAAACTAACCCCTTCAAGAAATAAGCCGCTTTGCAGAAAATAAAAAGGATCAACTCAAAAAGGGTTTCGCGGTGTAGAAAACCGCAGTTTTTTACAGTTTTTATCTAATCTCCAAATGGGACATTGTGATAAATCTTTTAAAGACTTTCCGATGTCTGAGGGCAAGTCTTTTGGCATCCTTCCATAATATTAGCCTCAAGGAAAAACAAAGAGATCCATTACTTTTTGAAAAACAAAACAGCTTATCTGAGCTCGTGCTAGACTGATAAAAAGTTTGTGAAATATATCATTGAATATGTCGCCAAGAAATTAAAAAAAACTTATTGTTCAAATAAATATCTTAGTAAAACTAGGAAAATATAGTGGTCACTTTGATTTTTATTTGCTTCAAACTTTTTAATGTAAAGTAAAGAAGCGAAACTGGAAAACTAACAATCTAACAAGGTAAAGGTTGCTCACCCTTACCTTGTTAGTTTTCAAGTTAGAGTAAAACACGTCCTAATCCTTTTATCGTCTAGATAATCTGATATTTTATATTAAGTTTGCTGCAAAGAGTATGTTTGACAATTTGTTTAAATTTATTTATTCCATATTTTGTAACTCACTTCGAATTGTTGGATGTTAATAGTTATCATGCTAGCTTTTATATCGGTCAACGAATTAGCATCGCCATCCAACATCGCAATGCTGGCACTCTGTCTTCTGGTAACGGGTTAGATTTTTAAGAACTAGATATAAGTGTTATTGCTAGTTGTCTTTTTAACGTCGAAAACTTGGAGATTGGCGCAGGGCTATGCGCTCAAGAGTTTGGATGCCTTTCTATAAATGGCCTTTACCCATAGCTGATGAGTCAATTCGGATGATGAAGATATGATTTTTAACCAGACAATGAATCAAGTGCAAACAATAGAGTAAGTATAAAAAAATGGTCAAAAATGGTGCCAGTGAAATGGAAAATTTAAAAATACAGTTCGTCTCGTTCACAAAACCGCCAAACCAATCGCAATCCTTTATCGCGTCAAAATTACAGATGGCGTACTAATACGAGCTATTATGATATTTACAAGCCAGTGAAGTTCTATAGGACGTGGTTCCCAATAATACATTTCGCCCACCCTTTACGCGTAAAAAGTGAACAATTGGTGCAATTTGTGGGCGAATTTAGGGCAGTCCATTGATTAGGAGGGGCGGGTGGGCAAGTTTATTGTTTTGGCCCTTTTTTTGCGGTCGCGACTGATTTTGGCTCGTGCTCGGGTTCAGAATGCGGAATTAGTTCTTTTTGATGTTCTGTTTTAGAATTTGGTGATGGCATGTTGAGACAGGTTTTGAGAAATGGGCAATTGAAGGTAAGATTATGATTTTTTTGAGCCATGTGTAAGGTAGATAAATAAATCTGGAAAACTTACAGACCATCATCTAGCTCCTAGCTAAGCTCAGCTTGTAGATAATAAAGTTACTGGATTACTGATACACTTACCTATAATATTACAATACATTACCTAATTTACATCTTTGTTATACTAGAAAACCCCCAGCAGAAAACACCTTTAAAAAACCTGCAGATAAAACAAATATTGTCCTGAGACAGGAATCGAATCCTGCGTTGCAAGCGGACCATCGGCGTCGTTGTCGCCGCGCCTCATCAATCGACAAATTGCTAGGACCTGGGGACCTACTCGTAAAAACAAAATTGCAGTTCTGATTAGTTTGCGCAACTTTATCTTATGCAGGTGTCATAAGAGTACGTCGATGGAGTACGTTTTGTCGGAAATCTAATCAGAAACGTCAGTTTTGGTTTTCCGAGTAGGCCCCCAGGCGAAATTATATTTCAATAAAACGCCATCGTATCGCACCTATCAATTACCTGCGCAAACACAAGTCAATTGCTAGGCGCGACTACTTGTAGTAATCACACCTCTTGGAGGCGACTAACAAGCGAGGCTGTTAAAGAACAATGGACTATCGAGGGAAGGGTAAGTGAGGAGAGATGGGCGATTTTCGCTTGATCGGTTCGCGCGATTTGTTTACTATTTGGTGATATTGAATGTTGGAAGGTATTTTAAAGAGACGTTAGACAGTAATTGCTACAAAAGCATACCGAACCGAGCGGTGGGGCCTCATTCTCTATGAACTAGGAGATTCCTTGCACACACCGTGTGACGTCACAACGTGTCCTAAATACTAATATCATTTATTTACTTTTTGTTTATAACTGATCACTGTAAGCCTGTTAGTGCAAATAAACTATTTTATTCTTACATCAATTTCTAATAATTTTAGTTTTGAAAGTTTGTTTTTTTGTTCTAAAAGACTTCAACGCGCTCCGGGCGCTACGCCGTAGCACTGTTTTGAATGTAATTAGTATAATAACTAAATATTTTTTTAAATATAAAACGAAGCACACCATATTGTTTTTACTAAATAATCTTAGGTTTGAGGTTGATTTGATTAGTAAAAGACTACATCACTCTATGATTAGCAAAAAAATCTCGAAATTAAAAAAATATATCGGTTTCGACGCATAATTGTGGTTGCTTCAAAATGAATACGAAACTAAACCTAGGTTCTTATTAATAAAGCAGAAATACCAGCATACAATAATCACGACCGCGGTGACACAGAGGTTGATAGTCCTTCTGTGATGCACAAGGTAGCGGGTTTGATTCTTGCAATGGAACGATTGTTTGCACGTACAATGTTACGGGTCTGGGTGTTTATGTATGTATTAAAATTGTATGAAGTTTATTGCCTTAGTAAAAGCTCTGCTCACTTTACAGCAAGATGGATCTATGTAGATTTTCAGCATTATATGTTGTTCATTTTACGAACCCCGCTTCCGCTTATTACTCAGCCCCCACCTCCGGCACGCACGCGTGTTGTATGAGGGGGTGTTTTAATTTCAGCGGTGCAATTTATTCAAGCGATTTATTTTTAATCCCCGTTTTTATAGCGTCGCTATAAAACTTCTAGTTATATATTTTTAGTTTATTGTTATATTTCCGGAGCGAAACGTGAAATTCCTGAGTAAATGGAGGTTTTTGTAGGTTTTACAGCGTTTGCTGGATGATTTTGCAGTAACGCGCGTTTGGTTTTGCGTTTTGTAAATTCGAAATAATTTTGTGGGCTTTTTTGATAACCAATATTTTTATAGCCATGGTCTTTGGTCCTTGATGATTCCACAATTACATACAAAAACCTTCTCTCACTGCCCGCTTGCGAAATAAGATTTCGTTCAATAACATTTTAAACCATCTCATTTCAACGGGTACCAAAAAGAATGTAGTCTATAATAGAGAAAGGTGTAAAAACTAAAGGCAGGCATTTGCCCGGCTTTGGGAACCTAGAATCCCACTGGGCAGTAATAATAATCGCTCTCTTATATGTAGATTTATTTATTGTCAACCTTTTTGTAACTTTAGCGTTCGGTCAAAATAGATACATATATTTTCATAGGTTTATTTTTTAAATACCACTTTATCCTCTTTCTGCTGATGCAGACACTTCAGAGCCAGGCCATACACTTTTAGATACAATTTTTGCGAAAATTTCTAAGCCCTAGGACCTTAATAATTTTTTGTGTGCTAAATAAGTAAGCCCAATGCGCGAACGCAATTAATCAATTCCATAATGATATTTCTATGTACGTACAAAAGTAAATAAGGGTGACGACCCCGGAGAGACACACCTGGTACGGACTATCTCCCCTAAATACCCTTCTTATTATTATTTTGTATCTGTTTTTGAATTATCCAGGGGTGGTTTAATCGTACGGCAAAACGCCATTTTGAATCGTCCAAATCCGGTTTTGAAATTGGTTATTATTATTTAAAATGGCTGTTTAACATTTTATGTGATTATTTAATTCTGTATTCTTGGTTTTGATAATTTTACTGATTTAATTAGGTGTAACGTCGGTTGTTTTTCTATGCCGTTAGAAACACGTTTGTTAGCTTATTATTGTGTTTATAAAAACTACAACAACGAAAAATAGTGATACCTACTCTGTCTAGGTAATATATTTAAGTTTCAATATAGATTTTGGTTGGAAATGTAAACCAAGCAGATATAAATGTCTTGGAAAAACTGTCATAGGTGGCACTGCTCACAAAAGCCAATTACACACAAACAACAATACCATTCTACCTTTTAAAATATATGAAAACGCATTCAAAAGAATACCATTAATTAATTTAATTTCAAGTTTGACATGTCTGTTAAATATTTTAGTAACCAATCATGCCATTTGATAGACTTTGAATTCATTATTTTTCTCAAAAAACTTTCATTTCTACTTCATAGTTCAGCTTTTTTATCAAGTCCCTAGCTAAGCAGAGCTTGTGTTATGTGTACTAGATGACTGTTTTAGTTAAGAACCATATAAGGAAATTGCATTTAAATACCAGAACCGCATTAAAATTTAAACAATTAAGCTAACTGTAGACTGTTGCAAGCAATCTATATATGGTAGCTCTACTGATCCATAGATAAAAAAATTTGTTTATTCTCTATGAACTATAACAAAAATTAGGTGCACCTAGCTAAAATAAACAGTTGCTGCAAAATACGTCTTATAAACTCAACGGATAACTTTCAAATAAACACTCAACCCGACAAAGCGTTGCAAAAACTATAATATTTCGTCACAGAATCCATTGATACAAGTCGTTTGTCTGGATGACATAATTTATTATAACCACGCCCCTTGGACGAACAAAAAGTCCATTGGAACTGCTAAAATGTTATTGAGCTGTTTTTACGCATGTTATCGTTTTTTGTGGATATGACATGGTTTTGTTAGGTACTCGCTACGATACAGAACTAAAAAAATTGGAGGTGCAAGTCGCGTAGATAAAGATCGGGATTGATAATGGCATACTTTCTCGTGCTGCACTGCTTACATTATTTTTGATCAAGTGTAACTAGGCCG
Source organism: Eupithecia pulchellata (assembly GCA_963931895.1). Lineage (NCBI taxonomy): Eukaryota > Metazoa > Arthropoda > Insecta > Lepidoptera > Geometridae > Eupithecia > Eupithecia pulchellata. The sequence goes on along the minus strand of OZ007534.1, from coordinate 5,130,539 downwards.
TAGAGCAAGAGATAGGCTGTCATTTTCAATCCTCGATCGAGATCGCTATCTACGCGATTTATTTACAAAACGACTGAAAGACAGAATTTTTTCAGATTAGCTTGTGGCTATTTAGCCCCATTCTGTGTCGATTATCCATAATAATTTAAAGAAAAAATGTGAATTTATAACTATAAAGTCTTTGATCTTATAAATCGCTATATAAAATACTGATAATAATAAAAAGTGTTTGTTTTGACTAACACGCTTTTTAACTTTGAATTTAGAATCAGGAATAAGTGATTTAAATCTTGTCAGGAACTCTCTCTTTCTAGCAAAATAATGTTTGTACAAACAGCTGAAAATCTACATAGATCCATCTTAACAGCACCAGAGGGATAAACTGATTAGTAGGTAAGTTCTGTTCTACTGAGTTCGAATATTATAAGTTTACCTCATTTCAAACTAAGCACAATAACAAAAGATTTCTAACAGTTTATTAATTTTGGAACAAAGGAACTTATGTCTTATTTTTTTACAGTTAAATCATCAAATCCCAGATTATCGGATAAGCGAGAAGTTATAAAAAAGATGCGACTGGGTCAATACAATTACTTATCTAAATCTTAAATCAGTCTAAGCGCAAAATAGATAACAGTATTCACTCTATATCTGGTATTATGAAAAACCGACAAAATACTGACATTTAAATTTTCCCAAAAATTGTCTGAGTGCTCTCGATCATTAAAAATGACACAAAGAAACTCTGTTTATCTCTCTCGAACAAGTGTTTTTCCGGTCTATTTGTCTTTATCTGTCTCGTAATGTGACACTAGCAGCAAGCTCGGTTTGCTTGGCGCGGGTCACGTAATTATATTTTGTAGATTTTCAACTGTTTTCGTTTGAACTTCGAACGTATTTGCGAATCATTTTATTTCTGTTTTGAAAATCGAGGTAGCGTGTTTATTTTGGATTATGTTTAAAATAATATACTTAATATAATATACTAACACAATAGAAGTGTACAAAATAAAAACTTTAACGTCAACGAAAGCGTTACCTATGCTTAGTTTTTTCCACCTTTCAGTTTTTTGTTGCTGTGTGAAATGAAATAACGGTGTAAGGTTCATTCAATTGTGTTGGTTTCAAAAATGACGGGGCTTGAAATCGGTATTAAAATTTTAATAATAAATCTTATTTATCGTACTACCTTCTTACTAAGTTTCCTTTCTTGCTTACATAACAAGTTCACCAAAGGTTTACTCAGTTACCACAGCATACCAAACAGTTGCTTTGGTTGTTTGTGCAGAGGTCACTGAACTTAGCGACTTGTACTAACTTGTACTAACTCTACAAGGAGGGAAAAACATTTTAACTCGAAAGTATGGCTTTTTTATCCAAAGAAATAAAAGAAGTCATTTGAATAATTTAGCATTATTCAAATGACTTCTTTTATTTCTTCCACTAATGCTCCAAAAAATTCTCAACTTGAGAAAATAAATTAAAACTTAAACAATGTAATTTCAATTGATTTATTTATTAGTATTGTTACGAATCATGTATAATGACGTCAATATTATAATCAAAGGCAAAAAATGCTAGGAAATATTCAGAAATGTGCAAGTTATGTCCAAGAAACTTAGTCATAGGGCTGGTAAGTTGGGTTATATGTGGAAGTTTTGGAACTTCAAGGGCTAAGTTACTACGAGATTTCGAAGTTGAGTTAAATGGTAGAATTGCAGTTATAATAGTGTAAATAGATAGGTGTACCGGTTTCTTTGAAGGTGTGTTACACATCAAACAAAGGGATGTTTAATGTATTATTACAACATTTATCTTAAATCGGTAATATAGGTAATAACTTCCAAAAGCTGGATCAAAAAAAGTCCTGAGAAACGAATTTGCTAGAAATTGTTAGGTAAAATGCTAATTTTGCAAAAACGAATTTGCTAGAAATTGTTAGGTAAAATGCTAATTTTGCAAATTTCCTAGCAATCTTCTGAAAGTATATAACACCAAATCAAGTGCCGGAAACGGTGGCGGTGGTTATGGTACCAAAGTGTTGATAATCTGGGAAGACATTTTTTGCAAGAATCATTGATAAAACCATACAAAATCAAATCCAAATGCTCAAAGTGGAAGTTCTTCGAGTTACATTAGTAACCTTAACCAAAGTCAAGCCGTCAGTTAGAAAGCTGCAACTTCCTCCTGTAACTTCTAACTTGCCACTGTTTGTTGCTAACTGTTGCTACCTCGTTAGGAGCCTGAGGGTCTCTGGTTATTATTTAGACTTGCCACTAGACTCGGGAAGTTTAGGAGGAATCTTTGCGTGAACTAGTTATTCTGTGTGATAATCTACTTATACCTAGCTCATCAGCAAACCTACGTTGACTGCTGGAGTTAAAGAAACAAGGGTGTTTCTGCGCCTACGACTCGGACGCAACTTCATGGTGTTGACCGAACCTAACTTCACATAACCGTTGTCGTCATTAGAAAATAAAATGGCAGACGTATAAAACCAAAAGTATCTGTAATTTCGAACAATATACGTAAGTACATACGCTAAAAGGAAATTTCATTAAGTGTCGAAATTCACTCAGTTTGAACCCTAACATTCAACAAAGGGAATTTTTGCAATGTTTGTGATTAGGTATGGTATAGTATACCTAACTCATCAGCAAACCTAAGTCAAGGGGGGTTTTGCGATCACACTTGGTAGGTCCAGCGCTGGCTAGGTCTCTTACATGAGCTTAGCCAGTATTATGCTGAGTTAGACCCTTTTTGTAACAACTTACGTATATAACTATCCTATATTTGTGAATTGCTTTTATTTCTTCCCAATTGTATTGTTGTTATGAATAAATAAAGTAAAGTAAAGAAATATCTATTGACATAATGAATAGTGTAACTGATAACGGGGCCTATGGAGTCAACTCCAAATCAAAAATACGATCTGGAAGGCTCGGAGGTCCCTAAACTAGTTTAAAAACTGAGTTTCAGGAGTGGCTTCTCCAACTAATACAAAAGATAATTATATCAAAGCAATTCTCTTTTCTATGGCCTCCCAGCATCGTGTCTGTCAGGTAACTTACCTTTATGTGGCATCTTCCAGAAGGCCTCTGCCGCCGTGGTTGGTTCCCGCGGCGGCGGCACCAGCCCCCCCACCAGCGTGGTGGCGGCGTGCGCGGGCGCGGGCGCCCCCCTGCCCCAGCCCCCGTGGAGAGCCACGCCGTACGCCGTCGTACAGACCCCTTACTCTGCCCCCCTCGAACGAAACACAACCTAAGTTTGCCCCCTTGAAAGTAACACTGGTTTACAATGTCAGAGACTGTCCCTTCTATAGAGTCTTAGAGGCCCATAGACTGCCCCCAATGAAACACTTCGGGTGTACCAAATAGGAGCAGTGAGAACTGCCTTATATGCCCCAAACTCTACCTATCGAAAAGCACTCTTCAACTGTAGAATTCTTCGATGTTAACCTGCAAAGAAGGAAACATAAAATTAGTTCGGCTAGTAGGTGTGAATACTAGGGAATTCAATTGCAGCCGCTACCGACTGGTATTGTATTGATATGCATCTGTTAAGCTATCTGTAGATTGTTTCCAGTCAGCTTAATCGTTTCAGTTGAAAACAGTTATTCTAATTTGGTTGGCTGTTATTTAGTTGCAATTTTCTTTGAAAATTCTTACTTGTTTTTATTTTTTAACTATAACTCTCTTTGTTGATAATGTATTTTTAAATTTATTTTGTTCTTTCTCCACTTAGAGATTTTTGAAGGGATGTACTAAGTACTATACTCGTACTAGTGATGATTAAGAGAAAAGCTGATCGTGCAATTATTTTGATTGAAATATAAGATAAAAAAGTCCGCCAAATAATCATTGTAAAAGAAAGACCCATCCTAATTCCGAAGCACCCAGTTCGTGACCCACGAAGATAGAAATCCACGTTTAAAACAAAATTGACCTCGAAATATCGCATCATCAATTACAATCAACATCATTACGCTCCTTTGAAGTGCCTCTCTATCTCTCTTCATTCGTCAGAAAGAGACGGAAAGTACTAATTGGTGGATGATGGTGCTGAATTGATGTGAAAGCGCCATCTATTGTTGCATAGTAGGAATAGCTCCGTGGTTTGAATCTGATAATGATCGATGGTAAAATGAAGTTAGTGTACCACCCATAGAGTGCCTCCGAACGGTAGTCGGTGCGTATGAGTTGATTTGTTTGATTTTTTGAAGTTTGCCTGATTAGATCTTGAATTGGTTGTTTGTATATGATACTTGCCGCCAAGTATGCACGCAAGTAACATCAGCACGATTATTAACCTGTATTTTTTATCTAAACCTTTTTCACAAATATAGAAGCTTTTTTTTTGTTAAATATTTATTAAAGATGTCATTGATGGCCAACCCCGGCCCGCAACGGTCACAAGAAAATTGTAAAGCTCATTAGAGCCAAGGCACACGCCAATACTCAACTTCTCACATTAGTACACACTCCACTCCCTTTGAATCTAGTCAAAGTGAGTAGAATTTACAGCCCTCAGTCGGTACCTTGGGCCCATTGTGCCTCGTAGGGGAATATATCAAAGAAACGTTCGATTGGAACTTGAAAAGATCAAATGCGACCCGGTATTTGAGTACCTGTGACTTTTCCGATAGGATGGTGATTATGTATGAAATTATGGTCGCTAGGGATGCGTGGATAAAGTCAATGGATTTTTAGCGAATGAAGATGGGAATAACCCATCTCTATGAGCAAAATAATCTTGTCTTTAATGCTTGATCCTGATGGTTTTCTAATGATCTCATGGATTTCTCCACCAAATTGTAAAAATGCGGTGATTTGTGAAAACAGCCTACGGTTTTCGACCTATCTTATTGGTAATTCTTATGCTCTACTCATCTAGCCGGTTTATTCCTATTGTCCATATTGACCCCCTTGTGTTTAGACCCCTCCCCCCCAAAATAATAAAAGTCCTGATAATTGGTAACCACATGGATGTATTCTATAGGTAGAGCTCAGGTATTTTTTATTTTAAAAGTCTCCTCAAAACTTTTAAGAAACGTGATTCCTAGAAAACATTGAGAAAACTGTTTTATGTCTAACGAATGGTCTACCTTCCATCATCATTAGCCTATAATAGTCCACTGCTGGACCTCTAGGCTTCTAAATATAAAGAAAACTCGTGCCTCTAAGAACCATCAAACCTGTCTTTCCCATAGTCTGAGTGACGTATCTACCTATAACCCCTATAACTAAATATGATACATCTCGGAGTATCTCTTGTCGAGACGGACTGAATTATCTGTCGGATCTTTTCTTTAAGCGGTGTTCGGTTACTCGTAACTTGTTTTTAATTATGATATTTTGCAGCTATATATTTGGTACTACTAGTGATTTTAGTTGCATTGTTATTTCTACACTTTTTAATGTAGTTTTGATGTAAATTATATTGTTTACAAATAAAAACCACGGAAATATATATTCGGAACAGAAAATAATGTAAAGGGTAGGTACGTATGTGGGCTGTATTGAAAACTTTGTAGCGGTAAATTTAAGTTAAAATTATTAATTATATAAGTAGGTATAATCTTTTAAAAATAAGCTGTTGCTTGCATTTTCTTAAGGTTCATTTGTAATATTTGTGAATATTACTCTCAATGTCTAGCAGGTACTTAAATATTGATAGTATATATTTTTTAATGAGACGCTATAGACGAAAGTAAATAAATGTAATTTTTTATCAATAAATAATTTTATCGAAGTTATTATTTGATTAGAAATCACACAATTGTAAAATGTATTTGTTTATGATAAAGCTACAAAACAAAGTCAAAATCGCAAATTTATTCCCAGCAGTACAGTCTACAACAAAATTCAATTCATCTCTCGCACCGCTACACTCAGCGCCATACAGTAATAACAGAACTCAAATCCCATTTGCAACTTTGCAGACACGCTAAAGTGCTCTTGAATATCTGTAAAAACCGAGAAAAAATACCTAAAATGCTGAGAAAAAACACAGTTTTCGTTGTAAGTGGAGACTGAGTGCGTCAAAGGTTCCAAGTTGGAGGCAGAGCCATAGAATACGGAATAGTAATAGAGTAGCTTCAAGTTAGACCCTTTTTCACTCTATGCTACGAAACAAGCCTAGATAAAAACTGGGTAACTTAATTTTTTTCCACGTTTCAACAAGTTAAAACACTGTCTTAATCACGGGATGACTGGAGTAAAATAGTTAAGTCGAATTTAAAAATAAAAATATTTTTTGTTAACTTCACTTGGAAGTCTCGAAAGAAAATATTTTAGGTACCACGTAATTTTTTTAAAATTAATTAGGTTCTAATCATATTTTTTAACTATCTAGTATTTATCGAACTCTGCTTAGCTTGGGGCTTGATGATTCTGTGTGAATTTCCCATTATACATTTTTATTTTCATTTTTCTCTATCTACTATGTACAAGTTATTATCAGATAAGGCATTAGATTTACTATTAATAATGTTACAACTACCATTCAAGGTTGTCTGATAGAGATCGCTCTAAGGCTATAAGACAACCAATCTTCACCTAATAATTGTCATCAAAAACTTTAAATGTTTCACGACTAACAGTTTTTAATCAAACTTTGACTCAATTGAGCATTGCTTATTACTTTAACAGGACAAAAATAAAGCACATTGCAAACTGAATCTACAGCTTCTGTATTTAAAGTTCATTTTCGCCTAGACCCTGATTCCAGAGACTAGCTTGCAAACTGCATGCAAAGCATTCCAAATAGGGCTAACGTCTACAACGATTTTAAATTCTAGCTTTATTCTACGAGCAGCTTGAGATAATGTTAGCTAGTCGATAAGTAGTGTTGTTTCTGTCTAGAATTACAGGGAATAGATTAAGGTTTGCAATGTTACTAAAGTTGTATGGATAATAAATATAAATATAATAACTATAATGCCGGACAATCCACACATCATCATCTAGCCCCAAGCTAAGCAGAGCTTGTGTTATGGGTACTAGATGACTGATATACATAATACAATATTATTACATTATATAGATATTTTTACTATACATAGAAAACGACCAGAACACCCTGAACAAATATCTGCAGATCGTACAAATATTTGTCCCAAGGCGGGAATCGAACCCGCAACCTCCTGTCGTCGCAGGCGGACCTTCGCCCACCGCGCCACGGAGGTCGTCAATATCTTTCGTCGTATAAACTTTAGTAACATTGCAAATTCGTGTGACAACATTACACGAATTTGCAATGTTACTAAAGTTTTTTTTGGTTAAGATTAGTGCTGTCACACGAATTGGTACCTACATTACTAGTGGACATTGAGTAACCTATCTTGCGCGGATTTTGCTGAGTAATGAGGCTGACTTCTTTCGCCAAATAGCATATAACTATTAATACGTCTATAAGAGTGTATATGCCTATGCACTTGTACATGATAGTGTAGTGTGTAAGTGTAGGTATATATAGGCATACGTACGTATATCATATTATACGAATATTTAAATATTTATTTTCTTGAAAATATGACGCCTTATATTAATATCATTTCTAATGGTCCGCCCCGGATTCGCACCCTAATTCTTTTGAATACATTCTATAGCCTATGTTCATCATGGAAAATTTAGGATTTCAGAATCCTAAATTTATAATTTTCCAGGATGGTGAAAGAATTTTTTAAATCGGTCCAATAGTTTTGGAGCCTATTCCATTCAAACAAACCGGTCCGGGGACATAGGTCTTTAAGTCAAATTACCGACCTGCACTTACGACTTTGTTGTCTCTGCCATCAACATGTAGCCTGTTATAACTTAAATTTGTTCAAAATCAAGATTTGTCTTTGAAACTATTTTATATTAGTATTCCAATAGGTAATGGTACCTTGATATGTACATATGTAGTTTGTAGAGAAGGCGTGTGGCCGACAATGCTTGATATTGATTTATCATGCCGACACTACATATGCCATAACCCACTGTATAGTACTGCGTAACTCTCACTAGAGTAACGTTGGCAACACAATCTATTCAAAATCATAATGGTCAGATACTCTTGCACATCATAATCTAAGTGATCACATCATAGGGCTGTTATCTTAGAATTTTTAGGAACAATTAACACATTCTCGGTGTCGATTCAGATGTCGCCAAAAGTGGGTTAAGTATTTGACAGTACTAAAAATTACGTCATCAGTCAAATCATTTATTTACTTAGTAACAATAAGGTAAAACCTTTATTTACAAAGAAAATTACGAATGAATAACCAAATTAGTACTAGTATTTACAATTGAGCTAACTACAGACTGTTGCAAACAAACTACAGCTCAACCAATCCATATCAATACCAGTAACCTAACTTAACTTCTAAGTAACTCATTTTGTTGATATAGATACTAATACTAACTTATATCTGCAAAGAAGAAATACATACCGAGTAAAAAACTCATTTCTTTAAAAGAAACAGTACTAAAATAGAATAAAACAATAACAACTGTAATAATACACTTAAATCTATTTCCTAAAAATCTAAGGCGTCATCAGATGGCATAGTTAGGTAAAAGTTTCAGATTTTTTTAAGAACCAAAACTTATTATTACATTTCTCGTTTTCTTACTAAATTTGTTTAGTAAGAAAATGAGAAATACTTACTATCAGTCAATTGCTCTGACTGCTCAAACGTGACTTTATTTTTTACGCCAACGGTACCCGTCAGTTTTAAATCAACGTAACAAATCGCCCGCTGCTTTGTGCTGACTGTACAAACGGCATTGCGTCGAGAACGTAATATATTTTCTATTCTGACAGTACTAGTTTAACCTATGGGCTACATTCGGTAGCGTATTGATGAGTTATTGTTTGGAATTGTTGTTAACGTACCATGTTAATGCACTATGCTTATAAAATTCATGTTGTTATCACTTATTTAAGCTAACTAAGTCATTCATAATGGTCTGCTTACTTAAAACAGTTGCTGAGAAGTATTTTTCTCACTCTGACGCCATTATCACAATAAATTGAGCGAACTGCAGACTATTGCAAATAATGTACAGATAGCTTAACTAATCTATATCAATAGGAAGCGTTCCCAGGCAAATATTTAAATCTAAACATCCCTCAAATTAATTAAAGTACTAAAATGCCAAAAGATAGATAGATAGAAAAAACTTTATTATACCACACAAAGAAAGAAAACATTACAAACAGACATGCTTATAGTGAAGGAAGTATAAAGGGCAGCCTTATCGCTATCAGCGATCTCTTCCAGGCAACCTTGGGATGAACTGGACATGAAGGAACTTTATAGACTGTGGCACTTAAGTAAAGCCAATCTATAATTGCGCTAGACACACACCCGAGGCTCTCAGCGTGAGTCTGGGTGAATGAGTTTATTTTCATTTAACCAAACTGATAGTAATTTATTTCTGTCAAGTTTAGCAATGGGTTCTATATAAAGTTATTGTTCCTTGATTAAACTTATCTCTTCACTACTTAGTATAAAACAAAGTCGCTTTCCGCCGTCTGTCTGTCCCAATGTATGCTTAGATCTTTAAATCTATGCAACGGATTTTGATGTGATTTTTTTAATAGATAGTGATTCAAGAGGAAGGATTATTATGTTAATATGCATTAGTATCAGCATTGCACTCGTGCGAAGCCGGGGCGGATCGCTAGTTATGAATATTTCACTCACAAAAGCACTTCATTCCCATTCTATCATTTTATACTACGATAACATTTCTACCTTCTAAATCCCATTTCACCATTTCTCTTATTCCCCTAAAAATCCAAAGCTGGGATAAACATAGTTTTTGCTTTTTTATATGCTTTGCAACACACGACGATACTTGAAATGTCAAAGGGCATGTTTTAATATACCGCCTGTTAATTATGCCATAGAATTCAAAGGATACGCGTAGTGAAAAGGAAGAGTTTCCTTTGACAGTGCAACTTAAAAAGAGAACGTACTTTGGGAAATGGCATGTTTTTGAATACACACGTGTCTGCTTTTGATGTTCTGTTTTTTGACGAAATTTGAAGTTTGATGGCAATACAGAACATAGGATGGATGGATGTTTGGTACACGGCTAAACTACTGAACGAATCGACTTGAAATTTTAGGTGACCTGGGTTATCTATCACATACCGATTTAACATCCCGTATTTTTTCATCCCATGGGAAAGGAAGCCCGTTTTAATGGAGATAAGTGCTGTAGAGAATCTAACAGACTACAAATGTATGTAAGTATGTAAATACATACATTACACTGTACATACATTTGGAAGTATGTAGGTATGTATCTATATACCTACATTCGCTTGTAGTATAGTGTAGTCTGTAAGGTTTTTGTTGATATGGGCTTATAACTTTTTTAGTATCCATAACTGTTCTTATGATGCCTAAAATAAATGACTTAGGTATTATAAGTTTTAAATAAAATATATCACAATTCTGCAAGAGTTTTCCGAGATTTAATGTTTTTATAATATTAATTCATGTAATATTGGTCTGTTTATAGAGTAAAGTATCTATTAAAATAATTAAACACTGAGGATTTTGTGTTGTAGGGCTATTTTTGTGTCCATATTAAATTATTTAATAAACATTAATATTATAAGTTATATTGTTTGCAATAGTCCGCAGTTAGCTCAATTATTTAATAGTCAATACAACTTCTAATTTGGTTCTATTATTTTCTTTATTAATAAAGTTATTTTGAGTGCAGTTTGGATGCGAAGGCGGGTCGGGTCGCTAGTTATGAATATTTTACTCACAACAAGCAGTTCACTCCCATTTTAAACATTTAGATTTTTGGATGTTTGTTACCAACGCCAACTTCTGAACAGAACGGTAGAATTTTTACATAGATTTTATTCGAAACCCGGAATAACAGAATATGGGCTATTTTTAAAGCGGAAAAACACTTGTGAATCGGCGACCGGAAATTAGTTTCCAGTATACCTATATTATACAATATTTATTTATTCCAACTAAATCCTCAAATATAAAAATCTTTGTATCAAAATTAAAACACAAACGGTAATATTTAAATAATCCGAAAAACATGAAAAGGTTTTTACTCAAAAATGCCGTATCTTAATCCTTATTAAGTATCATCGGACGAAGGGTTATTGAGAGCAAGGAGGTGTTATTTGGAACCAAAGAGATTATATATTTTTTCTAGAACTTATATTACACAGGAATCGTAATACAGGGAGTCAAATATACTTTATGTTAAGTATCTACTATTAATATGCACTTTATTCGAAAATCTCTGGATATTATACGTTTATACAAGCTAGGATTATTATAGGTATATTTTTACTTTTATAAAACTGAATATGCCCATAGACATTAAGTAAAAAACCGATGTCTCCCAAAGACGTCATCTTTTTTTTGACTCGCTAGTTTTAGCATTTGCTATATTCTGTGTTTATTTTTAAATAAATAAATAGGGTTATTTACATCTTAAAAAGAAATCATTATTTCTAATTATGCAAAAATTTTGGACGTCTGAAGACCATAGCTAAGCTTAAAACCTAACAAATGTGTCAAACAACCATTACTAAGTAGCGAAATCGAAATAAAAAACCGTGTAACGACAGCATGTGAGAAATCATCAATGGTTATGTCTTTCTTTGTCAAAAATATGTCATTAATACGAGAAAAAAACTGTCAAAGTGTAGACACCCCTGGGAGTTGTTGTATAATAGGCATGTCAACACTTGAAAGTTCAGTTCAAATATAAATAATAGTGTGTTACAATGGCAACACATTTGCAGCACTTTGTCGGCACGCATGAATTGATCCTGGGTTTTATTTATTGATTTTCGACATGACTTTTGACGGCACTTGAAATCGCTGTTCGACTTTTAATAGCTCTGCAAGAATTTTATCTATGGTTTTTTATATTTATTTTAAGGTATTATATTAATTATTATATCTTTCTATCAAGTATAGTACAATAATTATTTTATCAAGAAAAATAAAAATAGTATTTACTATCTATATGAATCAAAAACTATAGCTGATCGTTAGTCCCGCTAAAACTTAAAGACGGCTTGACCTAATATTTTTGTCATGTAGTGTGATGAGGGAAAAAATTACGATAAGTACGAAGTTCACGGGGTCATCTAGGTATTGTTTACTGAAAATCTCTATCTATGTGATTATCTATTAAATCTTTACAGTTATCTTATATATGCATATGTGTTAATTATTAGTCGAGTGTTATAAAATTATTGAAAAATACTGTTCCATAAAGAAAAATACTTGGTCCTTAAATTTTTATTTCTAAAATCGCAATGAGCCTGTATAGAAGCAAAGATGGCCCTCGTCACTGTCACCTTTTGTACCTCAAGTATCGCTTACCGCAAAAATTATCTGCCGCCAACAATAAAACTGGATATCTCTATTTAACGAAATTACAAGTTTTGCGCACACAATGGACCCAGCGGAGACGGCAACAAGATCAAAGATATTTTCGATTTCGTCTGAATTATTTACTGGAGAATATTTTTGATGTATTGTGTGTTGAACATAATTTTGTAATGAGTTTTATTTGGAGGATTTTGCTCGAATTCACGTCGAATTATTTTGAAGTAACTATTGTAACTGTGAAGTAACTAAGTATTATTTTGATATTTTTGTTCTTAATAATACGAATAAAAATTTTAATTTCAGCTTTTTAATTTTGTGAAAATTTTATCTATTAGATTCTGATTTTCATAAAAATCCGTAGTAGCATGAACACTGAGCATAATTTATACAGTCGTGTTTTCATATTTTACCGTGTCCATCCATAAATTGCACATAGATATGTGCCAAATCCCATAATATCCTTACATATTACGATTTATTAAAATAAGCTGTATATCAGTAAAATAGAAGAAGATACCTTTTTACTAACCTAGAGAGTAGTGACATTTTTATGTACTTACCTACACTGTGAATTTTAAAGCTTATTTGTTATTTGTTAAAATTTGGAAAACGTAAAAAAGAAAAATAAAGCTGGTTACGTTCAAACATTTTGTTCGATGATATTGTCAAATTCATAGAATGCGGCATAACTTATCAAATTACATTGCAAAAACGAACAAAGAATCTAAATGTTTACTATTACAAATTATCTACAACAATAGACATTAAATGATTCGATTACAATGAAAAAATCCCGCAGGAATGGAGCAAACAAAAATATCAAATTACTAGGAGAGAGGAAGGTCTCCTTTTGTCAGGGTCAGGGCGATACAGGTAGACTGGATAACACTTTGATTATCAAAGCCTTCAAAGTGTCTTTCAGATATCCACAGTTTTTTCCCGTTGGTGTTGAAGCGACCAGATTATAAGTAGCTTTGTATTAAATTTAGTAACGAAGGGAAATAAATTGATACATAATTATGACAGATATAAATTAACATAGATAATTTCTGTTTTTTTTTTGTCAGATTAGTTTGGTAATGTTCTAATGTAGATAAATCAAGGGTAGGTAATATCTTTGATAAATTTAACTATGAAAATTCCAAAACCGGCCAGTTATATGGTATGAAAGGAGAAAATTTTTGAAAGTATTGCAAATTACTGCTTTCTGCTTTAAAATAAATTCTTAAATCAATGTTTTTTTTTTTGTAATGATGAATATTTATTGTAATGTTTTCTTTCATTATAAAAATTGTTTTTAGGCTTTACACGGTAGGACTTAAAACGTTACTCGTACATAGCTTACTGTCTTAAAACCAAAAAATACGAATTAAGCGACATACCTAAAATCATCGCGCGACCACAAAAACCACTTAAGTCCAAAATCACAAAAAACTAAAATCCAAAATCACAAGCACTACGGAAAAAAAATCACAGTCTATCCGACGTAGCAAACCGGAATTCTTTAATTTGACAAGTTTCGGTGATCACCGTACCGCGTAATCATCGAATGCTTTAGAGCGCTGGAAGCTGCGATCCGTTTACGATGTCACGGCTGGGTTGCGACTGCCCAGGCCATCTGATTCCAACTCAGCCGTGTGAGCATCAGGGGCGGGGCCTGCGTGCCCTAGGGTGGGTGCCGCACACAGACACACCGCACGCACACACCGACACAGACGCCCACATCGTCGCGGCAGTCGTTACGAGCAGTGTCCTCTCCTGAATGCTGGCCTAAGATTTCCATGATTTCTGTTTTGTATTGTTTTGGGAATGAAGTTTCTGTGATGGTGTTTTCTGTTCTTGTATTGGATTATGATTTTTTGAACGGCAGTGTTTATGGTTTATTAATGACGCGTTGATAGATTTTCCTAAATGTTGAATATGCGGGTTTTTAAATTGCAACAAATAATTTTCCCGTAAAAGTGTTGATGGTTTTCTAAAACATTTTATTTAGATTACCTACCTATCCATTCCTTGTGTTATTCTGGAATTTTCATTTCCAAAAATATTTCGTGTTTATGTTCGTTTAAATTGTCTAGTTTCAGACAAATTCTGTTGTTGATAGGTACTTTATGGTCGAAGTCGTGGGTCGTAAACTGCAAATAAAATATTTTACTGCTTGTGTGACGGGGTTGTTTATAAACTGGGCTTTTTGCTAAAGCACGGTTTATAAACAACCTAGTTTAAGATTATCTAGATTCTGTATTTTCTGTAACTAAACTTAGTGAGGCTTTTTAAACTGTGATTTTAGTAAATAATATTCTTAGTACTAACATACTTTAGAGAAGCGTAATTCGTGAATTAGAATTTGCGATATGCAAAGATGGACACAGAGGTTAATTTTTTCACCTTATAGGTAGGAATATTATCATTATCATTACTTAAAAAAATCTTTAGGTAGTGCGTGCAAAACTTTAGTTTATCTAAATACGTTAAGCTTTTCATAGATTTTACTTTATTATATACAACATAGATAGGTGGGTTGTGTTACCTTACTTTTTATGGTGACAGTTTGTCGGGTAAGCGGAAAAAGGTTTTTTGATTTTAGGTAGGTACCTAAAATCTAAACTTATCAAAGCTAAAACAAACAGCTACATAATTACCCAATCGACCGCGTGTATACCAAATGCTGTAACTGCAAAAATCAACAAAACACTTTCGCACGCCCAAGCGCCACGCGTCACCGTCACGCATCTTAAATGAATTGAATGCGCTCGCCTTAATTTATTTCAGCTAATTTCACGCCCGTTCTTAGTTATTGTGAGATTTTGCGATACCATGACACGGTTTTCGATACGGCTGGTTATTTTGCTCTGATTGATACGTAATTTTTTCCCATTAGCTGATATGTGTGAGCGGTTTGGGTTTGTAAGTTGTAAATGTGCTAGTGAGGTGTTGATTTTATCTAAGTTGAACTCTGGATGGAAGACTGTCACTTACTTTTACCAACAATCTAGTATGAGTAGGTTCGTATGCTAGAAATAACTCAAGGTATGGGGATACATCACACAGGTAAACGGTACAATACATCATAAAATCAATATTAATAAACAAATAATGCTGGAAAAACCACAGGATCATCTAGCCATAATCACTAGGCTGGAATCGAACCCACAACCGTACCTCGCAGAGAATAAAAGACTCAGATATCAGACTTCTATAAAGCTAACAAAATAAACACTTAGACAAGTCCAATGTTATACCATACATTATTATACAATAAGAAATAAAGTGTCATTGATTTTATCTTCAATCCATTTTTTTTTCCACTATCGGAAGACTTGATGAGCTAATACCGTAAAGTTTACATTTATTTGTGCTCCATCAGGTTTCATTATTTGTATAGGGTCAAACGGTTATGTTCCAACATCGCCGCTATAATACGCCGGTAGGGCGCTCGATATCCCTCTAGTGATTACTAAACGCAAACTAATTCAACCATCAAAAATGTGTTGACAATGGCTCCAAAAAATACAATAATAGAGCTTTTTCTTTAAAGAAAGTGTTTGTCTAAGAACAATGTGGCGTACCGCAGCGGGAGATCTAGATACGCGGCTAAAATATATTTCTTTACATTTTTTTGTTATTTGCTCTCGTACCTCTACTGAATGGTATCCTTAATTTACGCACCGATAGTTTTATTCTTAGATTCATCTCATCAGATTATGGAACAGTTGTCAGCGATTTATAAAAGTATAGAGGTCTTAGAAGATTCGTTTCTTCGTTTCGACTTTACATATTCCACTGAAACACTCCGGTTTAATTTTTTCTTAGGTACAGTATTTGAGAGATTTTTAATTGTAGGTATGTAATACCTATAATACCTATAATACCTATAACTTAAAATAGCTAAAGTAAGTACCTACCTACAACACAGAAATAAATCATAAAAACTTTCCAAATCAATTTCGAGCTCCTTACATACTGATAAACTGTCTAAAAAGACAAAATATAGTTATGAATATGTGTTCATGATACGCATTCAAAGTAAAATTACTACCAAAGTTATTTTAAACTTAGACACATTGAAATAAAGTTCAATTTGAGCTAAATTCAATTTAAAGTGACAGAAGACTAGTTTTACAAGGAATTGTTCTTAGCGCGTTTTGCAACATTGCACTCGACGGCTGCCGCCGATGTATTGTGAAGCAGTTTATTTATTTTAAAGGGCTTTTCGATTGATTTCACGTGATAATTTTTCCAAGTTTGTTATTATTTTGATTGTGGTAGTAACAGTTGGGGAAAATATACTTTTAGGCAAAAATTAAGGAAATAGGTATCATAACTATTAATTTTCAGAAAATCAAAACAATCAGATAAATATTTTGTTCAGATCAGCCGGCAGATACATCTAGACTTTTTTAATTTTAGTGATTTATTTAGTTAAGGGATAAGGGAGTGTAATTAAGCAACTTTATAATGATGAAACTAGCACTTTATTACAGCTTTCAATTAGATACAGCTTGGTCAAAAACAACGTAACCTTTATAATGCAAATAGCAAAAAATCTCGACGCTACATCAAGATTCGCGAAGTAAAACCGGCAGCTGGGCCGCCTTACATGCATCACTGGCACTCACAACGCCGGCTTTAGTAACGAATGCTTTGTGCACGCCGATAGATTAGACGCACAGCCCGAGTCACGAGCAAAGCGTTAGATGCGCCGCTCGAGTCACGAGCGAAGCGTTTGCACCGGGTGAGTCACGAGCTAAGCGAGGTGGATCGTCAAATGGAAAGCTGATGCAAGAACATCTATCACTGGCACTCACAACGTTGGCTTTAGTAGCGAATGCTTTCTGGACGCCCGTAATTTAGACTCATAGTCCTAGTTAAGTAACGAGCGGAGCGTTAGACGCACCCTCGAGTGACGAGCGAAGCGAGGTAAATGCTAGTATAGCTAGTATAGATACGTAGAAGAATAATTGAAGTTCAACGATAAAATATTTTAAATTCATTTTTAAATGATTTTCAATACCTTCATTTCTCATTATGTATAATGATTTTTGACGTAACCTAGAAACATCCTAGAAATATCGCTGTCCATAATATTCATGCTAAGCCAGGAATGTTGGAAAAGATGTTGACGTGAAATTAGGAGTTTATGAAGATATCAAACTTACTATGATTCTTTGAAAATTAAATAAGAGAATACAAAAAAATTCGCCTGGCCCTTATTGCAATCAAAAAAAGGTAATTTTTAACTGCAACGTAAGTAAACATTTCCATTCATGATTTATAGCCAACATAAAACGCTTCCTCTAGCTTCTTGTAGCACCTTTGCTTGTACCAACTTGTATTAAAAAAGGAGAATACTTTCAGCGATAGGTTACAGATTAGAAGGGATGCAGCCAATTTGACGCGTCTTCCGCAAAGAAACGTGCGGGGCTTGGGTTACCGCGTTTTGCCTTTCGGGTCACTACCATCTTTTGAACTTTACCTACGTACATACTTACATAATTTTTTGAACTTTTTATACTTACCTTTATTTCTGAAAACTTTGATGTGATGATTATTTGGTCTTAGGATATTATGTTGAAGACCTGAAAAGGTGAAGGTCCGCCTGCGACGAAGGAGGTTGCGGGTTCGATTCCCGCCTCGGGGCAAATGTCTGTACGATCTGCAGATATTTGTTCTAGGTGTTGTGGTCGTTTTCTGTATATAATAAAAAATATCTATGTAATAAATGCCTCTCCTTATGAGCGCCAAAGCACCCTGTCTTCAACTTGTCGCATCCAGCATCTGCCAGCAGTCTTTCGCAGCTCATCATCCCTCATGACGTTCTATTCTAAGTTTGACGAGTCGCGGTCTCCACTCAAAAACACGATTACCCCAGCGGTTGTCGGTTCGACCTTCTCGAGATACGACCGGCCCATTGCCATTTTAGTTTGCACATTTTTTGAGCTATGTCGATAACTTCGTTCTTGTGTCAATGTATGTATTCGTTACGATTCCTATCCTTCAGAGATACTCCGAGCATAGCTCTTTCCATAGCTCGCTGAGTGACTTTGAACTGGTTTACCAACCCTACCGTGAGTGTCCACGTCTCAGCTCCGTAGGTCATGACCAGTTATGCGCACTGATTAAAAACTTTCTGTTTTAGGCATTGCGGTAATCATAGTAAATATCACGATTTTACCTAACTTACCTACCTTACCTAAAAAAATTAATTATTCTTCAACAATAAACCGACGATTAATGTTAATTACTTAGAATTCTATAGAGGCTTTTTATTAATCCACTTACGAACAAAGAAACGTTTTTTTGTACTCAAAACTACCCTCTTAATAAATACAAAAACAAAGAAATTATCATTATTTAATATTCAAATATTTCAAATGAACCCTTACTGAATACTTATTGTAAATAGATGTGAATTCATAATGATTTGCAACTGGTAGGGGAGTTATCGCCATAAGACTTTTGAATAATTAGTTATTTTTATTTACATGTTCCCTTTTATTAACTTTATACATATTCAAATAATAGTCATACATAATTAGGCAGGTCTAGATACTAAATTATGAGTATTTTTTCACAGCCAACTTCGTAAATAGCTGAACAAGGAGTTCCAAAAGTACGTGATACAACATTTTTAGTTCTTTATGTTATGAACCGACTTCAAAAAAGTAATAAGTTCCTTATTCGGCAATTTTGTTTTATTCTTTCTTAACTTTTTATTGTACACGCATCAAAACATAGAATGAAATTAAACTAAAAGGGTGTGTACAGAGGCGAGCTTAACCCTGAGAAGAGTTTTCTTCCAGCAAACCTAAGAGTTATAGGAGAGGCGAACAGATAGAGGAAGTGTTTAAAGAATGAGTCTCATAAGTTTAGTTCTGATAGTACATTTTTGATTTCCCCGCTATCATAATGTCATTCTTCTTTCAAAAGAACGTTGTTCGGCTCATTCCATTTTCAAATGTGGCGTTATGACTGTTGTTGCGCTTTCTCCTTCATTGGCACTGGGAAACTCACACAGCTAAACTTCCATTTTCCATTTACACACACAGACGTGACACGAGAAAGTACTACGCGGAAGGTTGAACTTGCACGCGTACAACTTGAAATGTATATTTGCAATTATTTCATAAAACATTATGAGTAAATAGAAATCAGTTTGTAGGTATAATACCTACTTTATCTTATTGTCAGAAGTAACTAATTCTATGGATTTCAAAATCCATTAGAAAGGAAAACATTTATGGCTTATAGAAAATAAAAACATGTTACAGCCTACATAATTCCAAGTTACTCCTTAACTCTTGCAAAAAAATTAAAATACATAAATAAATCGAAGAATCCGATACCTTATACAATGCATCATAACTCCATAGCAAACACATGCGTGACCTCCATCTCGTTCTGACTTGACGCTTTCCTGCATAGGTGCGTCTCGTTCTCCCTTGGGGCGGATACTGGGCTGTGATTGGTGGAGGGGGGAGCGCGGGTCGAAGCCCGTCGTATGCCTCCCGACGGCATTTTCCCGTCGCTAGCGTTCGAAAATCAAAATTTTCCCGTCGGCTTTTCGTAATATGAAAATGAAAATGTTTCGTTGTTGATGGTGTTTTCGAGTATTGCTTACGTTCTGCGAATTATCGTAATGGAATATGCTTTTATTATTTCTGTGACTCAGAAAATATAAATTAAATGTGTTTCCACGAAAATACCTACATCTTCATTATTATTTCAGAAAAAATGTCTGCGTAAGTATTCGACTCGGTGATTTGACTAAAATAACTGCGATCTGGAATCTGGCATGCGAAAACCATTAAAAATATCAAAAACCTAATTTTAAGGTCAGTAATAAATAGTTTGCCGTGTGGTGCCGGCATAGAATTTCACCACCCCAACTCTTCTCGTGGGTGTCGTAAGAGGCGACTAAGGGAAACACACCGGGGGGCGGGCAGCAGCGCCCTCTGCAGAACTACTCCACAGAACTGCGATCCCCAACCCGCATGCCCAGCGTGGGGATTATGGGCAATAACCCCTTAATGATAACAACCGCCAAAAAATGGCCCCCAGTTCCCGGCCGCCTCGCTATTCCTGGCCATGGTAGCGGCCATGGTAACGGCGGGGCAGGGGGTGCGAAGAATCTCCGGGCTACCCCAGGCTACCATTCACCACACACACTGACCCTGGCAACGTTTAACGGACGCACTCTGAGGCTTGATCACCATCTAGCGCAGTTGGAAGTGGAGTTAGAGAAAATTAAATGGCATGTTCTAGGGTTATGTGAAGTCCGTAGAGAGGGGGAGGACACCGTAACCCTAGACTCGGGTCATGTTCTCTACTTTCGCGAGGGTGATAAAACATCCCAGGGTGGCGTAGGTTTCCTCGTTAATAAGGCCCTCTCTAACAACGTCGAAGAAATCTCCAGTGTGTCGACCAGGGTAGCGTACCTGATCCTTCGGCTGTCTAAGCGCTACAGCTTGAAGGTCATTCAGGTTTACGCACCGACCTCGACACACTCGGATGATGAAGTGGAGGATATGTACGAAGACATATCCAAAGCCTTACATCACACCACCAAGGCTCACTTCAACGTTGTTATGGGGGACTTTAACGGCAAGGTGGGAACCCAGATTGGCGACGAATCCCGAATAGGCCCGCATGGTTTTGGTGTTCGAAATCACAGGGGACAAATGCTTGTCAACTTCCTTGAGAAGGAGGGGTTGTTCTTAATGAATTCTTTCTTTAAGAAACAGCCCCAAAGGAAGTGGACATGGCGGAGTCCCGATTCTGTGACGAAAAATGAGATCGACCTCATCATGACGGATAGCAAGCATATATTCAGAGATGTCTCAGTGATCAACAGGTTCAATACCGGATCTGATACCGACTCCTTCGAGGCTCTCTGAATATAAATTTGAAGCTTGAAAGAAACCGTCTGATGAAGTCCACGCTCCGACCGAACCCAATCCAAATCATGGCGGGCACCGAGAAGTTTCAGCAGCTTCTCGGGGATAGATTCGCTGCCTTGGAACCCACTGATGACGCTGACGAGACCCTACATAATCTGGTCGAAACTTTGAGGGACGAGGGCATCAAGTTTTGCAAAAAGCAGCGTACGGGTAAGAAATCCAAACTCTCGGATGAGACTCTTGGGCTGATGACAAAAAGACGGGAAACCACCCAAGCGACTTCGTCGGAAAGGTCAGACCTGAACAAGCGAATTGCGAAGATGGTACGGCGTGACCTTCGGAGCTCCAATACACGCCTCATTGAAGAGGCGATAGAGCGAAACCGAGGGTCCAAAGTATTCACTCAGCAGCTTGGCAGGAGCCACCTGACGAAGCTTACAACGCACGACGGAAGGACCGTATTGTCGAAGCCGGAGATATCGGCCGAGATAGAGGACTTTTATGGCCGTTTATACGCTGCACATGCCCCCCGTTCCCAACGAGACGACCACGATTCTAGAGCCACCTTGATACGCCACTATACCGACGAACTGCCAGACATCAGTCAAGACGAGATCGTGTTAGCTCTGAGGCAGCTTAAAAATGGAAAAGCCCCCGGTGAGGACGGAATAACATCAGAGCTTTTGAAAGCTGGAGGATACCCTGTTATACAGGAGTTACAGAGCCTCTTCAACGCCGTCCTTCACAGTGGGAGAACTCCAAAGGCGTGGAGTGGGAGTTTGGTGGTGCTCTTTTTTAAGAAGGGAGATAAAACCCTTCTTAAAAATTATAGACCCATCTCGCTCCTAAGTCACGTCTATAAGCTTTTCTCACGAGTTATATCGAACCGTCTCGCCAGGAGACTCGACGAGTTTCAGCCACCGGAGCAGGCTGGGTTTCGCGGAGGATATGGTACCATAGACCACATTCACACAGTGAGGCAGATTATACAGAAGTCCGAAGAGTATAATCAGCCCCTGTGTCTGGCTTTTGTGGACTATGAGAAGGCCTTTGACTCCGTTGAAACCTGGGCTGTTCTACAATCCTTACAGCGATGCCAAGTAGACTATCGTTATATCGAGGTGCTGAGATGTCTTTACGAAGCCGCCACTATGAGTGTCCGAGTACAGGACCAGCAGACTAAACCTATCCAACTGCGCAGAGGAGTGAGGCAGGGGGATGTCATATCCCCGAAACTGTTCACGAGCGCGTTGGAAGATATGTTTAAGACGCTGGACTGGAAAGACAAGGGCATCAACATAAACGGCGAGTACATCTCACACCTGCGATTCGCTGATGACATAGTCTTAATGGCGGAGTCGCTAGAGGAGCTGAACCGGATGCTGGACAGTCTAGCTTCAGCCTCCCGATGTATCGGTCTTGGCATGAATTTGGATAAAACCAAAGTCATGATCAATGGCCACATTGATCCAAGACCGGTGATCGTACATGGCCACCTCCTCGAAATTGTTTCTGAGTACACTTACCTCGGGCAGATTTTGCAGTTGGGTAAAAACAATTTCGAGAAGGAAGCCAAGAGGAGGATCCAGCTAGGCTGGGCAGCGTTCGGAAAACTACGTCGAGTCTTCTCGTCATCCATACCGCAATGTTTAAAAACGAAAGTTTTTAATCAGTGCGTCCTACCAGTTATGACCTACGGAGCTGAGACGTGGACACTCACGATAGGGTTGGTCCACCAGTTCAAAGTCGCTCAGCGAGCTATGGAAAGAGCTATGCTCGGAGTTTCTCTGAAGGATAGGATTCGTAACGAATACACCCGACAGAGAACTAAAGTCATCGACATAGCTCAGAGAATTAGCAAACTGAAGTGGCAGTGGGCCGGCCATATATCGCGAAGAACCGATAACCGCTGGGGTAAACGTGTTCTTGAGTGGAGACCGCGACTTGGTAAACGTAGTGTAGGACGCCCTCCGGCCAGGTGGGATGACGATCTGCGAAAGACTGCTGGCAGATGCTGGATGCGACAAGCCGAAGACAGGGCGCTATGGCGCTCATTAGGGGAGGCCTATGTCCAACAGTGGACTAACATGGGCTGATGATGATGATGATGAATAAATAGTTAAGTAGAACATTTAGAGTAAATATAGTTAATTAAATAATGCGTGACAATCCACAAAGCATCATCTAGCCCCAAGCCAAACAGAGCTTGTGTTATGCGTACTAGATGATTGATATACAAAATACAATATTATTACACATATAGAAAACGACTAGAACACCCTGGTCAAATATCTGCAGATCGTACCATATTTGTCCCAAGGCGGGAATAAAACCCGTAACCTACTGCGTCACAGACCGTAGACAATTCTCACAGCATTGTCAATAGATGTTTTAGGTACCTATCGAACCTAATTGGAGCCGTTTAGTAACCGACAGTAACAAATTTAAGCGTATTTCAATTATTTCAAAAACTTTACTTGTTTACCAATAATGTCAATGAGGCGATTTAAAATCAAACTTAATAAATACTTACTGGTGCATGGTGATGGATGACTGATAAGGATCAGTTCAGCTACCTGTAGATTTTTTGCAACAGTCTGCGGTTAGCTCAATTGTTTCAGTTGTAAATAATAGTTCTATTTGGTTATGAAATTGTACTATGCTTTATTAATAAAGGTTTTAGCCTATTAAAATAAAATGCGACCTTGAATTGGTTTTATGAACATAGTATGAATTCACTTAATGAATTTTTCGGAACCAAGAAAACTTTCAAATTGGTCACTCTTCCATTTTTAAACTTTTTGTAGTACTAAAGGTTTGATAAAAAAAAGGCAACAAACTCTGAGATTCGAGAAAATTTTAAGGATGTTAAGGATCAGCATTTATTTTTATTTGCCATAATAAAAAAAAAAAAATTATTTGCCATAATAACTTATATGTAAATACATTTTACTGGTGGTCCCCGCACTAGGTTCAGAACCTGTATCGCGAGATGCCGAACGAATTCAAAACATAATTACATTATTCATAAAAAAAAAATTAAGACTGGGTCTAGATGATGCTGTGTGGATTGTCCAGGAATATTATTTATTTATCTGTGTGCGACTATATTTCCTTATAATAATGAGGAGGTTTTTCGAGATATGTTTAAGACGCTGGACTGGAAAGACAAGGGCATCAACATAAACGGCGACTACATCTCACATCTCACACCTGCGATTCGCTGATGACATAGTCTTAATGGCGGAGTCGCTAGAGGAGCTGAACCGGATGCTGGACAGTCTAGCTTCAGCCTCCCGATGTATCGGTCTTGGCATGAATTTGGATAAAACCAAAGTCATGATCAATGCCCACATTGATCCAAGACCGGTGATCGTACATGGCCACCTTCTCGAAATTGTTTCTGAGTACACTTACCTCGGGCAGATTTTGCAGTTGGGTAAAAACAATTTCGAGAAGGAAGCCAAGAGGAGGATCCAGCTAGGCTGGGCAGCGTTCGGAAAACTACGTCGAGTCTTCTCGTCATCCATACCGCAATGTTTGAAAACGAAAGTTTTTAATCAGTGCGTCCTACCAGTCATGACCTACGGAGCTGAGACGTGGACACTCACGATAGGGTTGGTCCACCAGTTCAAAGTCGCTCAGCGCGCTATGGAAAGAGCTATGCTCGGAGTTTCTCTGAAGGATAGGATTCGTAACGAATACATCCGACAGAGAACTAAAGTCATCGACATAGCTCAGAGAATTAGCCAACTGAAGTGGCAGTGGGCCGGCCATATTTCGCGAAGAACCGATAACCGCTGGGGTAAACGTGTTCTTGAGTGGAGACCGCGACTCGGTAAACGTAGTGTAGGACGCCCTCCGACCAGGTGGGATGACGATCTGCGAAAGACTGCTGGCAGATGCTGGATGCGACAAGCCGAAGACAGGGCGCTATGGCGCTCATTAGGGGAGGCCTATGTCCAACAGTGGACTAACATAGGCTGATGATGATGATGAATGAGGAGGTTACATACCATCAACTATGTTTATTTTTTTTTAATTTGGCTAAGAAGCCTTTACTCTAAAAGAAAATTACAAATATCTAACTAAATTAGAACTAGTATTTACAATTGAAACAATTGAGCTAACTGCAGACTGTTGCAAACAAACTACAGGTAGCTCAACTGATCCATATCAATACCAGTGGAAAGTGTACCCAAGATGCTGGCTGCATTGCCTCGCTGTATGGCAATGCTGATTCGCTGCACCAGATATTAACCAGCTCTTGGGTCACACGTAGCTTCGACCAGACGCTCAGATATTTTTTTGAAAACCCGGAGAGCCTTGGTACCCCACGGACCTAGAAAAATTGTTATATTTCAAGTCATAAGAAGTTTCTTTAGAACCTAAACCTCTCGGGAAGCTCACCTTTCTGGGAATTCTGTCGTCTAATGTAAGTAAGTACCTTATCTGAACACCTCCCTAAACAGGGCGAATTTATTGACAGGGGAGTGAGGTATTTTTTTTAATACCTATTCAGTCAAGGGCACTGATAACTTTTTATTCAATAAAAATATTATAAAAAAAAAACTGTTACCTTTACAATTTTTCCAAAACATGGATAAGAGTGATTGATATCAAATCACACTCTTCACCAGCCTATAATAGTCCACTGCTGGACATAGGCCTCCCATAAGGAGCGCCATAGATGGTATTATTTATCATTTGGGGGATATTGCCCATAATCCCCACGCTGGGCATGAAAAAGGCTGAATGTCTGGACCTTGAAGAGCGTTACTTCAGATTACAGGAAGAGTCTGCCGCCAAGACTCGCTAACTGAAGAGAACTGTGCAGTGCAACTGCTTAACAGATATCCTTTTTTTTTTTAATAAAATAATTAACATTTTACCTTTCAAATTTCTCCTAAATAACGCATATGAGTGATGGTGATGATGGATAGTAAAGTTTGAAGTTCACTATTAGAAAAATCATTTTATAATCTGAAGCTCTTGCTGATTATTCATATGTACTTACATTAAAATGTACCAGCTTATTTATTTTTAATTCTGATATTTTTGTCGTATGAGTATTATGTCGTGTCTGACTTTTACAAGTTTACCTTTTGTAGGTATCTAAAAGGAGTAAATAACTGAACTGAACTGGATAGTCTATTAGGTTCATATTCCTGTAGCTATAGTTACAAAACCTCTCAATTTATATAATAGTATAGTTATTCTGTGGCCCTAAGCTTCAGGCAGATTATAAACGAACAACAAAACAATTTCAACCCATTTTCTATCAAAACTTTAAAGCGATTCTATGGGCCGACCAAAAATCACACTTCGCTAAGAGCATTACCGGAACGTTTATAATCGGCTAAATATCGAAATTCTCCTCTATTGTTTCGACTTAAGCCCCAACTCCGGAATTGGTTCCAAGAGTTTTAAGCCTAAGGAAAAACCCTGAAACACAAAACAGAACCTTATTAAACGGAGCTACAGTTCATTTCTAATCGCGAAACAATTCCTGAAAAGCGAAAGCTTTAGTACCTTATAGGTTTAAAGTCCTATTGAAAGAGGTGAAAGTTTAGGGATGTTTTGCTTTGTTAATTTGTGCTCTACTGTGTAGAGGGTTAGGTATGTTTGGCAATGGAAGAGCGTTGAGGAGATCCAGTCTACACGCGGAGTGTAATTGTATTGGGGATCAGAATCGACCCGCGGATCTAGTGAGGGGATACTGTCGATAATTTGGGGAAAAGCTACGAGGGAATTTGAACCTTATTATCATATGGCATTCAAGGGCACTGGACAACAGGACCTAAATGTTAAAGCACTAAGAATTTTCAATCAAAAATGTTCGCTTAACATAAGCTCATAAAGATTTCTGATGAGAACAGAATCAAACCAGCAGCAAGGGGCATCTCTAGAATAGAATAGAAGTGACGTAGTTTTTTTATTTTTGTAAGAAATTGATGATGAAATTTTGTGTTTTTTGTAAGAATAATGAAATCAACTATAATTCTACTCGTAAAAGGAATTCGATTGATATTTTTATTTTAAACTCACCCAAACATGAACAATAAACATAATCTGATTCATAGTAAGTGAAACGTATAAAGGTAACCAGACCCAAAAGCGAATATCGAGAAACGTTACGTTCTCATAACTTTATAATAAAAACGAGACAGACACGTCATCCGTTTCCTATGGCAATGATTTTAGTGAGTATTGAGTATAGATCACCTAAGTGGATTTATTTAATGCAGCTATCACATAAAGCTACAATAATAGTAAAAAGAGTTATATTATGGGTTTTTTGAATAAACCCTACTACGTTATATTATGGTTATAAACTGTTCATAAAGTAAGTAGAGTTATTTTTTACTTTTTCTTAATTTAATTTTATCTTAAATCAAGTAGAATCAAAGTATAATTCCTTCTTTTAAACTAAAATTTAATGTCAATTCAAAATGCTCAACTTAAATCTCTGTAAAATTATCACTCAGCTCGTATTTAAATCGCATTCCATAAAACTATTTCAGGTCAGGTGTCTAGAAAATAAAACTACAAGAAGGCGTATCATCTTTACTGTTTATAAATAGTAAACTGCACTCACCGCCCGATTACCCTCAAAGGCTAAGATTGCTAGCACGCCCGCTCTATCGACATCGATGCAAAACCAACGAAGCGTGTCCCAGCACTATTTTTAAAAAGGGGGTCCGACCCCTAGTGTGTCCTTCTATTTATTGTCGTGTATCGTTTTATTTTTATTTGTTTCGCCCTTTTAATTGTTGGTTAATAGTTTGGTTTGAAGCGCTGGAATCGTTAAGTTGTATGAAAGGAAGACTTTAGCATAGAAATTGTTGGCAGAAATTTTGTTTTCCATTGGAAGATCTCAAGTATCTTACAATTTTACCAGCAAATATGCAAGGCATTCTAAGAGCTTAATCCAAGATTTCTGGAACTTATCAATGACGCTCAAATCCAACAAATCATATAGCTGTCAAATCGCCGCCATCAACTCATCCTGTGAAAATCGTAAGAGCTGACTAAAAAGACCTATCATAGGAAAGGTAGGAGCTTCCTCGTGTGTATTTTTAACACCCCCGATGTGATCATCAATCCGCCTGGCATACGTGGCGATGGTAGAAAACCCTTCATGTTTGAGGGAGTCAGTTCAGGACACCTATTTGTGCTGACGAGGAAACAGATTAACACCTTTAGAAAGTCTTACTACAGTGTACCACGGTAAAACACGGCAAAAAACTTTGTGCTGTGTATATAACTATAGAGGTAGGTATAGCATTAATTTTGCATGACTGCAGATTTATTTATCTATATAAGGGTATATAAGGTCTTACAAAGATCCCATGTTGAATATAATATTAAGAATGTGGAATGTGTGGGTACATTCCTGAAGGCATTTATAAGGATACTGTAAGGACATGCTCCCAACTTCGATTTCCAAGACTACCAGCGACATCTCTCTACAAAGATATGCTAACAGCCCTCCTGAATGAGGGCTCCTCTCTATGAGAGGGTAACTAGTATGGAATACAGAGGATAAGGGAGGACGGAGGGTTGTAATGTTGTTGACTTGCTTTTTGCACCTTCCGCTAGATGGCGCTATACATAACCTAAAAATTGAAGGAAACATGAGGACGCTACAAGCGCTCCGACACATCGCAGCCCGTATCAGCAAACTCCACAACCTGATTCTCAGGCGAAGAATTCCAAACGCTGCCTGAAATCTTACGCGGAGTTTGGAAGTCGCTGGTAGTCTTGGAAGATCACTCGTCAGTGATGGGTTGAGCAGGGAAGATGAACTGCCAGCGTTGTCTCATCTCGAACTCCTGTACGGTGATGCTGACCCTTGCTCTCAGCTGTCTTGAGACTCACAGATCACAGACCATGACCGGCTTCCACCGCTGTTAGAAGAGGCAAGTAATGGACACAAGAAAATAACAAGAATGTTATAGATGTGCATGTGATAGATTTCGAAGACTACACCGACATATTTATTAAATAGAAGTTGTAACCTAGATAATCTGTTTTCATTAAAAAGGCGCTAGAAATCTTAAAGAGGATAGCTATTTAGGAAAGTAAAGAAAATAATCACAATTAATAATACGAAATGCTTTTATATTCATACAAAATAACCAAGTAGAATAATAAATCTACAAAGAAAAAAAATCATTTTAAAGTATATTTATATGTATACTTGTATTATAATTAGGTACACATAAAGTAGAAATATATCTAAATACTAGCGGTCCGCCCCGGCTTCGCACGGGTATTAAACAAAAATTTCAGAAATTATACACACTAACACGATGGGTTTCACAGTTTTCATACGGATCCCTTACTTTTTTTAACAGCATTTGGATTTTTGACATTGACTCGACACTCCATAACTGACACTGGCCGTAGAGAAAAAGCAAGCACCGTGCGTATATATTAAACCTCCTTTTCTATTCTGACGCCATAATAGAAAAAGAGGTTGAATATACAGCGCACGGTTCAATTATTGAATTTTTCATGCGGATCCCCAACTTTTTTGAAAATGTTATATAGCCTATGTTCATCACGGAAAATTCAGGATTCTAATGGTGAAAGAATTTTTCAAATCGGTCCAGTAGTTTCGGAGCCTATTCAATTCAAACAAACAAACAAACAAACATACAAACAATCAAATCTTTCCTCTTTATAATATTAGTATAGATATAGATATAGATGAACAGTCGCGGAGTCAGCTGCCGATCAAAAAGTGGGTGCTAGCCCGTCTATAGATCGTAGGCCTACTTCTAGGCTGACCGTAAAAATCAGCTGCGCTGAGCGACCTCTCAAAACGCTTTTGACGATGAGTCATTACAACAATTTACTAAGTTTCATAATACTAATATAATTTTAATATTTGCATATTAAAATTATATTATTCTCAGAACAAAACAATTTTATCAAAAACCCTGAAAAAATCGCTCTTCGTAAGTGTCGCTATAACACAAAAACAGCTTGAACTTTTTACATATTGTTACGTAATTTTTACTCTAATACATAGGTCTTTTATTATGTGGGAAGGCACTTTGTAGAGTTTTCAAGTTTAGGTATCTGGGACATCTGGTTACAGATAACTTAAGAGATGAAGAAGACATAGAGAGGGAGCGGAGGGCATTGACGGTAAGAGCGAATATGTTGGTCCGCCGGTTTGCTCGTTGCTCCACAGAAGTTAAAATAACGCTATTCAAATCCTTTTGCCAATCATTTTACACGAGCAGTCTGTGGTTCACTTATACGAAGAAAGCTGTCAATACTCTCCGTGTCCAGTACAATAATGCATTCAGGATGCTGGTGGGACTTCCGCCATTTTGCAGTGCCTCCGGCATGTTTGCTGAGGCTCGAGTAGACGGCTTTGCAGCCTGTATGAGGAAGAAGGCAGCTTCTCTGTTTAGTAGAGTTCGCTACCAACACCATCCTGACAGCAATAGCCGATTAATTAAATGGAGTGATATATAAACACTCCATCTCTACATTAATTAATTAAAATGTTTAAATTTTTATTAAATAATTAATAACTAACATAGGCTAAGACTTTACTAATATATGGATCTATGTAATCTGAACAATAAATAAATTATTATTATATTATTATTATTAAAAGTCGAAAAAACGGGGGAAAATCTTTGGTGATGAGTTAACAGGTTCATCTAGGTAGTATATAAACATAAAAAGGTCATTAATGACGAGATTTGTACCATGATTTTGAGCTTTCCAATTTTGCGGCACAGTTTCATGTGCCATGCTCACGGAACACCTGTTAAATTTGACGTCATACTTGTTTGCTGTTGCTGTGTTAGCGTGTGTTAGCTAATAAAATATTCGTGATATACATATAGAATAAGTATAATAACAATAAAAATAATATTAGCTAATAAAATAGTAAATCAATAAACTCAATAAACTTTACTAAGTTTATTAGGAAACATCGCGACGCTGACAACATACCTGCCCCGATGCACGATGTTATATGACCATTACAATAGTAGAGTATTTATAAATTCTTAGTTTTTTTTTTACATTTTATATTTTTTATTGTTGTTTTTTATCTGTTATCATCCGCAAAGCTATCAATAACAATACTATAGGTTAAATACCATTGTCGGCATCGGTATATTAAACGTTTCGGCGTCTTTCGGTAACTCTTCGGCATTATTTCGTCTTTCGGCATCTTTGTAAAGATTACGCTTTGCGCAACAAAACTGGGTATCTTAATCTTCGCTATTGTTTGATAACAATTCGTGTTTGGTTTGTAAACATGTGTTTTATTGTTAGTTTGATGGGAAATTATAACAAGTTGTTGCCGACAAGGTTTTTTGTGTATTTTAATCAAAAAATTACAGATTATTTGTGTTACGCTACTCAAAAAGAACTATACTATAACATTTTAGATATTTTTTAATTCATCATTCTTATAAAAAACGTGTACCTAGGTGAATAATACTAGGTGAATAAAGTACGTTAAATCAAAATCTCAAATCGATAACTTATTCTGTAGTTACATTTTACACAATAAATTAATTAATAAATGTATGTCATCAGAAAATAAGGATATATGTATATATTAAAGAATTAATTCAGGCTGTAGAATGCATTTTTCTCGAAAATGAGTTTAATTTTGTTTAAAGGCATTAAAATTAGCCGACTCAGTAATTTTTGGAATTCTACAAAAAAATATGGTAGGAGACAGAACCACTTAGTTCCATTGTTCCAGTTTTATTCATGGTGTTGATAGTTGGTACCTAAGTTCCGTGTTTGCCATTCTTCCCTGATACTTTATTACTCAACTGATCTATATCAATACTTAATAAGGTTTGTAATGTTGACCTGTTGATTATTTGCAACAGTTTGCAGTTAGATCCATTGTTTCAATTGTTATTATTTGGTTTTTTTAATTGTATTTTTTTGTTAATAAAGGCTTACCCCATCGTGATAAGAACAACCTTACTCCCTACACGTAAAAAAATAATATTTAAAAAATTAATTACTCAGCATATCAATCCCCGATAATCTCCATAATCCTGTAAAAGGAGGGGATGGAGGGAGTTAGAGAAAATAAATCCTATTTTCATAGTTCACTTCACCGGCCGCCGTGACGTTGTTAACACGCATCGCTGGATCGCTCCTGTTTGTACTCCAGCGAAGAGGTTTTGATACTTTGAAGATATACTTTAGAACTCTAATTAGGGCCACACTAAAAACTTTTAAAACACAGGTTTATTGCTACTTAAAGAAGGAGTTTTCGGAATGGAAACCAGTGTCGTAAGAGGCGACTAAGGGAAACAAAACGGGGGGTGAGCAGCAGCGCCCTCTGCAGAACAACTATCAAACTGTGATCCGCAATCCGCATGCCCATCGTAGGGATTATATAGATAAAGCCATCTATGGACCTCATGCCCCACATGCTGGCCTATGTCCAGTGATGATATAGGCTGAAGATGACCAATGACCATAAAATAAATACACCTTGAGGTGTAGACACTACTTACCGTATGAACGTTTCAAGTATCAAGTTATTAATTCCTATTATAGTCTTAGAATGTTTACAAAGTTATTCCATATTTTCAATCTAAACAGCGGGTGTGGGAAGGTTGTATTTTGCCGGGTGTTCAGCAGTGGCAGTCTTACGGCTTATATCGCTATTGTTGGTGTTACCTACGCTTGATGGCGTTGGCTTAGCTCCCTTTAAACCTACACTAGCGGTGCGCCCAGGCTTCGCACGGGTATTTAACTTAAATTGATTGTTTCATGTGGAACCCATTTTTGAAAATATTCTATAGCCTATGTTCATCAGGGAAAATAGAGGATTCTAATGTTTCGGAGCCTATTTAATTCAAACAAACAAACAATCAAATCTTTCTTCTTTATAATATTATTATAGACTAGCGGTCCGCCCTGACTTCGCACGGGTATTAAACAAAAATTCTGAAATTATACAGACTAACACGATGGGTTTCACAGTTTTCATACGGATCGCTTACTTTTTTTAACAGAATTTTGACATTGACTCGACACTCCATAACTGACACTGGCCGTAGAGAAAAAGCAAGGACCGTGCTCTATAATATACAGCGCACGGTTCAATTATTGAATTTTTCATGCGGATCCCTAACTTTTTGAAAATATTATATAGCCTATGTTCATCACGGAAAATTTAGGATTCTAATGGTGAAAGAATTTTTCAAATTGGTTTAGTAGTCTCAGAGCCTATTAAATTCAAACAATCAAATCTTTCCTATTTATAATATTAGTATAGACTACCTTTTGCAGGTAGCTTTGAATTGAACCTAGTCGTAACTATGTACTTAAGGTACTTAAAGATCTGTGCTTCTAGCGAAAGCCTTATCTTTTTGTATATTGACTGTATATTGAATATATTTTGTATGTTAACTGTTTTTACATAAACTAGACTATTTAAGCTTCTAGTTTTTAATGGACGTTAGATAAAAGTATAAAATATAATAAATGAGGGTAGGTAATGAAGGTAAAAACATAGGTATCACCATTCCAAATAATCTGGGAGAGACTCTCTATTGTTGCTCTAGAGCGATAAGACTACCAATTGTCCAATAGTCGCATACTCCACAATTTTTCTTTTGCAAATTATTTCGAATACAATTTTTACTCCACAAATTTTCTTTTGCAAATTATTTCAAATTATTTTTAAATTATTTATTATTCAAGTATGCAATACAGTATTATCTACCTATTAATGAAATTCCAAACAGCTCAACCAGTTTTCCCACACAAAATCTATTTACCCGTAAGCAAATTATATCGATAACATAATTATTCTTCCGCCATTTGCTAACAATAAGTCGTTTGTCCTCATCGTCAACTCGATTATTGAGGCGACCTAATCGATAATAATCGATTGTTATATCTTTAGTGGAATGGTTTGTCATATTATTTCTTAGATATGGATGCTATTGAAGTTTTTGAGATGCCATCTGTGTCACAGATGGTAAAGAAAATTGTATTCATAAAATATACAATATTCATAAAACCATTTCCGACTCGGTGATTGGAGCCTAGTTGCGATACTGAATATTATGTATTGATATAGATCAGTTGAGCTCTTTGTAGTTTGTTTGCAACAGACTGCAGTTACCTCATATTGTTTCAATTGTAAATACTATTTCTAATTTGTTTGTTTAATAATTTTATTCCTAGAATAATCAAAATGTATAAGAAGTACTTAATAAGCACCTAAAGACTAAACCTACTACTAAAACTAAATTATAGTAAAATACATATTTTGTGTCTTTTCTAAGTGTAGATAGAGTCTACACTATTATTGAGAAATATATTTTTTTAACTATTTGCATATCTCAAGATCTACACATTATTTGTGGTGGGTAGAGTTTTTGAACTTTTTCAAACGTTCTTCTTTTGAACTATTTTGAACGTAAAAGTTCAACATATCGCTATGGAAATTGCAAAAGAGGTTTTTATCTTGTTATGCGAACTGACCGAAAAAACAAAAGAAATATTTGTGCTGCTAAATGGAACTAACAAAGTTATTGAATAAAGTTGAAAGAATTAGGCAGGTAGTTATTATCTTTTTAACATTTCAAAACAGATTTGAAAATTAACTGAGAGAAATAGAAGAATCGAACAATTTACCAGTACCCAGAACCTACTCCCCAATCTCCTAACTAACCTATTTACCCGTAACCAGTACATAGGTATAGTATTTCTATAAGAAATCGACAAAGTTCAAAAACCTCGGCGCGCGAGTCAAACTCGCACTTGACGGATCTTGTTTTCTGTAACGAGAGATGAGCAACCAAATTCCAAACAAAATTAAGTTTGAAACAAGCCATAATTTACCAAACACCAAATCTTCCGAGAAGGCGAGTGCATCGATCTCGACCGCAGCGCGCCCGCGCGGAAACTGTCACAATTTGACGTTTCACTTGACATGACGTTCCATATTCAAACAGCCCGCCTTTTACTTTTATTTCGTTATCTTCGATCTACCGGCCAGTGTTTTTAATTCTTAATTTCAACGAGATAAAGTTTGTTATCGCATGAGGTTGAGCTATTTATTTTTAATAGTCTGTTATCTTGATAACCTGTTGTGGGGTATTTCGTTCGTACTCGATGACGGTGAATATGTAATTAAATAGAAGCGTTTTATGAGTTGGTTAATTTAATTTTGATTTGGTACACATTTCATGACGTTCATAATTACAAGGAGACCAGGGGCCTAGGACCTGCGTACGAATGGATATTGAAACTGCCGACCGAGGTATCTATCTTAGATAGATTGCTAGACGTAGGTACAAAGTCGATCTGAACTGAACACATAATTATTAGTACAATTTTAACGCTAAATACCCGTTAAAATAGTACTAATAATAACGTACTAATACGTACAAAATTCATTTGCTAAAAAAATTTACATTTAGTTTTACAATGAATGTTTTATAAATAATGCAGGGCAAAAAACATCATCTATTCGCTTTCCGCTGTCTGTCTGTTTGTCCCTATGCATAGGTACTTAGATCTTTAAGACGGTGCAACGAATTTTGATACGGTTTTTTTAATAAATAGAGTGATTCAAGAGGAAGGTTTTTATCGCACCGAAGCGTAATATTTAATTTTTGTGACACAAATAAAGATTTTCTATTTCTATTTGCTTAATCATATGTGCTTAAATTGTTGCTAAACCTATCTCTCGTGATAATTAAGTAATACTAAACCAAGTAAAGCCACTGTTTAAAATATTTAAAAAACATCCGATCATTTTCGTTCGGGATACCCGCTGCCGCTGACGTTAGCCGTCAACTTTGAAATTCGAACAATTGTAAAAAAACCGAGCTGGGTCGCGTCACTCACCGTTCGTTTGGAGGTTCCGTGTCCAAAATTTTTTTGATTAAAATTAGTTATTAACAATTACATTTTTTTATTTTATTTTCGCAACAGTCTGCAGTTGGCGCAATTGTCTCAATTGTGAATAATAGTTTTTATTTCGTTAGAAAATTGTAATTTTCTTTGTTAATAAAGGCTTTTTGCCCATAAAAAAATATTTATTGTTCATTATTTTTTTTATTACATCGGTAGTTACCAATACACGAAAGCTTTGTGGTCCATAGCTATGTTAAAATCTAGTATAAATTAATCATTCGACACCCTGTTTTAAAATCTCGAAAGCTAAAAAAAAAATATTTAAACGTCATCAAATTATATCTTAATATTACGTTCCCAGACTGAGCTAAGCAATTTATGAAAAAATAATAATATTTAGGCACTTAGTGTACTCGCTGTTACCATAAATACAAATAGTTTCGCTCCATCCCAAAGGAACCCCAAAAAGGATCTTTCTTTTTTACCGCCGAAAACAGAACGCAACCCGATCCCCAAAATTCACTTGCTACTAAGTTTATTATTTGATACTTGGGGCGGATTATTTTATTTTTTATTTCGTTTTTTATATCGTGCCGATGGCGGCGTCGTTTTAACTCTTTGTTAGACCGGGTTTAGGAAGGTGTTTGTTGAAGATAGCTATTTAAGTAGGGAGTGAGAATTCGGGAAAATATAGAGCCAGTTAATATCTGAAATATTAAAATATCTAATAAAAAAACATTTTCATACAGCGAGACAATGCAGCCAGCGCCTTGGGGATGCTTCCGACTGGTATTGATATGGATCAGTTGCGTTACATGTAGATTGTTTGCAATAGTCTGCAAAGCCTAGATGGTTTTAAATAAACTACAGGTAGCTTAACTGATCCATACCAGTCGGAAACAAACAGTGTCTCAAGACACTGGCTGCATTGGCTCGCTGTATGGCAATGCTGATGCGCTGCGCCAGATACTGACCAGCTCTCAGGTCACACATCTCTTCGGCCAGAAGCTCAGATAATTTTTTGAAAACCCGGGGAGCCTCGGTGCCTCACGGACCTAGGGTTATTAATTAATTTTATTTGTTTACTTCCAGATCTCAATATGGCTTCTCAAGGTAATTGTCAGTCTCCTCACAGAGGTAAATGATCTTATGGATTTAATAACATGATTATCACAAATTGTAACCAAAACTATCGTTATCGATAAATCTTTGCCTGGTGGTCCTCAAAGACGCTGACACTCGGCTCTGCGGGGCCCAGCCAAATTGTCAAAATGTCGACCGATCATGACAACTTGACACATGAAGTTTGCTGTCAAAATACCACTCTCGACAATTATGAGCTGTATTGCTTTAGAATAAGGTTATGTGTAAATGATAAGCTGTAAAATGGCCGCAAGAATGAAATGTTTTATGTTTAACGGCAGAATTTTGAGATTGGAAAGATAAAGGTCTTGAATTTTTACTTTTAGGCATTTCTTTAGGTACACTTTTAATGAATAAAGAATTAATTAATTCGATAAAAATATTATCTATTTCACAGGTTTTACTTGTATCTAATAAGTGAATTTTAATTTTAACGCGCGACCTCATACTACACAGCAGACGGTATCCAAGTTGCAAGAACTGGGGTTGGAAGCTCTCCGTCATCCGCCCTACTCACCTTGCGCCTACAGACTACTACTTTTTCCAGAATTTGGATAACTTCTTGGCCCACCGCTTCTACATGGTTACATTACCTCAGACTTAACCTCAGCTACCCTCTTAGTTCTTCTTTTTCTTATTTCATGGCTTACTGTGTCATTCATCAGCTACCTTTCTGGAATACCCGATAAACCAGCTGTTCCGGAGGTAAGTTCATTTACACAAACAGGCAGAAAAACATGCAACAATTTTTAAACTTGGTGTTTACGAAATAAATATCGTCCTAAATGTAACTTCATTATACTTAATATACCGATAATACCTAAATTTTATAGATTTATTTGTATAAATTAACCCTGTTGAATGTTGAAAAACAAAAACTTAAAAAGTCATACAAAATTTACAGGTTATGTACATTTCTGTGTGATGTCTAGGTACCTAGTACGAAGAGGGAATAGGTAATTTTGCTTAAGGTAGGTTGGTAATCTAGAGCAATAGTAAATAATGGTGAATAACTCACACTCAAAAAGTTACACTCAAAAACTCTGCTCAGATAATGCTTTTGATAATAGTCGTTGTGATTTGGATTATGAGATTAGGTACGGGGACTAGGTACTAATATAAGTCTAATTCTTATTTTAAATGGAGAAGCAAGCTTTGCACTGACATCTCGCGTAGAAGCCTAACCAGGTTCTGACCAGCCCAGCGCCTGAAGTCTGGAGGAGGTCTTTTAGTAATTGGTCACCTTTTACATCACATCAACAGCCTATAACAGTCCACTGATGGACATAGGCCCCCCTAATTAGCGCCATAGATGGCATTATTCATCATTTGGAGGTTATTGCCCATAATCCCCACGCTGTACATGCAGGTTGGGGATCGTAGTTCGGTGGAGTTGTTCTGCAGAGGGCGCTGCTGCCCGCCCCCCAGTTTGTGGTTCCCTTAGTCGCCTCTTACGACACCCACAAGAAGAGTTGGGGTGGTGAAATTCTATGCCGGCACCACAAAGCATTGGTC
Source organism: Eupithecia pulchellata (assembly GCA_963931895.1). Classification (NCBI taxonomy): domain Eukaryota; kingdom Metazoa; phylum Arthropoda; class Insecta; order Lepidoptera; family Geometridae; genus Eupithecia; species Eupithecia pulchellata. The sequence continues at coordinate 5,091,707 of OZ007534.1, read as the reverse complement.
ACCCTTAGTATCTTACTATTCACTCGAAACTAGGCGCCTGCTCAAATTCTTATGATAATTCAACTAGTTTTGCATGCTTGGCGTTTTTCATGACATTTTCCGGTCGGCTTGCCGAGTGCAACGGTGTGTGTCGAGTAATTATTCGGAATAATTGTCGTGTATCGATAAATTAGAGACAAGAGTGTCGTGCGACCGCCCGCGTGCATCACTGTTTCTCAATCTTTGTGGCCCGTATTATGAAAACTTAGGGGCTATTTATAGATTACGGGCCGCTAACCGCCTTGTTAAAAAATCTCAATATGCATCTACTTTTGACGGGGTGGCGGGTGAAACTCATTCTTCATATGTCTTTAGAAGCGAAGTTATGTTTATCTAGAAAAAACTTAACAATGTTTATTTAAATCCTGTAAAAGTGTACTTTTTACTCGAATGCACGATCTGTTTTTTCATCCATATCGCAAACTCATTTAGCTATAAACTCTTCTTTTTTCAGATAATAAAATTAAATTAACTTATTTGTAAGAAAATTAGGCCTATGTCCACTCGCAGCACGAGCACCACCACAGAGGCTGCTATGAACTTTCGGTGCTAGGATGTAGCGATGATGATGAAAACAGTTTACCTAACCAAGCACGAAAAATTATGTATAATGGGAATTATGTAGCGTCTGGAATTCGCAGCATTTTTGTTAAAATTTATAAACTTTGACAACCGTTTGCCAAAATTTGATGGATCGTCGCGGAGGTGTTGACCGGACATTCCGCTGATACCGGTATCGAGTCTGGTTTAATTGACCCTTATTATTATGTTTCATTTTAAAAGTAACTGGTAACCACAACTGTAGGTAAATGACAGATTCAGAAAAAAAATCTAAAGGAAAGAAAAAGTGCCTCCTGCACATGAATTTTAAAATGAAAATGCGATCCCCCAGCGATTATAGACATTTTTATGATAAAAGCTAAGTAGGCAGATCACAGCAGACCTACTTCCACAAGTGAACCAGTATAGGCTCCTACACAAGCAAGCAGTATTTTCAGCTACTACATGCGACACATAATTGTTTATGAATTGTTTGTCGAATAAAAAAAATATACTCCAACCAGACAAAGCACAATGCCGCTTTAAAAACAATATCAATCTATGTAATACTATTGTATTATGTATATCAGTCATCTAGTACCAATATCACAAGCTCTGTTTAGCTTGGAGCTAGATGATGCTGTGTGGATTGCCCGGCATTATTCATTCTTATTATTGCCTATCACTGCCCACCCTTTGTGGTGCTACCCGAAGGAGCAATATTGAGGTAGTTTGACATTCTCTGTAGATAGAGACATTGTCACCTCGAGACTGGCTCAAGTCGCCGCCGCGCGCGAGTGGACAACCCATTTACTCACACACGCTTCATTTACCACCATCGTAGGCCAAGTATCATAGTCTATGGTCATGTCGTATTGTGGTTACGGTCGTGTTAAAACTATAGGTGGAAAATAAACGCTGCGGAGGCTATGTAACTGTTGTTTATTTGTTTAAAGAACTCAAACTTCATATCTATATATACATCTATACGGACATTATAAGGAGGAAATATTTGATTGTTTGTTTGAATTGCATAGGCTCCGAAAATACTGGACTGAGCCTGAAACTACAGAATTATTTCGAAAAGTTAGGGATCTGCATGATTTTTTTTAAATACCTATGGGAAGCCGGAGCGGACCGCTAGTATATAATAACGAACATCTACCTATCTATTTAATATATTGTATTAGTTACCTATATCAGTCATCCAGTAACTACTTAAAACTATAACACAAGCTCTGCTTAGCTTGCTGCTTGGTGATGCTGTGTTGTTTGTCCAGCACTTTTTATTTATAAAAAAATTCTGAGGATAATTATATTTTTTAGTTTTACAATTTGTCAAAATTCGAATAGATTTATACAAATTTCGAAAATGAATAATAGATTTAAAACTAAAACTTCCTCCGATATTTCACAGTGGGGTGTATCAGGGTTTATCTAACAGTGATCCACTGTCACCCAACCATCATAACAATTGAAAAACATGAGTTTTTGCACACGACCGCCCAGTAGCCTATCGACTTTGTCATTATTGGGCAAAAGTTAATTTAGTATCACAAAAAATTATCTCCTATAACCGAATTTTAAAGTTAAATTCAACTCTATTGCAATAGAGATATAGGAAATATGATTTTCTAAGCTTTAGTGGTTTAACAAAGAAAATCGTTATGATAATCCGCACTTGGGACTGCTTAGTTGTTTTTGTTTGTTGCTTTTAGTTAGAATTTTGAATCTTAGAGAGAATCTTCTTCGAATATCGTCTGGTGTTTTTTGGAAGTTATTGTAATATCATAAAAAGTAACGGAACGTTGCGGCAGCTTTTGTTTTTTATTCTACTTAAACCTCTTTTTAAGTTTTCTCTGTTTTTTACAAAAGTTTGTCGCCAATCTTGAGCACGCTTTTGATTTATTTTCAACAAACGGCAATGTCTCTTTTTGTGAAGTACTTAAGTATCTTAGAAACTTAGAACAAGCAAAGACTATTTTAATAAAGGTTTTAAACGAAGTACTCACTAAGAATCCAAAAGCTAGAGTCAGCTTTTTTGCAACGAAATTTGTAACAAAGTAGTTTTTTAGATTCCAACTTAAAGAGTATTTTCCATTTGGTTTCAGACCGTATTCCACACAGCAAAAGGTAAGCCATAAAATAAATAATTTGAAATCGTAGGTATACCTACCTCTTTTTAGGGTTTTGACATCGGCTTCAAAACCCTTATGGGATCAATATATGTGGGACATACCTACCTAATCGTTGTTATTGTTGGGAATTTCAGAGTTTTTAAGGTGGGTGGTTCGATCCTAAGCGGAGCGGTAAGGAGATAAAACAGATTTTTTTATTACCATTCTTAAAAAAACAACAAAAACAATCCAACTTTGAAACATTGAATATCTTCCACCTAACTTACCTGTGCACGTAATCAAACTTCAGCCAATAAAAGGAGGTTATATAGATAAGTCGTAATGGTTCAAAAAGGGTCAACGTTCGCCCATAACTCATCTGTCAGTGTATGAAGTGTATGAATGATCTATCGACACCTCTCGTCTGACAGTTGTATGACCAAGACATGGATTAAAGATGCTAGAAAGGGCAAGTGTTTATATAAAATTTATATTTATATAGACTAAAGGTACTAAGTATCAGGCTAAAATAGTCCACAGCAGTACATATCCCTCCCCTAACAAGCACCATAAATGGCACTATTTAATAAAAAAAATTGATGGTACTAAGTAGGTATTACAACTTTTTAACCAAGAAAATAACAACAGAACAAAATTAGAACTAGTATTTTAAGCTACCTGTAGACTGTTGACTACAGGTAGATCAAATGTAGGCCCTGTCATGGCCTGCATATTAGTGCCTCTTGAGATAATTAGCAAAATCTGCCGCCGTACCAGCACGTCATGTCTTTAGAAGATGGGAAGGCGCAATATTATATTATATTTAATATTATATAATAGAATATACTTTATTGCACAAACAAAAGTTGTACATAGGCGAACATAATGCTAGATAGCTTATATTGTTCAGATTTTAAATCCATTTTTACCAACCGCAACCCACAGCCTACATTTGTCTGTTATATAAAAATTAAAACAACACAAATCTATCATAATCTAATCTAGCCTCCGATCAGACTGGTCCCCAGCACCGCCGTGGCAGAACTTCGGCCTCACTATACATAAATTTTATGCATCCGGAACAAATATTTGCCGATCGACAAATGTTTGTACAATCTGCAAGTATTTCGACGATCTCATTGGCGCGGCGGGCGAAGTACGCCTGCGACGCAGGAGGTTGCGAGATCGATGGTGTTCTGTTCTGGGTATTTATTTATACATTCAAAAATCTATCAATGTATGTATTGTATCATGTATATCAGTCATCTAGTACCCATAACACAAGCTCTCTTCAGCTTGGGGCTAGATGATGCTATGTGTGTTGCCCAGCAATATTATAGCGTTATTATCGATGATATTTTCAAAAGATGTGAAGCCTCGTCCACGCTGTATTTTCAAAGTTATTTTAGTGCTATTTATCTATGATAGTTGCAAGTGTTGTAATAGTTTCTACAAACCCTTTCTTTTTTTTTCTTTGTCGGCGAGGAAATTCATTTACAAATAAACTAGTCTAGGGTGGACCAGAATTATGTGGGACTCGACGCCCTGAGAAGGACGTAATACCCACTAAAACCTCTCCGGTGACCTTCTCTCGCCATTATTTGCCGAACCACGGGAACATAATAAACCTTCCGCGGCCCGACGGGCGTCCCCTCTTCCTCACATATACCTACATGGCAGGCAAGCCCACCGTTATCACACTCACACTCGCCGACCCCATTCATCACGTTTCCTTCTACAAGCCCTAGATCCATGTTTGTATGAAGTGTGTGACCACACAATATCATCGAATTAATCCCAAGCGGCCGGTAGCGGAGGTCAAATGTAATTTAATTAATTTTACCATCTCTATCGGTATTGTATATAAATTATTTATTAACAAAGAAATTAACTTAACAGAATATAAAACAATTACAACTAGTATATTATTATACACAATCTACTTATTTCTTAAAATTCTAAGTCGTCACCAGAAGGTAGAATGCCCGAATGTTGGCAACATTGCCACGTTGGATGGTGATGGTAACTATTTTTTTATATTCCTTAGTTTGCTCATGAAGCTCTCATTGCATCAACTTGATATAAAGTTGTTATAAAGCTCATTGACCTTTGATACCAAACATCCATGAATCATTTCACTGGCCAGTTTATAATTTTCTATCCTATCTCATTCAGCCTAGAGTCCAAACTTCTTTAGCTAATGTAGATTTTGTACTTAGTACCAGCAGACGTCAAGATTCGTTGGAGCGAAAAATAGAAGCTACCAAGATACGTCGGATTTTAAATTAAAAATAGTGTTGTTAAATGTAGAACCTGATTTCTTGATAAGTATAATCTGGTTCTCATAGTTTTAATAACTTTGTGACAGGTATCCATCTACTTACCGACATTATCGTATATACCTCTAGAATATTTAATGTAAGTAGGTACATAAAAAAGCTTAAACAAAATTAGAACTACTATAGATTTATTTATCGTGTGTTTTTTTTGTTATTATAATGCTTGCTTAAATACTCGGGGAAAGTTCTTAAGTTATTATTTAATTTCTTAGATATTACCACGTATTTTAGGTTTCGCGTTAAAATAGTGATCCCTTGGAGATGAAAATATCTTTAAAAAAAATGTGGCAAAATGATGAAATCATGAAAATGAATCATCAAACGTGATCCACATTCGACGAAGAAAATGATTGACATACCTAAAGCTGAAAACTTGCTATTTTTCATAAGTCTATCTACCTTAAGTAATACCTATAAATTATGTTTTATTTGGTTGTTGCCTTTTTTGCTTTTTTATTTATTCAATCTAAAACCTATTTGCTGCCTTCTTTCCTATTTTATTGTCCATGAATTGTTTTGGTTTGGTTCTGTCTATGTTCGTAAACCAAATTAAGGATTTATCTCTCTGAACAAAAAACCCCATTTCGAATGTTTAAAAATATAGTTATTTTTAACGGATTTTGTACGTGTTTATATTGGATAAAATGTAGTCTATAAGCTGAATTTTAGAGAAATGATATCTGTCAAATCATATAAACGGCTACCGGGAACCCTCTTCTTAAACCGTTTTAGGCAGTTTCAAACTATGTAGTCTTTCCGTAATCACCTTGCCAAATATCATGAAAATCCGTTCAGCCGTTCAGTCGAAAAAAATTAAAACGACACACACTTTTGAATTTATGCTTCGTAGTTAATATAGGTAGGGCTTCTTGTGCTTGCAGGCGGCAGAAAATCAAGTGGTAGCTTAAAAAAAATACTAAAAACCGTCGGCTTGACCGTCTATGGTCATTCTAACGACAGCAGCGGGTTTTTCTCTATGGTCATTCCATTACAAAGCACTCACAAACAACAATAACACTGTGAGGTGTCGGCAAAACACCAAACAGAGCTATTTATGCTCTAGTGCATATCTATTACATGTTGTAATTGTGTATATTTAATCCCCATTCCAAGATCTTCAAGCTTCTTGTATCTACCGACTTAGTTTTGGCTTAGTCGCCTTGCTTTAGCGAATTTTTGGGCAGAATGCCGACTTGCTTTAGCCGCGATTAGGAAAAAAACGGCGCCGCTTTCGAAGAGGGCAGTGGTGCGTTTGAAATTGGAAGGTTTTAAAGTTATTGTAAAACCTCTTTGGAAGAAGTACCTACTTGCCTTGATATATATATCACTCCCTTATTTTCTGTTTGGTAGATCGACTGACAATCAAATATTCATGTCCTAATTTACTGATTCGATTTTTTATGCAGAGTTCGCAATCGGATTTATACCGAGTATTTTTGCTCAACATTTTGTATACATAATTGAACAAATAATGAACATAGGGTACAAAATAATTTCAAAAAAGTTAGGGATCCTCATGAAAAAATAAATTTTTGTTAAAGACCCGTGCGAAGCCGCTAGTATCTAAATAAATGGTTTGTGTAGATGAGACCAATAAAAATGGATCTTGCCATTTGCACTAAAAGTTGTTAATTTGATCGGAAATCAGTAAATTCTTATATTTTCACATTAGGTACAGCATAAGACATTGAAGAAGCGGCCATCAGACATAGCAACATGATTTGTTGAGGGTTTGGGTCTTCACGATCACTCAGATTTATTTACTCATTATTGTTGATAGGTTGATTTGTAATCGTACCTGCACCGCCTTCCTATATTGTTCTATTTTAGGCTATTGGTTGCCCGCTTTAAGCGATAAGGCCGCAAATTCTTCAATCGTTTATTTTTATATTGTTTTAGTATAAGTTTTTGAGAATAAAGCATTACTATCTTAATTATCTCAATTATTATCTTCACCGCTCGCCGTTATCAAATCTTGGTGCAGCAAGTGTAGATTGATTATATCCAGGAAAACATTCAAACCTTCGAGGTGCAAGCCCGCACCTAAGAACTAAAGAAGTAAGCCATATGCTATTAATCATCCAACCATAAAAAAAGAGTCTATTCGGCATCTGATAGTCCAACCACAATGGCTGCGGATTTCAGTGGGCCAATAAGGATTATCCTAACAAAGTGCCGAAACCTCCCAAGACGAATTGAACAGATTCTGTTGCACTTCGGCATTGCAATTTCAACTTTTTATCTTTCCTTTATCTGTTGCTGAGATAGATAAGGTATTTTTGGGGGGGTTTTCGACAATCTTCTAGACGCAGTGACTTATGCAATACTCAGAGTTCATGCAATCGTAATCACAATTATTTATGTAGAATAGCTGGCTGCCGGCAGTTTCACCTACGTAATTTCCAATCGCATGGGATTTTCAGGATAAAAAGTCGGCCATATGTTGTTCCAGGTATATCAGTAATCAGTATGTTATTATATATCGGTATATTATCTGTGTACCAAGTATTATTCAAATACGCGTCAAATACGTTTAATAGTTTTTGCGTGAAAGAGTAACAAACATCCATCCATACTTACAAACTTTCGCGTTTATAATATTAGTTTCTCGAACTCATTCATCTTTCGTCAGAGTAAAATCATCGGGATCATACCAAGTTTTCGCGGCGAAATCGATACCTTCTAACAACACCGACACATCTCCAAAGAATCAAATTCTTTCATACACTTTATAAATACAGCTAATTATTAATTGAGGATCTTGTAATGAATACAGCGATACTTTCTTTTCAGTAGCGAACGGCGGCGGCGCGCGACAAAGAACGCGGTGTTTTTGAGGCGCTGCTTTGTACTGCCTGCCGCCGTTTGATTGTGCTCTGTAAGAGGTTTTTATGGTGGTAGGTAGGTGTTTTATTTAGATTTTATTCATATATAGATAAACAGAATTCTAGAATCTGTTAAATAGCATTTAGAATGTAGGTAGTTTGAACCAAAAAATATATTACTGCACTGATACTCATACCACCATTGGAGTATGTACGAAAACACAAAATTAAATTTTATTTTAGTGTTTCAAAATTTTGAAAGTTTCCTTCAATAGAATAAAATAAATATGTTAGAATGTCGGTATTTCGTACGTTTCTTTTATAAAATGTAAATCTTTTATTGGCCGTGAGTCAGATTATTTAGGTTTGAACTATTTAAATTAAGGGTTGTTGATTTTCTTGAAATAATAAATAAATGATAGAAAAGCAACACATTTTTTAAAACAAAAAAAAACATGTCGCAATTATTAGATAAGTAACATTCATATACATAGTTGTCACATAATGCCACTAGTACACCTTATAAGCAATTATCATCATTGCTTATAATACTGGCTAAGCTCCAGTACGACCTAGCCAGTGAGGACCTTAAATATTTACAATATTTAAGGCCCCTCCATGTGGTATAGCCGTGGGACGCCCTGTAGACTACGTAGGTAAGTACAGCACACCGCATTGGTAATACGGTTTAATTTTTTTTTTTTTACGGTTACTAATTTTGACATCACTTGAGGGACATCTCAGAATGCAATATTCTAGGTGTCTAAAAATTCGACTGATCATCAAAACATTAGATTATAACATTATAACATTGGTATTGGTAGAACTAAGAGCCTACCAACATAACAAATCAACTGGGAGGCAGTGTATCAACCATCAGGCCTACCAACATAAATGAACAAATCAACTGGGAGGCATCAGGCCTCAGGAGTGTCAGTGTGTTGGACAGAGAGATTATCTTCACAAACAGAGAGCGGCCCCGTGCTGCGTTTCCCGAGCTCCCGTAGCTGCGTGTGCGCATGTACCGATCGCAGAACAGTCATCTGCTATCACTGTATGCAATGAATTATTAAAATGATTATGAATAATCTGAAATAAAAATGAGATAAAATCTTTCTGAACACCTGAAAAAAAATGAGTTAATTAAAATATTAATTGCCGCCTGCAAGGGGACACCGCCGTGCACCGTCGACAAATTACACCCTGATGCGTCACACGTCGCCGTACCTAATGTGTCCTATTTAGTTTTTAAGATTTCTATTTGTATGTATGTTAGTCTGTAAGGTATTTGTTGATATGGGCCCTAGAATATGTTTTTAGTACCCATAACTGTTCTTTTGTTGCCTGAAATAAATTATTTATTATTATTGTTATTAAAATGTCATGGAGCGTTCTCGTTAACATTAGATAAATGAAATTCTTGTATTTCGGACAATCCATGATTTTTTAGTAATATGTATGATTCGAAAATTAGATACTTATAAAAATAAATTAAATTGAAATCAATAAAATTAAATTAAATTACATTTAAGTAAATATCATTGATGACTTCAGATGTTGCAAATAATGCTGGATGCGACTTAAGTGCGGGCACTTTCTTTTTCTTGCTAACTAACTTCGAAATAAAGAGGATGTTCTATGTTTGCCTGTAAATGTTTCTTCAACCCGCATGCCCAGCGTGGGGATAATGGGCAATAACCCCCAAATTATGAATAATCTATGGCGCTCATTAGGGGAGGCTTATGTCCAGCACTGGAATATTATAGGCTGATGATGATGATGAAGCAAATAAATAATGCAACCAATCCCAACAATCATAACAAATATTCATAAGTAAATTTTAAAGTTTTTTCTGCGATCAGTACACGTGATGAGCAATGACAGTCGTAAGGTCCCGGGTTCGAATCTCGCTGTCAAGAGTATACTCCATTCTGAAGTACTCTCATTGGAATGTTCAAAATAATAATTTTAAAGCGCTAACTTTAATTATTTAAATTGCTTGGATCATTTACTGAAACGATTCAACACCGGGCCGCAGACCAAAAAATGGTCCTGATGTTAGAATCGAATTCGGAACAGCGCCTTCTGCAGAACAACTACACCGAACTGCGATCCCCAACCCGCATGCCCAGCGTGGGGATTATGGGCAATAACCCCCAAATAATGATGCTATCTATGGCACTCATTAGGGGAGGCCTATATCCAGCAGTGGACTTCCTCTTCAGACCTGAGCCGATTTCAGATGAAATAAATGATATTTTATGCTAAAATAGGGCTAATAAGGGTTAAAATAAGACATTTTATCTACTTTCAAATTTTTTTTCCTAATTTTGGAATATTATATGTACACATATGTGTACCTCAGGTCTATAATATATGCATATCGCCTATTTTTCATTACTTTTGGGTGTGAAACATCTCAAAACAATTGTTCTTAGTCACCACAGAGCAACACGGGCCCCCGGCCGGCGGACCTTAGTCACACACAAGTATATCTGGCACTTGGTGCACATGGTGCGGCATCGTGAGGAGCAGTGTGGGTGTCGGCATTTTGAGGCAAACTTGTCGTCCAGGAAGCGCGAGAGATGTTCGACGCCATCCAGACGAACCTCAGGTTTCGGCAGGGCCACCAGTGCTCGGTATTTATTTTTTGGCTCCCCCCGCTCATTTCTGGACGTAGCAACTGGATCCTCAACTACTCTGGTGTGTACTGGACCTGGGTGTAAAGTTAGGGTTAGCTCTGCCACCTGCAAATTTCACCATCGCAGTTGCTACATGTAGAAGTCCGAGCTTGTCTTTGGCTTCGACGCCCTCTTGGTTTGCAGCAGCGGTAGTACATTTTCCAGCAGTTGACAATGGCTAGATCACACACAGGAACATCCTTAGGTACACACATGTGTATTTACGAAAAAAAACACGATTATTAACTGAAAATACATCTTTTTTTTATCTTTCATGAGAATGTGATAAATTAACATTTAATTAACAAAATAACATAAAAACATCAATCAATTAACATGTTTTTACATATTTACCTGTGTTTCAAAAGTTTCGCGTCGACGTCGTGAAAAAAAACGGTGCACTTGTGATTTCAAATTCGATTGTCGTCCACTTATTACGCTTGCAACGCTTTGTTGACGGATTTTTTAGGAACTAAGTAGCATTAGTAAACACATTTTAGTACCAAAAGCTGCCAAAAAATGTCGCTAGTAGTGACAAACTGAAATTTAGTAAGGTACTCGTATGTGTACCCCAGGTCTGAAGAGGAGGCTGGTGATGATGTTGATGTTGACATTACTCAATTAGGTAACTATTCATTTATGAGATAACGAGAACATTAGTCTTTTAAGAACCCTCAAGGGGTAAACCTGATCTGTTAGAAACTTTTCAGAATAGACTCGCATGACCATTACTTGTCCCTATTCAGAATCTTCTTGATCTAATCTATCCTAACAAAAAGCGCAAGACTACATGCAGATGCTGGATGCGGGAAGCCAAAGACCGGCTTTATGGCGTTTTTTAGAGAAGATCTATGTCCAGGAACTGGTGAAAATACCCTAAACAAAAAAAAATACGCATATTACTGACTATTACGTTTACTTTCATAACTTTGGTTACATTTATGTTGACTGGTTTTACACTTGCTTTCTTAGGTTGTAGATCTTTTCGATTTTGAATATCCGGCAAATCTTCATTGTTACCTGAGAGTGACAATGGATGAAATAGATTTCTGTTTATTTTGACCACATCACATCAATATGGACCTATGCTATTCATTAGAATAATACAATCACGCTGCGCTGGTCATATCTATTGGAGAGTAGAGGATTCAAAATATAATATGTAGAAGAAACTGTTGCCGTTCCTCAGTATTCCTTAATCGTTTCTGAGTCTGAGTCGTCGAGTCTGAGTTGAAGAAATCGATTCTTAATCCGCCACCACGACTTCTGATCCCAAAGAATAAGCGCCTACAAGAAACGAACATTCTCACTAAGTTTATTTTTCATTTTTATCAGGCGCGCAGAGGCTCGTCGATTTTGATCGGATTTTGTTTTAACTTTAACTGTTTCAACTGAGCTTTATTCTTTTCTGAACAATAGCTTTCTTCATTCCTGGTCTCAATATGCAATAGTCCTGGCATCATCAAAGGTTTTTTTCCTCTCCATTTTTAGATTTAGGGTCACCGCCAAGTTTTTTTTCAGCGTAGGCTCTCATATGGTTGATGAAAGCGAACCGTGTACGTTGGATGGTGCTGATGCATTCAGCTGGTTTGATGAGGGACCTCGCGCTGTATTTGAATCTCAGGCTTCGGTAGAAGCGGCTCAGGAATATGATAATGGCCATCGTGTATTTTGGAGTATTTTGGCTATTGCATTTTAGAATATTTTAGCTGAAGAATAGTATACTAATGTTTGAGGATTGATCTGATATACTAGTATAATATACTAGTGTTTGAGGATTGATCTGAAATTATATTTTATTACAGTGACATTTTATATAAATTATTATTGTCAGTCTCTGACAGTTTATAAGTATTCATCCACAGATGTACTAGGGATGTTGCGAGTGTATTTGTCTATGCTCATGACTCCTCACGGTCAAAGATAATAAAGTCCCACTCACTTTGGGCTCGTTTCATACGATTACGCACGCATCCCGATCTTCCAGGTACTATTTGGGAGTACATATTATATATATGTAGAGTGTGCGCAGACTAAGTGCGATTATTCCAACGCATATTTTCTACCATTCGTTACGACGACGATCGAATATAGTGCGAACATGTACGTATATGACGCGATCTTGCGATACCTAAACGTAAAAAAATATTTGGTTTAACTAAATGCTAATTAACTGCTAATTGACTTGGTTTACGCACATAAATCTTTGAAGGATGAAAGTGGTCCTAAAAACCACTTTCATCCTCACCATCCTAAGAATTCTGTAAAACCTGCATTCGTTTGAGTGATAACCCTGAAAAAACAGCTGATTTCTTATGTTATCTTATATTCTACAAGCAGGATGGCTCGAGTATAGCTACTTGATACTACTCATTTAGTTGGAGGCCCCCTCCCTTCATACACCTAGGGTACTAGTGGCCTCCGACTAGTACCCTAGGACTACTAAGTATCAAAAATAAATTATACAGACAGTTGTTTACTCTAATTTTAAACTTAAACTTAACTTTTACGTAGTCGTAACGTACGTAAAAGTTAAGTTTAAGTTAAGTTAATTCATAAGTTTTTAACCAAATTTAAAAAAAAACGAGGTAGGTAGATAGTTTCACAAATTTTTATTACTTATACTAAAATTCACCATTTAATTTGTATATTATTAAAATACACTTAGGTAATAGATCGATATTGTGTTATCTCCATCTGCGACTGCTATAACACGATAGGATGGCAGAACGAGGCGACTGGGGAGAGGTCAGGCGCAGGACCAATGGTTTACGTGCATACCGAGGCACTATGGTTTAATACCGAATACCCACCAACTTCAAATTCAACTGCGAATTGATCTTGAAAGTTTACCTTTTTAAGATAAATTCGCAGTTGAAATTCCCAGTTGCACCGTTATTATCAAAGAGAATTACAATTTAATAACCAAATTGTATTTATCATTGAAACACTTGAGCTAACTGCAGACTCTAATCAAACTACAGATAGCTCAAATGATCCATATTTTAACCAGTTGGAAGTGTTCCCCAAGATGCTGGCTGCATTGCCTCGCTGTATGGCAATGGTGATGCGCTGCGCCAGATACTGACCAGCTCTCGGGTCACGTATCGATTAAATTCATTTTATAATAGGTCTGAAACTATAGAACTGATAAGTTTGTGGTGTTACCTAGGGTGTTTCCTTTGAATAAAATACGTTTTGACCTAAAAGTTTTATATTACTGAGAAAATAATTGCGAATAACAATTTTATATTAACTGAAGCCCTAAATCAGTTTCAAAGTGCAATTCAGTTATTCATCTTTCTTTTTTGACAACTTCTTCAGTTCTTCAATCATTGCTTGTCTCTTTTTCATAGTAAGTAGCTGTTCTGCAAATAATAATAAATTGTATTTTTAATATTGTTAGATACAATCTGAATTGACGACCTTGGTGGGCGAAGGTCCGCCTGCGACGTAGGAGGTTGCGGGTTAGATTCCCGCCTCAGGACAAATGTTTGAACGATACGACAGATATTTGTTTAGGGTGTTCTGGGCGTTTTCTATGTATAATTAAAAATATCAATATATATAAACTAATATTGTATTATGTATATTATCAGTTATCTTGTACCCATAAGACAAGCACTGCTTAGCTTGGGGATGATGGTGTGTGGATTGTCCGGCATTATTTAATTTAATTTAATTTAAATGACGATGAAACGGCAATTTAATTGAAATAGATTGAACTGCTTACCTTTCTTTTTATTATGGAAATACTCTTCTTCCCGAGCTGCGCCGTATCGCCCCAAACCGCCCCCGGATTCGCGAACACTGCCGCCCGCCCCACCGCCCTTTCCCGCCCCAGACCCAGGAACATTCCCTGGGGTGGTTAGCAGTCGCTTGAAATGCTTCTCATGCGTTGAATTTATGCCTTGGCTGTAAAACAATGACGAAATTCTTGGAAATTTCATGCTTTTTTTGGGATTTTAGTTGATTTTTTAAATCTGACTTGACTTTTTTACTATTTACCCAGTTGATTCATTTTTTTATTTTGACAGTTATGCAGTTGACCATTGTTTTTGTTTTATTATGTTTGACTTTCAGAGGTTTGACTGCTATGTCGATAGAGAATGACATATAACATTCAAGATGACAGTCGAAGCCTCTTTGATATAAGCAAGGGCTACCTCCTTTAAAAGTATATTATTAACTTTTTCCCCAGTTATTAAATACTCTGTAGTTGAGTAGCAATCTAAAATCTTTGTTAAAAAACCATACCTACTAACTAAGCCTACTTACCATGAACCTATATGCTACTAAGTAATAAAATTATAATTTATATGTTATGTTGTCCATTTGCTTATAATGTGTTGTTCATTTATTTTAGCAAAATCATTTTTAGGCCAGGATCAGGAGTTTATTCCTTACAATCGACATAATTTTCTTTGAAGTTTATAACACTTCGACACCGACACTGGGCGAAAAGCAAGCGGCGCCATAAATAAATAATTCGAACAACGTAATTATTTATAATTCGTAAACAACGGCTGCTTGATCTTCGAGGCAAGTGTTCTCCATAAAATTTTATCAGGAAAGTTTATTTCAACTGACGTTTTTGACAGAAGTTTTCATGAATTTAACATCAATGCTAAAATGATGCTAAATCATGATCAATGTTTAGATCTCTATCATATTGCCATATCGAAGAAGTCAAGTCGAGATGTCTACTATATAAGATATTTGTGATTGTGAACCGATAAGAAGCCAGAGGATTGAGCCCTCGTGTCTAAACACAAGTTAGCAAACTTAGTTAGAGCGAGGTGTCATTGTCTTTGACCCTGTAAGGTTTACTACAAGTAGGTTTTTACGAAACCAATGAGAAACACCATGATATTAAAATAATAAATCCCACCTTGTAAACCCCTATTTGGAAATAAATATTATTATAATTTTTTTTAATGTCAACCGACCCAATTGTTAAGGTTTTTTAATTTTTTTATTGGTGTTTTAAAATTTTAGTGGTCATCATTATTATTGTAAACTCGCTTTCAGTCCATGACTTCGAAATTTCAATAAACAGATAATTGGCAGAGAAGTACCAAACCAGGCATAACTAAGAAGTAAATTGAAGTCTTGAAGTCTGATTTACCTTTTAGGTTCAACCTTATTTCCCTAAAATTATCGGAGAATTAAGTAGTTTCATCGTCATGGTAGCTTTAATTAATGACGGTGTCTAGTGGGGTAGTTAAGCGCTTCTACAATACCAAGTACGCTTCCAAATCTGCTGGATAACAGATCCAGCTACGTTAATAATAAATAATGCTGGACAATCCACACAGCATCACTAACCCCAAGCTAAGCAGAGCTTGTGTTATGGGTACTAGATGACTGATATACATAATACAATATTATTAAATAGTGAGATATTGTTTATTATACATAGAAAACAACAAGAACCCCTAAACAAATATCTGCAGATCGTACAAATATATGTCCCGAGGCGGGAATCGAACCCGCAACCTCCTGCGTCGCAGGCGGACCTTCGCCCTCCGCGCTACAGTGGTCGTCAATTGTTGTGGGTTAAACGTGTTTATGTCGCGTATAACCAAAGGGTTATCCTTATTTGTTCGTATACCTATCCTATATTTTTCGTATATTTGTACATCCACGAGCAATTGGAATGCGAATCTTTCTGAGTTATTGCCACGTTTCACGGAATCCTGTTCCTTCCTAATTATGCATTTTTATGATGAATTATGATACTAATGAAAGTCTTTGCTTATAGTAAATTAAAGAAAAACAGTTAAATTATCCATATTCGCTCATTAATGTTACAAGGGCGTTACTGATTTGCTTTAACGTACCTATGTATATTTATTTGTCATAGATAATAGTGTGTTGCAAATTTTTTTCAGTTAATTAACTGAACTAATTTAAATTTAATGTACATATAGCATGTGTATAAATAATTCTTTAATGGTTACTGCCTCAGTCTTCAGAATGTTAAGGAGGGAAAAGCACTCTCATGGATTTCCTTAAGGTACGTTTTAGTAACTCATATTATTTGATTTTAGGGTTTTATAATACACTCGAGAGCAATGAATCCGGGTCACTCAAAGAAAAAATTGCATTAACCTAGCATTCTTACTTTCCGAGATTTTTTTTTCTTTGAGTGACCCGGATTCATTGCTCTCTAGTGTATTTTCATATCATATGTGTATAAATACATATATATCATAACGAACGGTTTTCAATTTACATTTAAAAAGCCAAAGTTAGTTACAAAATATAACATTTGAGAGATATACCCCTTCCAATTGAGGCCCTGCCACCTATAGAGATATTTGGAACAATTTTTTTTCTTTATAAAAAATTTAAATCGATAACCGCAAATTAGTGTTTATTATTACTACTACTTCATTTTGTTCATTATTTGTTCGGCATCCATATACTACAAATATAGAAATACAAAATATTTATTCAGAAACTTAAAATACATTTATAAAAGTGTTTGAGAACCACTTTTAAGTAAAATATTTTACCTGTGTTAGGGGAAAACAATTACGACTGTTTACACTCGTATCTATTACTTAAAAACCAAACCGTAACAAAAATGCTCAGAATTCTGGCAGCATTGCCACGTATGTAGATGGCAATAGCCTACAGACAGGACAATTCGTTAATCTCATGTTCACAAAATCAAACCAAATGTTGTAATATCATTATCCTCTGTATGTATGCACATAAGTTGTAAAATAATCAAGCTTTAGATCTAAAACATTTAAATTTAGTGTATTTTGTGATTAAGTAACGTTTTTTGCATCTCAATAAACAAAATAAAAATAAATATCCAATGCTAAAAACATATTAACGAGTAAACTTTTTAGGGCTGGGTATTCCAGCAAAGGCTACACTTTTGTGACTCCAGTGACACGGATGATTTTCCCAAATATATACAAACGTAATACCAAAATGATTTGTAATTTGATTTGATTGATTTTTAATGATTTGTCCAAACTTATTTTTAGTGAATTTACCATACAAACGCGTTTGTTTTATCCGTCGCTGGAGCCTTGTTTGAGATATAGGAAATAGTGTTCAAAGTTCTGAAAGAAAGATTAATAATAATTTACTGGTGGTGCAATAAAGTTATATTCTTCTATCCTTTTATATATGTAGCTTTATTTGTAGAGCAGCAATTACTAACTTTAATAAAAAAAATAATTGAATTAGAACTAGTACTTACAATTGAGCTAACTGCAGACTGTTGCAAATAAACTACAGGTAGATGAACTGTTCCATATAAATACCAGTTGGAAGTGTAGGTACTTAAGATGCTGGTTGCATTGCCTCGCTGTATGGGAATGCTGATGCGCTGTGCCAGATACTGACCAGCTCTCGGGTCACATGTCGCTTCGACCAGATGCTCAGATATTTTTATGAAAATCCGAAGAGCCTCGGTACCTCACGGACTAACTAATTTTATTTGTTTACTTTCAGATCTCAATATGGCTCGTAACGGCAATATTGTCAGTCTCCTCACAGAGGTATATTATAATCTTATGGATTTGTTTTAGATTACGTACCTGATGTCTCTATTAGATGAAAATAATATTATTTATTTGACCAATTCACAAACTTTATTAACAAAGCAAATTGAAATGAAATGATAGAATCAAATTACTCGGGTCAGGAGACGCTATAACAAGGCTTTCAGATATATTTTTTTCGGTCTTAAGCTCTTGAATAATAAATAATTCGTCAGCAGTACCGCACTGACGGCGCGGCCGTCTGCTCATGATGATGTATGTATGTATGTATGTATATGGTCCTGGGAGCTGATAAAGCTTCTAAATTTCAGCCATTTAATAACTTTATTTCGCTAGGCTAACAAAATAAGCACACAGTAAAAGTTAAATTTCTATAAAACAAGAAATAAGGTTTTATTGATTTTCTATTTATCTTAATATTCTATTATGAAAATTTTGTGTACTGGTGGACGAAGTAAAATAAATCTTATAATATAGTTATAATATATTATGCCATTATATTATAATTACGAAGTTTACAATCATTGTTAATTAATATTTAGTTATAAGTACCTAACTACCTTATTACCTAGACTGCACTTACTCATTACCAACCCGCAATTGGTTAAATATGATCTGATGCCATTGTTTGTTTCACAAATAAATGTTTATTATCATTATTAATTAAATGTTTTTTTCTTCAGATCTCATACGGGCCGCCACACCTGTCCTTGGAGCCATTCCGTCCATTCAAAGCCGAAAAACGACCTCCGCAACTGCTTTTGCTTCAATAACCACGAACATTACAAAACTGTACCAGAAGTAATCAACCACCACGGAGGCTTCTCCGAAAGACTCGTGTACTACGTATACAGAGATTTACAAAGTGGCAACATCAAACTTTATATTCCAAATAGAGAAAAACAATTTTTAATACCTGACTTGCCTCTTGAGAAGGATGATAAAATTATTGATAATCCAAGTGATGTTTTACACAGTTTTATCGATTTATTCATTTTAAAAGATATAATTAATAATAATGATATCATCACAGAACCAAGCGTCTTTGACGATACTACCACAATTGTGAGCACTGATCAACGAGCCAAAGATAAGGTAACCGTCACCGATGAAAATGCAACTGCAACGACACAAGAACCAACTCTTTCTATAGAAAAACAAAAAACTGTAACAAATGAATTAACAACCCCTACCATTGCCCAACCTACTGGCACTACGGACGGACAAACTACAATTACGGATGAACCTTTCACTACTGGTGAAATAAATGAAGAAACAAACATAAAACATACTCCAGAGATAGTCATCATCACTAAAAAACCAACCATAGAACATATTCCAGAGACAACTGACATGACTGAAGAACCAACCACAGCACATACTCCAGACATAACCTTCATCTCTGAAGAAACAACTGTCGAATTTCCAAGTACCAAAGAACCAAGCACCATAGAATCATCTCAACCAACCGTCACCACTGATGTACAATTTGTCACTTCTGAAGAAACAACTTTTACTACCAGAAAACCAAACAAGGAAAAATCACCTGAAACAAATATAAACCCAACAGAAGAAACTACTTCTGAAGAATCTAGCCCTGTAATAATTTCACTGCTACCAGATGATGACATTAATTCGGGAAAAGTGTTAAGTATACAAGATTTATACAAAATAATACAGTTCGTACAAAAAACGAAGGATGCGCCTACCGTTGATCTTTGGAAACTAATATTAATGGGACTCAATCATGATAAATCACAGGTCAACAAATTCACTGAACCCGACAATAATGGTCAAAAAATAATATTCGATTTAACAGATAAATCAGAGCTTAAACCCAATTCTTACACATTTGACCGATGGTTTCAACAGCAACTGAACGGATTTTCCGAAAGTGATAATTTTATTGGTTTAATGGAGATCGAGCAATACGTTAGAAACATACTTATGAAAAATGGTATGATCGTGACAAGGCAAGGTTTGCTTACAGACTTAGAAGGTGCAGTTCTAGATTTACGTGAACTGAAATTGAGACCAATACTAATAGGAAAACCGTTGAATATTGGCCAGATATTAGAACACAAAAGTCAAAAGTCAGATTCCTTATTTCCATCAGATTCACCGTACATGCAAGCTATAGTAGTTACATTTTCTAACCCTTCAATGATATTAGGAATAATACCACTTGGGAAAACTATTCTTAAAAAAACTGTTCAAAAAAATGGAAAAATTTTACCGCCCGGTAAAGTTTTGGTAAAAGAATGGATGCAAAACGGTAACAAATATGGTAAAAATAGTAATATGGTGCTAGAGAATTTGTGGTTCAATATAAGAGGTCCTAAACGTGTTGCACAAAAAGATTACTCTGTTCCTTATCAAAAGAAAGTAAACAAACATAACTTTTTTACCCCTCCACAGGAAAGATACAAAGTTAAGTCTTCGAAATTACTAGAAATTTTAAAAGAGAATGATCTTAGGAAACTTGATGCGTTGAAAAAGAAACTCTTAGCAGAAAAAGACTTATATACTACTTTGCAAACCGATGGTATTTTACAATCAAGGGGGGAGAGACCGCTTAATTTGAATTTAGATTCCAATGAAGTCGAGGCTTGGAAAAATCTATTAAAAGACAATACGCGATCAAAAAAAGACTGGCTTACAGCCTGGCAAAATGATGGTATTGTTCATACAGGTGGGGGGCAAACACTTAACTGGAATGTAGATTCCAATGAAATCGAGGCCTGGGAAAATCTATTAAAAGATAATACACGATCAAAAAATGACTGGCTTACTGATTGGCAAAATGATCGTATTGTTCAAACAGGTGGGGGGCAACCACTTAACTGGAATGTAGATTCTAATGAAATAGAAGCTTGGCAAAATCTATTAAAAGACAATACACGATCAGGAAAAAAATGGCTTACGCCATGGAAAAATAAGGCTGCTACACGAACAGATAGTAAGGTAATACCTGGTTTAAATGTCGATGATTCCAGTAAATTCAATATTTTGAATAAAGAATTCAAAATGATTTCGAAGTCGATTCCAGCAAATCGATTAATAAGTGGCTGGCGTCATCTTGGTCACCTACAGGCAGGTAATGAAAAGCTAGATCCCATCGAGCTAAATGCTTTAAATAATAAATTAATAAAGAAACCAACAACGAGTGAAGTAAATCAGAAGCTTTCAGATAAGTTGTATGCTTTGAAGAGTAATATTTTACAAAATCCAGCTACCTTGCAGGCCAATGCTAATGTAAAAGTTACTGATGGAAATAACTGGCATAAAGTGGATCTCGAAAAAAATTACCAATTAGGTAACCAATTATTAAAAGACCCAAAGATATTCGCGAAAATGGCAAATAAGTTGTTAAGTGCTTTGCAGCGTAAAGGTATTGTACAAGGAAGGAAAGGAGAGGTCATAAAATTGAAATTACATAATCCGAGGGAAGTAGAAGCACTGAGAAACCAATTACTGAAGGATCCAAAGATTTTTGCTATGGCAGCAAAAGAAATTCTTACTGTCATGGATCATAATGGGATAGCTATGTCGGATATTGCACCAGTCATTAATGAAACTTCTCCAGAAGAATCGGTGGCTTCGGCCGAAAAAAAAATATTTCCGGATTTGTCACCTGAAAAAGGTCCTTGGTCAGAAGACGCCGTCAGCTATTATGACGAAGTTGAAGATGATATAACCGGAAGAATTGTTGGTGGCAGTGCTGCTACTGGCAGCGGTGCACCTTTGAGTATGAAAGGCAGAATGAAGGACTTCTAGGAGTTTATCACACATAAATCTTTTTCATCAAGGGTTATTTTGTTGTATTTTAACTATATACTTGCATTCCGAAAAATAATGTGCGGAACTTCACAATAATTATGAAAACATTCATAACTTTGTACGAAAATATCAAGGAATGCAATAAATTTGAATCCATTATTTGTTATTTTTCAATATTAGTTTTTTCTATGAAATTGTAATTTTAGTTCGTGTTAAGATAATAAGTTTTTATGTTTTAAACCACCAATTATTCCCCTAAACTAGCTAATAATCAACGACGAAGCTTGTCATAAAGGATAAAATCGAGAATTTACTTAGTATAAAGTATTGAGTGCTGGGCATTGAAATATTATTTTTATTACACCGCAATCTATAGTTTTTAGCATGAACTTGTTTATCCACAGTAAGCCGTTGAGTCATGGACGCGCCAGTTGTTGATGACATTCCAGTTCCTACAAAAATATACAGATGGCGTGTGAAGCGAGGTCGGTACCGCCATCTTGTATTTTACTTCTGAACTTAGTTCAGCCATAGTTCAGCTATTCCCTGACTTCGTTACCACTAAAGAGATTTTTTGTTATTTCTTTTGAACGAGTTCTTTTATTTGGTCCAAAGAAATAATGCTTTGAAAAAGCTTTTTTTATTTGCCTTCGGGGTTTCGAGCCAGTGCCTTTTTTGATGCGAAAAAAGATTGTCATAATTTAATACTAAATACTGATTTGATTAGGCCAGCATTTAAGATCTTATGCTATGGACCACTTATCATTCCAATAGTTGGTAGGAACTTAAATGATTATCGTTGCATGGTAGGAAATAAATTAAGTCCTAGTACCAAAATGATTATTATTGACGCTGCGATTAAAATTGGTACTTGCCAGATAATTGTTCAAAACAACTAAAAAAGTCTCAAAAAACGACCGTCAATAAAGAACAATGGCCGTGATAACGTTGAGTTACCTTATCACAAAACCAATCATACCAAAGCAAAGAAGACATACCTAATACCTGCATCCGCACAACTCCTAATCTAATAAACCAACACAAAGTGTCATCAGCAAAAACTGCATCGAATCAGATACAAGTTCAACATTCAGTCAAGCGCGCCGCGCCGCAGTCAAGCACCAAACGTGTTTCGGTCGACCCGCGTCCGCAACAACACCACAA
Organism: Eupithecia pulchellata; assembly: GCA_963931895.1. Lineage (NCBI taxonomy): Eukaryota > Metazoa > Arthropoda > Insecta > Lepidoptera > Geometridae > Eupithecia > Eupithecia pulchellata. The sequence continues at coordinate 5,068,693 of OZ007534.1, read as the reverse complement.
AATTCTAAATAAAAACAACAAACATCTATGAAAATCGTGGAAAACTAAATATAAAACAAATGCAATAGTTACTAAAATAATTAAGGATATTTAGCTCGCAGTTTTGCGATTTTATTGTAAAGCTTGGACGGTGGAGTGCAGTTTTTTTCTTTTCCGTGAAGTTGTGTTTTGTTTGTGTATCCAATGTTGTCACTATGACAGGATGTTGTTTGACGGGCTCATAGTTCAAAGGATTCTCGTATTGGCATTTCATGGGATTTAGTAACTGGTAAGTTGTTTAGTTTTAATTAGAATTGCTTAAGTTTTAAGTTATTCCAATTAGTTATGAAGTTATGTCTAGTGAGTCATGGGCGCTTATGCTTAAATTCGGTAATTTAACTTCAATTTATGGAATTAGTGAAGTACGTACCTAGGTAGGTAGATACCGTAAGCAACTTTATACTTGGTTTTCGTAAATAATTTATATTGGTCATAAAAAAAAACTTGCTTGCTTTAGCGGAATGATTGATATCCGTATCCAATAACATATGTTAATATAGTTTTCTACGGTACCGGTATTTAGAAACGATATAAATACGTAAAGTTTAAAAAAAATGTTTGGCTCTATAGTAAGGCCTAAATAGATACCAATCAATGCTCAGGTAAATATTTTTGAAAAAGAAACAAACTTATAAAACCAACTCCAAGTCCTAAACACTACCAACAATTTACAAAGTCCCAAAGTGCCACAAAAAAGGTTAAAAGGGGGAAGAAACCAGGATTCATATAGGTACCTAATTACAATTACATTAGGTAAGTATATAATAAGTTAAATAGGTACTTTTTTTTGCAGCAATTACCAAGTTTGACTTATATCTAATAATAAATATAAATAAAAGAAACTTTAAACTAACATATAAATTTGTACATTATTTATTTTATATTATATTTTTTTGTATTTTCGTCGGCCTCCTCACTGTATCGACATCGACGGATAGTTTTCGATGAAACTATTTTTGATTTTTCGCATCATATTTGCCCAAGTTTTGCCACTTTTTATAGTAACGCACTTATGTACTCAAGCTGTAGTGACAATGTAGTGAATTCATCGTCAAAATTAAAATAATTTGACCGGACTAAAATAGACGACTTTCACGACAAACTTAATAAAAAAGATAGCAGTATTATGAAACAATTTGACGGTTCTGAATATCATATTAAGTACTGTCAAATTAGTTGTAAACTAGAATTACTAATGAATTAAATCATTTCACGTCCCCTTGGATGTGAAATATTAAGCAGTATATAAGGGCTGTGGATTTTGTATTACCAATAAAAATAAAATAAATAAATTTATCTAGTACCTAGATTATTTTTCGCTATCTTTTAATTGACACAGTTTTACTCTCTCATTTAACGCAAGATAATTACAAATAACGCAAGCCAAGCTACCATTCGACCGTGATCGTCAATGACCTTGCAGTCTTTGCAAATTACAAGCCTACCTGCACAGCTGTTTCTTTTTGTTTTGCAATTTCGCTAGCTGCCGAGACCACTCTTCATGGAAACAGGCTGAAAAACCGGTTCAGTACGGAATTCGATTCATGTTTTACATTAAATCAATTAAAATCAAGATGCTTTATTTCCTTTTTATAATAGACGATCGGCCCGGCTTCGCACGGGTATTAAATTTTTCATGCGGATCCCTTTTGAAAATATTCTATGTTCATCAGGGAAAATTTAGGGTTCTAATGGTTAAATAATTTTTCAAATTGGTCCAGTAAAAGTGGTTTCTTCCAGGCAACCATAGTTAAAAGTGAAGATTGATAGGAAGCAAGGGTTGCAAGTATGTACTTAATACGAAAATAAATCAGATATACATAAATAAAATAATCCTAATATAATAACAAGTGGTGACTTCCTCGACTAACAGTCATAATTACCTAATATTTATTAAAATTTAAAAAAGAAATAGGAATACTATGTGTGTAAGACAGTTTTGGATATAGTTTGTGTGGCGAGATAAAAACAGTATTGCGTTGCTCTGAAATCAAAGATTTATTTCAGTAAAAAAATAATACTAAGTACAATTTATAACGTAGCTTATTATCTAATTATCTTACCTGAAATCAAAGAAACGACAATTAAAGTTTCTTTTTCCACTTTTTTACCTAATTTACAAATAATAATTGGAAATCGAATCTCTTGACTTTTATAAAAAAACAACTTCCATTCGTCTTTGAGCATGACATTGAATGACATCTCTGAAGTATCTGTCAGTGTCACGGGGTCAGTCAGTCAGTTTAGACAAAGCGCACCAAAATTCAAAGAAAGGAAATTAATATACTACTTAATTTTCTTTACATCTCCCCCCATCAAATAGGAAAATTTTCTCTTAAATTTTCACCTAGAAAACGGAATGAGTTTTGTGACATGAAACAGATTTGATTCTGGTTTCTTATGACCTGTATCAATTTTGTAAATAGAATTTGATATCTTTTCAATTATTTTAAATGGACCTATCTTTAGCTCATCTAATTTCTTTCTGTTTAGCTTGTTACCGTTCTCGACATACACCAGATCTCCTTTATTGAGATGACAGTGTGTTTTGTTTTTATCATATACTTTTTTATTGTAGTTGTGTGACTTAATTGAATTTTCAAAAGCTATTTTTCTATCTTTTATCCAATCTATTTTTTTATTAATTTTTAGTTCTTTTGGCAATAATGAAACATCTGTTCCATCCAGCAAGTACTTCGGTGCAAATCCTATAGAAGAATGTACTGTGTTATTATATTTATCTACACAGTCATGGGCGATTGTTGTCCATGCTTTTTTATCACATTTTTCATTAATTTTACATCTGATTTTGTTAACTAGTGTTTGATTTAATCGCTCATTTAAGCCATTCGAAAATGGAGCATTAACTGCAGTAAATATCATTGTAATTGAATTTTCATTTAAAAACTTTTTGAATTCCTTTGAGTTGATTCCGGGGTATTGGTCTGTTAGAAGCATACCAATATCATGATATTGTGTTACTTTATTAATAAGTTTAACAAAATCATTTGCATTCTGTGTTTTTGAGGTCACAATGTAGGCATATCTTGTAAAATGATCCACTAATAGGTGTAGATATCTTTTAGTTGATCGTGATCCTCCAAATCCTCCAATCGTGTCTATCGAAACTATATCAAAAGGTTTTTTAGCCGGTCCCAGATGTGACATTAAACCATATTTTTCCTGTCCTCTTGTTTTATTTTTTATACATACTTCACAATTTCTACAGTACCTTTCAATGTTTTTTGTTAAATTTTTTGCTGTATATAATGTGCTAATCTGGTTTAGCATTTGTTTTACACCTAAATGAAACATGTTTTCATGTGTATCTTTGATAAGATTGTTACTTAATTCTTCTGATAAAATAATTTTTTCACGTTTTCTATCCTTTTTATAATAAATATTGTTTCGTGATATTAATTTTGTTTTATTAGTTTGAACATTTTCATTTTTCTCTTGATCCAAAAGAATATCTTTTAATGTTATAATATTTACAGTTTTTAATTGCTCATCTGTGTCCTGATTTGCTTCTAACACTGGATTCCTACTTAAACAATCCGCTTCTAAATTTTCTCTTCCTGGAGCATATTTTATTTTAAAATCATATTGTGACAAATAGTATGTTAAGTCGCCTAATTCTTCATCTGTTCTTGATTTAATATTTAAGTTTTCCAATGGTTTATGATCAGAGTATACTGTGAAAGATTTACCTATTAGCCAGTATTGCCAGTATCTTATTGCTTCTTTGATAGCTAAACATTCTAGATAAATTGCTTTTTTTTTCTTTTGGGACTCATTTAGTTTTTTTGAAAAGTATGCTACTGGTTTTTCTTTTCCATCTAATTGTATTTGCTTTAGAACCGCGCCAATGCCTTCCAAAGATGCATCTGTATAGATATTTATTGGCAAATTCTGATCAAGAATTGCTAAGATTGGCTGTGAACACAGTAGATTTTTTACTTCATCGAAAGACTTTTGACAATCTACAGACCAAATAAATTTCTGATTTTTCCTGAGCAGGTTATGGAGGGGTTCTAAAATTATTGCAATTCTTGGTATATATTCATGGTAAAAATTAATTTTCCCCAAAAATTGTCTTATATTTTTTTGAGTTTTCGGTGTAGGAAAATCTTTTATTGAAATTAAATTATCTCTTACTGGACGAACTGTATTGTTTTGAATTATATGACCAAGATATTTTACTGAATCTGAAGCAAATGTGCATTTTGTGAATTTTACTCTAAAACCTTCTTTTGTTATTGCTTCAAATAATTGTGTTAGATGATAAATATGTTCAGAAAAAGTACTAGAGAATATAAGGATATCATCTATGTAGTTAACTGCAAAATCATTAAGTTTATACTTCCTTAATATATTACTTAGAATCCTTTGAAAAATAGCTGCCGATGTCTTAAGGCCAAATGGTAGGCATGTCCACTGGTAATGGCCTCCTTCTTGCGTTACAAAGGCAGTTTTATTCCTATCTTCAATTCGGAGTGGTATAGACCAAAATGCAGAATTGATGTCTAGCGTTGTGAAATATCTTGAGTTTCTTGTCTTTACCATGAGGTCATCAATCAATGGGAATGGCTGGGCTTGCGGTACCACTATTTTATTTAGATCTCTGAAATCTATACAAAGTCTGGATTTTTTGTTGTCTTCTTTTTTGAAAGCCAGTGTTACAGGTGCTGCGAAAGGACTATATGATTGTTCTATGAGATTTTTCTCAAGTAACTTTGCTATTTGTTCCTCTATTTCTTGTTTGTCTGTAACCGAACATCTATACGGCCTTTTGCAACAGTATTTGTCTACAAGTAGGTCAATCCGGGCTTCATAATCTCTCACTGTCCCAATATCATATTTGTCTTTAGCAAAAATTGATTTATATTTATCAATCAATTCTGCTATTTTTTCTTTTTGTTGGTTATTTAAATTTTTCATGTTCAAAATAAAATCCTCTTCCTTTACATGTTCATTAAAATTCACTGAACTTGGATTTATCCCAATTATATCTTCCTTAGAAGTATTTATTTGTTTTACATCCTTATCTATGGTATTTTCATTCTCTATCTCTATTTTTTCTATTCTTTGAGAGATTTTCAAATTATGGTCTTGAAGTAGTTTAAATTGTTTTATCATGTCCAGTCCAATCAGAAAATCGTATTTAAACTCTTCTCCATTAATAATATATACTTCAGTTATTTTTTCTACATCAAAAATTTTTATCTTAATTCTTGCCAAACCACTTGTTTTTTTAACACCATTAATTGTTATTAAATTATCATTGTTTTTATTTTCCTCTCCATTGTCCTTTACTCTTATTAATTTAGAATTAATTACAGACACATTAGAGCCTGAGTCATAAATTCCAAATATTTCTAGCTGCTCATTCAATATAAGTTTGACTTTAATTAATGGTGTTACTATTCGTTTTTTGTATTATTGTTATTAAGTTCAACATCAATCACTGAGTTGTTTACATTCTTCATATAATTTTTCTTCGGATCATAATCTTTGGTTTGCTTAAACCAGCATTTTTCTTCCGGATGAAACCGAGTTCCTTTATTTAAACTTTCACAGATTTTACATGATTTTATTTTATCAGGTTTTTCTTTATATCCACTGTAAATATTTTTATTTTTACTGAAATTCCTTTTGTTCACATAATGTTCATATTTTCCAATTTCATTATAGAGACTTGCAGTTGAATTTACTGATTCTTTATCAATTTTATCTATAATATAATCTGGTAATCCCATTACAATTAGATTTATCATTGTTTGGACATCGGTTAGCTTGTTAACTTCTAACAGTAATCTTTCTTTTTTTGTGGCATATTCCAGTAATGATCCTGATTGATATTTAAATGTAAATGCATATTTGATTTGAGACCAACCTTTATTTCCATATGTTTCACAGAAGTTGTTTTTCCACACAGCCCATTCAGAATTTATTGACAGTTTCATTAACATGCTTGCGTACCAATCTAAACATTGCTTTTCTAGTAGATGTTTCAATATCTCAATTTTTTCATCATCCTGTAAAATTTCGAATCTTTCACATTCACTCTCAAATTCAGTTAACCATTGTTCAACATTAGACGTCTTAGTTGAAAACTTTTCTATTAAAAATCTTTCCGCAGTTTTCCCAAGATTTTTATTTTCTGATGCAGTGTTTCTAGTATTGTTTGAAGGCATTATTTCTGTTATGTTTTCATTTAAATATTGATCACCAAATTGTAAATTTTCACCTTCATCCAAATATATTTTCTTCAATTCATTATTTAGAGGGATCCATACTCTACGAGATTGGTGTCTTTTTTTTAATGAGTTTTTGATTTTAATGTATATATCTGAATTCACTATGGCAGTGTGCTTGTTTACCGCTCTAAACTCTTCTGGGATATCAAACACGAGGCCCTCCGGCGTCTCAATTGAGGTTATGCAGATAACATTGCTTTTTCCATCTGTAGATGAACATACTTGAAACATAAACCGCAGTTTGTCCATCGTTTCCGTCTCAACTAGAATTGTCGTTTTGTAAGACAGTTTTGGATATAGTTTGTGTGGCGAGATAAAAACAGTATTGCGTTGCTCTGAAATCAAAGATTTATTTCAGTAAAAAAATAATACTAAGTACAATTTATAACGTAGCTTATTATCTAATTATCTTACCTGAAATCAAAGAAACGACAATTAAAGTTTCTTTTTCCACTTTTTTACCTAATTTACAAATAATAATTGGAAATCGAATCTCTTGACTTTTATAAAAAAACAACTTCCATTCGTCTTTGAGCATGACATTGAATGACATCTCTGAAGTATCTGTCAGTGTCACGGGGTCAGTCAGTCAGTTTAGACAAAGCGCACCAAAATTCAAAGAAAGGAAATTAATATACTACTTAATTTTCTTTACATGTGTATAAAACCGATGGGTAGAGACTAGAGACCGTAACAAGAACAAAATGTTTAAGTAGGTGGGCTAGGTACTTAAACATTTTGTTCTTGGTACGGAAAAAAGCCAAACGTTGCCGAAAGAAAAAAATTTGAAGCTCTATTTGCCATCCCACACAGGATGGCAAATAGAGTATAAATATATATAATCATGATGCACCAGTTACTCACCAGCTATAGGCAAAATAGGTACTTCTTCTATTAATAGAGAACCCTTATTACGAGAATAGAAGTTTCATAGCGTGTCAGCTAAAGCCATTTTGTGCTTTATCTTTGTTACTGTATTATCCATCCGTTTTTCTTGGTTTTTTTTTATTTTGGCATTACGTTACAATGAAACCGGATAGGTCACGATTTAAAGTTCATATTTTTTTTGGTTTCATTAACCTTCAAGCATTCAAAAAAGTACTCAACCTTATTACTCTAATGGTAGTCTTTTTTATGCGTTTCGTGGAAAAAATATTGAAGAGCAACATAAATTTAGTTTCCTTCCTTGTTGTGATAAAAAATGTTGAACACATACCCCCTTATTTATAATGCTCCGCTAACTTAAAACAGCTGTTAGCGAGTATGATTTCTAACTCTGACTAAATGTGATAATGACCACTGACTGTAGGCGAAGGTCCGCCTGCGACGCAGGAGGGGTTCGTTCGATTCCGGTTCGATTCCCGCCTCAGGACAAATATTTGTACGATCTGCAGATACATGTTTAGGGGTTCTGGTCGTTTTCTATGTATAATAAAAAATATCTATCTATTTAATAATATTGTATTAAGTATGTATATCAGTCATCTTTTATTATCATATTATATAATCTATGTAATATATAATACATAATTATATAATCTATATAGTCATATTATATAATCTATACCATCATCATACCCATAACACAAGCTCAGCTTAGCTTGGGGCTGGATGATGCTGTGTAGATTGTCCAGCATTATTTATTTATTTAATGTCAAAAGAAGCAAAAAAAGAGAAAAACATAAGCTATTTTAGAAAATACAACAGAGTTCCTAAGATCTCGACCAAATTGTGTGTCACCGGACTTTCATGATTTTTTACCGAAAATTATTCTCAATGATATTTTTACATTAGAACAACTAAAGAACTAATGTCGAATTTTAGGTAATACAAATTTTACTATCACAGGTGAGTATCAAGTATGTATGCCTTTTTAACTGATCTGAGGGCGACCAGATGTGGGATTCGGCGCCCAGAGTAAGACGATCCCAAAACCTCTCCGGAGACTCGCCATTTTTTGCCGAATCACTTGAACACTAAGCCTACCGCGTTTTTGTTGGTTGGTTCACAAAACCCGCTGTGTCCGCGCCAACGAAATCTTGGAGCTGTAACAGAAAACTAAAACCTCATAATAACCCCAATATTTTATTACTATATCTATACCAATATTATAAAAATTAAAGATTTGATTGTTTGAATAGGCTCCGAAACTACTGGACCGATTTGAAAAATTTTTTCATCATTACAATCCTTAATTATCCCTATAGAAAATTTTCAAAAAAGTTAGGGTTTCGTATGAAAAATAATTTTTTTGTTTATCGTGCGAAGCCAAGCCGCTAGTGAAACGATAAAGGAAAAAGAGAAGTGAAAACATTCGTCCACAGTTCTATCCAAATGCAATCTGTGCCACGTTTGGTCTATTTAAGTCGATATTTACGGCAGGTCAACGTCAACGTTGCTTTTAGATAAGCGCCCTCGTCATGTGTATCGCTTTTATTGCGTTTATTGTCAACAAATCTTGACTTATGATTCTCATAGACCTAAAACATATCTATACTCCAGCATGAGTTCATGTGAAATGTGTGGAAACAGGTTTGTTTCCAAACATTTTACTATATGGACGGTTGCTCATAACGTTGCTCGTTAGGACGGTTTTCGCTTTGTGTTGGCGGTAGGTATTAAGTTTTTTCTGCGATTCGTAAGGAATAAAACTAACGGAAAAGTACTTTCGATTTTAGAGCCCATGATAAAACTTCTATTCAATTGTATTTTGCGAGCATTTGAATAAATAAATTGATTTATTAAAATAAATAACTCGGCAAAGTGTTTTCCTTTCTTTTATGAACGGATATTTAAAAATAATGAGATAATTTACTTAACGTAAAGCAATTAATCCTTAATCTTTATCCTTTATTTATTTATTAGAACTAAAAGCTAGAGATAACACAAATATAAATATAAATATCAAAATTTTACCATAGGTCCGGTGAGGTACCGAGGCTCTTCGGGTTTTTTTAATAAACCCGGAGTGTAAATACTAGATCTAATTTGGTTATTTGATAATCATTTTCTTTGTTAACAATAGTCTTTAAATTTGTTTGAAAATCATCTTTGAGCTTACCCAGCTGAACAATCAAACCCGCGTGCAGACGCTTCTATAATTTGCCAAACGGACCTTTATCAATGAAACGGTGTATTTGAAAGGAGTTCGTGTTCTTGAACCACGACATTTTCGTTGTAACTCCATCACGAATATCTTCACAATGCTGTACAAATGCAATCTACTTGAACGAATTGCTAAATATCTAGCGGAACAATGATTTGTGTACAACTAAATTATAATATTTCTTTTGAAAATTTTACTGTAGCCTCTTAAATTTGTCTAATAATGGTAGTAAATAGCATTGTCTAATAATGCTAGTAAATAGCATAGACAAATTTAAGAGGCTAATAAATATTAAGTTTAGACCTTTCCTTCCTTGTTAGACCACAGCTGGACATAGGCCTGCCCTAATGAGCCCAGCCCTGATGTATTCGTTCGTTACAATCCTTCATAGAAACTCCGAGCAAAGCTCTTTCCATGGCTCGCAGATAGAGGTGTCACCGGTGTCACACACGTTACATGAGCTTATACGAGCAGAAATAACAGAAGTGACTGAAACCTTGCAACTTGAGTAGCGTCGTGTGCGAGGTACAGTTTCTAACTAGTTTGTAATTATAATTACAATTAAGACGACCTCTGTGGCGCAGTGGGCTAAGGTCCGCCTGCGACGCAGGAGGTTGCGGTTTCGATTCCCGCCTCGGGACAAATATTTGTACGATCTGCAGATATTTGTTCAGGGTGTCTGGTCGTTTTCTATGTATAGTAAAAATATCTATCTATGTAATAATATTGTATTATGTGTATCAGTCATCTAGTACCCATAACACAAGCTCAGCTTAGCTTAAAAAAAAAATTAAAAATAAAAATTGTTTATTTCATTAAAGTACATAACACTATTTAGGGCTCTCATTACCAATGTAAGCTATTATAAAAATAGCTTGTGGTTTGGTAGTGAGTGCTTCCCCCTACAATCATGACTGTTTATTGTACAAAAAAGCTTGGGGCTAGATGATGCTGTGTGGATTGTCCGGCATTATTTATTTATTTATTTAATTACTGATTAGTTCCGTAATTTTTGAGTAGCTCCATGTGCGGGCTTTAGGCCGTCTGTCTTTGAATGTTAATCTCCGGCGACGTATGAATTTCTTATACAAACGTGGTACCAAAATGATTTATTATTTGTGAATTTATTCACCATGTTTTCCTCCATTACATAGATACATTTGTATTAAAATGGTATTTATTTAGGTATCTGCCACAAGCCTTTTTGAATATACTTATGAACACAAATACTAAGAAAACATGAGAATGTGTTCTTTGATGTATAAAAGCATTTCAGATAGCAATTTCAGAAAAGTTTTTTGAAAAAAGTTTATGGCAGTAACCTAGGTTAATACTATTTTAATATAAATAATAGCAAACCATGGTGAAAATACACACAAATTACATACCTACCATTTTGGTATTAAATTTATGTATGGGAAATTCAATCCATCGCCTGATCCTGAACTCATATCCATTCGATCTACCGATATCACCTGCATGATCGCAAGATACCTAATACTTCGAAAGATCAATTTCAACATCGATGCCTACGAATGTATTCCAAACACCCGCACCGTATGTTAGTAACTATACAGTTATTCTGTGCCGTATCTTTGTAGTTTATCCACGTGCATACACCACCTTTACCCGATTTGAATAAAAAAGCAGTGACACTGACATAGTGAGTTGTCCGATGGTTTTGCCAGCGACCTCCGGAGGACCGAGGTGAAGCGCGAAGGGCGATATCTTGCCGCGTCGGTTTTGCACGATTTGAGTTTAGAAATAAATATTTATTTATTCGAAGGAAAACCAGAGGCTTATAGGGTAGATAATAATTATTAGTTATACTATTATGTTTACAATAATTGGAACAGTTGAGCTAATATCTATCTAGAGGTAACAATCAAGAGGTAGCTCAACTGATCTACACCAGTCGGAAGCGTCCCCAAAACGCTGACAGTATTCGATTTATCTAGCTCGTGATTAAATTCGTCAAATCACAGTCGTCCGTTATATCTTAGAAAATATGATACTAATCTAACCTAACTTTCTGTATACTTACCATAATGTTCAGGGATGCTGAAGGATTCTAATGAAGAACTTTTCAAATCGTTTCAGAACTTTCGAAGCCAATTCAAACCAAACAAACAAATCAAATCTTTCCTCTTTACAATGGCATAGACAAAAACAGTCCAAAGCGTGGGATGTGTGCTAAAGATCACTTTAGGATAGTCTAATTGAGCGTCAGGTCAACGGGATGCTGTATCTGACCTGACTGATTGCTTGCTATTGTTATGTCACCGTACTGGCCACATTTGGAGATTTGTGGTCGTGTCAATTGATACATTAGATTAATTTTCTCACGAGTATAAGTCGTAATAAATTAAGTTGTAAGAAGAAATAAAAATATTTGGATAAGTTGAGCTACCAGTAGATTAACTTTTGAAACTATCATGGAACTCACACTAAAGTCACGGGATCCATTATTGGAAAACTCAAAACCTTAATCATGGTAAATATCCCGTTATAAATGACCGGTAGATTGTTTGCAACAGTCTCCAGTTACTTCAATTGTTTCATAAAAGGTTTAATTTTACCGTATCGTAATTTTCTTTTTTAATAGGACCAATTTGAAAAATTCTTTCGCCATTGTAATCTTACATTATCCCTGATGAACAATGAAATTTTAAAAAGGTTGGGATCCGTATGAAAACTTCAATAACTCAACCTGTGTGACCCAACTATAGTATGTGTGTGTGTTAGAATTTATATTTTTTTAAATTTTCGTCAGTCGGTCGGTCAACATCATCAACATCACCAGCCTATAATAGTCCACTGCTGGACATAGGCCAACCCTAATGAGCGCCATAGATGGCATCATTATTTGGGGGTTATTGCCCATAATCCCCACGCTGGGCATGCGGGTTGGGGATCTCAGTTCGGTGTAGTTGTTCTGCAGAAGGCGCTGCTGCCCGCCCCCCGGTGTGTTTCCCTTAGTCGCCTCTTACGACACCCACGGGAAGAGTTGGGGTGGTGCAATTCTATGCCGGCACCACACGGCAGCGTCGGTCGTTTGGACTGATTAATGTGGAATTCAAAAAGGGAATGTTACCTCCTAGTAATCAACCACACAGTAAACTATAATCTTCACAACTTCGTCTGATGTCGAAAACCTTGACTTATGGTACTTAGTTTACTCAGTTCTTGAATCCTAGTTATTTTTTTAAAACAAAGGAATTACATAATCTAATAAATATTGTTGAAAAAGTGGTAACATCAAAAAAAAGAAAAAGTCGCAGTTTGAAACAGTTTTGTTTTTAAAACTTACATTCGCCATAAGCATAAGCATGTCTGCTGTCCGTTTTAGAACTCTTATTTGAACCGTTTTTTTTCCTGTTGTGCTTCTTCAATTAGGCGTTTTTGAATGTTGTTGTGCTTGCTATTTCCATTTTTGCCTTAAATCTTTGTGGCACTATTATATTTTCGAAGAAAATTACAGTAGGTTTTCAACAAATTAAACAATTACAATTAATACATACATACAGTCAGTTTCTCTTTTGTTTGTCATTTCAGTTTTTGTTTATATAAAATATCTTGGATTGTAGTTTGTACCTGTGACTCGAAGTAATTTCGCTTCTTCATGCCCTTCAAGTAAAGAAAATTATGGTCATTGTCATCTAACCACCTCGTAATCAATTTGGCCTAGCTAGGGTCTTGTCATTGCCTTGACCTCCTCTTTGGACCAAATACTTCAGCCGAATGGAAAAATACTTTTTTTGGTCACCCTATTATCAGGGTTCATAATTCACATGCATATTTTTTCTTAAGTTGCATATTAATACCGCACCACTGCTACACACTCTACACAGCATAAAAATTTTAATTTTTAGGGTTTTAACTCGTAATATTTATATGCATTTAAATAGGTATCGTATATTAAGAGGTTACTAGGTTAATAGATACCAGTAGGCAAGATAGCCTTTTTGTCCAATGAAGTTAATAATTAATTTCAAATTTAGGTAGCATTATCTTGACGACCACGTCAATTCCAATTCTAGTACATTAATCATACAGATGAAATATTTGTTGTAGATTGAATACATGTTTTTATGTACATAAAACATTTAATAGTAATTTTTGGTGATTAAAACTCCATTACGCATCAAATACTGCACGGGCAAAATAGCTTGCCGTAAAGGCATCGTTCGGGATATAGGTATTTTAATGTACAATTAACCTAGAAATAAACTTTACAAACGAAACTATAGAATAAGCGAGAATTGGCGTTCTTATCGCCAAAAGCGATCTCTCGGAGACAACCTTGAATGGGTAAGATCGATATCGATGGATTGTGAAGGTGATTGCGAAAATACAGTTTGGTAGCCAAAAACAGCATTTTTGTAAAATTTTCGTAAACAACTTTAAAAAAACATTTAAATAGCGTATAATAGGTATCACAAACTCTAATTAAATTTATGAAACTTTGTTAAATATAATAATAAGTTAAAATATGTAGGTGTTGCCAATGATTTCGGGTCAAGATAAAATCAAAATCAAAGTGCTTTATTTCCTTTACACCTTAATGACTCTTGGACGCGTCATAAATACAAATTACATAAAATACTGGGAAATGGAACAAGGAACCTTTACCTTGTTAGATTGTTAGTTTTGGAGTTGGACAAAATTCGCCTCAAAGTATTTTATCGTATAGATAATCTGATATTTTATTGTAAGCCTTTATGCAAAGAACAATTTTGAAAATCCGTTTGAATTTATTTATAGATAATTTTTGCAACTGGAGTTTTACAGGAACCTTAACTACTTAACCTTAGGGATAATTATCCCTTTAATGGATATAAAATAAATTTTTCTAAAACTTTGCTGCATGTTTGCAGTTGATACCGATATTGGCCTAAAGTTAGTAGGGTTAGACCTTTTTCTTTTTTTCTTTTTCGGCGAGAAAGTTCATTTACGAATAAACGGGTCTGGATTTTCCGATTAAAAATGGAATGATTTTACAATGCCTCATTAGGTCCGGTAATACGCCACAATCAATGGATTCATTGAATATAAAAGCTAGATCTGGTGCAGTTTTCTCTATCAATGGTTTAATAATTCTAGCGGAAATGCCCTAGAGATCCGCGGTTTTCTTTATATAAGGCTTTATTAATATCATTCTAATTGACAGGGTTAAAATTAAATTTATTTTCGCATTTAGGTCGATTCTCTATTAGTAAAATGACTCAGCGATAACTTGAGATGAGTTTAAGCACTTATTAGAAATTGGAATGTCAGTTAAAAAGTTTTTGAATTCTTGGGCTACTTCGACGTCATTTTTTGATTGAATCTTTAAATTGTAATTATTTACGAGGTCTAACTAAACCTCTCCAGTCTCACTATTTATTATTTTCCATGTTCTGACTTCATAGGTTATGTTAGCGCTAACATAAGCTATGAAGTCAGAAACCTTATAACGGGCATGGCATTAGCATTCCTTGCGAGTGAACCTCGTCACGATTTCATGTTATCTATACCTCTGTGAAGCTAGGAATAGAATTTTAACTTTTAAAGTTCAGCCTCCTACGTGCGTGATCAGATTGCGACGGAACCTTGTCAAAGTAAACATTGTAGTAGCGATAACCTTTTCTAATCCCTTTTTGAAGAAGCATAGAAATACTCGAACAACAACTCGCGCCTCGCTATAGTTCGACCGAAACCGCTGTACCGCTCCCTAAGAAAGTGCGGCGAAGTGGGGGCCGAGGAAAAAAGAGCAAGAATACACATGAGATCGATATTGTCGGATATATCTTACGATATCGTACCAATATAAACAATATTTTTGTTTTATATATTATATCGATATGTTTATATTTTTTTATAACTAAATTATCTACAGATATTCTGACAGAGCTTCTGCTTCAACTTCATCTTCCGTTTCGCCATCGGAATTTGAATCAGAGTCGTTCTGCAAATTTATAATTAATGGATCGATAATAATATCAAATCTACTATCGCGATCCCAGTAATTGTTTTCATTTTTTTGGACATGATCATCACATTTCTGCCATTTTTCCGCCGTGAACTCCGAAAACAATGTATTCAATAAGTTTATCTTTTCATCTAGAGAAGAGTTAATATGGTTATGAGCTATATTGTTTTTAATATCAGCCCAGACTAACTCTATGGGATTCAAATCCGGATGGTACGGCGGTAATCGTAGAACAGTATGTCCATTGGCTTTCAGGAGTTCATCAATTCTGTACACGGGCTCTTTTTGTGTATTATCGATAAGAAGTTGCAGTTGAGATTTTGTCATAGCTTCCGAAAATTCAACATTGTGGCGCCGTAACCAGTTCTGCATTTCGGTTTTGAGGCTTGCTATGGTTGGCTTCTTGTCAACCTGAACGCTGTGGTAAGACGCGTTGTCCAAGACAACCACAGAATTCGGAAGCAATTTATCTTTTAACTTTTCATCTACCCACTTATAAAAAGTAGGCCCGTTCATGTCTCCATGATAGTCGCCGGTCTTAGCATCTGATTTGAATATCGTCAATGCACCATCAACCAAGCCATTTCGACATCCAGCGTGAAGAATTACCAAACGCCGTCCTTTTCCAATATCAGCATGAATTCCAGGTTCGGACGATGATTGCCAACATTTGCTTACATGGTGACTGGCGTTAATGTATGTTTCATCAAGGAAATATATGTTGCGGTTTTGCGTTCTGTAATTTCTGATTTGTGTTAAGTATTTTTTCCGCCACACTACAATATTAGGCTGCTCTATAAGGAGATGTCTCTTCGATTTGCATTTTTTGAAACAGTAACCTATTGTGTGTAAGAGGCTCCTTAGAAATTCTCGTCCACAATTTAATATGCCATCTTGTTTCAAACTTGAAAGTAACTTACGGACACTTGGCACTCTTTTTTCAAATTCATAAAACTGATGAATTTTTCTTCTGATAACTCCTAAATCAAAATCATCAACAACATGTTTTTTCTTTATAGTTTTTGGTTGTTTTGGCGAATTAAATTTCAATCGGCCCAAATTTTCAGTTGATGAATTGCCCTCTTTTATCACATTTCTTGCGGTTTTTTCGCAGTACCCCGTAGCGTCTGCCACGATTTTGGCAATATTTGCATCACTTTTATATTCAGCTCTCTCTGTCTGCTTTTCTTTTCTTAAAATATTCGGCCACTTTAAAAATTATGGCCTTGACATCACGAGATAGCGCTCGGCCCATCTTTGGATATTTATCTCATGTGTATCTGACATAGACCGTCCGGTACAAAGGCGACCTACTGCCGTGAGCGTCGACGGCAGACTGATGGATCGGAGCGGCCGATACTTCCCCCCCGTCTCGCCGCGCGCATACCTCAGGAGCGGTACAGCGGTTTCGGTCGAACTATAGTAAAAAACTAACCGGTCAATATTCTTTGCTGCATGTTCTGTCTAGGTTTACTGGTTCCAGCTCGCCTTGCTTATTAATTACTAGCAGTACCCGACTTCGCACGGGTATTTCAGAAAATATAATTTTTCATGTGGATCCCTACCTTTATAGAAAATATTCTATGCCTATGTTCATCAGGAAAAATTTAGGATTCTAATGGTGAAAGAATTTTACCAATCGGTCTAGTCATTTCGGAGCCTATTCAATTCAAACAAACAAACAATCAAATC
This sequence comes from Eupithecia pulchellata, assembly GCA_963931895.1. NCBI lineage: Eukaryota > Metazoa > Arthropoda > Insecta > Lepidoptera > Geometridae > Eupithecia > Eupithecia pulchellata. The sequence goes on along the minus strand of OZ007534.1, from coordinate 5,051,625 downwards.
TTTCCTCTTTATAATATTAGTATAGACTAGCAGTCAGGTCTCAGCCTGACTGGCTTAGCATAGTATTTAAGAAAATTTCAATTAATGTAAAATTTTATAAGTACTTAGGAATGTAATGGTGAAATATTTTTTCCAACCAGTCTAGTAGTTTCGGAACCTATCAAATAGTCAAACAACTAACAAACAATCAAATCTGTCCTCTTTATGATATAAGTACAGAAAACCAGATTAAACTAAAAAATAGCACTTATCGTTGCACATTAAAGAGCTCTACAAAAACCGCAATTAAGGCGCTGCCATACGACAGACATCGTAAAACGACCACTTTTTCGTCGCACAGTTAGGCTTACTGCGACATATTACAAGCCCAAAAAAAGTCAAGTGTATGGAAAAAAGACTTAACAAAAATATTTCATAAAAACCATCTAGAAACTCGAAAAAAATATTGCAAGAAAGAACACGAAAATATTTTTTCGTCTCGAAATGCTCAATATTTTGAGTGATAACATTTTATAATTTTGTTACTGTAAGAAAGGTAATTTTATCATCTAGAGAAATATGTATAAAAATTTTAATTTACTGGTGTATTTACTTTTAAAATAAGTTAAAACCGATAAATAATGTTGACATTGTCGAACAAGAGATTCAACTAAATCAAACGCATCACCATTTTCAACTTTATTTGTCAAGCGCTACGAACTACTAAATAATACTACTAATACCTAAATATTGTCTTTATACAGGGCCTTAACCGGTAATTATGTTGCAAAAGCAGAATTTTTAGGTGAAGTATACACACCTTAGACCCTGTTTTTGTTAATTTAGCAATAGCTTGTAAAAAATACAAAAAACTATTTGTAAAACGGGTTTTCCACGTACATTTATTGTTGTGGTACAGAACAATAAAGACCAACAATAAACATAAACAAATATGTAAGTTCATTAGAAGCGAACAGGTTGCTTTCTCAGGAAGCATTGTGGTCACAATGAGAAGTTTTCTTAATTCTTGGAAAAATTAAAGACGCTACTTTAATTTGGCGGCAAAAAGACTCTTTTTTGCCGCCAAATTAAAGTGGCCTTGCCGTGCTTATTTGGAGCAGTCACAAGGTAACTAGGACGTCATGTTTGTAATTAATTGCACTGCTGGACATAGGCCTCCCCTAATGAGCGCCATAGATGGTATCATTATTTGGGGGTTATTGCCCATAATCCCCACGCTGGGCATGCGGGTTGGGGATCGCAGTTTGGTGTAGTTGTTCTGCAGAAGGCGCTGCTGCCCGCCGCCCCCCGCTGTGTTTCCCTTAGTCGCCTCTTACGACACCCACGGGAAGAGTTGGGGTGGTGAAATTCTATGCCGATTGCCGGCACCACACGTCATCTTTTATGAATTAAAAACATAAAACAGCAATTTATTCTACTACTCATATACATAGGTACAATAAAATGACAAAAAACTTAAAATAGGTAGGTAGGTAGATAATATTGTTTCTTTATAATATAGTAAAAACTATCTGTTATTTAATTTTATGAAGTACTAGCGGCCCGCCCCGGCTTCGCACGGGTATTAAACAAAAATTTCAGAAATTATACACACTAAAAAGATGGGTTTCACAGTTTTCATACGGATCTTTACTTTTTTTAACAGCATTGGGGTTTTTGACATTGACTCGACATTCCAAAACTGACACTGGCCGTAGAGAAAAAGCAAGCACCGTGCGCTATACAACCTCTTTTTCTATTCTGACGCGCCATAATAGAAAAAGAGGTTGAATATACAGCCCACGGTTCAATTATTGAATTTTTCATGCGGATCCCTAACTTTTTTGAAAATATTATATAGCCTATGTTCATCACGGAAAATTAAGGATTCTAATGGTGAAATAATTTTTTAACTCGGTCCAGTAGTTTCGGAGCCTATTCAATTCAAACAAACAAACAAACAAACAAACAATCAAATCTTTCCTCTTTATAATATTAGTATAGATATAGATATCAATCATCCAGTACCTATCCATAACACAAACTCTGCTTAGATTCGGGCTAGATGATGTGTGGATTTTCCAGCATTATTTATCTTATACTCAGTACCTGGCGTAATCCAGTTCCACAAATTAGCACCTCCAACACTGTGGTCAATACCAAGTGGACTGACCTTGTGTGTAGTCTACTTTTGTTGCCTACCTACGTGTAAGAGAGTTACAGTGCCACAGAGTTATCGGTTCTGTAGAATAATAAAATATTACTCCTTGCCATGAGCAGCAAAAAGATATAGTGCCACATATTTATCAGTTAGTTACAATAAAAAAAAGGTGCTTTCCATTTTGTATGTTTTTTTATTGACATAACGGTTATCATTATCAACAAATAAAAAAGAAACAAGTTTTATAAATTCACCTTAAGGCTGTAAACCCATAACGCCTTGCGCGAGCTAAAATGGCAAAAACATCCTGTCGATCTAAAGTAAACACTTTTTGAGACAATGGGACATTTGAAACTGGCCTGTTCAACGTGCATTAGAATTCATGTCAGGCTTTTGATACTTGAACGAAGAACATCCAGTGGCTCCGTGACTACGATCGCTGTACGCGGTGGAAACGTCGGGGAAATAAAACAAAAGGTGCACGATAAAAACATAGAAAACTGCTGTCCTTGTGGTACATAAATAATAATAATCTATTCTTATATTACTTAGAGAACAGATTTGATTATTTGTTTGTTTGGGTTTGGTCCTAAACTACTGAACGGATTAGAAAAACTTTCAACATTAGGATCTTACATTATCCCTGATGAATGTATAGTGGCATAAAATATTTTCAAAAAATTTAGGGGTCTATATGAAAACTTCAAGAATGTAACCACACGTGAGTAAAAATTTTTTTTATTACAAAAACCCATCTATTCATATAATACTCAACTGTGATAGGGACATTTGAAACTAGAAGCGCCATATTTTCAAATTTCAATAACTTTAATTATTTTGGGCTTACAAAATAATAAGCACTTAAACAAGTAAAATTCTGAACCATACATTAATAATCATTTATAATTTAAATAATTAGAATTATTTATAATGATATCCATAAAACGTGAATAATCTATTCAGACATTCTTAATTACAAAAGGTGCCACAATATTGTGTGCTAAGCCGAAAGGGTAGTGGTACCTACAGTATGATACGTTTTGCACAGATAAGTTGGTAGCATTGTACAAGTTTCGTTTTCGTTTTGTCTGTCCATCTGTCAGTGAAAGGCGGCGTCCTTGGATCTATGACATGAATTATACATCGACACTTGTTATTGCAATGGTAATAAACTTGCGAGTGCACGATTTTAGGTTAAAGCTACTCGCGTGCGCAACACGTGCGACGTCGCGTTTCGCGGTGCGATCGCGGCGCGAACTATGACGTCCACAATCGCGCGCAAATCGCATGCGCGTCTTCTAACCCTTTGTCACGGGATTTCTATCTGCTATAGACCATCTCTAATAATATCTATAATGCACACACATATTATGTATAATCCCCATGTATAATCCAACGATCCTATCCATTGAAGGTTGTCTGGCAGAGATCGCTCTTGAGCGATAAGACCGCCAATTGTCGGTTATTTTTAAGGCTATTTCATTTGTTAATTACTCATGTTAAGTGTGCAATTAAGTATTTATTATTATTATCTCTATTGGGTCAAAGTAAGTGTTGGGTGGTAGATAACCCACTTCATATTCTAGCCTAGCCTATAATGGTTGATGCCCGCAGTTTTGGTATCGCAGCTAAGTTACACTTTTGATGCTAACTGTACTCACAATGATCTTGGTATGCGGGATGAGTATGTACAAAAATCATCGTGCGGGACGTATAAAGACAAAAATGGCGTGGACCGAAAACTAGGGACCAACATGGCATAAATATAAATTCATCATCATAAAGATCCGGGTTCGAAGGCACTTGGTTGGGTATGTTTTATCACGACTTTAGCACTTCGATTTTCATGGTCATTTTTTCTCGTTCAGTCAACATTCATGTTGGTTTAGGATCAGGAAATGTTTTATCGAATGATGGCCTGGTTATTAAAATAATTTAAGATCGGAGTGTTTATTTTGACGACCTATGTGGCGTGGTGGGTGATGGTCCGCCTGCGACGCAGGAGAGACGCTTCGGGACAAATGTTCGTACGACCTGCAGATATTTGATCGAGGTGTTGTTACAATTAGTTTTTACACATAATATCTATTTTACAAAATGCATAGTGCCAAGTATGCTGGCAGCATTGCCAGGTTAGATGGCGATGCTAATTGTAGACCGAAATAAAATCAAGCGATTAAAAAGATACATTTCAAATATTTGTTTGTTTGTTTGTATTTAATAGGCTCCGAAAGTACTGGACCAATTTGAAAAATTATTTCACTTTTATTATTATCAAAGGTATTATAAACACTCTACTACAATACTCAGTAGACATTTTCGTCTATATAGATAACTAGCGACCCGCCCCGGCTTCGCACGGGTATTAAACAAAAATTTCAGAAATTATACACAATAACACGATGGGTTTCACACTTTTCATACGGATCCCTTACTTTTTCTAACAGCATTGGGATTTTTGACATTGACACGACACTCCATAACTGACACTGGCCGTAGAGACAACCTCTTTTTCTATTCTGACGCGCCATAATAGAAAAAGAGGTTGAATATACAGCGCATGGTTCAATTATTGAATTTTTCATTCGGATCCCTAACTTTTTTGAAAATATTATGTAGCCTATGTTCATCACGGAAAATTTAGGATTCTAATGGTGAAAGAATTTTTCAAATCGGTCCAGTAGTTTCGGAGCATATTCAATTCAAACAAACAAACAAACATACAAACAAACAATCAAATCTTTCCTCTTTATAATATTAGTATAGACAAAATAGTTATTGCAGCCTCTGTGACAGCTTGGTGTTTGTAATATAATCAAGTATTACCACATTTTAGTCACAGAAATTCGATAAGCCACAAGACACTGCAATTGGAAACTGAAGTTTTAATTAAAATCTACTTTCAAAATAATTTTGTGCCTTCAGTCTTACGTAAAGTATTGCCAACATTATCAGATTAATATTATATTTACGAACGTTTGTCTGTTTGGATGTTTGTTGCCACTCTACAACTACTAAACAGTTACGGCTGATACTTTGCATAAATGTAGATACTTTTAGATAGTTTTCGATTGATATTTCTATCGATCAGTTGAGCTATTTGTTTGCAACAGTCTGTAGTTAGCTCAATTGTAAATACTTGTTCTAATATTTTGTTATTCTTTTTTAATAAATACACAAAATAAACGATTAACTTAACGAAGAAAAGAATTAAGGTATTTATTTCTCATAAACAAAAAATCAAAATAAACAAAAATAGAACTAGAAACAAAGAATCAGTAAAATAAATACTATGCTGAGCTCAGTTGCTCAGTTGAGATACCTATAGATTGTTCAACAGTCTGCAGTGAGCTCAATAGTTAAATTGTAAGTGCTAGTTCAGATTGGTTTCTATTATACTTGATTGTAATATTCTTTATTAGATAAGAAGTACAAAATGCTTTTTTATTATCAAGGCAAGACCGCAGGCAGAGACTTAATAAATATTTACAAGTGAATGAAATTAATAATCCTAATCACAAACCTATCAATGTTGCACATAGCGTGACATTCTATGCAAAATAATTATTCAGTATATCAAACAGAAATGAGAACCTACCATCACGGCATAGCTATAATTATAGAATTAATTATTAAATTTATCGCTGGTGATGTTACGGAAAAAAATATTTATCATTTATTAATTATCAACTTCTAAAATACATTTTTTATAGAAATGTATTTTCTATAAAAAATGTATTTTAGAAGTTGATAATCAGTTGAGCTATTTGTTTGCAACAGTCTGTAGTTAGCTCAATTGTAAATACTTGTTCTAATATTTTGTTATTCTTTTTTAATAAATACACAAAATAAACGATTAACTTAACGAAGAAAAGAATTAAGGTATTTATTTCTCATAAACAAAAAATCAAAATAAACAAAAATAGAACTAGAAACAAAGAATCAGTAAAATAAATACTATGCTGAGCTCAGTTGCTCAGTTGAGATACCTATAGATTGTTCAACAGTCTGCAGTGAGCTCAATAGTTTAATTGTAAGTGCTAGTTCAGATTGGTTTCTATTATACTTGATTGTAATATTCTTTATTAGATAAGAAGTACAAAATGCTTTTTTATTATCAAGGCAAGACCGCAGGCAGAGACTTAGTCTATACTAATATTATAAAGAGGAAAGATTTGATTGTTTGTTTGTTTGTATGTTTGTTTGTTTGTTTGTTTGTTTGTTTGTTTGTTTGTTTGAATTGAATAGGCTCCGAAACTACTGGACCGAGTTAAAAAATTCTTTCACCATTAGAATCCTTAATTTTTCGTGATGAACATAGGCTATATAATATTTTCAAAAAAGTTAGGGATCCGCATGAAAAATTCAATAATTGAACCGTGGGCTGTATATTCAACCTCTTTTTCTATTATGGCGCGTCAGAATAGAAAAAGAGGTTGTATAGCGCACGGTGCTTGCTTTTTCTCTATGGCCAGTGTCAGTAATGGAGTGTCGAGTCAATGTCAAAAATCCCAATGCTGTAAGAAAAAGTAAGGGGTCCGTATGAAAACTGTGAAGCCCATCGTGTTAGTGTGTATAATTTCTGAAATTTTTGTTTTATACCCGTGCGAAGCCGGGGCGGGCCGCTAGTAAATAAATACAAGTGAATGAAATTAATAATCCTAATCACAAACCTATCAATGTTGCACATAGCGTGACATTCTATACAAAATAATTATTCAGTATATCAAACAGAAAATGAGAACCTATCATCACGGCATAGCTATAATTATAGAATTAATTATTAAATTTATCGCTGGTGATGTTACGGAAAAAAATATTTATCATTTATTAATTATCAACATATAAAATACATTTTTTATAGAAAATACAATTAAATAATCTCAAGAGGCGCAAATATATACAGGTCTCGATGACTGTTACTTGACGACCTGAGCGCGGTGGGCAAAAGTACGCCTGCAACGCAAGTTGCTCGATTCCCTTCGATCTGTGGATATTTGTTCCGTTTGTTTTCTTTTTATAACCAAATATAATGTAGATAGATATCTATCTATGCAATATTATTTTATAAAGTTTATCAGTCATATAGTACCCATAACACAAGCTCTGCTTAGCTCGAGGATAGATGATGCTGTGTGGATTGTCCAGCATTTTCTATTTACGTCTCACCACTTGTCAATCAAGTTACCATCAAGTCACTAAACAGATGAAAAATCATTGAAATACTGCAATCGGAGTCATGTTAGTTCCCATTACATTTTCTCAGGCTATTGTGTGCAATGTTTCTGATAAAAACTGGAACATTCAAGAATAGATGATGTTTGACCTACAATACACAAAATGGTTGCAATATTGCTCGCAATGATCAGTACTTTATGTGGTAAAGGTAACTGTCGAGCGGATCGAATTACAGTGCGCGGGATATTAAAATTGTTCGCTGTTTTTTTATCTGTTATTAACATAGAATAAACTATCGGAAAATTGTCTAAGTACGAACGAACTGTCAAAAATATTCTTCGCAAAAAGGCTTATTATAAAATATCAGATTATCTTGATAAGATCATGATCATGATAAGATTATATATATAAGATTATCTTGACGGTAAAAAAGGTTTGCGAGTAAAATAAGAAGGTAACGGTTTCTTGTTCGCTTCTTTACTTTACCTTAAAAAGATTGAAGTGAACAAAGAATCAATGCGATTACAAATTACTTATGTTTTTGGTATTTGTGACGTGTCGGAGAGTCCTGTAAGAGGAAATAAAGCATTTATATTTTGATTATAATTTTGTCACAAATCGTTGTGAACCGTGTTAAAATCCACGTGGCGTGGGTCCTGTACTGCAAATAAGCACTTCCCCAACTCTTCCCTAGTTTTGCAAGAGGCAATAAGGATATGTAGTGGGGAAACAGCGCCGGTAGAACAATTGTACCTCCAAATTGCATTCCTTATCATAGAACCAACTGATTATGAACTTGGCGACTAATATATTTACTACAACAGCCCATGACACCAGCTTTTATTAGTTTGAATCCAGAAGATGCTGATTGCATTAAATATGACCACTATTATTTATGTATAGGTACTTATATATTATTATCAAGAAGAAATATGATTTTTAGGATAGGAGAAAATAAAATAGAATTACGTAGATATACCTTTATACAAAACTAGCGGCCCGCCCCGGCTTCGCACGGGTATTAAACAAAAATTTCAGAAATTATACACACTAAAACGATGGGTTTCACAGTTTTCATACGGATCTTTACTTTTTTTAACAGCATTGGGGTTTTTGACATTGACTCGACATTCCAAAACTACACTGGCCGTAGAGAAAAAGCAAGCACCGTGCGCTATACAACCTCTTTTTCTATTCTGACGCGCCATAATAGAAAAAGAGGTTGAATATACAGCCCACGGTTCAATTATTGAATTTTTCATGCGGATCCCTAACTTTTTTGAAAATATTATATAGCCTATGTTCATCACGGAAAATTAAGGATTCTAATGGTGAAAGAATTTTTTAACTCGGTCCAGTAGTTTCGGAGCCTATTCAATTCAAACAAACAAACAAACAAACATACAAACAATCAAATCTTTCCTCTTTATAATATTAGTATAGATATAGATTATCAAGAAGAAATATGATTTTTAGGATAGGAGAAAATAAAATAGAATTACAATTAAACAACCAAATCAAAACAAGTACCTATTTAATAAAGAAACAGTTGATTTTTTGTTTGTTTGAATTGAGTAAGCTCCGGAACTATTAGACCGATTAAAAAAAACTTTCAGCATTAAAGTCCTATAATATACCTGATAAACCAATGTTCAGTTTATACTTAGTAATATTTTCAAAAAAGTAAGGGATCAGTATGTAAACTTCAGTGATGTGAACCAATGTGCGTAAAAAAATATTTTTTTAAATATTTTAGTACCTTACCTACCTACCTAACACCCTTACGAAGCCGGGGCGGACCGCTAGTTATTAATAAAAAGGTCTTTACTGCTTCGAGTTAGGCGTTTATTCTCATTTCGCTTAAGCTGCATTGAATGGAACATTGCTTCATCAACAAGGTCAATGTTATAGGCTAGCGTTCGATTATGCAAGAGTTGACCGCATTTGTAGTGCCGTGTGGTGCCGGCATAGAATTGCACCACCCCAACTCTTCCCGTGGGTGTTGTAAGAGGCGACTAAGGGAAACACACCGAGGGCGGGAAGCAGCGCCCTCTGTAGAACAATTCCACCGAACTGCGATCCCCAACCCGCATGCCCAGCGTGGGGATTATGGGCAATAACCCCCAAATGATGAACAATGCCACATGGCGCTCATTAGGGGAGGCCTATGTCCAACAGTGGACTATATAGGCTAATGTTGTTGTTGTTGTTGTTGTTTGAGCGCATTTACCTCGATGTTGTTGAGTAAAAGAGATCTAATATAAAACAACTTTAGAAATAGAAATAGTAACAAAATCTAACAATTAAATAATCAAATTAAAACTAGTATTTACAGTTGAAACAATTGAGCTAACCACGGATTGTTGCAAATAAACTACAGGTAGCTCAACTGATCCATATCAATACCAAATACAGACCAGCTCTAAATACGAATATTAATAAGAACTGGGGACGTTCGCTAAAATAACTCATATACGGCCATTTTGAAAAGGCCATCTCAATTACCTTCTTCGTATAATTTCAAAATACGAAAGCCATTCAAATGGCTTTCCAATGTCAAATTTAGATGTGTGATTTAGCGTAATCCGTCTGCCGTTGTTACAGCAGCGCGTTGATATCTTTTGTATGTAAAAGTGAGCAGTTAGCTTTGAAGTTGAAGTTATCATACTATCGGTGGTAGATTCCGCCCGTTGTTCGTAGAATCACACTGAAGAATAGGATTCATGACGATCCAGAAAGGTAAAGTAATCAGGGGTTTAGGTACATTATTGTAGAATTTCATGTTTCAGCTAGCTACTTCTAATAAATTTTACAAAGTGGAAAATTATATACATTTTACATATATCTCTTTAGTTGAGCTATAAATATTATATCTTCTTGCTGATAACTATTATATCTCTAATAAATAAGCTCGGTGCGGGCTTTATTTCACTGTTTTCTTTCACCGTATATATTTTTTTACAAAAGTTAAAAAAAAGGCTAAATGCTAAAGGCTTCTATTTTTCTAAACATATACTACATAAGTATGTATAAAAATAGAAGAATAAAACCGATTTCCAGTTTCTGTATACAACATAGATAATGACCAGATTAATAGATATCCTTAGTTTAGATGGTCAACATCAAACAGTGTAGTATTTACTCTTCCATTTATCGAAATATAAAAGACTCCTGCAACCGTAAGGTTAAGTTTGTGTTTAAGGTTGGCTAGGGAAGCTAAGATAGAGAGATCTATTTACTGTTTGAACTGCTATTTCAACAAACATTAAAATCGCCAGCTTTCTTCACTTAGGCCAGATTCCAATAAGATCGATTTAATCGAGTCCTTTCACTACTAGGTATTGCCCAATGGGCCCGTGTGGGCGGTAGAAGTTGGAGGAGGTTGGCAGGAGGTTTTACTCCTGTTGTTTCCAACTTTATAAATGAATCCCAAAACTTACAATAGGAGTTTTCTTATATAAAAAAAAATCTTTTTACCTTGAATCCTATTTCTACCTATTTATACAGATACGAATATTTCGTCGAAGAAAGTTAATTATTGGTATATCATGCTTGACAGTGCATGGTGTATGAACGTAGCCCATTAGTAGCCCTAAAATACAGTAATTTTAGGGCTACTAATGGGCTACTAATGGCCCGCCCCGCCTTCGCATGGGTGCAATGCTGATACTAATGCATTTTATACATATAAAACTTCCTCTTGAATCACTCAATCTTTTAAAAAAAGCGCATTAACATCCGTAGTTCAAAGATCTAATAATAGGGACATACAGACAGACAGCGCGAAGTGACTTTGTTTTTACTATGTAGTGATGATATATTTGACAGACCCAAAGTCTTACGCTCTCTTTTCAGTTTGAACGAATTTGGCCATATTTTTTTAAGAAATGCCTTCGTGAGTAAAAAAGTGAATTAGGTTGATTTGATATATCTCTTAACATTTTGCCGGCTATTCCCATCAATGAAAAGGCTATTATTTCAATTGCTATTAAATAAGTTAAGTTTATGCCAGCTGAATTGACACCTTATAATAATACGAAGGACGCCCTCCTGCCAGGTGGGATGACGATCTGCGAAAGACTGCTGGCAGATGCTGGATGCGACAAGCTGAAGACAGGGCGCTATGGCGCTCAAATAATAATAATAATAATTCATTTATCAACATTCATTCATTCAGGCAACATTAGTCTAGTACAGGATGGAAAATACTTAAAAACTATGGCCCAAATATATACCTTAAACTCACATACATAAAATAAACCTGAAATAAAATAAACCTCATAGGGGAGGCCTATGTCCAGCAGTGGACCAACATGGGCTGATGATGATGATGATGAATAATACGGAGTGTATTATCAAGATTCTAGTAGCCGCACAGTACATTCTTGTTTTTCACTTATATATTTATTTTATTGCATTCTCCAGCTGCAGAAATAGCTATATAGTTGATCAGTCATTTACCATACTTGGGTCATCACATCATCCAAGTATGGTAAATGACTGATGAAGAATGATTTTATTATTCTTCTATGTTATTATTAAGTTATTATTTACTATTCTCATAAGGGGAGGATTATATCCAGCAGTGGGAAAACATGGGCTGATGATGATTCTAAGTTAGAATACCTACTTGTAGTAATTATGTTTGAAACACCCTTATGGTGCCAAAAAAATGGTCTGTTATGATTGTTATTATAGTGCTTCGCACTTAGGGTAATCTTTAGGCAATTAAATTGAAATATCCCTAATTATGATGTAGTTTTCATCGAGTGCCGCCATTTTGGAAATAAAAAACAAAATGGCGAAGGGGCACTCACCCATTCTTCGAACACAAATCTTCGAAACCCTATACAGTCGTAACCTTGAAAGCTACAAAACACCTAAAGACACTTTGACGTAAAGTACGTGATAATATGACCCAAAGACTTCCTGTTGCAATTGTGAAGGTAAACAGAACAGTGGAATTGGTCACGTTTTTACGTCTTGCTAAACAATTGGTTATCTTTGACCTATTAATGGAAATGCTGTTTGATTTTATAGAAATTTGTCAGGTAAAATTAGTAAACTTATTTTACGTTTAACAATAATACAGCGATAAGCGACTTTTATACTAAGTTTTATATATCTAGGTCATTGACAGAAGTTATCTTCATAAAAAGCTTAGTATCTGTTTTATAGGCCTATGTTCATAATATTTTTAACATCATAAGTTTTATTTTTGTGTTATTTAAGTGTTTTTTTTTTTATAAGCCATGGTACTCGAAATAAACAATGAATAAATTTACATAAAGAATAAAATAATTAAATAGGAGCCTAACAAAAACATAGCCGCATCTAGCAACCTACACGTTGCTAGATGACCATAACTAGACTTAAACATCCAATAATATAGGTAAATCTTTGTAAACAACTAAGTAATAGGAATAAATTAAATTATTCTAAACTGCAAACTTCTCGTTACTACTTCTCAAATAAGGCTATCCAGTCATAAGTAGAACTGTTTAGATGTTCTTATTTTATAATGTGGGGTCAAAAGCTTAATCACATTACAATACGAAATGCCAAGAGCAGTTTATAAAAGGTTACTTGCGCAATATTGAGAATTGATTTTTTTTAGGAAAACATATCATTTTTGATTTGAAATAAAATTGCGGGACTTTTAAATCAATCAGTTTATTGGAGATAAAATGACTTTCTTAAAGAATGCGAGCAATGCAGATGCAGATATTTAATATTTTCACAATTTCAACAAAAATCGACATTTTGTTTTTTTCTGTAAATCTGCAGAAGCGTAGGTACCTAATGTAATGTATCAAATTAAGCTCACGTGGTTCTTATTTGGAAAAATACAAATGTACAAAAAACGGTTCAATATAATAATTTAGAGTTAATAGCTGCGGTAGTTGCTGGTATTAAAAATTTAAAAAAACCGGCAGAGCGACACAATAACAGTTTCGAAACGGTCCCGAAACCCTTAAAACCCTCTATATCAATTAGATCTGTATAATAAACATTTCAAGAATGAAATCTAACAAGAATTTGAACAACAATGGCCTTTACGACTTAAACAAATTAAGTAAATACCATCTACAACGCAGAACTATTTAAACAAGTCAATAAATGATGGATCCACGTCACGAAACCGGCTCTGTATAACCTTGCGCCGGCGCATCTTTAGCTTGCGTTACGTAACAGAGGTCAGCGAGTATACTTGGGCCTTATTTTAAAAGAAACCATTAAAATAGTCCGATTCGAGGTTATTTTAATGAACTAGTTCGCAACCCCCTTGAAAATTGTCCACTATTGTTTTAGTAAGGAAACAGACAGACAAACAAAGTGATTGTTCAGATAGGCCTTGTTCAGACGTGGGTCAACGTGGTAATATTTGACTCTTGTCCGCAAATCCGCACGCGATTTTTATCGGGAGAAACACTTTATTGTTTAGATAAGCAACCATATTTTTGGAAGGGTTAAAATTCTAAATAACTTAAATATTAAGAAAATACAATAACGTAAGTTCGAAAACCAGAAATAGTTTTGTTTACTTGTCGTTGATTTTTTTGTTTGAATTGAATAGGATTTGAAACTACTAGGCCGTTTTGAAAAATACTTTCACCATATTCAAAATATTGTCCCTAATGAAAATCGGCTATAGAATATTTTCAAAAATTAAGCGATCCATATGAAAACTTCAATAATCTAACCCAATATGATGTGTGTGTGTTTATAATAAAACATATTTTTTTTAAATAATTGTTAAATACCTGTGCGACGCCGCCAGTGCTTACCCCTTTAATTATTTATCAGAAGATAGTCAAGCAGCAATATACAATAGTACCTAAAAAAAACTTATAACCCTAAAAAAAATGCTTTTGGTTGCCTGGAAGAAATCGCTTTAAGCGATAAGGCCGTTAATTCTTCAACCGTTTATTTTTTTACTGTTGAGAATAAAGCATTATTATCTTATCTTATCCACGAACACCGCCCATAAAACTGCAGTCAGAACCTACTACTTTATAATACTGTGACTGACAATCCTAATGGATAAAAAAACTCAAGCAAAGAGCAATTCCCGCATCACACAATACCGTGGGGTCAGCGTACGACGCAATAAGCAGATTGCCGATATCCTGAGCATAACTTAACTGAGTACAACATTGCTCGGCGAGACAACTTCCTTTCGGAGGTTCGCATAGTAATGAGGATACTCCTTGATAGGACCTCGTTGTTGATAACCTAACTTATAACTTAAAGTATCTGAAAAAAAACATAATTATTTATTTGCCATAATAAACTTATATATAGAGGTATATGCATTTTACTGGTGGTCCCCGCAGTAACGTTTGCATTCTTCTGTTTAGCAGTGTTTTTTCTCAATATAACTTGTCTCACTCAGATGTCAAGTCAAGCACTCAGACCAATTATTGGTTCGACGATAACCTATCTTATATCGTAAAGGGTGGGTGTCGTAAGAGGCGACTAAGGGAGACACACCGGGGGGCGGGCAGCAGCGCCCTCTGCAGAACAACTCCACCGAACTGCGATCCCCAACCCGCATGCCCAGCCTGGGTATTATCGGAAATACGTCTACGTCAAGCAGTGAACTGATATGGTGATAATGATGATATCTTATAGTAACTAAACGTATTCTTCTGTTGACATACGTCAGAGTGAGCAAAAATACTGGTAAGCGCACACAACTGAATTCTCACATTATAGGCCTACACTAGAGCCGAATTCTACTAACCAATCGCTTTCCAACGACAACAGTATCGTCACGGAATCGTCCATAGGTACATGAAATAAACTCTAGATACACACGCCGGCAAAATTAGGGGAACAGAGGTAAAAAACTAAATTTTGCTTATTTTTTTTTTAAATTTCGTTTTGTTTTTTTTTTTTTAATAAAGTAATAGATATAATGAGGTTTATAAACAACACAATTTTCGATTGAGATTCCTTTATTTCAAGGAAAAATTTAATGTAATGAAAAAATAACAGATATTTGCGCTAGGCTTAACAAATTGAATACGTTTTTTTTTCCAAAGTTAACCATACAAAAACAAAATTAATAGCGCGTATGGCTTCCACGGGCTCTTATGAGGGTCTGAATGCGTTTTCCCATGCCTCCAACGATGCCATCAATCATTTCTTGGGGCAAATTCTCCCATTCTTTTACTAAGGCCAATTTGAGCTCTTCGACGTTCTTGGGAGCTGGGTTCCTCTGATGTACCCTTCTTCCGAGGGCGTCCCAGACATGTTCTATCGGGTTCATATCTGGAGAACGGGCAGGCCAGTTCATTTGGGTAATGGCAACCTCATTAAGGTAATCGCGCACCACGCGCGCTGTATGCGGCCGAGCGTTATCGTGCATAGATATAAAATCATCGCCAATAAATGGGCCAAAAGGCATTACATGGGGCTCTAGGATCTCTGAGATGTATCCCAGTGCAGTCAGGGATCCATTTTCGATAACGACCAGCTCTGTACGGGCTCCCAAAGAGATGCCACCCCACACCATAACTGAGCCCCCACCATAAGCCACTGTTTCGGTGAAACTCGATGGATTGTAGCGTTCTCCTCGATACCGCTACATCTTCTCCCTCCCATCAACGAAATTTACACAAAAACGGCTTTCGTCAGTGAATAAAACTTGCCCCCACTCGTCTGTCCAATCACGGTGCCGACGAGCAAATGCCAATCTGGCTACTCGATGACTCACCTCGAGCTTTGGCGCTTTGGCCGGCACTAGTGACAGCAGACCAACTTCATTTAATCTTCTTCTCACTGTTCGTTCACTTACACGGACATTCCGGAGCTCTTCTAACAAATTTCGTGTCTGAACAGCAGTTTGACGACGGTTTCTCAAAGTTTGCACCTTTATAAAACGGTCATCTAAGGCGTCAGTTGCCCGATTTCTTCCTTGTCCTCGCCGACGCACGTAACTCCCCGTTTGTCTGTGCCGCTGAACATTGCGATGGACCACAGATACCGACACACTCAACACTCTACTCACTGAACGGTAGGAGTGACCTGCCTCGATCATTGTTACGGCTCTGGCAACTTCAGTTGCAGGCAAATCACTCATATTGTATTCAATACAGTCTATACTCTTCAAAGCATTTCAAAGATGAACAGTAGAGTGAGATAAAGACAGTTTAAAAAATGTTAGCATAAATTTAATTAATTGCACTTATGACCGTAAAATTGTTAACAAACATTCATATGGCTATAATTGAATGTTTAAGCATATAAAAAATGTTTTTTTTTTGTGGCCAGCACACCAAAGAGCTTCGCGGTACAAAAAAAATAGTTCAATTGCGAAAATAAACAACAAGTTGAAAAAAAAACGAGGTTTCTTGCCTGTTCCCCTAATTTTGCCGGTGTGTGTAGTTCATGGGGTACCTACTATTGGCATGGACGTAATAAGATAGATTGGTTTCAATCTCAAATGATTCTGCCGGAGTATCAACTTTGACGCGCGTCCTTTATGATTCACAATAAGATGTTAAATCGGATAGATTTGAACCAACACGACTGTTATGTTATGACATGTTACAGTAATGTAGAAAGAGAAGACGAAACGCCGCGTTAGAGCAAAAACCAACTAAGTCGCCTTTTTTGCCAAAATGAGTTAAAGACGCAGTTCTACTCGAAATTTAATTCTCTTTCGACTGGTGAAATCAATTAAGTGATAGGACTGCTGGTTTAGGAAATATATAAATCGAAAAGCAACTAACTCGCGGACTTTCCATTAAAAATTCACTTTTTAAAGAGGAGATAGCAAATATATTGACTTAATCTGCATATTTCCTATTTTTATAGTGGCAAAACATATTTTCTAGAAATAATTTGTTTTGACACTGACTTGTTGCCTATTAAAACGTTTCATAAGCACGTATTAAAACTACTAATGTGACTTAATTGGTTTTAGCTCGGACGATTACTGAAAGAACATTAGTTTTTCATAAAGTGAAACACACTTAATCTACTTAGTTGGTTTTTTCATTTGAAAATATCTGCGGTTAGGTAAATAGTCAACTGTTAATTTAAACTTAATATAGATAAAACTTTTCATCACACGATATTTATTTAATATACTTTAATTTTCAACAACAAAAAAACCGTAAATGGCATTTAAGTAGCTATTAAAAATTCAAATTTCATAACTTTCACGTCAGCCGTCAAGAGCAAAAACCAATTAACAGCGCGTAATAGAAACTGATGCGGCTCCGCGTGTCATAGTAGCCTGTAGAGCAACCAGATAATGATTTAAGTGAAGCATCTACAGTAGCTACAATAATCGTTATGGAAGTATTTGCTCAGGTTTTTGAAAACACTTCATCAAAAGTGGCAGAAGATGTTGTTTTCACGGGCATGGAAAATCACAGCCTGATCCAAGTTCTTGGAAAGTAAATGTGGGAAAAGAAAGACTCGCTGATGGTCTACCCTACGAAACAAGTAGAAAACGTAGAGAGTCAAAGAATCCTAAGCCAATTGATTGCACGAAATGTAAATATAAAGGCACAGCAAATTTTTGAGGAAGATCGAATGCTACTCTGTCGTAGTTATTGGAGACAAGACTATGCTGCTAAGGAAAATAAATGATACTCAGTTAAGTCTCGGTGGAGCCGATCAAAACTATCAAGGTAAACAGGAAACGTCTATGTCCTAGATCCAACACAAAGAAATACTTTTTTGAATCACAGGGCCTAAAAAAGCAAGTTTGTCAAAATTTCTTCTGCAAAAGCGTTTTGCATATAAGCGTGACAATGAAGCAGTGTCAAATCGCAACTACTTGGGGGTATATCAAACGAATAATGATCCATGTGGAATCAACCCTGCTGCAAACAAAATGCCAGCAGAGATAAGAGAGGAAGTCCGTACACACATTAAATCTTTTACCAGGATGAAAAGTCATTACATTCGAAAATCAGTGCAAAGAGAATATATCTTGACTGTAAGTTATCAGTACCTAAAATGAACAGGCTTTACCTGGATCAATGCAAAGCAAAGCAACAAACTCCTACTTCAGAGGGAATTTACCGCAAAATATTTAGAACCGACTTTAACTAGGGTCTGTTCGAAACGTGTGGAGGACAAAATAGGAATCAGTATATTGCTTCGCTTTTGCTGTGGGCTGTCCTAAAGTTGACCACATAAAGATCATTGAGCACAAATTTCTAGAATCTTGACATTTCTACATGGAGGTTGACTCTATGCACAGTAGTATAGAGTCAGCCCGAAAACCTCCGAAAACATACGTCGATATTTTCGATGGCTGAATGGCTTAACGTTTTTCGGAGAGCTCGTTCTTCCCGAGCATCCAATGTCAAGGAGATGAAGTTTGATGATTTCTTTGACCTAAAAGACCTGTTGGCAGCGAAAATCATGAGTAAAAATATGTAAAATACGGAAGGAGAAAAAGTTATGTGGATGGAAATAAAACAGATGAGATATTTAAAAGGAGAAACTAAAATAATGTACAACTATGACATCTCCGACAATTTCTATGTCATAGATTTTACACCTAAAGACACCAACGACACCAACATAGTTGAGATACACACGGATTCACTCAAACATAATTACGGGGCAAGAAAAAGAAGAGGAAAATCTGCTGAAACTGTAATACAGGCGCCTATTATACAGGCAGAGCAGAGCCTTTGCTCTGCTCCCTAGTCAGCTGAAAAGGTTGTACCAGGAACCACTGCCAATATCTGTAGCAAAAAAAAAAACGATTTAATCAAACTATGCGAGAAAGGCATAATTCCTGAAGAATTTCACGCTTGGTTTCAAAATATTCGATCGGATGGTTGTACCGAAGATCGTCTTCCAGATGCTACAGCATCAGACGTTTCTTCTGATGAAGACTAGCGTATTGGCAAATATTTCTGCACAGCGCAGTTGATTAACATATCTGATTAAGAATTTTCTTAAGTGTGATTTGTGTTTTTAGAAATAAAGTTTGTGTATATCAATAAAAAAAATATTGATAAATTTTGTTTCTTTTTTTGATTTTTTAAAGTCATAGTTATTAAATTTGAAATTTGATGTCTATAAAAAGGATCACTTTTGTTTCCTTGCAATATAGATAGTAAAAACTACTAGTTTTTCAGCGCTAATTCTGACTTAACTTTTTATTAAATTTGTTTCTAGTGTTGAAACCAACTAACGTTTTGGTGTTACGTAAAAAGTAGAAGGATTACAAACTTCAGTGTTACAATTTACGTGTAGTTAGTTATAAATCTATAAAATACAGCTTATTAAAAATGCCTCAGTGTTATAGTTGTTTAGTTTTGAGTTTTCGGTAGTTGACTGGAAAAACCAACTAATTCAGGGGTTTGCGTTACAAAAACCGTAATTTCATAGACTATCCTTGCCTTTAATGAAAACCGTGATACAAAAGATAATAAATATTGAACCACTTCTATGGAAAAGAATATATGAATAAAGAATATGTAATGTTTAAATGCAGTAAATGGGATACAAAGTTTAAAAACGCTCTATCTCTGAATTACATTCTGATGAGTTAGTTGGTTCTTGCTCTAACGCGACGAGAATATATCAGACACTATCGGATTAATACCATAATTGCGATGGATAGAAAGAGACAGTTGATTCAGTGTTTAGAATTATGTTAGACTTAACTAGAAATATGGTTTCTGAGCACCTGCTAAATGTAGGTAAAGAAACTTGAATAGCATAAACAATGTGCATTCCTCGTGAACCACTTGCTTTTATTCTGGGGCTTAGACATTTTACCATTTATATTAAATTTATTTTATGGTTGTGTATTAGTCATTATAGATAGAGACATAATATGCGTGATTATAAAAAGATAGTACACAATAGAGTTCGTTGCATTTTAGTAAAACTTTGAGAAATGGTTCGAATACCTTGTATGTATTTTAATATTTTTATTTTTTATTGGTTTTTAACGTCAAATTTCATCAAAATCAGACAGACAGCCACTTTCGCATTTATAATATTACTACGGATTTTTAATAATTTACGCTAACAATAAATTTATTTGCCTGAATCAGATTTAAATCATTTTATTTCTTTAGGCTTACAAATTAAGTTTTAAGAAAAAGTTATTGAAATTAGAAATCTAGCTATTACAGTCCTGACAAATCCTGAATCTGGGTTTTAAACCCAGGTTCAGGATTTTTATATATTTTCATAAAATGTATTCCCTAGTAACAATGGATGTGTATAAAATCGCCTCCCGATGGTGAAACCAAAACAATCGGCTTACGTTACCGTGAATCAATCTTTACACGTTTGTACCCAGTTTATGTTAAACAAACACCGTTTGATTTTACTCCCATGGGAATGTTAATGTTAATTATTTTCATTGTTTTCGCAGAACTAGGTTTCTTGGAATTGGAAAATAGACGATATGTTATTCTTAGAGGACCCTATAACATAGATGACATCTGTAGGAGTAATTGTAGGAGTATTTCGCTTCTAAGCGATAAGGCCGCTCATTGTACTTGTCTTATTTAATGTTTTTTGTTGTGTTAAATTTCTGGTGTAGAATAAAGCATTTTTGTATTGTATTGTATTGTAGTATTTAATAATTCACATCATTTATTAAAATGCAAATTTACGTAGACATTTACTTGCAGAAGTTTTGTTTTTGTCATTTAAGTGAACTATGTATTTTTAACCGAATCCTATTTCGGTTTTGACTTCTACGCGGACGAAGGCATGACCTAGTTTATGATATTTCATTATACATTATATGCATTCATCAGTGAAGTACCTACTTAATTTTTTTTAAATATTTTTTCTACTATATTGTCGATAATTTTTGATCTATTTTCACCCCTTTTCGGGGTTGCACTTTATCGAGGGACACACTGTATTTAAGCTAGTTTATATCGAGATAGCGGTCTTTCATAGGTCGTTCAGATCTATTTTTCATGTTTATGCTACCATAGTAAAGGCTCTACCCCGTCCCAAATCAACGCCCTACTTATTTAATGTACTTTATTGCCCTTCTATCTAAGCTTACATAGATGTTCTTGAACTAAATAAATGCCATAATTAAGGTTATTTATAACACATGAGTATACCATCTTACCATCCATTATGCGTGTCGTCCAAGCATGGAAAACCAATTAAGGGTCGCCGCACACGGACCACATACGACAGCCACTTACGCGAAGCTAGAAGCGGGGCCAGACGTAATATATGAAAACTACAGGAAATATGCCGGTAGCGTCGTTTTGTGGTTGGCCGGTGGCCCGTGTGCTGTGATCATAACGCATCGTGCGGAACGAATCGGGACATTTTGTTTGAGGCTGGGAATGCCCATGACGGAATATGGTAACGGAATTGGACCCCGCAGTGAATGCATTAAGCAGGCTAGACCTTAGCTTGGATGACGGGACCAAAAGTATCTTTGTTGAAGCCATTTATAACGGGATATTTACATTGATTTGAGTTTTATAAGTTTTCCAATATATCGGCATTCAAAAATTGCTCTAAAAATTCGGCATACCTACTCTATGCGCCATGATCACGGAACAACTGAAAGTTACCGCGAATTTGTTTTATATGACAGATATACCGATCTAATTTGTATATCTAATACTTATGTATATCAATCATATAATACCCATAACACAAGCTCTGCTTAGCTTGGGGCTAAATGATGTTGTTTGGATTATCCAGCATTTTTTATTTATTTTATAATTAATTATGTTTAATTGTAATTTCTACCGTCTTACCCAAAACAGACGCTTAATTTATTAATTGATCATGTTTAATTGAAATTTCTACCGTCCAACCAGACGCTAAATTTAGAATCTACTAAATTAACAATACCTTTCTAATTAGCCCGACGTTTCGAGAGCACTCGAGATGTTGTAACAAACATTAAACATGATCATAATTGTAATGCATTTCGATTGTACTATCCAGTACTTAAGGAGCTCTGGGTTTTATAATAATGCTAAAGAGCAATTTCAAACCACTTTTGCAACAATCTGCAGTGAGCTCAATTGAATGAAATTTGACTTGTCTAAGTACTTATTTTGTAAGCCTAAATAAATAAAATTATTGAAATCTAAATCTGAATTGTTTATAGTTGTTCTAATTTGGTTATTTGATTGTTATTTCTATTGTTAATGAAGGTTTTAGCCACTTACAAAAAATTACGTAAGTCTAAGTTTTGGTACATATAATGATTAGTAATTAACGGATATTTATCGCGTTTCTTCTTCTTCCTTTCTTCTTCTTCTTCCTTTCTCGACGTTTCAACAGGTTTGCACTCTTGTGGTCACGAGATGACTCTTGGTACATAGGTTACATCGCAAGCGCAGTTATCGCAAAAACAAGTTGAACATAGTTATATAATATAATCATTATTTACTTATAAGTTATAATAGCCAACATCTTGAGTACACTTCCAACTGGTATTGATATGTATCAATTGAGCTACCTGTAGTATGTTTGCATCAGTCTGCAGCTAGCTCAATAGTTTCATTTAATACTAGCTCTAATTTAGTTAGCTATTTGTAATTTTATTTGTTAATAAAGGCTTTTTGCCGTTATTAATAAAAGTTATCACTCACTACATAGTCTATATCTATACTAATATTATAAAGAGGAAAGATTTGATTGTTTGTATGTTTGTTTGTTTGTTTGTTTGTTTGTTTGTTTGAATTGAATAGGCTCCGAAACTACTGGACCGATTTGAAAAATTCTTTCACCATTAGAATCCTAAATTTTCCGTGATGAACATAGGCTATATAATATATCCAAAAAAGTTAGGGATCCGCATGAAAAATTCAATAATTGAACCGTGCGCTGTATATTCAACCTCTTTTTCTATTATGGCGCGTCAGAATAGAAAAAGAGGTTGCGCACTGTGCTTGCTTTTTCTCTACGGCCAGTGTCAGTTATGGAGTGTCGAGTCAATGTCAAAAATCCCAATGCTGTTAGAAAAAGTAAGGGATCCGTATGAAAACTGTGAAACCCATCGTGTTATTGTGTATAATTTCTGAAATTTTTGTTTAATACCCGTGCGAAGCCGGGGCGGGCCGCTAGTACAATATAAAACAAAGTCGCTTTCTCTGTCCCTATATCCCTATGTATGCTTAAATCTTTAAAACTACTCAACGGATTTAGATGCGGTTTTTTAATAGATAGATAGATTCAAGGAGAAGGTTTTTGTATTAGGATTGGACCCGTGCGAAGACGGGCTGGTCGTTATTCAATAAAATAAATTAGAATTTATGAATAGAGTACCGTACCTTTTACTTCTGTCTTAGAAACAGCTGAGCCGGTGAGCCGCGAGCTGCATTCCTTGATATTTATAGAACTACGAGACTCACGCGCAACTTAATCTTAAACATAAACAAGGGTAGCATCGTAGCATATGATTCATGTACTCTTAAGGCTCCGGCGACGAATAAATTTCTCATACCAACGTGATACTCGTACCAAAATTAAAGCTAGTATTTAAAAATTAAAATAATTGATCTAACTACAGACTTTTGCAAACAAACTACAGGTAGGTAACTGATCTATATCAATAACAGTTGGAAGTGTACAAGATGCTGACTGCATTGCCTCGCTGTATGACAATGCTGATGCGCTGCGCCAGATTTTGACCAGCTGTCGGGTCACACGTCGCTGTTAGATATTTTTTTTAAATAAATTGTACTTTACTTTGTTAATAAAGGCTTGATACCAAAATAATTTTAATTTGAGTATATTTTCACCATTATCTGCTATTATTATTATTAGAACAGTATTTATTTAGGTTCCTGCCATAAGTTTTTGAAAAGTACTTAGGTACCTTTCTACACAAATTATAAGAAATCGTGTTTTTTCTGAAAAAATCAGATTTGGTTCAATTCTTTCATTTTTGTTTCATTTTGAAAAAAAATAATTGTGGTACATAAATACAATTTTAATACAAATAATAGTAATTAAATAAATATTTAAACAATAATCTGGTGAAAATGTGCTCAAATTACAAATCATTTTGGTATTAGGTTTGGATATATTTGGGAAATTCATCCGTTTTGCCGGAGCCTTAAGTACTTGTTACATATTTTTTTCTCAGCAGCAACACACTTAACCTTATTCATAATAGTGTGCTATAATAGTCTGTCTATTTCCATTATTAATTCAGAGTGAAAAATAACAATACTTAACAACCTTAATTTAGCAGACCATTTATGAATAAGTGGTATTATAGTACCTACTCATAAAATATCCTTTATTATATTCAATCATATCATATTTTATTATATTTTATATGGCGTTCATTAGGGGAGGCCTATGTCCAGCAGTGGACTATTATAGGTTGGTGATGATGATGATGATGATATTCAATCAATGATAAATCTACTAATATTATGAACGCGAAAGTTTGTAAGTATGGATGAATGTTTTTTACTCTTTCACGCAAAAACTTTTAAACGGATTTTGATGAAATTTGGTACACAGATAGTTTATGTTATGACCTGGAATAATATATGGTCAATTTTTTATCCCGAAAATCCCACGGGATCGGGAGTAATACGGGTGAAACCGCGGGCACCTCGCTAGTATTCTCTAATTTAAATTCGACTTTACTATTAGGTATGAGAACCAAAGAAATGCTAACACTGGAATGATCTTACATAGATACATGTAAATCGGTTTAAATACAACCTTGGCTTACTCTTGACCTCTTGAATACAAATTGAGTTAGGATCAATTAGATGAATAGGCGAGCTATGGAAAGAGCTATGCTCGGAGTTTCTCTGAAGGCTAAGTATTCGTAAAGAATGTATCCGACAGAGAACCAGAGTTATCGACATAGCTCAAAGAATTAACGAATTGAAGAATTAGCGAACCTACAACCGCTGGGGTAAACGTGTTGAGTGGACCGTGATTTGGCAAACGTAGTGTAGGACGCCCTCCAGTGTGATGACGATCTGTGAAAGGCAGCCAGATGCTGGAAGCGACAAGCATCAAGTTTCAAAAATGCTTCAAAATGGGTCTACACAAAACCTTACTTAGGGTCTCGCTGTCTTTGTAAGGATTGCCAATATTATCTTATCTTTATCTTTACGTAGCACAGATTTTAGAATGTCTATTCCCAGCAGTGGGAATGTACTTCCCACTGGTGGTGATGATGATTGATATAAGCTGGACAAAAAAAAAAAGAAAAATGTCTGTGTGTGTAGGTATACAATAAATTTACTGAACCAAATTAGAACTAGTAGGTACCTATTTAAAATTGAAACAATTAAGCTAACAGCAGATGTTTCAAACAATCTACAGTGAATAGAAAATATTTTGAAATCTATAACTTACGTATTAAATTACCTACTTAGTTCAGAAACCGTGTCAAGATCGATTTACTCTACTTCAAATGATTACTTAGCACCCGCATCTAATCGCTAAAGTTACGCAATAAGCTAATAAGAGTCAAGTCATAATCAAACCTGCAATCAATATAAAACATACGGGTACTTATCAAATACTCTTTCACACGTGCTATTGTGTAAGCAGAAATGTATTTAAAAATAACCCTACTTACAGCGCCATCTATGTTTAACTATATTTTACATGACGAATAGTGTAATGCCTAATTTCAACGCCACGCTCAACTGTCAGGATGGCCGAGCGGTCTAAGGCGCCAGACTCAAGGTTACCCCTTGCCTGTATGACGGGCTATGAGCTGTTCTGGTCCTCTCTGAGGGCGTGGGTTCGAATCCCACTTCTGACAAATCTTTTTAATTTTCGCATTTCAGATTATTTTGTTTAGCCTAGTTTTTTTCAAATTTTTATTTCTATAGGTACGTAAAGTTATTATTATCAGTCTATACATGCTGTGCAAATTGTTAACCAAAACTCTGACATGAATTCTTATTCATGTCAATAACCTGTCTACTACACTACACCCAATTATTATAAATAAATTGTAAAAATCTTAATGAATATTATATGTAGAAAGATATGTACAATTGATAAATAAACCATATTTTTCTGAAACAAAGAAAATGAAACATTAAAATCGACAAAAATCGTACGTTACTGGCAGTAATAGGAGTCTATATAAATCATAAATTCAACCATTCAATCACAATCTTCGGTAGTATAGTGGTAAGTATCCCCGCCTGTCACGCGGGAGACCGGGGTTCGATTCCCCGCCGGAGAGTCCACTTTTTGCATTCCAAATTTTTATATATTTTTTTGTTTTTTTATTCCAGGTGTGGTGAGTGTGTGTGATGCGGCTTGAAGCGCTGCTGCTGGCGGTAGCACTGTGCCGCGCCGCCACCACCACTGATTCAGAGCTTGGTGTTGGCAAGGCGATCAACATATTCATGAGGTAGGTTTTATGTGGTTCTTATGTTATGAATGACCTTTAGTATTAGGTCGCATCCCATTGTAATCTTAGCATGAAAATAAAAATAAAGATATTAACATTACGAATTCTCGTTGATTTATTAATTAATTTAGTAAGTATTTAAATTTCGTTAATTTCGTTATAATAGTATAAATCGTACTACGATTTAAACTTTTATATAGAGTATATAGTACGTAGGTATATTTGAACCAAAATATTCAAAAATACAGAAATGTTTATCAGTAACACAACGTAGTGGTGTGTGTGGTATTAAAAATGTGGGCTGACTACCGCAAAAGTTGAAAACTGTGAAGCGGAGAAAATTAAAACTTAAATTTTGTTCTCTTGTTTTTAGCGTTTATATTGAACCTGCCGTGGATGGGCAGTGAATATGTTAAGTATTATTTAACAATGCTCTATGTTGTTTATAGAAATATCAATGTAAACTGCCTTTGCGAGTAATATTCTTTTAGGTTTCATGAAAACACTGATATAAATGTATCACCCACAAACAAAAAAGAGACCTAATTTAGTTATTTATTTACTATGGATGAATAGGATTTATCAATCAAGACAACTGATAACCAAATTTTTGGACCAGCATGAAAGAATCTTAGAATTCTCGCTTTCGTTACAACTAGCGCCATCTAGTAGTTTGTAAAGGTTTTGCATTGCGGCAGACAGTAGCGCGAGCGCGGTGTGGCGAGTTTAAGAACTAACACTGTGTAACTTGGGTGTTTGTACACCCGGCTTCGTATCGCGACTACTAGATGGCGTTCCGTTGTGAAAATCTTCATTGAGCCGTTCTATGATGATAATATAAACAATCTGGAACTAACTTGGAATGAATTATACTCCAAAACTAACAACCAGATAAATAAGCTAAAGGTTTTCGGCGCTTCTTTACTTTGACTGTATTTTGAGACGTTTCCAAGAGTCTTATTAGCTCTAAAGGAAATAGGTCTGGTAATTAAAAGTTCAAAGAATCGACCAAGAAGTCGATTCTTTACCTTAAAAAGATTAAAGTAAATAAAAAATATAAATGGCCACTTTATTTCCCAGTTTTACATTAGGTATGTATTTATTATTTTGTGTACTACCTACTCCTGTTAGGTCTTTAGAAAATATTTATGCTTTCCCCGGACTTATGTTGATAGCTATAACCGATACTTAAGATCCTTGTTCAACATGAGAGCAATAAAACACTTTAAACTTGAAAACAAAGCACTTTGATCTACCTACATACCTATTTCATTTGCTTAAATGAAGCTAACCTATGCTATATTTTGTAGCAAATCACATGGCCACGTTCCTTGTGAATTTATGGCAAATAATTGATTTTATTTTCTTTTTATACTTATCATCCTCATCCTCAGCCCATGAGTCCACAGCCTGGACATAGGCCTCCCATAATGAGCGCCATAGCGCCCTGTCTTCAGCTTGTCGCATCCAGCATCTGCCAGCGTCTACAAGTCTTCTAGCACAGCTTCTAGTCTCTCATACCTACTTATATATATATTTACTATACTTATGTTTCCAGATATGGCTACCTCAGCATCTGCATGCGGGTGGTACCGAGGAACGACACCGAAGGCTGGGTCTTCCGGGAGCCAACAGTCAGCGTGTTCCGAGACGTGGAGCGTTTCGCGGTGGCACCCAAGCCGCGGCAAGCTAAGGCGCTTTTCGACGGAGATTTCCACATGGAGTTTTGCGATAACTTGAAACAGTTGCTGCAGGCTTATTTTAGGGATTTTAGTTTTGAGAGGTCAGTACGCTCTCTTTTACCTTCCCTCTACCATAGATAACATAATACTAGTACCTCTACTAAGGCTGTTCTTGTCTGAAAACTAGTGTAGCTACTAGAGCTTCAACTTGCATAATGGCATAATGTCATTATGCGTAATGGCGTACTGGCATATGCCAAGGCATAATGCTGAGATAGGGACCTATTTGGACCCCTCTAACACTATGTTTAATTCGGTTTTTCTTTTGTGGTTAAAACCACAATTTAAGTAGGTACCCTGTTTTTTGTACCCTTCTCTATTATGTCTACCTATTAGGCGTATACGGAGTTCAAATATAATTATTTTTTTTCTTTCCCCAAAGTACAGACAGAAGCATTAATTGGTAACCCCCTCACAGAATATGTCATAGTTATCGTTCAGTAGCATGTAGGTTCAAACCCGTGAAGATTTATATATTCATTTTAATTTACATAATTTTTTCTTTTTCTTTTTTTATAAAGTTTATTTAATTGTTTAAATAAAAAACAAATGTTTTTTTCAATACCTACATTTCTTTTATCAGGAGTAATGATACTGAAATTTCAAGCCTGTATCACATGTAACTATGGTGTAGTGGTTAGTGTAACCGAGATTCTGTCACCGCACATCGTAATGATCATCATCGAATCCTTGCAGTGGATGATTTTGTTTTTTAACTACTACTTAATTTTAGTAATGTAATGACATTTATTCATGTGTTATAGTGAAGTTTTTGTTTATTAGTATGAATTTAAAGTAATTGATAAAATAAAACAATAATAATAATTTCAGGTAAACAATTACGTTTATTTTTTTCAAAAATTTTCCTACATAAACAACAACAACACAAAAAATGTAATTAGTTCTGACATGTTTTATTTTATTATTTAGCCTACTTACAAACAGCTTCCTATCCTGATAAATAATA
This sequence comes from Eupithecia pulchellata, assembly GCA_963931895.1. NCBI lineage: Eukaryota > Metazoa > Arthropoda > Insecta > Lepidoptera > Geometridae > Eupithecia > Eupithecia pulchellata. Next base: position 5,022,253 of record OZ007534.1, on the reverse strand, counting down.
TTCCATTTTCGATTTAGTGCTCGAGAATACACATGTTTTCATTAGATTTTCGTTTACTTAGCTAATCTAATGAATTAAACAATTTGGATCTCCTGTAAATCATGGAATACTATATAATCAGGTAGTTTTGAAAATAAATGAGGTCAAATGGAGTTTTTCGGACAACGTTAAAAGGTAAAATTACATTAGGGTTTAGTAGTGATAATTATTATCGTCCTTTATATTTAGTGATACTTATCGCTTAATAGCTTAAGGGCTAACGGATCGGATCTCAATTTAAAACCATTTGACCCCACATATTTTCTATCGGATTTAGGTCCGAACTTTTAGATGTCCAAGGAATAACAGTAATGTCTTCTAGAGATGAACAGCGCTTCGGAGACCATCCGCGTAAGATGCACTGCACAATTATCAAGGACAAAAAAAATTTGGGCCTCTGGATACGCGATCCGCGTAGAAGGTAACCTTCAACACTTTAAAATATTGCTCGTCATTCATGCTCCCAGTTATTTCTACTATTTCTCCAGGACCCATAGAGGATATCCATCCCCAAAAACCTAAAAAGAAAAAATAATCAACTGTTATAATGTTTATTTAGTTCGTGTGAATACTAATTTGTTAAAAAGATCATTATTATGATGAAATAATAATTTTTAAAGGTAATTGGATTTGTTGAGAATTATCAGTATTATCATCACTTACGTAAAGTTATTCTTACCGTGCGGTTGAGTTCAACAGACAGTTCTATTTTTGCTGCTCGATAATTGTGTAAGTAAATGAGTTGCATGCAAATGCCTTTTGTTGATGTTGATATCAAATATTGTTGAGCAGTAGAACAAGTGGATGCAAATGTCGAACTCGAGTGAATGACAACAATATTATTGTGGCGACTGCACTGATTTGTATACACTCCTGTTGTTTTTCTTAAATACACATCCCCACATCACACATAGGCGCACGGTTTTAATCTGTAAGACAACAAATCAATACTTAGGTATTTATATAAGCCAAAGATAACAAGGTTTTACAAAAAACAAAATGTCTTTGTTTCGTTACTATTATGACACAATAATAAGTAGATAACTTACCGTAATTCAAAGCTAACGAGCAATCTCCTGATTACTCATTTGCAGTTCGAAAAGCACCGCGATCTTGGTTCTCACAAAATCACTAATATGCATAATTTCCTTCAATATTCTTCAGTTCATTTATAATTCAAACCAGTAAGTCAAGACTAGAATCGAGAACATATAAAAGTTACTCTATGATCGAGAATGGCTAGTGACCTTTTCTTTTTTCACCAAGATTATATTTAGATCTACCCTCAAAAACTTCACTTTTTCTTATCCAGTGTAAAGAGATCCCATAAATAAAAATCCGCTGTCGAACACTAATAACATAAAATTTCGATACGTTGATAACTGGTTCGTTGGTTTAGTTGGTTGGTGCGTGCGTTACTTGTTGTGTGAGCGATTGGATGTCTGGTTCGCTTCCCACTGGGTGAAACATTTTTGTTTCTTAGTATTTGAGTAAAAGACTTGTAAATCGTACAGTGATTTGCAGTGTAAACTTTAGCTATTAGGGGGGTTACCAATTAATGCTTCTGTCTGTACATTAGAAAATTATTTGGTGAATTAATAAAGTTAATAATTATAAAGAGGAAAGATTTGATTGTTGGTTTGAATCGAATAGGCTCCGAAACTACTGGACAGATTTGTTTTTTTTACCTTCAGAAAACTATTAAAATCCTTTATATATGAAAATAGGTATAGGCTATAGAATATTTCAAAAAAGTTTCGTATGAAAACAGAAATAATGTAACTCAACGTGTTGGTATAGGTTGGTATTGAAGATTTTTGATAAACACTAAAAGCAAAAATAATGTAATGTGTCTATGCGTTTAAACTAAATTTTTTTTGAAGCTGATAACGATAAAACTGTCAGAAAGGAAAGTTAGTACCATAGACGTTACAACAATTAAAACAGTATCCATTCCACGTTTCCAGGTTGGAGCGTCCATGGCGCGCGTTCACGGCTGGCTGGCCGAACGACATCATCGCCAGGAACCTCGGGATCAACTCCTCATTCATCAGCGGTGACCACTGCTACGTGCTCGTCAGGGTTTCCAGGTAATTTAGAAAACAAGACATATTGCATAGGAGTTCCAACAAAACAGAGAATTTATTTATGTTCTGAGGGAGTTTCTCTCGACCTAGATATATAATATCTTTATTCCACTTTATAACACAGTATAAACAACCAACCGTAACTACTGCTTAAGGCGATTACGGATGAATTTCCCATACAAACGTTTACCAAAATGATTTGAAATTTGAGCATATTTACACCGTGTACCTACTACAGCTATTTTTTTTTTTATTATAATAGTATTTAGCAAGGTTCCCAACTCAAGCTTTTTTGAAAATAATTGTCTAACTAAAAAAAAAGAAAACGTGTTTTCTTTAAAAAAATCTAAATAAAAGGTGAAAATATGCTCAAATTACAAATCATTTTGGCATTACGTTTATATGTGAAATTAATATTCACCGGGGCCCGGCTTTATCGCTAAAAGATCTCTTCCAGGAAACCTTTGGATGGACAGGATGGGGTAGTAAAAAAGTGACGGTGGCTTAGCTAAAAGATCTTAGTCACTCACTAGGTCACATCTCAATGTGCTATACCTTTAAGTAGGTACTCGACTCATTTTAATAGAGATGTTCAGAGAGTTCTGGTCATTCCCTATGTACAGTGCACGTCACATATAAGTACATATATATGTCACATATATATAAATTAAATTAAAATTTAATTTAATTGCATGATTTTGTATATTGATTGTGTTTTAAATTATGTAATGTAATGTATGGACTAATTTAATGTCTGAATAAAGAAACTTTTTATTTTATTTTTATTATTTATATCTCAATCTATGTGGGACACAATAGTTGTTATTGTTGGGAATTTCAGACTTTGTGGTGGGTGGTTCGATCCTGAGCGGTGGCGTGATAAATTTTTGCATGTGAAAATTTATGATAAGTTACAAGGGAATTAGAAGTAGTCGTAAATATTATTTAGACAAGGGGTACTTAATTCTGACGCGCACTGTACCTAACGTGTATGTGTGTGAAAACTTATAATTTTTGAACTTCCCGATTTTTGTAAATACCTAAGCGTATTAATAAATGAATTAAAATAAATGTTTCAGATTCCGTGAAACAGCTAAACTGAGCGATCTACCGCCAAACATTCCCGTTGAGGACGTTGTGTTCGATGCCATACAAGAATCTACGATCGGAGACACGGCTTCCATAGCGGACTTCATACGGAAATACGGATCGCACTACATCGCTAGTTATATCACTGGTAACTCTTTGTATCAGGTGAGATATTTTGAATTTTTACATTTTGAAACTGGCCTCATAGGGCCGGAGTTTTAGCCCATAAGCGCACGAGATTGCGGATTCGATTCCTGGCTCAGTACCCTAAGAGGTTGTCTGGGCTTGGGTTTGCCGATTGTATGTTTATAGGTAATGCTGGAAAATCCACACAGCATCATCTAGCACCAAGCTGAGTAGAGCACTTTAAAACAATATATGTATTTTTCATAGATTTTCTATTATACATAGAAAATGACCGGAACCACCGGAACAAATATCTGCAGATCGAACAAACCGAGGAGGTTTGTTGTCCTCCACAAATTTAAAGCAAATAAGTCGTATATTTTCTTTGCTAGTTTTCTTAATGAAGTCTTGATGATTTAAATGTTGTCCAATTATACACACAACATTATACCCGAAAGAAATTTGTCCAAAGGTCGTTACAATAAAAAATGGATTTCGAGACGAGTTTTATTTGTATTTACGTTTTGAATGGAGACAAATCGGCCGAAGAAAAGACCTATTTTAATCCTCATGCTGAGCGAGGTGGCGATCGCAGGGCCGTCACAAATAAAACAAACTTCTTTAAAATAAAACCTCTCCCACAGGTATTTGTTTTCTCTCGAAGCGTATACACGCGAATAAAGGAGCGAGTCAAATCGCAGGGCGTAACTAGTTTCACGCCCAGCGAAATGGTTAGCTTCTTCTCCCCAATGTATGCTGAGCACGTTGGCGCGATCAAGGTTTGCGCACCTGATTCTGTACATCAATCAATCTATCAAGCAATCAATCAATCAATCTATCAATCAATCATATATCAAACGAATGAAGATGAAAAGTCAGGCTCTTTGAAGTAAAAGCCACGGGTACCTTATAAATCCGGTAACAGCCGCTTCCTTGTCTCTTTATAGTACCTAATGCAACAGCCTTTTATAGACAAATTTATATACGGAAAATTTTCTATAGCATTTTCCGAGATAACAACAACTTTTATAGACAAATTTCTATAAATTCTATGAGGCGAATATTCAAAGCAACTTCTGATAAAAGAATAAGTATGCGTGCATTTTGAGAGACATGTCATTTTCTTTGATTTATTATTATTACATCAAAATTATAAAAATAATACAAAACACTGAGAAATCATATAAACAAATGAGACTTAGTAGCGAGCTGCAGGCTGTTGCAAATAACCTATAGAAATTTCAACTGATCCATATCGATACCAATCGGAACCGTTCCCAAGATGTTGGCTGCATTGTCCCGCTGTATGGCAATGCTGATGCGTTGCGTCAGATATTCGAAAGCTCTCGGGTCACGCGTCGCTTAGACCAGATGCTCAGATTATTAAAACTAACTTATTATATTTTTTTAAGTACAAAAGTAAACTCTAATTCCATAGTGTACACAGTTTTTGTTTAGGTATCAATTTTTTATTGAAATAACTAATGACCAGTACTGTCTTTAAATCATAGGCTATCTTTTCCTTTAAAGGCCTAACTTTTTGACTTTTTCAATCATCATTGCAGAGTATACGATCAGGTGTCATCAAATCATCCACTTTGTGTGGCTTTGCAAACATTCATACATCTTTTCATACCATACATCGTTCCACTTGACATGTTCATCATTTCAATTCAATCACAATCGGCACTTACACCAAACATCAGTTTTCATCCATTTGTATAAGTCGTAGGATGTCTAAACGCAACAGCATGAAATTATCAATAGCAATCTTTATCTACTCGACTTATAGTTTGATACGCCAGTTAGATTGACTTGACTTATCTTTGGTATGGCAATCCGTGCTTGCTTTCCCTCTTCTGCCAATGTCCAGCTCATTGAAATATCATAGCCATGGAATGGAGGCATGGTTGTAATAACTTAAGCAGTAAATATTGAAAAATAACAATCAGATATTTAATCCGGTTATAGAGGACCATTTGACAGTTTTCAAAGAAACCTTATCATAAAATTCAGACAAAGAGTAATATAAATGAGTAGCGTTTGTGTAATATATATTATAATCTGTGCCTATACCTTCTACTTTAAAATAATTATTCTTTATTATATAAATATTATATATATCTTGATGAAATTCTATAATTTAAAAGATACATCGAGCAAAACGGTTTGGTATGAAAAGAAGTAAAAATCTTGACCGCGTGAACGTCTTTATACACCCCATTTTTGCGATTTAAACAATAATTTTTACTCTACTATTGTGTATGCTCTCACAGGTGTTTGTGTTCTCTAGAACTGCTTACTCTATGATCAAGGAGAGGTTAAAAACCAAAGGAGTAGCTGATATAACTGCCAAAGAGCTGGAAGGCTACTTTTCGCCTTGGCATTCAAAGCACATTGGTCAGATAAAGGTATTAAATATTCAGAAATCCAGCAGTTGGGCGCTGACATTACCACACAGTTTGTAAAGCTTCGGTAGTGTCATCGTTTCAAATGTATTTAAGATGTTAATCGTAATAATCAATACAACATAATCAACTGAATAAAATTGTATTTATGTTTTTGATTTTTATAAAGTGTTTTGTCGCCGACAATATTTATTGCTTTTCGGACGAGTTCGACGGATCGCTATTTATATAAAGGCGTTATTTAGAATAATTGTTTTCGATTGACGAAACCAGATTTATTAGCAAATTGTTTTGTAAAAAGAAACCTACAAGATATAAACTATACCTTCTCTTGCTACTCCATAAATTGCAAAGGTTTAGAAACCATTAAATTTAAACGTAATCATAAATTGCACTTCATTATTCATATCAATCATTTCCTTATTTTTCCACCGGACTCAATCTAATTTTATAAAACATTAATATCTATTGGAATCTTTAACTTCATTTCATAACGCATTCATATATATTTTATTAATTATCTTGATCATATTCTATTCAAATCGTTTTCACTAAACGCTTCCAATGCCCAGGCCTACGGCCCGATATACAATGGCCGGCCGCCCCGGCCGCGCCGAAGTATGCAAGAACCACTTGTGCATGGGCATTGAAAGTTTTAACTAAACATTTTTGAATTGAGCTTTGCATCATACAACAACACCAAGACCAATATTTCAAGTCTTCAACCTTTTTCAGGTCGCCAGTGGAAACAAAACCGTAGAGAACTGGGCCACGAAACGCCTAAGAGCTCATTACTACATATTTTCCTACCCCAGCCTTCTAAAACTACATGGAGAACAAAATCTACTTAGAAACCTAGACTCACTTCTAGGAAATGAGGCCTTACTACAATTAGAATTAAAAACATTATCCCCTGCATTCAAAGACGCTAAGAAACAAAAGTGGTTTGAAGAAGTGATTGACAATTATTTAAAACTGTGGGAGAGTAATATGTGACGATAACTTAAATTTTAGTTTTAAGTATTTTTAATTTATCTTAGGTCAAATTATGAATGTTCAAGGATATTAAAACTTAAAAAAATTACAGATCAATACAATTAATTGAAAATGCCTGTGGAAGAATTATTATGTTGTTGATGGAGCTCACAGTTCATGACTATATTTATATGATACTGCTAGGGCCCCTCAAATGTTTTGAGATACTTATTTTTAAATGAAGAAATATATTTTAGTAGTTCAATTTTAAGATCTGTGTTAGATCTCTCTGTATTTTATCATAAGTCATTGATATAACAATTAATTAATGAAATGCCTAAGGAATTATATCAAATTTAATGTGATTTTTGTATGGAATTGAGTATTTTTATAAATTTATATTTTTATTACTATTACCGATTTATATTGATTCAATGAATTTATTGTAAATAATTAATGTAATAAAAAGTGCCTTATAAAATATAGATTAATATAAGATTATTAATATAAAGGAGCAGAAATCAATAACCAATTTTGATAACATTAATAATAAAGTGCAATATTAGAAAAAATTGTAAATAAGCTCCGAATTCAACAATGCATTTAGTATTCACTAAATAAAATATTAGATGTAAATATTGGTACGGTTGAAATCCATGGAATAAAATTTGTGACTTTTTAGCATTGACTCATTTTATTTATAATCTGGAACATAACTGACTTACTTTCTAATTGACTCATTTTATAAATACAAACACAACAATCTATAAGGAACCGAACATAATGCAAAGGGTTCAATTGGGGCCTACCACAGAAGTTGAAAACTTTGTAGAGGCGACAACGCCCACAGCGCCCTCCGTTAACAAAATAGATAGTGATGATTCATCACTAAAAAAATAAAAGTATAAAGTAAGTATACAGTATCATTCATCAGTGATGAATGATACTTTATACCAAACACGGAAAGAGCAATTCAGATATAAAAATAATTATGATAAGTAAAAATAATAACGGTACCTATCTTAAAACGTATAGTACAAATCTAGTATACAGGGTGGTATTTTTTGATGGGGTAGTAAGGCTAGATACAGCAGAACTTATTTGTCTTCATTAAAAAAATTAGATTTAGTTCAATGGGACAGTAGGGGCAGATACTGAAGAACTTTTATGTCTAAAACATCAGATTTGATTAAATAAGTATCATTTCAGTAAAGTATTTTGAAATAAAATTGTTGTATGAACCTAGATAAATACAATTTCAATACATGTAATAGCAGATCATGGTAAAAATATGCTTACATTACAAATCAGTTTGGTATTACGTTTGTATATTAGGGAAATTCATCAATGTCGCCGGAGCCTTAATCTTCTAATCTTTTTCGTAAAATTACGCTATTTAATTTTTTTTTTGAGCCATTGCTGTCTTATTGCCTTGCAAAGGTCTTTTCCAATGAAATCGTAATTTTAACTAACAATATCTTAAAACACTACTACTACTACAAAAAAAATACTACACTATCAATAAACAATACCGCTATTTTTCTATTTTTATGTATCAAAATAACTTGAACAGTTGACATAAATTTTAATTATTGTTTATATTTACCCGACTGCGCAAGAAGGGTGTTGGTATTTTGTAAGAAATTTTAAACTGAGTATTCAGTTTGACAAGTCAAAAATACCTTCACATAATTTTTTTGCTATTTTTCTTGTGTTGAACGATTTATTAATAAGTTTTATAAGTATTTAATAATAAGGGGATTTAGTAATTCCCAGCCCAAATAGTTAAAGGTCATCTAAGGTTATCGCTGGCCGTCGTAGTAGAGCATAGTATAACGGCCTTGATTTTTAGTTTTGTTTATCAAATTACTTCGTTGAAATTTCATCACAATTATTTTATTTATAGTACTTTTAATTCAACCTTAAATTAAACAGCAGTACTAAAGGGCGTGAATACTAAACTAATATTTATGGTTCACACGTATTAGTCTAGTAGTGACTTAATTTTAGGTGACTTTTTTTTAGTGCGCGTTACAACGTATTAAATTAAGTAGATAAGCTTACTTAAGATGTTGATTGTCTAGTTGACTAGACAATTAACATCTTGCGCAAGTGTTCCTACTAATTCAACTGAGATTTTTATTAAGTTAAAGAAGAAATTTTGCGCCTTTGTTGACCTAATAAGCTTTCTCGTAAAATAGTATAGTATGTTTTGGGTCAAGTTGGACACCATTCGTAATGTCAAGTTTTTGGCTTATCCAATTTCATTAAAAAAAGAACTAAATTTTACTTGATTGCGCCTACTGGCAGGCCACTCCGACTTAAACGAAAAATACTCGTTTGAACTTTGTGTGATCATTATGTTTTCTAGTTCGGGCATACAGAATCTACTTGCTGCAGTTAATATTAAAATTAACACGTTTTCCGTGACAAGAAGGAAGTAAGTACACAATTACAAATAATATAATAATAATAACAGTTAAAGAGCAATGGTTTCTCAGTCTAAACCAATTCTAAACATAGGAGTGACAACAACATAACTGTATATGGTTTATCTCGATGAATAACTTTGAGAAAAATGCAGTTTTATTTTGAAAAGTTACGTGAACTGAGTACATAAATATCCTATTGATATAATTTATCGGAATTTTTATTGACTTACTAGAATCTGACTCACACCTGAAGCCATTTGATCTGCACGAAGTGTTTCTAAAGCATCTATGGCAATGATCTTACGTTAGAAGTGTTTCTAAAGTATCTATAGCAATGATCTTATGTTAGAAGTGTTTCTGATGTATCTATGGCAAGGTATTTCTTCATAATCAACCTAAATGACCGTTTCTAATCAGTCGGGACACGTTCATACCGCCAACGCTTCTATCCGTCACTACTCTGTGCTATTAATCTCTTAGGTCAAGAGCATGTTTACTTTATATTAGCAAAATGTTAAAAAACTCAGTTTTAACGCCACAGCGCGGCCGATTACTGTGATAATTGCAATTACAATCATTTATTGTGTTATTTTGTGTACTCCTTTTTGTGAAGATATTAAAACAATGCTTTATCTGTATTTCGTGGTATGCAGTTGGTGTGTATGTGTGAGTGAACAGGGTGATTTGGGATATGGACTGAATATAGGGAACGCTATAGACATATTTGCAAAGTAAGTTCAATTCGCTGTATTTGTTTTGCATCAAACGCATATAATGCACGAGTATTAGATAAGTAGGTGAACTGGCACATGTTTGATAAGGTTCAGATACCGAAGGAATATGAACTAAAGAATATTAGTATGATTTACTCGTACATTTGTAAAACTACTGTCATCCTAAGCTGTCAAAATGTAACGAATATCACAAATTTGTCTTTTGGGTCGAGTTATTCAAATAATTAAAGAAAATAAAATAAATCATTAAGAATGGTTTCAGGTGGATATTAATATAAATACAGTTACGCATCATCATCATCAGCCCAAATCAGTCCACTGCTAGATAAAGGCACAAATATTTAATAAGAATGCTTTATTTAATTACAGCTATTTAAAACTCTGAATACTTTAAAGGTAACTAAGTATTAGGTATACTATTATTATAATACTTAGTTACTTTTATATTATTATTATTAAAGGTATACCTACATACATATGCACAAGACTTATATGTTGCATGCCTCGTACCTTCCGTGCTAGTTATAAAACTATATTACGGCAAGGTACAGCTCAATACCACACAATGGCTTAGTCAGTTAAGCTATCTGTAGATTACTTGCAACAATATTGTCTGTACTTACCTCAATTTAATCAAACCTTATAACCTTTGGCAATAACTCCCAAATGATGAATAATGCCACATATGGCGCTCATTAGGGGAGGCCTATGTCCAGCAGTGGACTATATAGGCTGATGTAATGTAATGTAAAAAATCAAACCTTTATTCAGTTACGGTGACCTATCGCAAGTAACTCAAGTCATATCAGCTGATTATGAAGATGAAAGCCTTGAGGACACAACAGCGCCATTCAGCGAGAAAAACATAAGAATATTTATGAACACATCCAGTAAGGAAACAGAGAGAAACGGCATCACGGACATTGATGTACAGCTTTGTGAAACATTCGATGGACTGCTGGATACATACTTCAAAAACTTTGCTATTGAAGGGTAAGTAACAAACGACAGTGCCTAAGGTAGCGATAGGGGGTCGTTCACCTGCTTTTGCACGAAATCGCAAAATGTAATTAAATTTATCCAAGACATAACACAACATAATAACATTTCATAATGGTCGTAAGAAATTAATAATTAATATTCTTTTGCGTTTGAAATGAATTCCGTTTGTGTTTTTATGTACCAGAATAATTACAAAAATTATTATGCTTAGTACGAGTAGCAAATTAACAAATTTGGGTGTATCACAAGAATAAAAGTATCTAAATCGTTTATAAATTCAAAATCATACGGTTCATAATTTTATTCGTAATTATACCCGGTTTCCAAGTTTTTTGACCATAAAGATTCACAATTTTACGTACTAGGTACTTAAAATTCTGAATTGTGTATTTTGTTTCGTGCAGAAAAAGATCTGTATTGCTATGCTATGACCATAGAAGCAAATATAGTTACCATAAATAGTGTACCTATTTTTTATGTACTTACCTTTGTTATTATAGAAGAATCGTTAACTTCCCAACCGTCTATAAACAAGAAAAACTCGCAGATAAACGTACATAAATAGCCAATACACAACTCTATAGATAAAATTCTTAACAAAACAAAAAGTAAATTCTTAAAGATACCATATAAAATGAGACAAAAACATTCTGCAGCGCGATTACGACAATTATTATTCTAACAAATACCTAAACGTACATAAATAACCAATACACAACTCTATAGATAAAAATTTTAACAAAACAAAAAGTAAATTCTTAAAAATAGGTACCAAAATAAAACAAAAACACGCGTGACGAATAAAATAAATGTTTTCCGTTCATCTATACTAATATTCTAAAGAGGAAAGATTTGATTGTTTGTTTGTTTGTTTGAAGGGAATAGGCTCCGTAACTACTGGACCGATTTGAAAAATTCTTTCACCATTAGAATCCTAAATTTTTAACTGAACATAGGCTATAGAATATTTTCAAAACAGTTGGGGTTCCGTATGAAAAATTAAATTTTTGTTAAATACCCGTGCGAAGCCGGGGCGGACCGCTAGTAATTTTATATATGTATCACAGGACCGACAAACCATGGAAAGCTTTCCTTGGAGATTGGGTACCGGACGAAATACTGCGCACCTTTGGCATAGACTACGACGGAAATCCTGACAACTGCTGCTATGTGCTCATTAGACTATGTAAGTTCGAAGATATTGTAAAATCGTATAACTTCGGTCGGATAACTTTCGCCGGCCGTATAACAGAGGTCGTCAATTTAAACTTCTATTGTGAGAGAAAAATAAATAAATTTGAATTTGATAACCATTTTATAATTATTTCATGATCATGATGATTAAATTATTAGTTTAAAAAATGTAAAACTTTAAAGATGTTGTATGTTGACTAGTCACACACATCCTGTTCATATTTTTTTTGTATTCTATTATCTATACGTGAATAAGCTTTATTTAATTGATAGTTGTTTGGTCTAATTTTAATTCGAAAGTAAATAAATTTTCAACAAATAAATTATACATGCTGGCTTGTATTTCGCCGTCGAATTAGCATCGCCATCCAACGTGGCAATGCTGCCAGCGTTGGGCAATCTGCCTTATGGTGACGGCTTAGATTTTAAAGGAATATATAGATACTTATATATAGACGCCCTCTGGCCGGGTGGGATGACGATCTGCGACTGCTGGCAGATACTGGATGCGACAAGCTGAAGACAGGGCGCTATGGCGCTCATTAGGGGACGTCTATGTCTAGCAGTGGACTGATGTGGGCTGATTTTGATATAAACACTAATTGTAATCGTTATAAACTATTAAGATAATATATATTCTGTAAGAACCTAGGTACTATAATAAATTTTATTAATCTCAGGTAAGCAAGAAAAAACAGTACAACTGAATAATTTGGATAACGTCACCGTAAAAGGCTACGTGACGCGAGCGATTGATGATTTAAACGTATCCGATACATCGGAAGTCCGCAGATTCATGAAGAGTTACGGAACCCATTATATTGATTCTTATATCACGGGGAATTTTGTTTATCAGGTTAGTTATTTTTAATTGCATATGTAAGTAAATAAATAATGCTGGACAATCCACACAGCATCGTCTAGCCTAGGTAGAGCTTGTGTTATGGGCACTAGATGACTGATTTACTCAATACATAACGTAGATAGAGATATTTGATTAACAACCAGAAAACCTTGAACTATGTAATATCTATAGATCGTAAGAACATTTTGTCCCGAGGCGGGAATCGAATCCGTCTGCTGCAGTGTCAATTTTAGGGTGGCCGTATCCTAATCAAAAAATTGCCGTATTTTAGGGCAAAATCAGAAAAACGGGCCGTATATTCAGTTTTTATAACAAATGTTAACAAATAACGCTAATCCGACGCCATAAAATCCTAACCATTAGTAGATTACTAAAAACGGCGGATTATAACGTAAAGGAACAAAAAAATAAAAAATAAAACGGATAAAAGTCGTCACTGTTTCATAGATTTTGGTTTGGTGTGCTGAGTTTTGATCTGTTTATTTTTTTAGTGTTTATTGAACATCTCATTGTTACAATCTAGCAAAGATAACTTTAAACTAATATAACTGAAAACTGAAGCAATAATTGCAGAAATAAGTTCAAGTCTTCAATGAAAAGGCCGTCCTAAGTTAAGTGTTGTAATTAAAAACAAAATTTACATTGCACACACTAGAACAATACAACATTTATAAATAAGTGACAAAATATAAAGTCGCTAGGTGTGCCAACACTAGTAAGTATTTTATTAGGTTAGTTTATGACTTCAGGGAAACCCTTAGCCAGAAAGAAGCCTGTCGCTAGTGCGTTCCGTTATACGAAAAAAATCGTTTTTATCAACGCTTCTGATACCGGCCGTATAATTTCATACAAATAATATACGGCTTTGAAATGTCTGCCGTATGCCGTATTCTTGACGATTTACCCACCCGAAAGCCGTATAATACGGCAATTGCCGTAGCCGGAACAACACTGGTCTACTGCGTCACACAGGTTGTCAGAAATCGATTTATCCTACGTTTTTAAAAATTGTAGTATTAGATTCGTAATAATTGATGTGAACCTAAAACTTCGTGTTTGGTGTTCAGATTCTAATGAGCTAGCAGAATCCTTTGTATGTCAAGGGTATTTTGACCACATCACTTGAGAATAAATCCCTGCTATTTTTGTCAGCCTTTTTTAACCCAATGCTGGGCAAAGGCCCCGCCAAACCTTCCACTGGAAACGCAAATAATAACCTCAATAAAAATCCCATAAAAAGTATCCGAACGCTTAGTTTTTGATAAGTTTGGTGATATAAATTATGAGACAATTTATTTCAGGTATTCAAATACAAAAGGTCAGGGTACAACATGCTAAAATCGTACATACGAAGGCGTCAGAACCGGCCGAATCCTACACCGAATCCGGACAACCTCAGATTCTACTTCTCATCTTACTTCCTCAAGCAAGTTGGGGATATAAAGGTATATAAAGCCATTTGTACAACACTTCTAGAAAGCATAGCATAGCACACAGCCAGATCTTGAGTACACTTCGAGTTATTGATTCTTTATTTTTTTTTTATGGCCGCCAATTCCGTTAACTTTTAGTTTTATTTTGTCTTAGTCATAAGTTTCGAGAATAAAGAATTATTATCTTATCTTATCTTATTTCTCAAAGAACACAATAGTTCACTTACATGAGAAAAACAAAACTTAAGTAACTTAAAGTCTTCAAACTAGTATTGATATGGATCAGTTGAGCTACCTGTAGTTTGCAACAGTCTGCAGTTAGCTCAATTGTTTCAATTGTAAATACTAGCTCTAATCTATACTAATATTATAAAGAGGAAAGATTTGATTGTTTGTATGTTTGTTTGTTTGTTTGTTTGAATTGAATAGGCTCCGAAACTACTGGACCGAGTTAAAAAATTCTTTCACCATTAGAATCCTTAATTTTCCGTGATGAACATAGGCTATATAATATTTTCAAAAAAGTTAGGGATCCGCATGAAAAATTCAATAATTGAACCGTGGGCTGTATATTCAACCTCTTTTTCTATTATGGCGCGTCAGAATAGAAAAAGAGGTTGTATAGCGCACGGTGCTTGCTTTTTCTCTACGGCCAGTGTCAGTTTTGGAATGTCGAGTCAATGTCAAAAACCCCCTAAAAAAAAGTAAAGATCCGTATGAAAACTGTGAAACCCATCGTTTTAGTGTGTATAATTTCTGAAATTTTTGTTTAAAACCCGTGCGAAGCCGGGGCGGGCCGCTAGTTTAGTTATATAATTGAAATTTTCTTTGTTAATAAATGTTTTACCCCCTGTAACAGTTTTGTTGGTTATGTTCTGACATTTCATTGTTCAGCTTCATAAAACTTATGGTATTTTTTTTCTACGAGATCCGCACGCATATTTTCACGTGCCACGAATATAATTTCATATCTATACTAATATTATAAAGGGGAAAGATTTGCTCCGAAACTACTGGACCGATTTGAAAACTTTTTTCACCATTAGAATCCTAAATTTTCCGTGATGAACATAGGCTATAGAAAAAGCCTGCGTCAGAAACCAAATAAATACCATTCTAAAACAAATAATAGCAGACCATAGTAAATTTTTTTCAAATGACTAATCATTTTGATATATACGTAACGTTTTTATGGAAATTAATTCGTCGCCGGACCCTAAGGCACTAAATGACTATTCTACTCTACTTTCTGCGAATTTTTCGGATTAAGCAATCACCGAAATCATCAAAAGAAAGTATTTCTTCATTTCTTATAACTGTTTTAACTATTTTCAGGTGGCAAGCGGCAACAAAACAGTAGAATCCTGGGCTAGATGGAACCTTCGAGATAGCCAATACCTATACTCCCGGCCAAGCCTCTTACGTCTGCACTACAACCCGCTCCTCGTTTACAAACTCAACGATTTACTTGACGACAACGCTTTGCTAGGCCTAGGTTTAAAGACTTTGAGGCCAATGTTTAGAGATAAAGATAAAGGCCTTAAATATTGTGAAGTGGTCGAGAATGATCTAAAGTTATGGGAGGTTAATTCGTAGTATAATCTTTATTCAATAGACGCAAATGTTCAGTTTTGCTTTAGTTCCGTCAGTCTGAATATCGTTTTTCATTTTAGTGCCATCGCTTCTATAAATAAATAAAAAATAAATAATGCTGGACAATTCCCACAGCGTTATCTAGCGCTAAACTAAGCAAAACTTGTGTTATGGGTACTAGATGACTGATATACGTAATAATATAAGAGTTCATAGATAGATATTTTTATTATACATAGAAAATGACCAGAACAAGAACCTATGATTTCGATTTAGTTCTTTTCCATAAGATAACCCTATACAAAAGTGTGGCAAGGACACATTAAAATCAATACAACCATTTATATGAGTCAAAGTAAACTCGGGGGTTTTCGAATTTCTGTAAGAATCATTAACTTTGTCAGTATAGTTTTAGTATTTTATAATAATAAAACAAAGTTCAACTACATTGTAAGTGTTTTATTCAATTATGTGAAAGAATGTATACTATTATACAGTAAAACGATATGTAGTACCAACCTACATCGAATCATTTATAATTTATAATGGTGACATTGTTAATAGTTATGCCTTTTCATACATTGATAATAATGAAGTTGCTAATACATTTATAAATACAATAGGAAATACAAAATATATATAAAACTTTTTTTACCCATGCCTATGTAAAATATTTTAGACTCCTCTCATATCCATTTTAATATTTTTTTCAAGTCTTTTCTTTACCATTGTTACAATAGCAAACTTTAAAGAAAAAAATATAAATGCTACAATAATTTTGGTTTTATAATTTTGAATAATAATAAAGCTTTAGGATTAGGATATTCCGATTATTAGATCATTAAAATACTGTTTTATACAATTAAATAAGCACATCGATTTTAATCTATATACGATTATAATAATTTCCGATAGTGTATTTTAAAAATACCTACACACAACCACAACACAAGATCTTACTAAATATTTAACACCAATTTATTGAGAATCTCTATTACGTGTACAATCAAAATCATTGATAGCTCACTCAAAATTATTTAATATTTTTCGACGGTCTTAATTTTACAACCACAATATAATCCTATGATGGTACAACTGGAGACAATATCACTACCAAATCCACCATACAAGAATATCATTGGCACAATTCCCACCTCGTAGATTGTGGAAGTCCAAAGTCTTTAGTCTAGTAATTGGCGACTCACCAGCGCAGTTCCTAAGTCTTTAGTAGTCTAGTAATTGGTGACTCACCAGCGCAGGTCCAAAGACTTAAGTAGTCTAGTAATTGGCGACTCACCAGCGCAGGTCCAGTCTTTAGTAGTCTAGTAATTGGCGACTCACCGCGCAGATCCAAAGTCTTTAGTAGTCTAGAAATTGGTGACTCAGCAGCGCAGGTACAAAGTCTTTAGTAGTCTAGTAATAGGTGACTCACCAGCGCAGATCCAAAGTCTTTAGTAGTCTAGTAATTTGTGACTCACCAGCGCAGATCCAAAGTCTTTAGTAGTCTAGTAATTTGTGACTCACCAGCGCAGTTCCAAAGACTTTAGTAGTCTATTAATTGGTGACTCACCAGCGCAGATCCAAAGTCTTTAGTAGTCTAGTAATTTGTGACTCACCAGCGCAGTTCCAAAGACTTTAGTAGTCTATTAATTGGTGACTCACCAGCGCAGTTCCAAAGTCTTTAGTAGTCTAGTAATTGGCGACTCACCAATTCTACCTATACCTTCGTCAGCACGTTTCTAGCGTAGTGGTAACCTTGGTCCGCGCGTATTGGTTGGCGCTCGGTCGCTTCCCGTTGATAAGCATCTTGAGCGGGTTGTTTACGCGGATTGATCTGAAGTTGTACATCTGGAAATGGCGGTGTGAAGTTAGCTGTGGTTTGAGATATCAAAATCAAAGTGCTTTATTTCCTTAAGACCTTACAGGACTCTTGGACATGTCACTAAATACAAATTACATAAGTAATACTGGGAAATAAAGTGATCACTCTAATTAATTGTCCACTTTAATCTTCTAAGGTAAAGTAAAGAAGCAAACAAGAAACCTTTACCTTGTTAGATTGTTAGTATTCGAGTTGGAGCCAAACTTTAGTGAGATAAAAAAAGTAAAAAGTATAAGGGTACTAGCTAACCGATATACATAATAATTTATAGGTTTTTATTTGTATCAATGTATCTCTGTCTCTCACTCTATCTGTCAGTACTCTAATCACTATTTTCGTTTCCATCAAAAGGAAGTAGTAAGTAAGTATAGATGTACCCAATAATATAATTATTTATTTTATTTATTTATTATTACCTTGTCAGTCTTCGCTTTTCCGTTGACGAACTCGCTCGTTTCAATCGCCTCCTGAAAATATTTAATAAGTCATTTAATTTTTTTAGTACTCTTACTCAAAAAGTATGTCTGAAGTTGCCTGAAGAGCGGGTCGAAAGTAATACTTTTCAACCCTAGGGAGAATCGTTTTCAACTGACAGCTATCACAATTCTATTGAAACATGATAATGGCTGAATGAGAAAAATAGTGGCTGATGCTGAAGTAAAAAAAGTGGGAAAGCGGCAATTCGGTCTTCATTTGGACCTGGACCTTATGCAATCATATTTGTCTGATAGAGTTCAAAAAGTTGATATTGGTAAAGAAAGATCTAGAGGTTCGAAGTTTCCATTTTTATTTTTAGTTTATGTAAATGATCTTCCTTTTTTAGCAAAAGATTTTTGTGATATAGTCTTATTTGCTGATGATACCTCGTTGATTTTTAAAGTTGACAGAAATAAATATAATTTTGACGATGTAAATACTTCTCTTTCACAAATACTACATTGGTTCACCGCCAATAATCTTTTACTCAATGCTAAAAAAACCAAATGCATAAAATTCATGTTACCAAATGTAAGAGAATTTCCTACTAAAATTATGCTAAGGGATGATATAGTTCCTCTTGTAAAATCTACCATTTTCCTAGGGCTACATATTGATTCCTCTCTGCAATGGAGACCGCAAATTGATGCTCTCGCAGGCAGACTTAGTTCAGCAGCCTATGCAGTTCGAACAATTAGATATATTACCGATGAAGATACAGCTAGGTTAGTTTATTTCAGTTACTTTCATAGTATTATGTCCTTATAGTATTTTGCTATGGGGACAGGCGGCGGACATACAGACTATCTTTGTACTACAAAAAAGGGCGATCCGTGCGATTTATAAATTAAAGCCACGCGATTCTTTGAGAGAATTATTTAAAGAAATAAATATCTTGACAGTAATATCACAATACATCTATGAAAATTTAATGTATACGCATAAAAACAGAGACAACTTTTTGAAAAACTGTGATGTTCACACTAGAAATACTAGAAACAAAAATAAATTACTTATACCATCGTATAGATTACATAAGGTAGGGAAGTCATTTATGGGAAATTGCGTGCGCTTCTATAATAAGCTTCCATCTGAAGCAACTGAGCTCCCTATTCGTAAATTTAAACAATACATAAAACAAAATCTTATTAACAAAGCATTTTACTCGATAGATGATTACGTTAACGATAATAATGCTTGGCCAGATGTCGCTCCATTCCACACCGACAATAGCATGTAAGAAATAGAAATTGAATGTTGTGCTTAGCTACATAATATGTATTTAAATAATTACTGACATGTATCTAAATCATTTTAAACTTAGATTTAGATAGGCAAAAACAAACATTGTATTAGACACATAAGTTACATATGAATGTACTAGTGGTTTCTTTTTCACTTCTTCCACTAGTGGACAAAAAATTGAAGTGAAGAGAAATCAATAACAACTTATTTCTTTGTAATAATAATTAACTGTATGAAATTTGACTTGTCTAAGTGCTTATTTTGTAAGCCTAAAGAAATAAAGTTATTGAATCTGAATCTGAATCTTTGTTTTCTCGTGTTGTAGAGTTTCGTTTGTATTATAATGAGTTCATCTGATTTATAAAGATTTAACGCCTGATTTCATAAGAGAAGAGGCTAAAGTAGTAATGGAAAACCTTTTACTTTCTTGTATTTGTAATGAAAAGCACAGTGTTTACCTCGGGTGAAAGTAACTTATTTAGTCCCTCGAACTATTGCCTAACCGCGTCTCGGGACTTCATAAGTTAAGTTCAATACTTGCTACTAGTAGTTCTATACACATCATTATCATTATCAGCTGGGCCTCTAGACCTCCCCTAACTAAACGCCATAGATGGCATTATTGATCATTAGGGGGTTATTGCCCATAATCCTCACGCTGGGCATCTATACACATACCGGGAATTTATTCCTTTGCGTGTGAACTGAGACTACAGGCGCTGGTAAAGCCACTGCGTCGCCTATGATCACGCCTCGACCGTCTGCCCAATTGTACACGTTTACAGCTATACAAGCCATGCTCTCGTCTATTATAGCGAATGTGCTGGAACAGAACAATTACCTTGTAAGATTACGAGGATGTAAAGATAAACTTCATTTGGAGTAAGGGGTACACAATTTTTTTTGTTACTCTAATAAACTTAATATAAAATGGCGTCCGATTAAGCATATGTTGTGAAACCTAGCCGTAAGGCAAAAGAATTTGAATTCGGTTTTTAGTTTTTCAAAACAATCAAATAATAATGAATAAATAGTGTTAAATGAAAACGCTTCTTTTCGCATATTAAGTATACTCCTTTACGCTCCGATTAAGTTTAAACCGTCATAACATAATATTAGAACGTGTTTTCCATTTTTTTTACATAGTTTTGAAAACTTCTCTTTAAATACTTTATCCGAATCGGTTGATTCATTTGGGAGCCACTATGCCACCAGACAGTCGCTCGGATACGCCCATACAGATTTTGAATCAAACGACCTCTGTAGCGCGGTGGGCGAATGGTTGCCTGCGACGCAGGAGGTTGCGGGTTCGATTCCCGCCTCGGGACAAATGTCTGTACGATCTGCTAATATGTTTCTAGTCGTTTTCTATGTATAATAAAAATATCTATCTATGTAATCTATTGTCTTATGTGCCCTGTGCTAACTAGTGCCCATTACATAAGCTCTGCTTAGCTTGGGGCTAGATAATGCTGTGCGGATTTTCCAACATTATTTATTTATTTCACCCCTTTTTCAAGGCCAGTCTGTACTCAAAAGCGCACTTCACCTTGACAATCACCAGGAAAATTCTACACTTACAAAGGAACAGCATTATCGCTATGATAGCTGCCGACCACTCTCCCGAGGACCACCTTCTCATCATTGCTACCCTCCTGCAGATCTTCAATCATCACCCGCTGCAAGACAACTTGTTGGTTGTTGACGCTGTATAAATTGCCTGGAGCGTATTCGCCGAAGAGTTTCGTGTCCATTGACTGTAACAAGAAAATATTATTGTGCATATAATATTTTTTTTTTTATTTAGCCTGTTTCGTCCCACTGCTGGGCAAAGGCCTCAAATAAATGGCATATAATATTATATTACTATTTTTATTATATACAGCATTATGGGCAATAACGCCCAAATGATAAAAAATGCCATCTATGGCGCTCATTAGGGGAGTCCTATGTCCAGCGGTGGACTATTATAGGCTGATAATGATGGTATTGTCTAGTGCGCGTTGCACTCAATGTATTAACTTTTATATTAAGTTGCGCGGTGCATCGTAGAGTGCATTCCTAGCGTTTTATGTATTGCTCATAATTTAGTTTATTTTATTCTCTTAGCGCTCATTAGGTGAGGCCTATCTCCAGTGGCAAACATGGGCTGATGATGATGTATTGCTATACTGCTATATTGCTGCAATAACACTTAAGATCAGATCAGCGCTCTAGTATGGGGATTATTCGTAAGGTAGAATCTATACTAATATTATAAAGAGGAAAGATTTGATTGTTTGTTTGTTTGTTTGTTTGTTTGAATTGAATAGGCTCCGAAACTACTGGACCGATTTTAAAAATTCTTTCACCATTAGAATCCTTAATTTTCCGTGATGAACATAGGCTATATAATATTTTCAAAAAAGTTAGGGATCCGCATGAAAAATTCAATAATTGAACCGTGGGCTGTATATTCAACCTCTTTTTCTATTATGGCGCGTCAGAATAGAAAGAGGTTGTATAGCGCACGGCGCTTGCTTTTTCTCTACGGCCAGTGTCAGTTTTGGAATGTCGAGTCAATGTCAAAAACCCCAATGCTGTTAAAAAAAAGTAAAGATCCGTATGAAAACTGTGAAACCCATCGTTTTAGTGTGTATAATTTCTGAAATTTTTGTTTAATACCCGTGCGAAGCCGGGGCGGGCCGCTAGTAGATAATAAAGATAAGGGAATGTATTAGTGGTTTCTTTTTCATTTCTTCCACTAGTGGACAAAAAATTTAAGTGAAGAGAAATCAATAACAAATTATTTCTTTTTTATAATAATTATCTGTATGAAATTTGACTTGTCTAAGTGCTTATTTTGTAAGCCTAAAGAAATAAAGTTATTGAATCTGAATCTGATACAGCATGGCCATACGCTGTTGTTGTAGTTTGAAAATCAAAATCAAAATCAAAGTGCTTTATTTCCTTTAGACCTTACAGGACTCTTGGACACGTCACAATTGTTGAAAAGTTGATCTTAAGCCGTCCCTTATTGTGGACGATATCGTCAACGTACAGCAGATAGTCGTTTCATCTGCTTTACTAACTGCCAGGATGGTTACAAGCGGTATGTTATCTCGACATTGAGGTTAGTTTTTAGCTTAGGTTCGTACCTTAACCATCTGTTGCAGCCATTTGACCTTGAGCCGTCCTTTGTTATGGAAGATACCGTCAACGTACAGCAGATAGTCGATTTATCTGCTTAACTGGAGACTACCAGGATGATTACAAGCGGTATGCAATCTCGACATTGAGGTTAGTTTTTAGTTAAGGTCCTACCTTGACCATCTGTTGCAGCCGTTTGACCTTGAGCCGTCCCTTGTTATGGAAGATACCGTCAACATACAGCAAATAGTCGATTTATCTGCTTCGTTGGAGACCGCCAGGATGGCTCCAAGCGATGATATGCAATCTCGACATTGAGTTTAGTTTATAGCTTAGTTCCTACCTTGACCATCTGTTGCAGCCGTTTGATCTTCAGTCGTCCCTTATTGTGGACGATATCGTCGACGTACAGCAGATAGTCAGCTAGCCGTTTCATCTGCTTCACAGGAGGCTGCCAGGATGGCTCCAAGCGGCGTGCCATCTCGAAACATTCTATTGCTTCTTCGTAGTTTTCTTCGTAGTTTGCTGTCTGGGCAGTAGCATAAAATGTGTTTATTTTGTTAACAAGACTTACTCAATCAGATTTATTTACCTTATAATAATAGTAATACTTACAATCCCCTTATTATAGGGCAGATCTGGAGTTCCCCTCGCAATAGCATCGTTCCACGCTTGCTTGTAAGCACTCATAGCTAACTTCAAGGTGCTCTGCAGCTGTTCCACCATGAAGAAGAGGCAGAGATAGGCGTTGCCAAGGACACTCCATGATATACCATCCTGGAATGGAGATAGAAGAAAGGTTCAGATTCAGATTCAGATTCAATAACTTTATTTCTTTAGGCTTACAAAATAAGCACTTAGACAAGTCAAATTTCAAACAGACAATTATTAAAATAAGAAATAATTGGTTATTGATTTCTCTTCACTTAAATTTTTTGTCCACTAGTGGAAGAAGGTTCTATATATCTAGATAGGTTCTAACATAATAATCCATTGTTTTTTGAGGACCTTAGTGGGGGAAGGTCTGCTGGGACCCAATGCAATACGCTCCCGCATCCGATATGCGCTCCGGTGTTTTATATGTATATTAAAAAACATCTTATGAGATTTATTTAAAATTAAATTATGTCGGGCCGACAGAAATTTTTTGGATAAAAATTATTTTTTTTACTATTTTGTAAGTACTTAGTTATAATCATTTCCATCTAATATATTGTGAGTGTCTTTGTATCTATTCTAATATTATAAAGAGGAAAGTTATTATTGTTCGTTTGTTTGAATAGGCTCCGAAACTACTTGACCTATTTGAAACAATCACCAACATAATCCTCGATTATCCCTGATGAACATAGGCTATATAAGTTAGGGATCCGTATAAAAACTTGATGTAACCAAAATCTGATAGATAACTCGTAAGATACAGAGTGCGACGCCACGCCGCCGGGGCGTACCGGTAGAGTTACTTTTGAAGGATATCTATTATCTGGTACCCATTACACAAGCTCTACTTAGCTTTGGTCTATGTGAACTTTGAATTGTCTGCATTTTTTATTTGGACAGATATAGAACCTTTAACATCGTGCATTATAGTTCACTCTTCCACAAATACCTTAGGGTTTAAAGATACAGCCTCCTTAGCATATTCCACGCTACGGACAATGTTGTCTTTGGTCTCCTTGTCTTGTGTCACGTTGGATTGCCGGAGCAATATTGAGAGGCTTCGTAATGTGACGGGGTGACGTTGCTGTAAAGTTTAAAGGATAATTTAAAACATGAACAACATTAAATTAGGGACATTACAGCAAAGGCAAGTTTAAAAAAGTTAAACTTCTCATATGACATCATTGGGAGATAGAGCAAAGTTCTTTCATTTAGCATATCATTTGAATGGCTGCACTAATTTTTTGAACCTAAGAATTGTCAATCAAGTCTTCTCTTTAACAAAAAAAACCAAAACAGGTCTTCTTCACAGATTGTCCCAAACAGATGGTAGTTAGGAAGGTGTAGGTTTACATGCCACATTTATATTTATTTTTATTGTGCTGCTTGGCCTCCTCATTTTAAATAATCCAGTCAACGTCACATTCTAATTTGTATGGCATTTAGAGACAGCTGAGTCCAGATAGTCAGTTCCTGGTCTTTGTCTGACTAGTCGCTAGGTCAGGATGCTGTCTGTAGCATCTATGACAGACAGGTATAAAATATATAAAATATACCATCAAACTTATTGTCATGACATGATATTTCAGCCAAATACAGGTCAAAGTTATAAAAAAAATAACTATTAGATTATTGTAAGCTCTTCCGTATTTGGGCAAAGTCGTTGATATTCAAATATGTTAACAATCATCCTTACCAAAAGTTGTCTAAATATTGATGGTGTAATATATTTAGTTTTTAGGTATTGTTGAGATAAGCTTATTCAAATGTTTATTGTCAAATTGCAACCAATATTCAGTTTCTTACTGTACTTATTTTCAAAATATTTTAAAAGAATGTTATATTATGTATTTAGATTAATATAATACTTACCTACCTTTCTTACTAAAAGGTGAGAACTCTGTGTCTAGTTAATTAAACCTAACATAGGCTTTCAGGCACTTCTAACCAAAACTTAAAGTAAACTTTTTTACTACCTGAATAAATAAATAATAATAATAATAATATAACAAAACCTGCTTAATACTAACCCGTTTCAATGATCCTTCTAAGCAAGCCAGGGATTCCTTGATATTCATATTCTTCCAATAGCTTTCTCCGAGTTCATTCCACGCTTCTATCATATTAGGATTCAGTTTTACAGCTTTGCTGAAACATTCTAGTGCTCTTGGATCGTATTCTGGCATTACATTGAAACAGCGGCCTTTAATGTAGAGATATTTAGCTCGCAGGTCTGCTGGAACTTCAGATTCTGGAAGCATTTCATTTCTTAAGCTTGCTAGCAAGCGCAAGCTCAATACACAAAAAGCTGAACTTTCTTAACCCACAGAATTGCCATTTCTTATTATTGTATAGACCAGACTATCCTTAGGTAAGCGGAGAAATTATATGCTTCACTTCACTTCCCTAGTTTTAGGCAAAAACATTATGGTGCTTACCTTTTACCAGTCTTCTATCTCTGTGGCCTATTGCTTGCAAATAACGAATTTGATTTGTTGTGATAAGGCATTTTTCTGTGGCAGCGTAACTTACCATCCAAAAGATTGAATTTTTCCAAAAGCTCTGACACCTTTTCATTCAGAAGTTTGTTCTTTTCTGCTGCCATTTCCAGTGGGTGGTTTTCAAAGAAAAAGTCTCTGAATTTATAGATGCTATCCACATCATTCTGTAAAGGCAAGGACCAGAAAATGTTAACAAAATTGGATTATGGAATTTTAGAATTCATGATAAAACTTGATTACTGGTGTGTATATCACGTAGATGAGTAAATTACTTACGTCGAGGGCTTAAATTATTAATTATAATAAAACTTACCTGCAGCTGTTCCACAACTTTTTCAAAATCTTTTGTCGGTTCAGTAGGCTCTCCCGCCATGGTTATAATAGATTACTTCGATAACGTATAATCTATGTTTACATGCGGATACATAAATTTTAAAATTAACTTGTTTTTATCGCAAAATTTCAAGATTCCGTGTTTTATTTTACCTCAAAAAATGCAAAAATAAAATCTAATGAAAAAAGGAACGAATGCTATAATCTAAGAACGAATGGAAGGTTTGATTGATTGACTGATTGTAGGGCTGCGTTCACAACCTACGCTCGAGCGCGCTCGGAGTGCAACTAGGTCGTTCATAACCTCAGGAGAAACGCTCGGTTGTTATTAACTAGAGCGTTCACAACCTCCGACGGTTGCAACTTTTTACCGGTGTAATTCGATCGACGAAAAACACTCTGACATTGACAGCTGTCATATTTTCCGTTGTCATAGTTTGTTATCTACTTAAATATCAAGATTTCTACAGTAAATTTTCAGTATTTATCAGTTATCGATCGTAGTTACAGTCAGTAGATACAATTTACCTCAAAGTAACCGCAAAACAAAAACAAAACAAACGAACGTCCGGCAACTGTAACGTCAGTTTTGTCATGATAATGTCAACTTTGACGTATAACAACCGACTCGTTCTGAACCTTTGGGTAAGTTAAAATTTACACCAAACAACCGCACCCTGAGCCTCTGAACGCACCCTAGTTATCCTCCAAATGAGTTTAACTATGTCAATGTCAAACGATCTGTCATGTCAATGGTAATAAATAGTACTTCAATGTGTCAGTGTCAATGCCAGTTTGTTTTTGTTTTTCTTTTTTGTTGTGTAAACACGGAGGGACGTCGTCGTTCGTACGTAGAACGGGGAATTACAAAATTTTACATCTGTACTCGGCCTCAGCATTATTTTCTGCGTTAATGAATAAATCAGTAGTAGGATCAAGACCCGATCAAGAGATAATTTCCTAAAGGCAACCACTGAGAACAAAACCAAGACGTCCATCAAAATCTAAACTTTGTAAGCATTTGTAAGTTACTAGCCGGTATGCATACCTACTATAAAATAAGTAAGTATCTAACCTAACATTAGTACTCTGCTCTGCTTTGTTTAGTCTCAACAAGATCTAAACTCCTAACGGAATTATGTAGTACAATAATCTAGAACTCAAGACTGCAAGCCATTATTACCTAACAGTTCATACATTTTCAGAACAGTCATGGCCTATTATGAAGACATTGCGATCATACCAAATAACTTCCTAAAGTGTATTCTGTGTGAAGAAGTAATTGAAAACAAAACAAGTGCTATTGCATCACACACCGACGGCAGAAGTCACAGAGAACTTTACATGAAGAGATTAATGTCTAAAAACAGTATAGTGATAAATAATTGTGAATTATTTTGTTGTGTTTGCAACCAGCCCGTTAAGATTGATCAACTGACCCAACATGTTAAAACTGCCAGCCACATCATCATCTTGTCAAGATTAGAAGAAATAATAAAAAAAGATGGTAGATTCATGCAAATTCCTGACAAAAATGAAAATATTCACTGTTTAATATGTAACAGCGATATGAATTTCAACCAAACAACAGTGGAAGATCATGCACAATCAGAAAAGCACAAGAGAGCCAAATCTATGGTCCTTCAACCATTGAATGGAATATTTTCTGTGGAAGACTATGACGAGTACCTATGGTGCAAAATATGCCAAAAATTCTTCGATAACTATGTAGAGCTTATATTACAGCATGTTGAAGATCCAGAACATTCTAAGGCTATGAACAAGCTACATAGACTTATAGAAGGACAACATATTAATATGGATGGTTATCTACAGAGTCCTAGGCAAGATAAAGCCTATTGCAATAAATGTAATATTGAAGTGCCATGTAATGTAGACAACATACAGAGGCATATTAATGGGAAAAAACATGGTGCTTAATGTTAAGATATACTTAATCTGTCCATAACTTGTGCAATAAGTTAGTTATTAAGCCTTATGTGTCCCATTGCTGGGACAGTTTTGCAACAAATATATTTTTAATATTTATACAATAGTATGTACATATTTTTAAGTTCATCTGGTGTGCTAAGGGAGAATCTCTGTAGAAAGAAATCATTTTATATCTATTTGTATGTGTGATATAAACCTTCTTGTTGAAAACCAACAAACCGTAGAAGCTGAAGTCTAAGTTAAAATTTCTGGGAACACAGTCGCCGTCATAGAAATTGGCTAGAACATCAAATCAAAAACCTTATTGGTGTTTTGCTAAATTTACCACAAATTATTATTGTTATTCCATAACTATGACATTTCCATGGACTGGACACTGGCAGAAAAGTGATGAATCAGGCACATTTACCTTACCAAAGAGGTCAAGTCAAGAAAGAAAACAAGCATTTTAATTAAATTAAAGTAGAATTTATTCTAAAACTTAGATATATAAATATTAAATAATGTATTTATTACAACATCTAAGTGTGTTCCAATAATCTTTTAAAGAAACTCCAATAAGTTGCTATCTGTTGTGGTAATAATGTAAAAATATATGATGCTTTTAATCATATTTAAAAATAAGTTAATTAATCATCCAATGGATAATCATCTTCCTCTTCACTGATAGCGGATAAACCACTAAATGGTGGAAACTCCATAGTCTCTGCCATTTTATCTGCATTTAAATTGTCATATGTTGCTGCTTCATATGTTAGCGCATTCGAACTACCAGGCCCTGATAGCATAGGCGATTCTTGGGCTGTTGGTGCGACAGGCGTTGATGGTCTCCCCTCAGTTATGTCACCCCCTCTTGCTAAGATACGCTCCTCGTCTAAACTGATCACTAGAATCAAATCGTCGGCGTAGCTATCGATGCGTCGCAATGAATCTGTCAGGTTGTTCTGTAAAGAACTGTGGATTACACGAATTTTTTGAGGGAATTATCAGCGATCGATTAATGGCGTTATGATTCCCATATCATCGCCTATTCCCGATTGTTCGTACACCCTGCGTTCCTACTAGGAACAATCGGGAAAAAAAAATCCAATTATTCCTACCTACGATCATGGTAGGAATAATCGGGAAAAACATCAGCATGTTGTGTTGTGTCAATGGAAATGGTAGGTACTGCGTAGCTAAATCACCGCTTAGATAGGTATACGTAGCGCATTTGATGGACAAATTTTCAAAAAAGTTAGAAATTGAGTTCTAACTTTTTTGAAAATTTGTCCATCAGAGCTTATTTATGATTCTAATTGTGAGAGATTTTTTAAATTCGTCTAGTAGTTTCGGAGCCTATTCAATTCAAACAATCAAATCTTTCGAAAAAAGTGTTACAGTGAATAAATAAATAATGCACGACAATCCACATAGCATAATCTAGCCTCAAGTTAAACGGGGCTTGTGTTATAAATAGGTGATTGATATACTCGTGCTTAATATACTATTAGGTATATAGATATATATTTTATACTGTACATAAAAAACGACCAGAACTCTCGGTACCGCGTACAAACACACGTCCTGCGGGAATCGAACCCGAAGCCGTCCTACGTCATTGACAGTGTAGATAATAAAATGTAACTAACGTGATCCACTGAAGGTTGGCTCTCAACTGCTGAGTAAAGCATCGCAATCTCCCAAGTTCAGCTCTTAGGGTCTTGTCCACTTCGTCCTTCGTTAGTTCCCTGCCTGGCCTCAGGTACCTGTCTGATCTCCTGGCTTCTACTAGACGCTCCTGTTCCATCGTTTCTATGATGTTCTTTTCCGTGGTTTCTAGTTCCTCTTGTAACGCTTTGTAATCTCGTATTGCCTGAAACAGGTAGGTATAGAATAGAATATTTCTTTATTTCACCATCAACACCTGAAATTATAATTATAGACGATCTTAATACTACCTAACTGTATCTAGAATGACACAATCGGCGGCCTTATCGCTAACAGCGACCTGGCTGGCAGTAACAGTATTTAAAGTTTATCTTCCTCCTGGCATCATGGAACGTCTTTGAGATTTTGATTCTGGCAGCTGTTTTTTTTTGGTGTCATATATAATACATACAGGGTGTGGCGTAAAAATATAGATACCTACCTAAATAATGGATAAACATTTGCCTAAGGGTAGAAGGTATCATAGCTGTTCAGAAAAAAAAATTATTTACGTTGTACAAAGTCTCGTAGGTACCTACCTACCTAAAAGTGGGTTATCGAGTTGTTATATTATTTTACCTACTCTTGCCCATTCTCAATCTTGCTGGTCACGAACCAGAGGTCTGAGCCCTCATAAACTTAGATGAAAGATTCAAACGAGATCCTAGAAAATATGTCTAGAAATGACCACATACCCTTAAAGTTCTTGGAGAATAAAGGTGTAACTTTAATAGTACCTAGGTAGGTAAGTATTATCACTATAGTCGGCACACTTTCATGAAAGTGGTTGTAGCATAACCCACCTCGTCTTTCTGCCATTTGAGGTCTTGCAGTTTGATTTTGTTCGTATGTAGACGCCTGCGTAGCGCTGAATCCACCCTGGCCCCGTACGCTTGAGCTGCTATGGAGAGATAAACTCTTGCTCCACGCACCTTGAATAATTGCATCGGCATTATGATAATATCTTTCCAACAGATCAGCATAATACTAACTTTTTATTTTTGACGACCTCTGTGGCGCGGTGGGTCTAGGTCCTCCTGCGACGCCGGAGGTTGCGGGTTCGATTCCCGTCTCGGAACAAATGTTTGTACGATCTACAGATATTTGTTCAGGGTGTTCTGGTCGTTTTTTATATGTAATAGAAAATATCTATCTATTTAATGTATTGTATTATATATCAGTCATCTAGTGCCGATAACACAAGCTCTGCTTATATTGGGGCTAGGTGATGCTGTGTGGATTTTCCGGCATTACCTATTTACTTAATTGCTAAGAGGGTAAGTGAGAACTTTCTACCTGCTGTTTGGTCACGATGGAATCACTGAGAGCTTTGAGACCAGCTCTCTTCAAAAACATACATCGGTTCTCCCATCTGCTTACTGGCGAACCCCTGGAATCAAGAAGTTTCTGATTCAACATGAATTTAAGATAATAATTGCGAATGTCATTGTCAGGCTACGTTGTTGATACAAACTCTGAAGCTTCAAATACCTTTTCTTTTTCCGTTTATCATTTTCAACCCTGCAGTTACATAAGGTGATACTTGCACAACGCTCTTCGACCGTTATGGCTTTGTTTTTGAGCGTGATATCTCCCTTGATGCGCTTTTTAGTTTTATCCAAGGATTTCATGTGATCTTCTAAGTCCAGTATTAGCGTCTTGAATTTCTTCTTTTGATCGCGTAGAAAGTGTAGTTCCTGGTCGTACATAGTTTCGTCAGTTTGATCTTACTAGATTCATAGACTAGCTAGACCTAAATTACATACAAGCCCGCGTGGTTTGGCTGTACCTACCTAAAAGTGGGTGACAGACAGACAACCAATTAAATAGGTACATCTCAGAGAATAAGTTGTATGTTGGTACGAGAAGCACTAGACTAAAATAGGCGAAAGGAGACCATACTCAGCAGTGTGCTATCCGAGATGTAATGATTAGCATCTACCTGGAAAATAGATTGCTCGACAGCATCCGACATGGGAGCCAAAGCGCCTGGTCGGCCCCCGTCCAGGGAAAACCGACTGATCTCATCATCTAGCCTCTCTCCAACCACCCGGAGAGCATTATGCTCGTATCTCAAGGAATCCATTGCTTCGTCTAGTCGCTTCTCAAGATCTTCTAGAACCCATCGCCAAGATTCTATGTCAGATATTCTATAACAGAGACAGTTCAATTCGAAGGAGATTTTTAGATCAGCAAATTTTTAGTTTATCTATACTAATACTGTATACCTAAAGGTAAACCTTTCTAACTACCTATAATTAATAAAGGTGAGTTATTAAATAAAGGAAGTTAGTAAGGTACCACAGTGCGCTGGCCAAAATCTGACTTAGGTATGTATCATATAGATCCACGGACAAAGTCAGAAATATCCTATTTTCAGATCCGACATTTTCTAAAAAGACAAAACCTCCACCTTTCTACCAAGCTCTTCCTAAATAGTCCCTCATTGGTTTCCTTCGAGAAGTTGTTCAGCATCACCAACTCTTGAGTTTCGTTCACGCGTTCCTGTACTTTTTGGTTTAGATCATCATTCATGGCCCTCAATTCGTACATGTCACCAGGGCACCCGATATACTCTTCTACAAAATACTTTCCTTTCCAACTCATCGTATATTAAACTATTAAAATAAAACTTGGTAAAAAGCTCTTTGTTTTGATTGTACAATAATTTTGACGTTTTGACGACTGAGACGGTTGAAATAAATATACCTGTAATGTAACTTATTCATCAGTTTCTGCGCAAATTGAAACGTAAAGTTTCGAAGAAAAATAAAGTTTTTAAAGCTCTGATTTTTTTACTCCAATAATCCGAACTCATTGTAAGGGAACTCTGGGAATCCCATGGGAATCCTAAAGATCTATATAATGTATAAAGTAGAACGTAGTGGTTATATTCTCTTTGCTAGAAAGGTTTTCTTTTCTCATTGGAATATTTTTTTTTACTTTAAAGAAAACGAGACCTAATTTAGTTTTTTTAGGTAGTTCATTTGTTTAGCAATTTTGTTAGAGATTTTGTTATAGGTAGTTGTTCGTGCAACGTCAATCCAATTTCAATTCATTCGATAGGTACATTTATTACGATTAAATCTACTCTCTTATTAAAGAAATCAAGTCAAGTCATCGGCTCCATTATAAAAAAACGGTAATTTAAATCAATTCAATTCATTTATTGCAAGAAATATGGTACCTATATAAAAGGTCTTCAATATTAGAATAGTGTCACTAAGTATCTACTTCACCAAAGCACACAGGCATGAAAAAAAAACTCATAATGAAATGACGAATAAATGTACAATTTAAAAGTTCTAGTTGATAGAGTCATTACCATATCATTACATTACAAAAAATATATAATCATGAATGAAAGTAAATGTCAGTAATTTTATAGTACCTACTACTAAATTCTAAATTTTATAAATTCTATAACACATTAATTAAAGGACATAGATACCATGGATCCAAATGGGATCCAAAATCTCAATCATATTGGTCTAATATTCTAGTCTAATAGTATTCCCTAGTGGATTCCCAAAAAATACAGAAAACTAAGTATACCTAAGTACAATTTTTTTCTGTACACTATTCATAAACCTTTTTATCACACAAGACAGAGCAATCCTTATGAGTACCTCTAGGTACTATTGTTTGAGAACAATAAACACCGGCTTCAAGATGACGAAGTAGAAGATCTCCACCACACTGATGATGCTAAATCCCATGAACAGGCTTAGCAGACCACCAATGGCACCTGAAATAAAAACATGCCTTATTTAAGACCACATAAATCTTAATATTACTTAGTTATAATATCAGTATAGATATTATCTCGGCAATTGTATCTACCGCAATGTTTAAAGTCGTATGGGGAGGCCTAAGTTCAAGAAGGAAATTTATGGCCTGATAGATGATAATCTTTACAATGGGCTCAGTCGAAAAAGCAGTAGAAAGACGGGCTATTATTTGTTAATGCATTTGACTATTTCACAGCCGTGAAAGATAACAGAGAGACTTTTAGGTCTAGGAGGTTTTTATTGTGTACATCATTATCAGCCCATATTACTCCACAGCTGGACATTTGTATACGAATGTTATAGTACAGTCAGCTGCACTAATATGTATACACTCCCAACATTTCATATTGATGTATACGTGAACCTTTCAAATTAAAGTATACACCACAATTTTTCAAATTGATGTAGTCATGGTACTTGTCAAAACGTGGTATACAGATTTTCATAATAATGTATACACTATTTAGTCAAATAATTGTTTACCATCGAATAACAAATTAATGTATTCAAGACCACGCCTTATGCAAAAAAAGAATGTCACAAAAATGTATTCAGGTGTTAAATATGTCATTAAAAAGGCTTTTTCACTTAAATCCTGCAAGTCATCATAAATATATACACGACCTTAATTATGTATCCATAATGAAGGGCCATAAATATGTATACATCAATTTGTACGATGTTTTTCATTGACATGTATACAAAATGTTTTATTTTACACAAACGCTTTTTACTAAAATTCCTACAAAGTATCATAAATATGTATCCACTGCAAGGCCAAAATAATGTATACATAATTGATAGTCATAAAAATATACGTAAATGTGCATTTTACGTAGTATAATATAGTAGTAGGTCTTTTGTGACTTTTGACTTGACCTCAGTAGTGACGAAGTGAGTAAACTCAAGCATGGGGATGAAAAAACATCAATTAGGTAAATATTTTTTTTAGTATTCTTATTTGATCTTTTCACACTAAACACATTTTATGCTATTTAATGAAGTAGTTAAATAAGGCATTGTAGGCCCCTCCAGCATCAATCACTGCTTATAGCCGGTCGCGCATGGAAGAAACCATGTTTATGCACACTTTGAAAGCTTTCCCAAATGTCATAAACTAGACATGTGCTAAACGTGTCCACGACTGGAGTGGATCTGGTCCGATTCCAGTTGGGTGCGGACTCGTTTCCCGGAGTCGTGTCCGCGGATCCGTTTGGATCCGCTTGCAGTTTCGCTTCCTTCAAGTCCATTAGATCAGTTTGTTCCAGTGGATCCAGCGGATCGGTTAGGATCCGCTTTTAATAACAGTTCCTACATGTCCATTGTATTCTGTCTGTTTGTAGGACACGTTTGTTTCGGTGGATGTAACGAATCGAAAGAATGACTAGTAAAACCATAGCAATTCTTTCCTTAGGGGAAGACATGTTTGTTAGTTTGATCTAATCTGTGAAAAATACTAGCATAAGTTTTTTAAGGTATATAATTACTTAATTTTTTTAGAGACTACAGTTGATTTACCTTCATACTAAATACTAGTAAATTATAATAAAGTATAATTTTACCGCAGTAGTTCTAGTTTGTTGTTTACTCGTAAATGGAACTGGATCTGTCTATCGAACACGTTCGAACCCGAATCAAAGGCCAGATCCACACAGCTCCAATCGCTCGCTGCTACATTCATTCGACTTCATGGAGCGAGACCGAAGCCGCGGCCAACGTATCCGCGGACACGCCACGAACGACAAGCCGGAGCGGATCCACACGACTCCAGGAGCGGACACGACTCCAGGAGCCGTTTGACTCCGGATCTACACATCATCATCATCAGCCTATGTTAGTCCACTGTTGGACATAGGCCTCCCCTAATGAGCGCCATAGCGCCCTGTCTTCGGCTTGTCGCATCCAGCATCTGCCAGCAGTCTTTCGCAGATCGTCATCCCACCTGGCCGGAGGGCGTCCTACACTACGTTTACCGAGTCGCGGTCTCCACTCAAGAACACGTTTACCCCAGCGGTTATCGGTTCTTCGCGAAATATGGCCGGCCCACTGCCACTTCAGTTGGCTAATTCTCTGAGCTATGTCGATGACTTTAGTTCTCTGTCGGATGAATTGGTTACGAATCCTATCCTTCAGAGAAACTCCGAGCATAGCTCTTTCCATAGCGCGCTGAGCGACTTTGAACTGGTGGACCAACCCTATCGTGAGTGTCCACGTCTCAGCTCCGTAGGTCATGACTGGTAGGACGCACTGATTAAAAACTTTCGTTTTCAAACATTGCGGTATGGATGACGAGAAGACTCGACGTAATTTTCCGAACGCTGCCCAGCCTAGCTGGATCCTCCTCTTGGCTTCCTTCTCGAAATTGTTTTTACCCAACTGCAAAATCTGCCCGAGGTAAGTGTACTCAGAAACAATTTCGAGAAGGTGGCCATGTACGATCACCGGTCTTGGATCAATGTGGGCATTGATCATGACTTTGGTTTTATCCAAATTCATGCCAAGACCGATACATCGGGAGGCTGAAGCTAGACTGTCCAGCATCCGGTTCAGCTCCTCTAGCGACTCCGCCATTAAGACTATGTCATCAGCGAATCGCAGGTGGGAGATGTAGTCGCCGTTTATGTTGATGCCCTTGTCTTTCCAGTCCAGCGTCTTAAACATATCTTCCAACGCGCTCGTGAACAGTTTCGGGGATATGACATCCCCCTGCCTCACTCCTCTGCGCAGTTGGATCGGTTTAGTCTGCTGGTCCTGTACTCGGACACTCATCGTAGCGGCTTCGTAGAGACATCTCAGCACCTCGATATAACGATAGTCTACTTGGCATCGCTGTAAGGATTGTAGAACAGCCCAGGTTTCAACGGAGTCAAAGGCCTTCTCATAGTCCACAAAAGCCAGACACAGGGGCTGATTATACTCTTCGGACTTCTGTATAATCTGCCTCACTGTGTGAATGTGGTCTATGGTACCATATCCTCCGCGAAACCCAGCCTGCTCCGGTGGCTGAAACTCGTCGAGTCTCCTAGCGAGACGGTTCGATATAACTCGTGAGAAAAGCTTATAGACGTGACTTAGGAGCGAGATGGGTCTATAATTTTTAAGAAGGGTTTTATCTCCCTTCTTAAAAAAGAGCACCACCAAACTCCCACTCCACGCCTTTGGAGTTCTCCCACTGTGAAGGACGGCGTTGAAGAGGCTCTGTAACCCCTGTATAACAGGGTATCCTCCAGCTTTCAAAAGCTCTGATGTTATTCCGTCCTCACCGGGGGCTTTTCCATTTTTAAGCTGCCTCAGAGCTAACACGATCTCGTCTTGACTGATGTCTGGCAGTTCGTCGGTATAGTGGCGTATCAAGGTGGCTCTAGAATCGTGGTCGTCTCGTTGGGAACGGGGAGCATGTGCAGCGTATAAACGGCCATAAAAGTCCTCTATCTCGGCCGATATCTCCGGCTTCGACAATACGGTCCTTCCGTCGTGCGTTGAAAGCTTCGTCAGGTGGCTCCTTCCAAGCTGCTGAGTGAATACTTTGGACCCTCGGTTTCGCTCTATCGCCTCTTCGATGAGGCGTGTATTGGAGCTCCGAAGGTCGCGTCGTACCATCTTCGCAATTCGCTTGTTCAGGTCTGACCTCTCTGACGAAGTCGCTTGGGTGGTTTCCCGTCTTTTTGTCATCAGCCCAAGAGTCTCATCCGAGAGTTTGGACTTCTTACCAGTACGCTGCTTTTTGCAAAACTTGATGCCCTCGTCCCTCAGCGTTTCTACCAGATTGTGTAGGGTCTCGTCAGCGTCATCAGTGGGTTCCAAGGCAGCGAATCTATCCCCGAGAAGCTGCTGAAACTTCTCGGTGCCCGCCATGATTTGGATTGGGTTCGGTCGGAGCGTGGACTTCATCAGACGGTTTCTTTCAAGCTTCAAATTTATATTCAGAGGGCCTCGAAGGAGTCGGTGATCAGATCCGGTATTGAACCTGTTGATCACTGAGACATCTCTGAATATATGCTTGCTATCCGTCATGATGAAGTCGATCTCATTTTTTGTCACAGAATCGGGACTCCGCCATGTCCACTTCCTTTGGGGCTGTTTCTTAAAGAAAGAGTTCATTAAGAACAGCCCCTCTTTCTCGAGGAAGTTGACGAGCATTTGTCCCCTGTGATTTCGAACACCAAAACCATGCGGGCCTATTCGGGATTCGTTGCCAGTCTGGGTTCCCACCTTGCCGTTAAAGTCCCCCATAACAACGTTGAAGTGAGCCTTGGTGGTGTGATGTAAGGCTTTGGATATGTCTTCGTACATATCCTCCACTTCATCATCCGAGTGTGCCGAGGTCGGTGCGTAGACCTGAATGACCTTCAAGCTGTAGCGCTTAGACAGCCGAAGGATCAGGTACGCTACCCTGGTCGACACACTGGAGATTTCTTCGACGTTGTTAGAGAGGGCCTTATTGACGAGGAAACCTACGCCACCCTGGGATGTTTTATCACCCTCGCGAAAGTAGAGAAGATGGCCCGAGTCTAAGGTTACAGTGTCCTCCCCCTCTCTACGGACTTCACATAACCCTAGAACATGCCATTTAATGTTCTCTAGCTCCACTTCCAACTGTGCTAGATGGTGATCAAGCCTCAGAGTGCGTCCGTTAAACGTTGCCAGGGTCAGTGTGTGTGGGGTGTGGTAGCCTAATGTAGCCCGGAGATTCCTAGCACCCCCTGCCCCGCCGTTACCGTGGCCGCTACCATGGCCAGGAATAGCGAGGCGGCCGGGAACTGGGGGCCATTTTGTGGCGGTTCTTATCATTGGGGGTAATTGCCCATAATCCCCACGCTGGGCATGCGGGTTGGGGATCGCAGTTTAGTGGAGTAGTTCTGCAGAGGGCGCTGCTGCCCGCCCCCCGGTGTGTTTCCCTTAGTCGCCTCTTACGACACCCACGGGATGAGTTGGGGTGGTGAAATTCTATATTATGCCGTCACCACACGGCACGGCACACGGATCTACACACCTCTATCATAAACCATGATTAGGGCTTTCTTTGTCCTACACTCATTTGTGTCCCATTGCTGAGCCATCAATCCCAACGATGGATCCGATGGGGTTGTGATCGAGATTTTTTGGAGGCCAGGGCAACTTGTTGACCATTCTGTAGTTCCATTGCTCGATACACTCGGGCGTTATGAATGGCCGAGCTGTCTTGCACGAACGGAACAGGCCCAGCACCTGGAAAGTAATCTTTCACACTTGCCCTAAACACCTCTTCCAATACTTCAGTATATTGGCGGTTGTTCATCCGACCCTCAATTTGGGTCAACGCCCCGGGACCACTGGCATGCATCCAGCCCCATACATCGAATACAACATAATCAGCAAACACAGGGTCCCTACTAGAGTTTGCGAAATCTCGTTCTCTTATTATCAAATTGCTCACAATTTCTTTAAATTTTTTGCATATCCTCATGTAAGCAAGAAATTTAAAACAATTAAAAAGGCAATATATTCTATCATTAGATCATTCAGAGTCCGTTAATTTTTAATTTAAAATGCAAAAAAAATTAAAGAAATTGTGAGCAAAGTGATAATAAGAGAACCAGATTTCGCGAACTCTAGAAGGGACCCAGTGTTTGCTGATTATGTTGTATTCGATGTATGGGGCTGGATGCATACCAGTGGTCCCGGGGCGTTGACCCAAATTAAGGGTCGGATGAACAACCTCCAATATACTGAAGTATTGGAAGAGGTGTTTAGGGCAAGTGTGAAAGATTACTTTCCAGGTGCTGGGCCTGTTCCGTTCGTGCAAGACAGCTCGGCCATTCATAACGCCCGAGTGTATCGAGCAATGGAACCACAGAATGGTCAACAAGTTGCCCTGGCCCCCAAAAAATCTCGATCTCAACCCCATCGAATCCATCGTTGGGATTGATGGCTCAGCAATGGGACACAAATGAGTGTAGGACAAAGAAAGCCTTAATCATGGTTTATGACATTTGGGAAAGCTTTCAAAGTGTGCATAAACATGGTTTCTTCCATGCGCGACCGGCTATAAGCAGTGATTGATGCTGGAGGGGCCTACAATACCTTATTTAACTACTTCATTAAATAGCATAAAATGTGTTTAGTGTGAAAAGATTAAATAAGAATACTAAAAAAAAATATTTACCTAATTGATGTTTTTTCATCCCCATGCTTGAGTTTACTCACTTCGTCACTACTGAGGTCAAGTCAAAAGTCACAAAAGACCTACTACTATATTATACTACGTAAAATGCACATTTACGTACATTTTTATGACTATCAATTATGTATACATTATTTTGGCCTTGCAGTGGATACATATTTATGATACTTTGTAGGAATTTTAGTAAAAACTTTTTTGTAAAATAAAACATTTTGTATACATGTCAATGAAAAACATCGTACAAATTGATGAATACATATTTATGGCCCTTCATTATGGATACATAATTAAGGTCGTGTATATATTTATGATGACTTGCAGGATTTAAGTGAAAAAGCCTTTTTAATAACATATTTAACACCTGAATACATTTATGTGACATTCTTTTTTTGCATATATTATTAAGGCGTGGTCTTGAATACATTAATTTGTTATTCGATGGTAAACAATTATTTGACTAAATAGTGTATACATTATTATGAAAATCTGTATACCACGTTTTGACAAGTACCATGAATACATCAATTTGAAAAATTGTGGTGTATACTTTAATTTGAAAGTTTCACGTATACATCAATATGAAATGTTGGGAGTGTATACATATTAGTGCAGCGGACTGTACGTCTTACCTGCAAAATAATACTTGTCATACTGAGCATGTCGGTGCTGTCCCAGAAAAATATCATCGTAGAAGTGGACATTGATCTGTGTCAATTCCCCTCTGAAAACAATAAATAATCTAATTAAAAAAATTTGTTCAGGTAATGGCTTCTCGATCCCCAACCCGCATGCCCAGCGTGGGGATTATGGGCAATACCCCCAAATGATAGTGCCATCTTTGGCGCTCATTAGGGGAGGCCTATGTCCAGCAGTGGACTATTATAGGCTGGTGATGATGATGATGATGATAATGGCTTTACCGATAGATGAGGTGAGGAAGTTTGTAATCATAAAAAAGTATTGCGTTTTTTATTGCTACGTGGCGTAGCACACAATGTAGGTACAAGGTGCATTTCATTTTCGTTCACTTCTGATGACGACGTGGCGTAACACTTAAGTATAGTGGCGGTCATCGTATCGTTCGCTGAACCTTCAGCAGCTTCGAAATCTCGAATAATAAGTGCCTTATATACAAATACAAATTGAATTAATTAAAACTAAAACTAGTTTAGAGAAATCTGAATACCAAGGCACTTCGTTTTCCTTATTTCTCAATGCGTCAGGTATGTAGTATACTATATAATTTAACTAGCGACCCGCCCCGGATTTGCACAGATGCAATGCTGATAATAATACATACATAATGAACCTATAATCAATTTAAAAACCTCATCTAATTGCGTCCCTTAGTTTTAAATATTTGTATTTATTTATTCTTCAAGACACAACATTTTACTGTAGAGTTTCTGCCAAACTGTATAGCAATTTGTCTCTCGTAGGCACAGGTAAACAGGCAATAATAACAACTAATTACAAATCAAAATTTTAAACACTAATTACGTACCTACGAATCACAAGCTAAATCAAGATCTAAATCTAAGCAGACAGCAGGAAGCGACTTCATTTTTAACGTTGTAGTGATTGTCATAGCACTAGGGTTCGATGATTGAAGTTTAAGTTTTGGTCTTGTTTGTTTTTATCGTAAACAGCGAGAGACTTACGAATTAGGCTGCCCCGATCGATGCCCAGCCACCTCCTGCGCCAGATCCGAGTAAAACACCTGACTGGTGTAGATAACATCATTGCAGGACGGATGGCACGATACTGAATCCTCGTTGTACACCATTTCATCGCTGTCTGCGAAATACGCCTGGATCAGCTGCTCGTCTACTTTAGCCTTCACTTGTTCTATGCAGTCGAACTCTTTCTTTGTTGAGCAGATTGGTTCGTAGATTTGCTTCTCTGAAAATATATATTTATTTTATACAATACACTTACACACAATTTAAATGGACTTTGTCGATCAGCGACCATATTGTCCTATTAAGCTAAAATTATATGATTCGATATAATATATTTTATTATATCACACAATTTAGGGGATATTCTGTGTCCAGCTGTGGACTAATATGGGCTGATGATGATGATAATACTACACTTTCTTAGTGTAAGAGGTGAGAACATTACAAACAGTAGGTAAATATTAATGCAATAAATCTAATATTTACTCGTAATAATAGTGATTCAAAGACTACATGGAGTGCCCATGTCGTCTGACTTAGCACTAATTTGTGTTTTGTGACGTGTCCAAGAGTCCTGTAAGGTCTAAAGGAAATAAAGCACTTTGATTTTAGTAAATTATGTGGACTTACTGGGCCAGTTGAACAGCACACAGTCGCAGTCTTCCCGCGCCTGTCGCAGCAACATGTCGTGTTTACAGTTGCTGTCAGTATAGAACCTGTAGTGCTGCAGACTGCGCTCGTCTTGGAAGTAGCACTGTAATAATAATAGTACATTGTTACCCTAGGGTTGGAAGTATTATTATTTAGTCCCGAGACGATTGGCGCTGAAGCAATGATTATAATAATAAGGAACAGTTTCAAACTACTTATTTATTATATTATTATTATATGCAGGAAAGATTTGATTGTTTGTTTGTTTATATTGAATAGGCTCCAAGAACACTGGACCGATTTGAAAAATTCTTTCACCGTTAGAATTCTACACTATCCCTGATGAACATAGGCTATAAAAACTTTAATAATGTAACGTGTCGTGTATGAGTAAAATTTTCGATTTTTTTAATAACCGTGCGAAGACGGCTTGGACCGCTAATTTACTACAATTATTTTTCTGATCGCGCGCAAAACATACCTTTACATAGACAAAAATATCATCAGCATAGTGTACAGACAGAAGCATTAGGCTGGCCGCATACGTACGGTTTCCTTATTAGTTTTCCGAATTCGTTTTCCGTATTCGGACATCTGAAGTCATGGGATCAGTAGAAAATACACTACTTGACGCACACGTTCGCTTTTTTTTCGAACGGAATAAATTCCGCACGTACGTTTCGTGTGCAAGCCCGCGCGTTCGGAGAAACCTACTCGAAAAAACCTAATGACGTCATGCGGAACGCAGCACTTGTATACATTTTGTTTGTGCCGGCGCACACGTTCGGAAATTTCTATTCAGTATCGCGCCCGCACCGCGCGCATCGGACGTATCTATTGATAAATTTGTAACACGATAATGTGTGAGGCAGAAACATTAATTTTAGCGGTTGAAAAATACCCCTGCCTGTGGAATATTCATGACAACGATTACCACAATAGAGATATCAAAGATTTGGCCTGGGAGAATGTATTCAAAGAGGTTATAAAGGATTGGGACACGTGTACTAAAGTGGACAAAGAAAACAAAGGTAAGATATTTTCTTTAAGAACTTATACTTTTTATTACATATCATATTTATTCTTGTAAATTACTAATTCTCTCGTTATATTGGTACGATATTTCCCCTGCCGGTGTCATAAAGTACTCAGCAAAATTGTCTCTTATGTTTCGACCTCGGTTGGTAGATCTGTGTTGTGGACTACGAAAAGGTATATCTTCAAAGTAATGTGTCAGAGTATCTTCGAATCGATAGCCGTCTCGTCTGCGAACAAAATTGTGTAACACACACGCTGCCTTAGTTACTAATACTGCAAAATCTGGTGGAATCGTCATGCTGGTGTGGAAAATTCTCCATTTATTCGAGAGAATGCCGAAGGCACATTCCACCACTCGTCGTGATCTGCTGAGGCGGTAGTTGAATATTCTGCGTTGAGTATTGAGATTACTTCTCGGATATGGTTTCATAAAATTGTTATTGAGTGGAAACGCTTCATCGCCAAGAAACACAAAAGGTAGAGGTGTGTCATTGGTATTCGGCAGAGGTTTTGCTTCAGGCATATTAAGGCGATTGTGAGTTAGCTTTTTTCCAAAATTCCAATTGTTGAAAATATTACTATCGCTGTCTCTGCCATAAGCACCAACATCTACTACAGCTATAAAACGGTAATCAGAATCTACTACTGCTAATAGTACAACAGAGTAGAAATTTTTGTAGTTATAATAGGCAGATCCACTATGCAGAGGAGAAATCAAACGAATATGTTTTCCGTCCACTGAACCTACGCAATTAGGGAAATTAGTTCTTTTATAATAATTTTCAGCAATTTCTAGCCAACGTTCTTTTGATGACGGTGGCTTCATTTCCAAAGGATGAAAAACATCCCATATTGCTGTACAGGTTTCCTTAACTACGGCTGATACGGTCCTGCTCCCCATTAAATATTCAAAATGTAACTCTTCAAAATTTTTACCAGTTGCCAGGAATCTGAAAAAAAAAGAGATTTAGAATAATGTTAATTATATTTCAGGTGCTGACGCGAAGAAAAAATGGACACACATTAGAGACTACTTTCGAAGAGATTACCAAAAAAATAAATGTGCTCCAACAGGCAGTGCTGCTAAAAAGGTTAAAAAATATGTTTATGCAGATCTGCTTTATTTTCTT
This sequence comes from Eupithecia pulchellata, assembly GCA_963931895.1. NCBI lineage: Eukaryota > Metazoa > Arthropoda > Insecta > Lepidoptera > Geometridae > Eupithecia > Eupithecia pulchellata. The sequence continues at coordinate 4,977,952 of OZ007534.1, read as the reverse complement.
ATACCAGTCTTTGATAAAAGAAATACCGAAGGAAACTATCAATCTGATGATTTACACGATAATATTTCACAAGAATCCCTAGAAGAACACAGCGTGGAACAAGTGGATACAAATATATTACAACCTCCATCACCTATATCAACTCCACCAGCTAAAAGTTTAAAACGAAACAAAAAAGATATCCCCTCCGAAATACTCAGTCTCCTACATCAAAACCAACAGAAAGCCAATCAGAAACATCAAGAAGTAGAAGACGATGACATGAAATTTTTATTAAGCTTTAGAACACATATGAAAAATATGAATGAAAATCAAAAAATTGATTTTAAATTGGGAATGCTGCACTTGGTAAAAAAAATTAATATTGAGTACAGTTCATCTCCATCTTCTTCACTGAGTTATGATAACTTCAGTCAACGTTCAGCTACACCAGCGTCAAGCCGTGGTTATTCCCCCTGTTATTCATATATTCCTGAACCAGAAACTTCACCTAATATGTTATATCAAACGCAAACTCCATTGCCAAACTTTAGTTCATCTTCTTCTCAAAATAAAATCAAAAATTATCAATCTGCTCCAAACAATTCCAGAGTGGTTATTAACTCCATTACACATCTGCCACCGCTTCAATCACCACGTCATCTCTACACATCACCTCCCACATCTCTCCATATTGATAATCATCATCATGCAGAGGATACCGAAGCAGCAACTTATTTAGTACAATCTCAAGGACAACAAGAAGAAAATAATATTGAAAAATACCTAAAGTTTAAGCAATAAATGAGATTGTTGATTTGTTTTCAGTTTTAAATAAGAACAGATGTATAAATAAAGATAACTTACCTCAATGTTATGGTTAGTTTTTCTTCCGTATCCAAAGATAATCTCATGCAGGTATTTTGCTTGATTAATTTATCACGTATGCCATTATGAAGTTCATCAAAAGAATTTATTGACATCCTGTAGAAATCAAAGAATTTATCCGGGTGTGCTCGTAACTTAGCTCTCTTCAAATAATACGGACTCTCATAAACTCTTCGAGTATTTAGTGGATGTATCCAATACCGACGACGTTTCTTTTTCTTATTTGTTAATAACAGAAATGCAATTGCTAATAAATCGTCGTCCTCCATTGTCGTGCGTTCGCCACGCTATCACTATCCGTACTGAAGTAGATACATTCCAAATGAAGAAAAACGAATGTTTGCGCTAGTCTCACGGAATTCCGATTCGAAATTACGCATTCGGAAAACGAATACGTTTTAAGTAGGTATGTATGCGGCCAGCCTTAATTGGTAACCCCCTCACAGAATATGTCATAGTTATCATTCAGTAGCATGTAGGTTCAAACCCGTGAAGATTTATATATTCATTTTAATTTACATTATTTTTTATTTTTGTTTTTTTATAAAGTTTGTTTAATTGTTTAAATAAAAAACAAATGTTTTTTTCAACACCTACATTTCTTTTATCAGAAGTCACGATACTGAAATTTCGAGCCTGTATCACATGTAACTATGGTGTAGTGGTTAGTGTAACCGAGATTCTGTCACTGCACATCGTAATGATCGTCATCGAATCCTTGCAGTGGATGTTTTTGTTTTTTAACTACTACCTAATTTTAGTAATGTAATGACATTTATTTATGTGTAATAGTGAAGTTTTTGTCTATTAGTATGAATTTAAAGTAATTGATAAAATAAAACAATAATAATAATTTCAGGTAAACAATTACGTTTATTTTTTTCAAAAATTTGCCTACACAAACAACAACACAAAAAATTTAATTAATGTTTTATTTTATTATTTAGCTTACTTACAAATAGCTTCCTATCCTGAAAAATAATATTCCATTTTCGATTTAGTGCTCGAGAATACACAATGTTTTCATTAGATTTTCGTTTACTTTGCTAATCTAATGAATTAAACAATTTGGATCTCGTGTAAATCATGGAATACTAAATAATCAGGTAGTTTTGAAAATAAATGAGGTCAAATGGAGTTTTTCTGACAATGTTAAAAGGTAAAATTACATTAGGGTTTAGTAGGTAGTGATATTTATCGTCCTTTATATTTAGTGATACTTATCGCTTAATAGCGTAAAGGCTAGGGCTTCAAGGGCTAACGGATCGGATCTCAATTTAAAACCATTTGACCCCATATATTTTCTATCGGATTTAGGTCCGAACTTTTAGATGTCCAAGAAATAACAGTAATGCCTTGTAGAGATGAACAACCCTTGAGAAACCATCCGCGTACGATGCACTGCACAATTATCATGGACAAACTAAATTTGGGCTTCTGGATACGCGATCCGCGTAGTAACCTTCAACACTTTCAAGCTCGTCATTCATGCGCCCAGTTATTTTTACTATTTTTCCAGGACCCATAGAGGATATCCATCTCCAAAACCTAAAAAGAAAAAAAAAGTCAACTTTTATAATGTTAATTTAGTTCGTGTAAATAATAACTTGTTAAAAATATCATTATTATGATGAAATAATCATAGATAAAGGTGTTCGAATTTGTTGAGAATTATCAGTATTATCACTTACCTAAAGTTATTCATGCCCTACGATGGAGTTCAGCAGACAGTCCTATTTTTGCTGCTCGATAATTGTGTAAGTATATCAGCTGCATGCAAATGCCTTCTGTTGATGTTGATATCAAATATTGTTGAGCAGTAGAACGAGTGGATGCAAAAGGCGAACTAGTCTGAATGTCAACAATATTATTGTGGCGACTTCACTGATTTGTAATACACTCCTGTTGTTTATCTGCCATTGCTTCTCATTCACATCCTCACATTACACTTAAGCGCACGGTTTTTATCTGTAAGACAACAAATCAATACTTAAATGAAGTTAAAGATAACAAGGTTTTACTAAAAAAATATGTATTTGTTTCGTAATGATTATGACACAAGAATAATAAGTTGATAACTTACCGTAATTCAAAGCTAACGAGCAATCTCCTGATTACTCATTTGCTGTTCGAATAGCACCGCGATCTTAGTTCTCACAAAATTCTTAATTTGCATAATTTCCTTCAATATTCTTCAATTCATTTATGATTCAAACCAGTAAGTCAAGACTAGAATTGAGTATGGCTAGTGACCTTTCATTATTCACCAAGATTATATTTAAATCTACCCTCAAATACTTCTTTTTTTTCTTATCCAGTGTAAAGAGATCTCATAAATAAAAATCCGCTGTCGAACACTAATAACATAAAATTTCGACACTTTGATAACTGGTTCGTTGGTTTAGTTGGTTGGTGCGTGCATTACTTGTCATGTGAGCGATTGGATGTCTGGTTCGATTCCCACTGGGTGTTACGTTTTTGTTTCTTAGTATTTGAGTAAAAGATTTGTAAATCGTACAGTGATTTGCAATGTAAACTTTAGCTATTAGGGGGGTTACCAATTAATGCTTCTGTCTGTACCTACCTGCCTCTGCGCGGGGGGAAGCGCGCGGAGTGAGGGATCAGTCTTGTAGGTGAGGGGAGATACTTCGACAGTGGTCATCCTATCCATCGGCAGCCGCAGGACTGTGCTGGTGTAGACGTGGTCGGTTGGAGAGCTGACTAACACCTGCGAACAACAGCTAAAGTCTCACCCCTCTTACTTTAAAAGTAACAAAGATATGAAATTTGTACGAAAAATCTTAGAAGGCTGTGAAAAACGAGAAACAAGGCCTATGATAAGCTTTTTTACCCTGGTATCTAGCACTCACTCGAAATAATGCATTTTGGTGGAATATGACATGTTAACATAACACGTAGGTAGGTATAATTAAACTTTGATTAATTTTTTTTATAACTAGGTTCCTCAAAATACTTTACCGAAATGAAATTAAACCAAATCGGATTTTTTCAAAGAAGACAGGTTTTCTTATTATTTGTGTTGATAGTTTAGTACAAACACAAAGGTCGTCATATCTCTATAATAGAGAGTAATTTAAGAGGAAGGTGTGAATGGTAATTATGTATAGCATGCATTCGTATCAGCATAACACCCATGCGAAACCGGAGCGGGTAGAAATAATGTCTTTCACCAACAATTGCTTCTTACAGTAAATCCCAAGCTTTTCCCCTCGCACTCGTACTGGTGGTCACTTATATTCAAATACAGCTCAATTCCAAGTCCATTAGCTTCTCCAGATGCCTTGACCCTAAAGGGATGGAGCATAGGGTCTAGAGGGAACGTCTTCGGGTACCCATCGTCGAGGTCCCATTGCAAGGCCGCTGGTGAGGCCTTGCGGTTGAAAGAACGCTGCCAGGGCAGGGTTGCGTTAGTCCTGTGAATGGGAGTTTTTATAAGTTCCTGGTCTTTATAAATCTTTGGATCTTCATCAGTCAGAGTTTTGGCCGACGGGTGTCAAGTTCTTACGGTTCACCGGCCGTTTGCAAGGGGACACCGCCGTGCATCGCCAGTTGACACCCTGATACGTGTTATGCGCCGTACCTATTGTGTACCAACTATTTTGTTATTAAGACTTTTATATTTGTATGTATGTATGTTAATATGGGCTAAAGAATAAGTTAGAACAAGTAACCACTGATCTTCACATAGGTAGGAACTTAGCAAACTTACATTCCATTCAACGGCAGGCTGTTGAAAGCGAAGCACAGTCCATAGTTGGTGAAGATAGGTTGGAACAGCTGGCAGCAGTTCTTAGTCTCCCATTCCGCGAAGTGGATGGCTGGCCAGTTGCAGGTCTTTATCACCTCGTCGCAAGTTGGTGAAGCCTGGAGGAATAGCTGTTTATTTAACTGATATAACGGTACCTTCTGGGTGTTCTAGTCGTTTACTATGTATAATAAAAAAATCTATCTGTTTAATATATTGTATTATGTATATCAGTAATTGTACCCATACATTGTACCCATAACACAGGCTCTGCTTGGGGCTACGTGATGCTGTGTGGTTTGTCCAGCGTTATTTATTTATTTACTCAACGTTTAAGAAGTATTAAGAATTGAACCCCGCCAACTCAGCCTGTAGATGTCGTAATGGCCGAATAAAGGAACCTACGATAGGAGTATCAGTACTCGTATACGAATACTCGTCACACAAGCCCATCATCTAGATCCAAGCTAAGCAAGCTTGGATCTAGATGATGTGCTGTGTGTGGATTATCCAGCAATATTAATTATTTATTTATTAACGCCATACTTTGACAATAAATTCCTGGAGCAGGCGTATCTGGTCGGAGTTCAGGGGATGCTCTGTGGTCTTCCTATTCACCATCAAAGGGCAGACCAGGGACGCGAAGAACTGCTCCATGCTGGAAAAGGTTTATTCATTATTTAATGCTTAATTTTATGGCTGAGTTAAGTAAGTTTAAACCTTTATGTTTCGTCACTAGGTAAACAATGTTATTTCATCATCAACTAGGTAAAATAATGACAAAACAAGCAGAATGTGAAATTATCCTGGGGTTTCCCTTCCCTCATGACTACAACATGGTTTTTTTTTCAAAAAAGGTCTTCGAAAACACTCAACGCGCGTGTAAAGATGTTGTAGTCGTCTAAGTATAGGCTGCGGTAACGGATTTCTATGGGCATGCAAATAATAATAATAAAAAGTTAAGGTTTGAACTGTTTAGATGAAGGGCTATTGATATAGTTAAAACAATATCTAAATAAATAAATGCTTGTTTGTCACTTTGGTGATCATTAATCCTCATATCTACATCATTCTTTTTTAATTCTTATGTAATGTCCTATCCAATATAATTTAATTCCAAACTTAAAATATATGTTCATTAATATTATATTCAAGTTTATTTAATTGTAATATTAACAAAACTAACATTTACCAACTGCTTTTGCCAAGCAACCTCAATAAAATATTTAATATTTTTTCATATCGGGGAACCCATTCTTATTTCGATATAATTAACGACAATACCTTACCTACATAAATAATACAAAAACCGAATTTAGGTAACTTCATTTAGCTTTGTCGGTTAAAAGTCGGTAATTGATACGGAGGCGTAATTAGATTAACAAATTGGCATTTGACAATTCTCCTGATTTTTTCGTGAAATGTTTCTGATATCACTGAGTTGTTTCTCACGATATTTTTACAAAAAAGTCTTTAGAGTTTGTTATCTTTATGCAATGGTGAGGTAAAATTAATAACATTTTAATAAAATAAAAAATAGGTAGGTTTTATTGATAGCCTACCCTACTTTTCTACCTGCTAACCTTTGGGTCAACCCAGACCTTATAATAATGGTGTTCCCTTAGTCGGGAAGAGTGGGGGTGGTGAAATGCTATGCCGGCACCACACGGCAATAAATACAAACAAAAAATAGTTTGAGAAAAATAAACTCACTCATCCAATTCAGAAACGTTTCCATAAGACAGCTTAATATGCAGATGAGGACACAGCACAACAGTCGGGAATGGAACAGCCCAGATCGGGGACGGCGCAGAGTCGATGACGTTGACGAAAGGAGTCGAGGTCCACTTGCAGAAGACTTGGATGATGTTGACAGCGCAGACCGCGATGCTGATAAAGATGATGATCACCCAGATGATGCGCTCCTTGATGCCAAATGTTGGCTCGAAGATGTATCTGTAACGTCAATTCTATTATGATGACTGAAAAAATATGATATATTTTTATTAATTGGTTCATAAGTTGACGTAAGGAGTCGAGGTCCACTTGCAGAAGACTTGGATGATGTTGACAGCGCAGACGGCGATGCTGATGAGCATGATGATCACCCAGATGACGCGTTCCTTGATGCTAAATGTTGGCTCGACGATGTATCTGTATCAACGTTGATTCTATTATGTTATTATGAAGAACAAAATATATGCAATATCATTTTCATTAATTGGCTGATGATAACCAGTGTTAAAACATCAATATATTTTGCATCTGTAGTAATACTGTTCAATCACTCGCTCGTTCGTTTTTAGACATAGAGTCCTGTAAGGTCTAAAGGAAATAAAGCACTTTGATATTGATTTTGCCTATAGGTCGCTCTGTAGACGACTGTCTTAAGGTATATCTGTCAAAACAAAAGTACTCACTTCACTCCATGCAGCGACCCCCCATAGAAGAACTGCTGCAACCCTTTCACGACTTCCAAGAACCACTTCTGTACCACCGTCTTTCGTTCCACCTTGGTCTTCGAAGAGAGCGCCCCACGACTTATATACTTAAAGTCTTTTACATAATAATCTCCAATGTATAAACTGGATACGTTGCTAACTGAATTCCGAGACATTTGGCGAATTTTCTTCTTGCTGACTTTCAACATGTCGGAGAAAAATTAAGGGACTTGAGAGCTATAGGACAAATGCTGCAGTTGAATGTGCATGTAACGTAATAGAAAGCGAATGCTCAATGCACTTATTGATGAAAGTAATGTAATTCTAGAAACCTATATGAAAGACAAAAGCGTTTGACAAGAAATTTTCAAAATTAGGTACTTCGTGAATAAATTTATTATTTAGTCTTACAAAATAAGCACACAAACAATATTGTTAATTATAAATTATCATTCAATATTAACAACTTATAGGTACCTATGTACCTACATCATATAGGTAATATACTAATATATCTATTTATATGGCCGTCACCAAAAGAACGGCTTAGATTTGTACATTTCTTACAAATATAATATAGTGTTGTGTATTCATTTTCAATTATTTTTATTTGTCTCTTAGTGTACGAGGTAACGTGATTTTCATGTTTTGGATCCATAGCATTATTTATATAATTTTCTTCGGAGAATTAGGTACTGAATTAAACTTAAAAACACTGCTAACAAATCTCAAAAAAGATATAGTATAATATAATCTCAAAAAAATATTGAATTTGACAAAACCTGACATGATGGACACTCTTAACTTTCTTCAAGGATGACCACTTTGAAGATAAAGTAAAACGACATGGAATAGTGTAAAAAAACTCCCATTTTTGCGTAAAGTAAAGCATTCGAAGCCCGGTCTGTATACTAGTATAATCGATTAGTGATCGAATAATACAAGTCGACGATGGTATCATCAATAGTTGCACTCAATGGTATTAGTACAATACATAAGATAGACATCTTACGTTTATTCTACTGGGTCATGGTTAAATTAAACCCATATAGAAAGCGCGATGCATAGTTCCTTAACTCCTAATTCAAATAAAAATTTATGTTATTTAATGGTTATTTTTACCCGTCCTATTTGCGATTGGGTTTTTTATTCGCAATTGTCCAGAAACGGCTCTTGGAGAAATATAAATTTTCAGTTCCATAATAATTATCGATTTGTTTAAGTTTTGTAAAATATCTTTGTTTTTATCCAATTGTGTATTAAAAATGTATTTGAATTTAAAAAAACTAGTTTTAAAAAAAAAGAAGTTTATGTTGACATAATCGGATATCCATTTATGTATTAGAATAAAAAAAATTAAAAATGTATTCGAATTTCGATTCATAACTCAATACAAGACATAATCGCATTGATTACATAATATGAATGTAGGTAATACAAAAAACTACAAGTTTATGTTGACATTTCCATTGATTACCTGTGATACAATTCAAAATCTTACTGATAACTTTTGAGCGAAATTTAACGACTATGGATCTGAGATACGCCAAATAAAACAACTCGTAAAATAAAATAAAAAGAGTTTTTTTTTACTTACCAGCTAGTACAAAAAAATAACATAAGAAAATAATTACATGTTTATAACTAACATTTTAAATAAACTAACTATCTTTAAAATAACTTTTAGGGAGGTAAATTATACAACGGTTATCTGCGACGTACAAAATAGCTCGCAACAGAATATAATATAGGTACCTACTCATAAATTTGAGGTTCTTGTTTTGTTATCGAAGTAACAATAACACCTCTATTTTCTATTCTGTATTCATAAGGCATCTGAAATATCGGCAGAGATTGCAGCGTAGGCCGAAGAGACGCCACCAGCAAATTAAAGTTACGGCGGCGGGGCGGCGGCGGGCGGTTTATTGAAAAGTTACTGCAATTCCTTTTTTTGTATTTTACCTTTTTGTGGTCTCATCTATAGTTTTCGATTTGATGTTTCTTGAGACTTATCAAAACTTTTGCTTCAAAAACAAAAGCGACGTAAACAACTGATAACGAAGGAAAGTGGCGAAATCAAAAGAAAACAAGATTCGTCAAGTGCGAGTGTAGCTCAGGAAACTTCAGAGGTACTAAATGGTAAATCTGTTTTGAGGTTACGGGTTCGATTCCCGCCTCGGGAAAAATATTCGTACGATCTGTAGATATTTGTTCAGGGTGTTCTGGTCGTTTTCTATGTATAAAAAATAATAGCAATAATAAATATCTATATCTGTAACAATATTGTATTGCGTATAATCAGTCATCTAATAGGTACACCAAAAGCTCTGCTTTGGAGCTAGATGATGCTGTGTGGATTGTCCGGTATTATTTATTTATTTATATTTAATATGATGATATCTCATTCTAAAAAAGCCTTCCAGGATTAGTTTTTCGACCATTTTTTTTAAGTATTCCATTTATAGACTTATCTATATTTTTCCTGTGAAATGTAGATTTATATTTTTAGAACATGCGTTTTAGCTAACTCTCTGTTTAGGTCGGAATTACATAGTTAGCTAATAGCATATTAAAAGATAGGTATCAAATAAAAGTAAATGTTTATTACAAAAAGGGTATTCAAAACACTTACACTATGAATAATAATGAATGAATTAATTAATTAACACTTTATTGACATTTTCTAGAAATATACAATTACAAACAACAAAATACCAAATAACCATAACAAAAGGAATTCTTATTTTCTATTTTTTTTGAGCTTTTTCCAAGATAAGTTGTCTTCTAATAGAAAACCTAGGTATTTGGTCGAATTAACTCTGTTCAGAACCACACTGTCGCATATTAAATCATTATTTTTACCACAATCGAAAACTTTTACAGAGATAGAATTTTCAATGAGTCCAAAATTTCTGTTACTATATAACATGTACTTAGTTTTGGAGACATTTAGTGACATAAGATTGTTGCGTAGCCATTTATTCACCTCTTTTAGGTTTTTTTGAGCTATTTCGAAGGCATTGTCCCATGTGTCTGCGTGAATGATTAGAACTGTATCATCAGCATAGGCTATTGTTTTAGTTTGTGTCATTTTTAGTTCAAGAATGTCATTAAAATATATCGAAAACAACACTGAAGCAAGTGAAGTACCTTGAGGTACCCCAAATTTAACTGATAATAAATCACTGCTAAAGCTCCCGATAGAAACTTTTTGTTTCCGATTCTCAAAGTAAGACTTGAACCAGTCCAGGGCAAGGCCTCTGATACCTATTGTTTCCAGTTTACGAAACAATATAGGCAAAGAAACCGTGTCAAATGCTTTAAGAAGATCTAAAAATATACCGATGCACTTATGTCCAAAACTAAGTTTTGTTCTAATGTGGTCTACAACACTATTAAGAGCTGTCCGCGTTGATCTACCCTTTCGGTAACCGAATTGATTATCAGACAGAATCTTATTAAAATCGAGGAACGAATGAATTCTTTTAGCAACGATTTTTTCTAAAATATTTGAAATAAAGGTTACTCGAGCTATAGGTCTGTAATTAGCGGGGATTTTTGTGTCGCCACTTTTATATAAGGGCACAACGTTACTTATCTTTATGGAGTCAGGCACAACCCCCGAGGAGAGGCTAAGATTACAAATATATGCTATAGGTTGTGTTAGAGCGTTTTTTGCTTGTTTTATTATATGTTTGTAAAGATAATCATATCTTGAAGTACTCATTTTGAATTGATTAATAATCTGTAGAACCTCTTGTTCATTTGTCGAAGATAAAACAAACTTTGAAGTAAATGGCGCTTTTTGTATTATATCAGCCAAATTAGTTTCAGTTGTATCTAATTTCTTGAGAATTTTTATCGACAGAGTTTCTCCTAACGTTGAAAAATAAATATTTATTTTATTCAACGCTTCAAAATAAGAAGAATTCCCACAAAGTAAAGATAAATTGGGGTTATCATTTGCTTCAAGTTTACAAAAGTCTTTAGTTTCATTCTGTTTGTTTTGTTTTTTTTTGTCTAGTAATGCTTTATTGTTAGTACAGTCAATGATAATTTCTTTAAATTTATCAAAAGCATTTATAGTGTCTGTTATTTCGTACAGGTTTGTAAAATTACAATTCTCCAACATATTAATTATTTCTACATCTCGAATCTCTGTAATGTTAGTTTTTCTTGATTTAACTCCTTCTTTCTGGTTAGTACAGTTCGAGGAACCATTCTTTGTTTTCGTGTTCATTGCGAATAAGTCGATTACTTGACATGATCCATTCCTAAAAGCCAAGTCAGTGGTTTTGGTCATCACCTTCGCGTGGAACATCTCTACACTGCATGACCTGTAAAAAATCAACAGTTCAATAAAAATAATACCTACCTACGGTAGATCTTTCTATGTATTTTTTAATATCAGTTTTTTTTTAGAATAATAATGGTTATTATATTTGGTCATATAAAACAGTACCTACCCAAATCTTATACATAGATTTCACATGAAAAGGAACTATTGAGTATTTATTTACAGGTTGGAGTTAGTATTAGGTAACAAATAAATTAAAAACGTTTCCAGTAATTTACCAACGCCATAGTCCGACTTAGTTATTTTCAAGACCTCAATAATCTTTATAAGAGTAAGTATTTCGAAACGAGAATCGGTGTTTGAAATTTTTTGTAGGTACCGTCATAGATCCATGATAAATCTAGAAGCTATAATTCTCCTGCGATATCGTTTTCACGATTGATTTGACCCTTTCTTTAATGGTGCAAACGTAACCGCGGGATAATTCTCGATATAAACAACAAAATTATAAACAATTTATAAAATCAAATGAGAACTAGTCTTAACAATTGAATACATTCTCATAAGTTCGAACTTTTTTATGAAACAAAAATTATCTCATCATGCGTTAGTTGTATGCTCATCATCATCAGCTCATATCAGTCCACTGCTGGACATACTGCCTATCCTAATTATCAAAGAAAAAGGAATAGGTACTTACAGCATTATCAATAGAATTACGAAAACACACGCGTATTTTGCCTTCATTTTTACGTATCGACACTTTTTAAACAAGCCGTCTAAATGCAACATGATATTGTAACAAACCGACTGGGTCAAGTTAAATCTTAGTACTAATGTTATTTTTTTGTTATTTTACGTACCTTTGTGCTTAATGACGTGTTTACCAAGTCTCTTAACTAAGTAGCTAAATCACTAGAAATGACAAATAGGTTAAGTTCGATTCTAAAAATAATCCATAATTAGGACTGTAACTGTTTCATTTTATTATTTGACGGCCTTATGTGACGCAGTGATCATAAGTCCAGGACGCAGAAGGTTGTAGATTTGATTCCCACTACGGGATAAAATGTTTAATTCAATTCAATTTATATATCGAGACAATGAAAAGTTCACTGGCTTACAACTACGGGGTTAGTACTTAAAATAGTTAGATTATACGGGTCTTGTCTTTTGTTATACATATATGCAGCGTGTAAGTGTAATGTAATGATGAGTGTTGTAAGTACATTATTAATAAAATAATATTTGTGTATCAACTGGTAATATCTTCAGCAAATTTGGGTTCTTAATTATTATCGTGTTTTGTGAGGGGCTGGTGATCGAGAGGCTTTGTAAAATCCTGGGTTACCAATAAGTATTATTCTTTCTGTTTTTGAAAATATTATATAGCCTATGTTCATCGCAGAAAATTTAGGATTCTAATGGTGAAAGAATTTTTCAAATCGGTCCAGTAGTTTCGGAGCCTATTCAATTCAAACAAACAAACATACAAACAAACAAACAATCAAATCTTTCCTCTTTATAATATTAGTATAGATATAGATAGTAAAGATTATTGTAATATAGAAATACGGGAGTGGCTATGTTTAGTAAATCTCTTTTGTACCAAATACATACTTAAATAATTTGAATTAAAATTATCTTTCTGTGTCTAATTTCCGTTTCGGTGTCTAATTTCCTACTAGACTAGGATTAAATTAATCAATCATCAAAATCGAATAATACTTGCGAACATATCGGGTTACACCATGGTTACATACATATGTACATTACACTTTTATTATACTAGAATATTCTATAACCTGTGTTCATCAGGGATAGCGTTAATGTCAGTAAAACTAATATAATGAGATTTAAAAATTATAAAACTCCGCAAATAAATTTACAAATTTCATATAGAAATAACGAAATAAAAGAAATTAATCAAACAAAATTTTTAGGACTAATCATTGATTCACATCTAAACTTCAAAGCTCACCTAACAGAATTAAATGAAAAAATCTCTAAATACTGCTATGCTCTTTCTACACTCAGCTCCATTGCATCAAAAAGTATTGCGAAACAGGCATATTATGGTTTAGTTTATTCTCAGTTGTAAGTAAGTTATGGAATAATTTTCTGGGGAAACTCTGTTGATATCCAAACAACTTTTATTATGCAAAAGAAATCATTAAGATGTATTTTTAACTTGAAGAGCACTGATTCACTCCGTAATATTTTAAAAAAAGAAAGAATACGGACTCTCACTTCCATTTATATTCTAGAAATCTGTATTTTTGTAAAGAACAATAAGCAATACTTTTTTGAAAAAAATCTGTCCGTGCCTCCTCTCAACGGTCCAAACATAAATTCAATATTTGTATGACTCAAGTAAATAACAATATGTAAAATATATAATATATATCAAAAAAGCACTTTTATCAAAGCCATAAAAATTTTCAATAATCTTCCTATAGAACTTAAACGCTTAGATGTTTAAAATTATATTAAAAACATGGCTTGAATCGAATGCTTTCTATTCACTGAAAGAATTTTTTGACAATAATAGCACCTTGTAAAAATGTAGATATAAAATGTTCTTATTTTTAACTTCTTGGAATGCATTGTGCCTTCTATAAACCATAAAGCATACCAAATATAGCTAGATATGCCTATCTACCTAGATCTTATTTTAAACTGTATTATTTTATGTCTGCTAAAGATAAGCTGTTGAAACTTTACACCTTATACCTAAGATCTTTTCTGTACAACAGTTAACAATAAAAATATTTCTGATTCTGATTCTGAGCGTACGATTCTAATGATGAAAATATTTGTCAAATAGGTACAGTAGGTACTTTTGGAGCCTACTCAATGCAAAGCAAACAATAAATGTTTCTTTAGCTAACTTGCGTTTATATTTTTACTTCCTTGTATTCGCAATGAAAAACACAATGTAGGTACACAGACAAACACACCTCGGGTGAAAGTAACTTAATTAGTCCCTCAAACTATTGGCACCCTCGCTACGCTCGGAACTAAATAAAGTACTTCTTCGGATAACGTCTCGGGACTAAATAATGTACTTCCAACCCTAGATAGATAGATAGATATATAGAACATTCTTTATTGCACCCTTAACAAAACAATCAATTAACAAAATAAATTACAATATTTGTGACAACGGTCTTATTGCTCAAGAGCGATCTCTACCAAGACAACCGTGGATGGATAGGATCGTTGGACTTGACATGGGGATCTGTGTGCATTCGTTTTGTTTATATAAAATTATTAGTACATTACATTACATACAAAATACAAATACCTACTTATATAATAGAAATATCTAAAAATCTAGGGTAACAATGTACTGTAAACGTTACCACAGAAAAAGCGTAACTAGAGTTTATATCTTGTATACTAGGCTTTGCATAGGATAGATAGATAAATAGAAAAAAAAATGCATACTTAACACTACACTAATTTCCATACTGTTGCATAGCAATCTTTCAGTACTTGGATAAGTAACCGCTTCATCATGTCTTTTTCCTACAATAGTTTTGTTTGCTGGTACGGAACCCTCCGAGTAGACTCGCAATTGACCGGTTTCATTATAAAAAATCCACTTAGAAGTTCTAGGGAAACCCTACAATGTCAAGGATAAACTACTGTAAACTAACAACTCATATTTCAAAGGGTTCAATGTCCTTATGACGACCTCTGTGGCGCGGTGGGCGAAGGTCCGCCTGCGACGCAGGTTCGATACCCGCCTCGGGACAAATATTTGTACGATCTGCAGATATTTGTTGAGGGTCTTCTGGTCTATATATAAAAAAATATCTATCTATGTATAATATTGTATTATGTATGTCCTCTAGTACCTAGGGCTAGATGATGCTGTATGGATTGTCCGGCATTATTTATTTATGTATCGAGCGCAACAAGATGTCGAAAAATAGCTTATTAATCTTCTATTTTTTATTGTTATTTAATAAGTAAAAACAAGTTCAGTGAGTTTTTAAACTGCAACTTAATATCAATTCCAAAAACAAGTGTGAAATATAATCCAAGATCAAAAAATCCACATATATAATCGCATGTTTCTTATTTTTTCTTACAAAATAACAAACAATTATTATATATTGTAGATGATATCGTATCATCATCATCATCATCAGCCTATGTTAGTCCACTGTTGGACATAGATGATATCGTATATATGATTTAATTTAAATTGTACAGGTAGGACAAGAAAGATGATATTTTATAAATAAATTTTTTTCGTGCTTTATTTCCTTTAGACCTTACAGGACTCTTGGACTCTTCACAAGCATCGATTAATCAATCAAAGAATTTAAATTTATTATTGGTAAAATAAATTAAGATTCTTTGATTGATTAATCGATGCTTGTGAAGAGTCCAAGAGTCCTGTAAGGTCTAAAGGAAATAAAGCACTTTGATTTTGATTTTGCATGCACTTGGATAGTAACAAAACTAATGATAGAATTGAGTTAAAAAAATGTTTTTTGTTTGTCTAATACATCACATACCTATTTAGCTATTTAGTTATGGGTCTGAAATAAAATACATGCTACTTATTATCCCATAAATCTGTTCCCATGAATAGTAGTAGCCGTTAAACGTTTCCAAAATCAAAATCATCAAAATCAAAGTGGTTTTCTTTAGACCTTACCACTTGTAAACGTCACAAAATACAAAATACATAATTAATATTGGGTAGAGAAAAATATCACTGATTCTTTGCTTACTTAAATCTTTATAAGAAGCGAACAAGAAACCTTTACCTCTTTAGGTTCTTAGTTTTCGAGTTGAGCAAAATTGTACCCAAATCTTTTTTTTATGATAGATAATCTGATATTTTATAGCACATAAGCCTTTTTGCAAATAATATATTTCACAATTGGTTTGAATTTATATATAGATATTTATGCAACTCACTTGGTTGTAGTTTTATTGTTTCCATAGAAACAAAGCAAGCGAAGCCGCGGGCAGAATCTAATTCAATACATGAGGCTCATATCAACTGTTTCCTAGTTATTTGAGATAATAATGTCAAAGGTTACCTAACCGTTGATAAATTATTTACTAAAATGGTCAAGAACCCGATACGGTAGCGCAATCTTTGACCTACAAAAAATTGGTAAGATCAAGTTAGTTGACATATTATTATGAACTATAATATATTTAACATATTATTATGAAACGGACACATAAGAAATTTACTCACCATCACTCCCATAGCACGGGGATCATTGCCCAGGGTAGAATGGAAAACAATTAAGTACTTCAGTTTGTGACTCAATGAGTAGCTTTCTAGATCTTTATATATTGAATGGTCCTCGGGACACCAAGAACCTAGGGTTTCCACAAGTTCAAGTTCAACTTTATTTATTATTTTGTGATACACGTACTGGACATTACAATAATGTGTGTTGATAAAGAATTTTAATTTTTAATGAATTGAAAATAATGCGTTCATTAATTTGAAAGCAGGTATCAAAAACTTCTCTTCTCTACATTAACAGCAATAGACCTACTACTGCGCTAAATATTCACTCAAGCTGTAAAATGTCTTACTTATTAAATAACTAAAAAGTTTAGATTTAAATATCAAACGGCAAAGTTACCTGTAAAATGTATTCTATGTGTTTTTGGGGTACTCTCTCATAATCCAAATGATTAATAATGCCATCTATGGCGCTCATCAGGGGAGGTCTATATGTCCAGCAGTTGAATTTATAGGCTGATAATGATGATGGTCTCTCTCAGATTTCAAAGTTAATTATTAATTATTTAAGTTAATTATTGCAAAGCTAAGTGCAGTCACGTGCGTTAACTATACTCAAAGCACAAAGCACGACGGGTAGTCTCGTAGCACTCGCTAGTCGTTTGAACTACGATAAGGCTACAATACGTAATTCTACAATCATTTTCTTGCATAATACATTATATGAGTTGTATTAGAAAATTCTGATTGTGATAAAATTGTGTAATAGTCGAGAAGTGATTTGGTGAAGTGTGGAGATTTTATTCTGCGCTGATTTGTGACATTTTAACAGTTTTTGTGTGTTGCGAGGAGCGAAAATAAAGATCTTTGTCCAGCTGTGTCTATTGAATAGTGGAAGAAAAGGGTACATATTTATAAAACGCAAATTAACGTAATACTTACATTAACTGCTGTTTTTTTTAACTTTTTCTTAAGTTTTGTTTTTCTCTTTCTCTTCTTTGAGAGATAAAGAATTTATAACTGATTTATTTCTAATGCAGCATGCATTTGCTTTTCAAGTAGTAATGAAGGTAGTGTTTTAGGATCTTAAATAAAATGGTACGGTTTCTGCCCGAACTCTAAATATGTATAACTACCGAGGCAATGCAACCCGCATCTTGGGTACACTTCCAACTGGTATTGATATGGATCAGTTGAGCAACCTGCAGTTTATTTACAACAGTCTACAGTTAGATAAATTGTTTCAATTGTAAAGTAAAGTAAAGTAAAGTTTATTTCCAGAAAAATGGCTTACAAAGTACATTTTTAAACTTAAGTGCTAGTATTACATTTATGTAAGTACTTTAAAGTAAAAGTTTATTTCAAACGTAAGCACTACTTAAAGTTAAGGGTTAAAATTTAAGTTTTGTGTTTTATTACCCGTGGTCGAGTGACTGTCCTTCGTACTAGTAAACACTGTATTACGGCCAGAAGAATTGCTCTCCCCTTTTTGGTAGGTTTTAAAAAAAAATATATTTTTTTTATTGAGTCGCACGATGCTAATCTTACAGTACCTATTTATTTTAACACCTACCAAAAAGGGGAGAGCAAGACTTATTAGGTATATAAATTATTTATCAAGTACATATTAGGTATATAAATTATTTATCTAGGCTACCTATAATTAATAAAGTTACTATTAATTGTGAATACTAGTTTTAATTTGGTTATTTAATTGTACTGTTATTATTAATTAATATTTAATAACCTTTGTTAATAAAGGTTTTACCTTGTAGAATAAAAAATAAAAAGCTCAAGGGTGCTAAGTCTCTTGTGACTTTAGCATAATCGAAGTGAATTTAAAAACATAGCGACATTAGCGACTTAATTTCTATCTTTTGACCTACCTATAGCATTAAATATTATTGAATTTAGGGCTCGCAATGTATTTTGTTACACTATGTACCCCATGGGTGCCTCAGGACTTTGTCTTTGTTTATTAATTTGATTCTTATAACAATGTTTCACCATCTATAAACACCTTTTCTATATAAAAACATAAACGTGCGTGCGCACTTGAGACTTTTTAAAATTATGGTTTCTCTTTCAATGAACAAACAGAGAGCTTTTGTTTTGTTTGTCATAAATTGTGGCCTTAGAAAGTTAAAACGTGAACTGAACTTTTCTTATTATTCTTGTGTTTACTTTGCAAAGATGTAAAAAGATAATTAATTTACAGGTTACAATGGTGTCGTACCACAAAACAATAATGGCAGTGGTTGTCTTGCTTTCAATGGTTAGCAAAGGTATGTATGAATCTGTTTTATCTATTACGTTATTTAGCCTTTAGTCCTTCTGCTGTTTAGTACATGCGAAGCTATGAAATTCCCTAATTGTTGAGAGGTGAAGGAACGAAGACTAGTTGACAGAAAAAAAAATTTACACTGACATAGCTGTATGTACAGTACAATTGAAAGATTCAAGTTGCGAATTTGGGTTTCATCTTTGACTCTACATTATCTTGGAAAAACACGTCTACTCAGTCAGCCAGCGAGTTCAGATCACTATTTGTTCGATTCCCGTTTGCAGAAGTTCCTTCCTTTACAAACCAAAATCACTCCATCCCATATTAGATTATATGGCTCTTGCTTCCTTGATGCCACAGTTTATCTATACTAATATTATAAAGAGGAAAGATTTGATAGTTTGTTTGTTTGAATTGAATAGGCTCCGAAACTACTGGACCGATTTGAAAAATTCTTTCACCATTAGAATCCTAAATTTTCCGTGATGAACATAGGCTATAATATTTTCAAAAAAGTTAGGGATCCGCATGAAAAATTCAATAATTGAACTGTGCGCTGTATATTCAACCTCTTTTTCTATTATGGCGCGTCAGAATAGAAAAAGAGGTTGAATAGGTATATGTATAGCGCACGGTGCTTCCTTGTTCTCTACGGCCAGTGTCAGTTATGGAGTGTCGAGTCAATGTCAAAAATCCCAATACTGTTAAAAAAAGTAAGGGATCTGTATGAAAACTGTGAAACCCATCGTGTTAGTGTGTATAATTTCTGAAATTTTTGTTTAATACTTGTGCGAAGCCGGGGCGGACCGCTAGTGCTTAAATATAATCACGTGTTAGTGTTCAGAGTAGACTCAGGCTATGGAATAAAAAACAACAAAATCGATAAAAACTTGTTCATAAAAAAATGGAATGTCGATTAAATCTAATCGGAAGAGCTTACTGTTTATCAAAACTACCAGACAGCAAATAAGAGAGTAGAATACGTTTAGTTGGACCAGACAGAATGGCTGGTGCACTAAGCTCTGTTATACATAAATACCTGCAAAAAAATGTCCATGGAAACGAAATAACATTTGAACGTTTCCATTATCAACGCGTTATCGTGTAATTTCAGGCTTCTGCGTTCGCTGCTACTATTGCAACAGCGCCAACAACTCCGCCTGCCTCGACACCAACAAATACGACGATGAGCTGCGCGCACGCATCATTCCCGTCGTCAACTGCGAGACGGCGGTGCCTGGCTTCGAGAACGTTCCGCTGTTCTGCAGGAAGATCGAGCAGACCAGTGAGTTTTACCAATACTTCAAAGCTAAGTACATTTCATCATCATCATCATCATCACCAGCCTATAATAGTCCACTGCTGGACATAGGCCTCCCCTAATGAGCGTACAATTAATAAGTACATTTAATATAGGTTAAATCATGAACCTATGAATAAGTATACCTATGAATAGGTATACTTATATTATAGGTAGGTTCATGGGTTAAATAATAAGCAAGTGAAGGTATATAAAATATAATAATAGAAATATAGGATTTTAATCTGGCAATTTTAAAGCTGCCAGTCGCTGGATGCGGTGGTAGTTACTATGTAGAGATTAAGGTAGAGATTAGGGTTCGAAACTCTATTTAAAATTTCCAGAAAAAGCAAATGAGAGTTATTACATATAATCATGTCTTAATCTTTTCAGTATTCCACCCCCATCGTGAACCAGAAGTAAGGGTGACCCGGGGCTGCGGCTGGATCCCAGACAAGCGCGACAAGCCTTGCTACCGGATCAACGACGCTGGTCACAACGAGGTCGTCTGCCAATGCTTCACTGACCACTGTAACTCAGCGGAAAGTACGGCCCCTGTGACTGGCGTAGCAATGTTTATAGTATTTGCCGCTGTACTTTTCTTCTATCGTTAAACTATTTTATGGCTTAAGGCTCCGCGACGGGTGAATTTCTTATACAAGCGTAATAGCAAAATTATTTGTAATTTGAGCATATCTTCACCATGATTTGCTATTATTTGTATTAAAATAGTATTTATCTAGGTTCCTGCCGCAAGCTTTTATAAAATTACTTACCTATGTACACAAATAATAAAACGTGTATTCTTTGAAAACATCCGATTTGGTTTACTTTTATTTCAGTAAACTATTTAGAAAAAAACATGTGGAACTTAGATAAATACAGTTTTATGATAAATAAAATATGCTGATATTACAAATCATTATAGTATTACATTTGTATATATTTGAGAAATTGATCCGTGTCGCAGGAGCCTTCAAATTATGATAAGTAGATAAGACTTTATAACGAAATAACTTTATAACCACTGCAAAACCCCAATCAAAAGTGTTGCTACCGCACGTGTTGATACCGCATCAACGACGCTGGTCTCAACGAGGTCGTCTGCCAATGCTTCACCGACTACTGTAATGAGGGGGGAACGTACTGATGTTTCCTACTGTATTTTTCTTATATCGATAAACTGATATCCTTAAAGCTATGGTAGATAAGACTAATTTTGTAACCACTTTTACAAACAGAGATAGATAAATAAGTCGCTCCGTAGCAACTGGACAGATTCGCAACTGGACGGTTTCTCAGCTGGACGGATTCTCAGCTGGACAGATTAGCAGCCGGACAGAGTACAGTCGTCAATATTTTTAAAACTAACTTTAACTAGGTACTGACGTTTTTATTTAATCACTAGTTCTGTTTTCAAACAATCTGAAAATAATGGAATTATCACTATTCCCACATAATTTTAGGCACATGTGATTTTTTTGGGTCTTTAGTTGTTTCGCAGATTGCATTTATTTCCTTTCACAGCACAATGTAGGTGTAGGGACCCGCGTTAAATTGTCTAATCTAAGAGGTACCTACCCTATAAAGCGAACAGTCCTTACAATGTTATAAGAATAAAATAGGACGGTGGATTGATGTGTGTGTGGTGTGATTGATGCCCTTTGTTAATGCTATAGTTACATGAAAGCTTGCTACAGGATCATTAACGGTGGTCGTAACGAAGTCGTTTGCCAATACACCACCGACCACTGAAACGCAGGGGAAACTACGACCCCTGTGACTGGCGTAGCCTAGCTTATAGTGTTTGCTGCTGTAGGTACTTATATTCTATCGTTTCACAATTTTAAATCTTAAAATTAAAGAAAGATAATACTTACTTTTTAAGCACCGCGAATCACCAGAGAGCTTCCTTATTATGAAGCTTCTGGAGATTTTGAATCATCTGGTAATGCTTGATTGACCACTGTAACGCAGGGGAAAGTACGGCACTGTGTCTGGCGTAGCATTGTGTAGTGTTTGCTGCTGTACTTTTCTAATATCGTTAGACTATTTTATGCCATAAAGATGGAGAAGCCTAACTTTATCAACACCGCGAAATCCCAGAATATTTAATGCATTTAATACGCTAGTGACCGTTTTTAGATCATCTGGCAATGCTTCACTGGCCACTTTAACGCAGAGGAAAATACGCCTTTAGCTACCGCAGCGATTTTTGCTGTGTTAGATACTTTTACCATTTTGTTTTATGTCACTTCACTATATAGTATAAAACAAAGTCGCTTGCTGTCTGTTTGTCCCTATGTCTGCTTAGATCTACGCAACGGATTTTGATGCGGTTTTTATAATAGATAGAATTGTCCGAGACGAAGGCTTTTGTATCAGCATTGCACCCGAGCGAAGCCGGAGCGGGTTACTAGTAAAATATAAATAATATAAATAAAAACAAAGATTGCTAAGTTTATTTCTGTTGTTACAATTTGACAGGCGTACGCCTGAGTACAGTGCCACGTGGAACTGTTCGTTCTGTTGTAATTTTAAATTTAACTTGTTCTCTTTATTTTATTATTATAATAAAACCAATAAAGACTTAAACTATTGTATGCCTACCTGTCTAGTGTCCACGTGGATGTTACAACACGTGCCGATAATATGGCGATATTGCCTTGTAGTTACGTTTCAGGGAGTGGTGCTTTTGTTAGCGTATGCATTTTTGAGTAAAAAAGTTCATACGAAACATGTTGACCATTCTGATAGAAACAGACTGAGCTAGTATTCATTTTTATACTACGTTGTTAACTTAAAATAAGTGTCAGATGGTACTTAAACTTAATAAACCTTCTTAGTAAACTTTCCCTATAAGTTTACTAAGAAGGTAAATTTTATGGTAGATTTTTTTATGAATATATAATTATCGTACTTAATAAAGGATTGCCAGACAAGCTTGGAATGTACGATACATAGTTAAAAGCGATTCTTTCCATACGTCCTCTCCGCCACAAAGTTCAGTTAGTGATGAACGAGTTGCATTGCGTAAACTAGAAACGCACTTATAAGTTCTTACTTTAACTTAATCTAATTATAAAATTAAATTGGTGTTGTCGCTAGCTTACTACTGTCACCACTGAATCTTCCCCATTATTGCTATTATGAATAAAATAATATTCAAACAAAAAATCGACAAGAAATTATTACTTATTCTACTAAAATTTCAACAATTCTTCCTGAACAGGTATCGACGAATCTACCTCTACTTCCCGCTGCCAACCGTTCACAAAATAATGCATTTACAATACATTGGTAGTATACTGTGATAATGCATTTACAGTACATGGTATTGTACTGTAAATGCATTATTCTGTTTTCATTCTCATATGTGTTCATTTTCTGAGTAAGGTATTACTACAAAATATTTTCGTCCCGCTCTCACTGAGACCGCGCCCTTTCATAATAAAATAAGCAAAGGCAAACAATTCTCCGTGAGTGCGGTGAACGGTTGCAGCTTTTAGTGCACCTTGTTATTGACGTAGGCATTAGTCATGTATTGGAATTATGCTGAGCAATCTAGAATGCGAGAAATTCGAATGTTTATATGGATCAATGGACGGAATCTAATATTCCGTGCTAATAACGGGACTGAAATAAAGTTTAAGTTAAATTTATAAATAACTAGCGGTCCGCCCCGGCTTCGCACGGGTATTAAACAAAAAATTCAGAAATTATACACTTTAACACGATGGGTTTCACAGTTTTCACGGATCCCTTACTTTTTTTAACATCATTAGGGTTTTTGACATTGACTCGACACTCCATAACTGACACTGGCCGTAGAGAAAAAGCAAGCACCGTGCGCTATATATTCAAACTCTTTTTCTATTATGACGCGCCATAATAGAAAAAGAGGTTGAATATACAGCGCACGGTTCAATTATTGAATTTTTCATGCCAATCCCTAACTTTTTTGAAAATATTATATAGCCTATGTTCATCACGGAAAATTTAGAATTCTAATGATGAAAGAATTTTTCAAATTGGTCCAGTACTTTCGGAGCCTATTCAATTCAAACATACAAACAATCAAATATTTCCTCTTTATAATATTAGTATAGAAGTATTATCTTAGTATTACCTGTGCTCCTTTTTATACTTCGCGATTTGGTAACATAATTAACGATTATGCATCGGGTATTTATCGCGTACCTTTTGTTTGGGGATAGATTTTTCAATCCTTATGGATCCGGCGACGACGGTTGGATTTCCTAAACAAACGTAGTAAGTAAATACCTACCAAAATGTTTTATCATCATCATCATCATCATCACCAGCCTATAATACCTAGTCCACTGCTGGACATAGGCCTCCCCTAATGATAATGTTTTATAGTTTTATAATATTTTCACCATGGTTTACTATTATTTGACTTCATCACAATAGTGTACTTTTAATAAATGTTTTATAGCCTAGTATAGGTAATTTTAATTTTAAATCATCTGATAATAACACTACAATGAACTCTGACTCATCGTCTATTTAGCTCCCAGCTGACCTAGTTGAGATTTGTGTCATTGAGGATTTAGCGAACTAATAATTCTCTAGATAGACACAGATGGTCTGAAGTTGTCTATTTGTTTTGAAGTTGTCTATTAGTTGTCTATTTTGATCGGTATTCGACAACTTAACTGAAGATCCAAAAATCAGACCTTATTTGGGGAAATAAAAACAAAAGATACGCGATAAAAAATCGATAAGTAATCATAAATGTGCAAAGATTTTGAAATTTTTGCTAAATACCTATTATTTTTTAAGTTTTCGACTTTGTGGCGCAACATACCAAGTAGTGGATAGATTCTGCGTTGGAACAAATGTTTGTACAATCTCCAGATTTATTCTTGATATTCTGGGGTTTCCTATGTATAAAAATACATATCATAAGTATACCAGCTATCTATTACCCGTAACACAAGCTCTGCTTAGCACGTGGCTAAATGATGCTGTGTGGATTGTCCAGCATTATTTGTCCATATCGTAACCTCCATACTCCTTTCCAACTGTAATTTTGACTGCTGGAATCCCCAAGCAATCTGCCAAACCCTCTCTTCAGCTTGCCACATCCAGCGACTGCTTGTAATCTTCCGCAGATCGACGTTTAATAGCAAATGTTTTATCAAACACTGTCCGCCCCGGTTTTTAACGGGTAATTTACAAAAATTTTGACACATAATAGTTGGATTACATTATAGAAATTTCACACGGATCCCTAACTTTTTTGAAAATCGTTTGGCTATGTTCATCAGGGATAATATAGGATTCTAAAAAAAAAAACAAATTGACCCAGTACTTTCGTAGCTTTTTCAATTCAAACAAACAATAAATCTTTCGTCTTTAGAATATTAGTATAGATTATAAAACAATTTTAACTATTAGTAGTATAGAAATTTGAACTAGTATTAACAATAAGCTATTGCAAAGGTAAAACCTTTTAAATGTAACTTTGTAACTTAAGTGGCAGGGCAGGTTAATAAAAAAAACAATCCCAGTCACCCCAGGGTAACTAAAAACTAAAGGAAGGCAGCTGGAATAATGCATCCAAGTACAGTCAGCTGCACAGACATGTATACACTCCTAAAATTTCCGATATAAGTATACTCGTTATTTTTCAAAGTCAAGTACACCAACTACATTTCAAATGAATGTAGCCATCTAAATCATCAGAAATCGGTATACAATTTAGCAAAATTATGTAGACACTCACGTATACATAAATATGAAATTTTGGGAGTGTATACATATTTGTGCAGCTGACTGTACATTCTTAGATGGCCCGTGGAGTTACTGTAGTTGTTTTTTTTATGATTAACCTTCCTCGACATATTTTTAATTTGCTGAAAGTGCCGCAGGGCAGATTTTCTTATAATAAAACGTAGCCAGTAATATTTATTCGGACGACATTTTTTTTATCAGCGATGGCGGTAAGTAAATTAGGATTCTCTGGAGAGATTATAACTGTTTTCTTAGTTTGATCTAGATGAATGAGAGAATAAAGGTTTTAAGAATTCTTTTAGACATTCGATCTATATTCCTAGTCGAATTTAGGCTACGTTGGCAACTTTCCTACACTTATGGATAGTCAATTTGAGACTCTCAACCAGTGCGTGCCATTTTGTAGTGCACAAAGTTTGTGCACTACAAAATGGCACGCACATTTTAATGTGCGCAAACATTAGATGTACCTACTTTCAAATTCCTCACTCATGATCCGATGCATACGGATGCGATAGGTCAGCGCTCAAACCCCCAAAATGTACCAAATACTCAAAATATTCGAAAACTTTAGTGGTAGTATGAAACTAAATTGCTGACCAACTACGAAAAATAGTTCCTCTATAATCCGCTAGAGGTGCTGCAAGGCACCAAATGTATGGAAAGAGTCGAATGCCCAGACTGTACTGTATATAATATTATTATACTTAGATAGATAATAAATTTACTGCACCCAACAAAACAATATTAGCAAACAGCAGGTATCTACAACCTAGATCATCATCATCATCATCATCAGCCCATATTAGTCCACTGCTGGACATAGGCCTCATAGGCCCTAATGAGCGCCATAGCGCCCTGTCTCCGGCTTGTCGCATCCAGCATCTGCCAGCAGTCTTTCGCAGATCGTCATCCCACCTGGCCGGAGGGCGTCCCACACTACGTTTGCCAAGTCGCGGTCTCCACTCAAGAACACGTTTACCCCAGCGGTTATCGGTTCTTCGCGATATATGGCCGGCCCACTGCCACTTCAGTTTGCTAATTCTCTGAGCTATGTCGATGACTTTAGTTCTCTGTCGGATGTATTCGTTACGAATCCTATCCTTCAGAGAAACTCCGAGCATAGCTCTTTCCATAGCTCGCTGAGCGACTTTGAACTGGTGGACCAACCCTATCGTGAGTGTCCACGTCTCAGCTCCGTAGGTCATGACTGGTAGGACGCACTGATTAAAACTTTCGTTTTTAAACATTGCGGTATGGACGACGAGAAGACTCGACGTAGTTTTCCAAACGCTGCCCAGCCTAGCTGGATCCTCCTCTTGGCTTCCTTCTCGAAATTGTTTTTACCCTACTGCAAAATCTGCCCGAGGTAAGTGTACTTGGAAAGTGGCCATGTACGATCACCGGTCTTGGATCAATGTGGCCATTGATCATGATTTTGGTTTTATCCAAATTCATGCCAAGACCGATACATCGGGAGGAGACAGTCCGAGACTGGCTGAGCTAGACTGTCCGGGTTATTCCCGCTCGTCCCCTCGCTTCGTCCCCTGAGGGGACCAACGGGAAGTTTACTTCCCGCTCGTCCCCACATTCATATACGTGGGGACGAGTGGGAAGTAAACTTCCCGTTCGTCCCCCTTTTAGAATCGGCACCAAAATTGTTTACACACTAGAAGTGAATATTACTAAGTAAAAACAAAAAGCTTATATAATACGAGGTATTTTATTTATTGTATAAGTTTATTTTCTATGTTTGTTTGTATATTATGAATGAAAATGTATGCAGAAGATTGTGTGTTCGATTCTCGCCTCGGGACAAATATTTGTACTATTTGCAAATAATATGTTGAGGGAGTTGTGGATGTCTTCTATGTATAATAATAAAAATCTATCTATGTTCTCGTTTACTGGTATAGATATTTTATTAAGCACACAAGATCTGCTTAGATAATGTTGTGTGAATTGTCCAGCCAAAAAAAACTGAAACAAACTATCATCAAGATGAAACCCAACAGTAGCAGTGCTACTATTGATAACACTGAATTCAAAGACCACCAAAATACATTTAGAAGGACAGGTTCATACAGGAATGCCAACCTGCATTGGGAAATGGAGAAATCATAATTGGCTTTTTCTTGGAAATTGTTAAAAAAATAATACAATAAATACAGTACACAATGCTATTTTACACCAAAAGAAAATATAAAAAGACATAACATAAAACAAGTAAAATGGGCGGCTTTATCGTTTTGAAGCGATCTCTTTCAGGTAACCTTTGGATGGAAATAATTATTAATTGATTGATTTTGTATGTTTATTGTTAATAGTCTATACTAATTTTAGACATGGGAAAGATTTAACTATTTATTTGTTTGAATTAAATAGGCTCCGAAAGTACTGAACCGATTTGAATGATTATTTCACTATTAGAATCCTAAAATTTCCGTGATGAACTATAGATATTCAAAAAAGTTAAGGAGTTCCGCATGAAAAATTAAATTTTGTTAATACCCATGCGAAGCTGGGGCGGACCGCTAGGAATAAATAATAACTGAACTTTACACTATAATAAGTACCTACACGTTTATCTTTAACTTCATCATAGAACATTTTGCATTTCTAATCATCATTCATCATAATATATCTTTGTATCATATAAAAATTGTACCTATCCAGTAAATTAAGATTATTTTTAAATCATGTTTTTGGTTTTAGCGTAAGAAGTACGAGTTGTATATCAGATAGATAAGAAAGTTCACAAACATAGACAGCAAACATAGAAATACCTCGTATTATATAAAGCTTTTTGTTTTATAGTCACTTCTAGTGTGTTAACCATTTCGGTATTTTTATAATGCTGATAATCTTATACTATTATTGTAAAATAAAAACAATAACAACTTGATTTAAATTCTTCAAACTTCAAATTAAAATGCCTTAAGATATTTAAAGATATTCTTTTAAAAGTTAATGTAATATTATACCTAGTAATTAATATTTATGTTTTATGTTTCAAGTTGATTACTAAATATGTTCTGATTTTATTCAAAAATATCCGCATAATATTTTAATGGGGACCAACGGGAAGTATACTTCCCGTTCGTCCCCATCGGGGCCAGCGGGAAGTTTACTTCCCGTTCGTCCCCTTAGGGGACGAAGCGAGGGGACGAGCGGGAATAACCCGACTGTCCAGCATCCGGTTCAGCTCCTCTAGCGACTCCGCCATTAAGACTATGTCATCAGCGAATCGCAGGTGTGAGATGTACTCGCCGTTTATGTTGATGCCCTTGTCTTTCCAGTCCAGCGTCAACCTAGATCAAGTGTGGCTAAATCGGCGGCCTTATTACGCGATCTCGTTCAGGCAAACTTTGGGTGGACAGGATCGGGTAGTAAAAAACGTGACAGTATCGTAGCTAAATTGTCACAATAAAAATAAATATTTAGTATTTAAAGAAGAAATCTCAAGTCTGACGTAAAAGTCGCTCACTTAACTCTCGCGCGGCGTAAACTAGCGCACTGTTTTCACACTCGAGGTATTGAGGAGCGAGGTTCTAAGCACCATTCTTAAATACCTATTTCAGGAAGTTACATTGTTAGTTATTACTGAACGACTATGAATAAAAAAATCAGTAATGACATAATTTTTTTAATTCAATAAATTGTAACATAAAAAACCACTTACAACTTTTACATTTTATGAAACTATTTGCCAAAATCATTTGATGGATTTTTAAATAAAAAATCACCCAGCCTTTCAAATGACTTTGGCAACTTCAAAAGTCTTTATATAATTTTAAGACTTATATCTCTAACTTCATAAATTAAAAATTTCTGAAACAGTTACAATTCATAATTTCTTATATACCTATAATGTTAGTGTTTCCTTCAATCATAAAGCGTTCATAACATTTTTTTTATCCACATACAAGAAAGCAAATAAAGAATAAAAATACTAATCTCATTTTCGTTTCTAAGAAATAAATTTAATAACCTAAAAAAATTATATAATAATAAAAATCAATAAATTTGTAGCTATAATTACGTACGTAGATAATTTGACGTGTGAAATTTAAAAATCATTTTATTTTTGGTATGAAAAAACATAAAAAGCTTGGAAAAACTTTGTAACTACGTGAAATATGACTTATTTATTTATGTAGATTATTTTTTCTCATTCTTGATGGTTCGGCTCGATTTGTTCAGGCTCGCTAACGTTCTGTTCGTTTTGAAACGCAACATCTGTGGAATAAATATTAATCTTCAATTTATCCTACTAATATGTAATATTATGATGTTATATTTTTATATTAGGATTATTATATTAGGATGTTTGTTACTTTCACGCAAAAACTACTAAACGGATTTAGATGAAACTTGGTACGCAGATAGTTGGCATATCATTATGGACTTTTTATCCCGAAAATCACAGGATCTGTACGAGAATACTAGAGAAAATTTCACTACAATCATTTCTTACCTTCATCATCATTCTTGAAAGACCTTCCGACTCTGGGTCCATACCACATGCCCAGCTGGTCGGCGCTCCTCATCTGCTGGTCGTGCTCGCTCCTGCCCACGCGTGGGCCGAACCACATCCCAGTTTGGTCAGAACGGCGCGACGGCGACGGCAGCGGAGCGCGGCCGACGCGGGGAAACGAGATCAGGCGCTTCTCTATCGGTTCGTATTCTATAGAAAGGAGAGCGACAGTTTGAGTTCACTTTACTTTACCCTGATAATGATTGAAGTGGAAAAATATCTAGAACTGTAAGAGCAGCCCATTTACCCAGAATACCCAGTAAACTATCCCACATAACAAGAACCTGGTGTTTTATCTAAGAAAATTAAAAAAAAAAAATTATAAAGAGGAAAGATTTGATTGTTTGTTTGAATTGAATAGTTTCTGAAACTACTGGACCGATTTGAAAAATTCTGTCACCATTAGAACCGTCAGAACCCCAAATTTTCGCTTATAAACATAGGTTATAGAATGTTTTCAAAAAAGTTAGGGATCCGCATGAAAAACTAAATATTTATTAAATACCGGTGCGAAGCCGGGACTGACCGCTAGTTCCTTATATTTTCTTTTTCTTAAGTCTCTACACCGGGTAGATATCATTTTCGGATGTTCTGCAAAAATATATAGGATAGATTCCAAAACTTATTTTATTTAATGACTCTAGAATAATTATATTTTTAGCTTACCATACGAAATTGCCCTTCCTAGCCACCTAACCCTATTTTCGATACAAGATGGATGACACACTGCTAACGGCTTACCAAGTAACATATCGTTGAGTGGAGCCTGATAGTGGGTCATGCTTTGCGGCCCGGAGCGGCCCACTCTTGGGAACGGGTAGAGGTTCAGAACTCCATCGCGACGGAGCTTGGCACTGCTGTCTGCGAAAGGATGTTCGAAATTACAACCTAATTTCAACATAAGTTCAACTTTTTTTTATTATTATTTTAACAGAATGAGCCCTTAATCTAAACAGTTCAATAAGTAACTTAATTATCTAACTTATGGCCAATAAAAGATTTACACATTTTATTATTACTATAACAATTTTCAGCTATTGTTAGATAGATCGATAGAAAATACCTTGGGATGGACTGGACATGAAAATATACTATAGACGGCACAGAGCAACACGGGCCCCCGGCGGGACGGTGACACTTATGTATATAAATAATATTCGTCAAGTGCGAGTGTAATTTGCGCGCCGAGGGTTTTGAACTTTTGTCGTATAAGTAGGTACGTGTAAAGACGACCTCTGTGGCGCGGTGGAATAAAGTCCGCCTGCGACGCAGGAGGTTGTGGTTCGATTCCCGCCTCAGGACTAATATTTGTACGATCTGCAGACATTTTTTTCAGGGTGTTCTGGTCGTTTTGTTGTATAGTTTAAAATACCTATCTATGTAAAATATTGTATTATGTCTAACAGTCATCTAGTACCCATAACACAAACTCTGCTTAGATTCGGGCTAGATGATGCTGTGTGGATTGTCCAGCATTATTATTATTAATTATTGATAGATAGATAGAAAATACCTTGGGATGGACTGGACTTGAAGAAATACTATAGACGGTGACACTTAATTAAAAACTAATACAACAAATACTACATAATTACAGTACATAATGTATAAATATACTTAGCCTACACTATATAAACTTACATAAATAACAAAGCATAATTTTGGGAGAAAAAAATACATTAATAAAATTATAAACCCTAAGCTAGACAGAAACTTGAAGACTAGAAACTCGTGCTATAGAAGAACTATCGCTGGTTTTCCATGGAGACCGTTCTAAATCACATAGGTAATAGTTGAATGATGAAGCCTGACACCCTGTATACTAATCAACAACACCAACATCAGCCTATAGTAGTCCACAGCTGGACTTAGGCCTCCACTAATGAGCGTCATAGATGGCATTATTTATCATTTGGGCGTTATTGCCCATAATCCCCACGCTGGCTGCGAATTTGGGATCGCAGTTCGGTGGAGTTGTTCTGCAGAGGACACTGCTGCCCGCCACCCGGTATGTATCCCTTATTCGCTTCTTACGACACCCACGGGATTAGTTGGGATGATGAAATTCTATGACACCACACGGCGGTACACTAATATGAGGTAGACTAGGTAATCCTCCACCTATTCGTCTGCAGACAAACCAAAACTAAACCACATACACGGCGCGGTGAACGAAGGTCCGCCTGCGGCGCAGGAGGTTGCGGGTTCGATTCCCGACAAATATTATAGTTCAGGGGTTCTGGTTGTTTTCTATGTATAATAAAAAATATCTATCTATTTAATAATTTTGTATTCTATATATCAGTCATCTAGTACCCATAACACAAGCTCTGCTTAGCTTGGGGCTGGATGATGCTGTGTGGATTGCCCAGCATTATTTATTTATTTATTTATACAGTGGAAAATTTAGTAAAATCGAGACAAATCACCCCAGAATGCAATGTCTAGTCTGCTCTATAAATAAACCGCCGTAGATCACAATCAACTCCAACACTGCGATTAAGTTCACAAACACGGGCCGTCATCCTTTTTACCCGACTAGCTTGCATTGGCTTTTGGCAAGAGGGTAAAATGTAGCATTATGAAAGCTACGAGTAACATTTCTGAAGTGTAATTTTAGGTAGGCTAAAATTACAGCTATGAAAATATGCTCGTATATCGGAATTGCATGTTTTGATTTTCTTATCCATAAGGAATTAACAAATCCTTAGAGGATTAAAAATGCTTTGATTTATAATATTTTGATAAATTTTTGGCTATAGAATTCTACAGTATCAAAATTCCAACTGTATACTTATTCCGTTAATCCTGTAGAGATATCTCTACGGCCCTCTGATAGACAAACGAACGGACAGTGAAGTCTTAGTTAAGAATTAATATCCAGTTTTACTTAATATTATTAATATTATTATTTATTTTAGTTTTTTTTTAGTTTTACCCCAAAAAAGTACTACAGAACCCAACCACTAGCAAGCTTGACACACTTTCATCTCAATTCATTAAAAGCACAAAGCCTTAGCATCATTTTCAAAGTGGTTTATTATGTTAAAGTTATTTAAAACCAAAGTTTTCCCCCGATAATCCAGTTTAAGGGTCAGATTAATTTAAATTAAGTACATGGGTATCGATTGTGAAAGCTTTAGAAATTGGATTATATTCTGACGTCTTGTGGGATTGGAGGTACCAGCGTAAATAGCAGGATTTGGAACACGTTCTTATAATGAATTGGCTTCCAAAAACACTGACGCGGATTATTGATTCTAATATTAATAAATTTTGCAATGCGTAATAAAATTACCTACTAATAAAATTACCTACTAATAAAATTACCTACTATATCCCCTACGGTGTTCAATAGCAAGGATAAATAATGTTATCCTTTTTGTTTTTACGTTTTTTGTACATCGAATTATTATTTACAAAAAAATACAATTAAATAATAGAACCAAATAAGGCTTTTGTATTCACAATTGAGACAATGGAGTTAGCTGCGACTGTTGCAAAAAATCTATAGATAGCTCAAATGATCCATAAACCAGAACACCATTTTAGTTATTTGTGTTTATTTTTTTTAGTTTCAAATTTTGTAGGTTAGTTATGAGAAATTTCCTACAATATTATTATTATATTCATGCCATCTTTCACCCCCTTCGGGAAAAGTATTTTTGGTGTCCAATATCTGAGTGCAACAGTCGTTTTTATTTGCTAGAGGAGTTAATTGAATTTACAACATCGCTTGCACTAAGTATGTGAATTCAAAACATCATCAAACCTATTTACTTCTACCTC
This sequence comes from Eupithecia pulchellata, assembly GCA_963931895.1. NCBI lineage: Eukaryota > Metazoa > Arthropoda > Insecta > Lepidoptera > Geometridae > Eupithecia > Eupithecia pulchellata. Next base: position 4,943,681 of record OZ007534.1, on the reverse strand, counting down.
CTACAAATTTGAAGATTATTCTGTAATACTTACCTATCATAATGTAAGTAGTCTGAAATAAAAGTATCTTGTTATTGTTAATGTAATTTTTATATTTTCCTCGCTGAGGTGGGACAAAAAGATACGTATTGCACTGGAGTGCGAAGATTTTTAAGCTCGCGCTCTTTTGATTCGCCCTTCAAAAGACTAAATAAACATAACATTATCATTGTGTTATTTGACAATTAGTAGACCTCGAGTTATTTATATAACTCAATGTTTGTACAAGTGGCCCTTAGTGGCAATGCCCAATATAAACCCAACAAGACAATAATATACTATTTAAATCAAACAAGTAAATCAAGTGTAATTAAAGCGACAAGATGATAACCTTATCAAATTCAGTAATATTGCCAAAGCCTGTATTATCTGTGGACCAGCTTCAAAGCCCAATTCCTATCATGGTTATTAGATGGGCCTACCCCAATGCCTTTGACATTCATATTAAATTAGTTATAATCAGTTTTAATTATAACAATACCTTTCTGAGTAAAGGTTTACTTTACTCCGTAAACGTTTAACCTTTACTCAGAAAGGTATTGTTTTAACTCGAATACTCTTGCGGATCGCGTTATTAGCGAACATAACTCGAATAACGCACGTTACGTTATGCGGTATTAACTATGTATGGCTAGTGAACAGCTTGACTTAATGAACTAGCCGTTTTTTACAAAAATTTAATTTTTCATAACGAACCCTAACTTTTTTGAAAATATTATATGGCCTACGTTCACCAGGGAAAATCTAGGATTCTAATGGTGAAATAATTTTTCAAATAGGTCCAGTAGTTTCGGAGCCTATTCAATTCAAACAAACAATCAAATCTTTCCTCTTTATAATACTATATTTTTATTAATTTTTTCATCAAATTTAAGTATTTCAATTCTTTGTTACACTTAAACGGTTGAGATGACAAAGAAAATATTTACTCATATATACAGGTAATTAAAATTAAGAGCAGTGTATTGTAGAGCAAGTTACTTCAAACTTTTCTAGCTAAAGTAGTAAACTAGGTTAAATCTATTAAAAGAAGGTGCCGTTTTAAATTTTGTTTATAAACCAACTAACTGGCTACATTATGCGACTGTGCCGGTTAAGAAAATTAGTTGGAATCATAAATCAAAGTGCTTTATTTCCTTTAGACCTTACAGGACTCTTGGACACGTCATGAAAATAAGATACTTAACTAATACTGGGAAATAAATTGATCACTTTGATTATTTGTTCAATTCATTCAATAATTTTAAAGGTAAGGGAAAGTAGAGAAGCGAACAAGAAACCTTTACCTTGTTAGGTTGTTAGTTTTCGAGTTGGTGTAAAACTCGTCCCAAACCTTTTTATCATCTTGATCATCTGATATTTTATAGTTTACTAAAAGGACCTTCCTTAGAATATTATTTGTAGTTTTTATTTTCTATGATTTAATGTTATGTGATGTTGAAATTATCTTATTATTTGACATGACTAAGTAAGTATTCCTTCTGATGCCATGGTAATAAATAAATTGAATTGAATTGACCTTATTTCTTATTTTCTATTAATTTACTATATGATTTGACTTGTATAAGTGCATAATTTGTAAACCTAAAGAAATAAAGTTTTGGAAAACTGAAAATCTGAAATCTCCTTCATCAGCATTGTTTAGAGTTATTTGCTTTATTATTATTTTGTACGTTTATATTTGTATTTCTAGGTTAGGTATATGGGTATTCTAGTATTATTTGTAAGTATTCGTTTTTAGGGTTTTGCCATCGGTTGCAAAACCCTTATGGGATCGCTTTGGGTCTGTTTTGTGTTTTGAATCCTTAATATCTCAGAAAATACTGCAGCTATTGACTTGAAATTTGAAATAATAATACATTTTGTGCGCCCGCACATATTTATAGAAAAATAAATGAAAAATCAAAATGAAGATTTTCCATACAAATTTTGAAATCGAAGTTTTAAATACTACCTACAAAGTCGAAAGTGGTATCAATTGAAAGGTACTCGTTTGTAGATTTCAAAATAGTTTTTGAAATTTCGATAGGTTTTATACTTTTCGAAATATTTCGAAAAAGGTGGAAAATTTGATCGTTACCCCCCTCTATCTCCGAAGATAGCATAGTGATCTATATAAAATGTACTAAGCGTTTGTAGATACAGGTCTATATTTTACAGGAAAAATATAGAGAAGTCTGTAAAAACAATACTTTTCGAAATATGGTCAAAAAACGAATTTTCATACAATGGGGGCTATTTCATTGAGAGCAATATCAAATCAAAGGTATGGATTTCGACAATTCAAAACAGGTTTTAAAAATCGTCTAAGTTTCATACTTAGTGAAATACGTAGAAAAAAGTCAAAAAAATAATTGTAGGTACCAACCCACTTACCTACCCACTAATCTCTGTAGTAACAGTAATAGTAGTTCCACAGCGCCAGCGCCACAAAACCGTTGTTCTCAAAATTTTAAAGTCTCAATGTATTCCACTGCGCTCGAAGAATATTTTGATAATAAGATTATTGAATTAATGAATTCCACCGTGCTCCAAAAAAATATGAGAAGAGTAATGTATCCTGGATAATCCACACAACATCATTTAGCGACAAGCTAAGCAAGCTTGTGTAATTCGTACTACTACGATAGCTGTTATACTTAATAAAGTATATATAAGTATCACATTAGATGATTTATTTTTGTGTACGTAGAAAAGGACTAGAACACTTCGAACAAATAATCTGCAGATCTTACAAATATTAGTCCCGAGGCGGGAATCAAACCGCAACCTCCTGCGTTGAGAGCCCACCGCGCTAACAGGTCGTCAATATACATACGTACCTACCTAAACGACAAAAGTTCAAAACCCTCGGCGCGCGAGTTACACTCGCACTTGTCGTACTTGTTTAATTTGAATGCGAATTCTATGATGTTCCTTCGTATACAGTCCATACCAAAATTTCATGGAAGAGATAGCTCATCAGCGACAAGGCCGGCGTTTAAAAACAAACGAAAAATTTACTTGATTGAAAACGCATAAGTTAACTGTGGTAAAATCTACTTTTTGGAGGTATATCGGCAGTCAAAATTTTTGAAGCAAACCAGCAGTTTGTTTCTTCTTTCATCATCATCCGCCTATGTTAGTCCACTGCTGGACAAAGGCCTCCCCTAATGAGCGCCACAGCCAGCGCCCTGTCTTCGGCTTGTCGCATCCAGCATCTGCCAGCAGTCTTTCGCAGATCGTCATCCCACCTGGCCGGAGGGCGTCCTACACTACGTTTACTAAGTCGCGGTCTCCACTCAAGAACACGTTACAAACACTTTACAATAAAGTTATTTCTACATAATGTATTCCGAGCAAAGATTGCTCGTACAAGTAATCTCTTAAAGCGCTTTTGGAACGGAATTATTATGATAACCAGAATACCGATATAATCGAAGTTTGCATGAAGTGGGTGTTCGCGGTATTTAAGTACCCTATTGTTATCTCAAGAGATTCTAGATAGTGATAATAGGAATCTTTCTTAAATCTAAATACAGGGTGATTGGACGGTGGGTGCAAAGCTGGTGGGCGAAGGTAGTTTGACAATAATAGTATGAGTAAGTAATTAGGATAACTGACTATCCTCATAGAGCCGAAGGAATGAGCTCTTGCGTTATACACAAGTGAAAACTTAGAGCAAGGAGTCCATCTATCATAGTACCATGTAATACTAAATACCAATCACAAACTATTTATAAAAATTTGTAAGTCTATTCCTGGAAAATAAACTTCACTTAAGAAAAATAACATAATTTATCCATCTTATAAGAATAATAAAGTAGGTACTTACGGTAACCAGCAAATGCTGAAGACAGCAACACCAGCGAGACGGTAATCCTGATAGCTGACTGCATTTCGTCTGAAAAAACAACTCCATGTTACTCTAAGTTTTTAAAGCTTTTTAAGGTTGCGCTAAGAAGGTCAACATTGAAAAAGAAAACCTCTTTGTTACGTGTATCAGCCAGTACAGAAACATTGTCCTCTTACCTAGGGACTCGACTATTTGATTATCCATAAAAAAGAACGTAATTTATTATTTTAAAGTATTTTTGAAAATGGAACTGAAAGCGACTCGGTGATTTTTGGATGTTTGAGAGGTGATTCTACTTTTACGATAAAATGCCTGTTTTCGTGAAAGGGCTCTATCGTAGAGCTTGCTTAAAAACGTTGCCATGTTTCTGATAAAGCTGCTACGGCACATCACTGCTTTAGCCACAAATTTTTGTGGTATAGAAAAAAATTAAGATGATTTACAAAAAGTAAACTGCTTTGGTGCTTAAAATTAAATATATGAAAGTAAGTTGTGTTAGTAACATACTATTTATATTGATGCTGAAAATTGGGAGGTACCTAGCTTAGAACCAAGAGACGGACATAAAATACTTTTTAATTCGGTGTTTTGTTCCCGCGGGACAGTACAGTTACACTCAGACCAAGTCGCGGGCAAAAGCTAGTTTTTCATAAAACTCAAGTATAGGTTGGAGATAAACGTTCAAGTAGGTTGCACGCTTATAACACCTTATAGCAACCCGAGACAGGCGATGTCTAGTGGAATTATTCATGGTTCAATACACAAACTTATCATGTGTACTTATCAACTATACATGTGCTCAGGTACAAAACATAAAGAAAGCTCTACCACAAAATCAAAACGGTTGAAGATATATCTATTATTATTATTTATCTATGTAACATCACCAGCCTATTATAGTCCACTGCTGGACATAGGCCTCCCCTAATGAGCGCCATAGATGGCATCATTATTTGGGGGTTATTGCCCATAATCCCCACGCTGGGCATGCGGGTTGGGGATCGCAGTTCGGTGTAGTTGTTCTGCAGAAGGCGCTGCTGCCCGCCCCCCGGTGTGTTTCCCTTAGTCGCCTCTTACGACACCCACGGGAAGAGTTGGGGTGGTGAAATTCTATGCCGGCTCCACACGGCTTATCTATGTAAGTTAACATTTAAATCTTTTATTTTTAAGGACCCATACTAGGTTGTCTGGAAGAGATTTCTCTCGATTTACCTGATTTTGTATATTTTTTTCTTTGGTGTGCAATAAAGTATATTGTATTGTCTTGTATTGAAATATTTCCTAAAAATTTAAGCCGTCACCAGAAAGTAGAGTGCCCAGAATGCTGGCAGCATTGCTTTGGATGGCGATGCTAATTCGTTGACCGAAATAAAAGCCAGTATTCCGATCACCCGTGGACTCTATGAGTAGCTTTGTGAGGTCTTTATATTGTTCGTGCCCCAGGACCCCAAAAACCTAGGGTTTCCACGACAAACGGCTCAAATAAGTAACCTCGGTCAATATTAGCGTATTTTCGCCGTTTCAGTGATTCCTCTGATTTTGCTACGTCCTTAGAAGATGAGAAGGTACTAGGATGTCTACAAAACTTCATAATTATCTTTGTTCAATATATCCAATACCGTTTTTCCATTAGGTACGTTTTTTACCCGACTTCAAAAACTGTTTTTTATAAATAAATAATGCTGGACCAAACACAGCCCCAAGCCAGCCCAAGCTATCATCTAGCCCCAAGCTGAGAAGACCTTGAGTTATGAGTACTTGATGACTGATATACATAATACAATATATAAAATAGATAGATATTTTTATTTTTATATAGAAAAAGACCAGAACACCCGTAAAAAATATCTGCAGATCATACAAACATTTGTTTCGAGGCGGGAATCGAACCCACATATTTATGTTCGTTGATTCTCCGTCAATTATAGGCCGATTTTTTTGATTATTTCATTCAAATAGGATGAGTGGGTATATACATATACCCCGTTAAACAAATGGCCGTGTGGTGACGGCATAATATAGAATTTCACCACCCCAACTCTTCCCGTGGGTGTCGTAAGAGGCGACTTAGGGAAACACACCGGGGGGCGGGCAGCAGCGCCCTCTGCAGAACTACTCCACTAAACTGCGATCCCCAACCCGCATGCCCAGCGTGGGGATTATGGGCAAAAACCCCCAAATGACGAACAATGCCATCTATGGCGCTCATCAGGGGAGGCCTATGTCCAGCAGTGGACTATTATAGGCTGTTGATGATGTTGTTAAACAAACAGTGTACTTACATATTAAGGGTTTCGAACAGATATCAAGGGAAGGTTAAAATAGTGTCAACATACATTTTTAGGCAAAATTATCCATCGTCAAAGGAATATTTGATTACCTGTGGCCTTTTGTTCCTTGAATATAAAAAGCTTTTTAAAAAACTCGTCAGCGGAACATTTTTGTTAAATTTTAAATTTTACAGTGCATACGTGTCTGTCGATCAAATCAAAGGAGAAATGGGAAAAGGTTTTTATCTAAGTCTTTGGACACGTCACAAATACAAATTACCAAAGTAAAACTAGGAGAAATCCCTTTGATTTTTGTTCATTTCAATCTTTTTAAGAAGCAAACAAGAAACCTTTTGCCTTGTTAGGTTGTTACTTTTTAAGTATTCCAACTAAGCTTGTATTTGCAGGGTCTATGCCGTTTTAATTAGACGTATCCAAAGTAGTTATATTAATTTTAAGAATGTGATAACGATAATTTATCGGAAAATTAAATGAAAATAAAGTCAAAGGCCTTCTCAGTTTGTTTTAGCTAAGTAGGTATTTCTAAACTAATATTTTTAAAAGAAAACTACTAATTTGTTTTTATTAGGTATTAAAGTTAATCTTTTCTTATTTTTGTCCTAATTCAACAAAAAGTAAAATATATTTTGTTTTGTCTCGCAAACATTCTGTAGGCGATACTAGTGGATTTGTTAATCAAGGGACTAAGCCACCCTAATAACTATATGAGGTTTGGTACTATACGAGCTTCAGTTAGGGGTTTGTGTAAAAAACTCTACATTCACTCCGTTTGCTAGAATAAAACAATAAAAACTTACCTTCATTTAAATAATGCAATCATTTTCACTTCACTACTTCAGGAATTTATCGTAAGTTTTTAAATATTTTTTACGTGATTTTGACTGACAAACTCGTATTAATTTTGACTGACAAACTCGTATTAATTTTGACTGACAAACTCGTATTAATTTTGGTTTGCCGTTCTGGATAATTATTCTATGAATTTTCGCTTAAGGACATTCTCAATTAATTTAAATAACGGCCACTTTTAATTCGACGTCAGATAAATATAAAAGATACTGTTTATATTTATCTGACAAAAATACTGTTTAGCCCTAACCTTACTATAACTGACTCACAGTGTTTGTGCTATAGAAGTGTTTGTTCTATGTTTCTATTTTCCGAAATATACAAATAATTGAATAAACTTTATTCACACAAAATATTAATTACTGCCGATGTTATCCTGGGCAAAAATATCGAAGACTAATTTGTTTTAAAAATAAAATTTTCTACTCAACCGATAAAAAACAGTCAAAATTTGTTTAGGACTCACGAGTTCCAATAATTACTGAATATTTAGGGCAGATGATGACCTGTAAAAATTCTAATTATTTCTTTTAAAGATAACATTTTGTCCCTAACCGATGAAAATAATATAGAAACCACTCAACGTAAGTTTAAGATTCAAGGAGTTTTGCAATAACTACTATAGCTGTCATGAATTATTTAAGGCGAGTATTCCCGAGCGGCCGATGCTATTAGGCCACGCCCCTTCCCCGCGCGCGTCTCTCCGGATTCTCGAAACGCACGCGACTTTGCTAGACTAAAATATCTATACTAATATTATAAAGAGGAAAGATTTGATTGTTTGTTTGTTTGTATGTTTGTTTGTTTGTTTGTTTGTTTGTTTGAATTGAATAGGCTCCGAAACTACTGGACCGAGTTAAAAAATTCTTTCACCATTAGAATCCTTAATTTTCCGCGATGAACATAGGCTATATAATATTTTCAAAAAAGTTAGGGATCCCCATAAAAAATTCAATAATTGAACCGTGGGCTGTATATTCAACCTCTTTTTCTATTATGGCGCGTCAGAATAGAAAAAGAGGTTGTATAGCGCACGGTGCTTGCTTTTTCTCTACGGCCAGTGTCAGTTTTGGAATGTCGAGTCAATGTCAAAAACCCCAATGCTGTTAAAAAAAGTAAAGATCCGTATGAAAACTGTGAAACCCATCGTTTTAGTGTGTATAATTTCTGAAATTTTTGTTTAATACCCGTGCGAAGCCGGGGCGGGCCGCTAGTTGTGTATAATATACGCAATTATTTTAGTCTAGTCTAGTTATGGTGGTGCAAAAAATAATTATGATACTATGGTACAATGCAGAAAATTATTTGTCTATTTTTTATAATCCATACCTAAAATTTTTTTGACTTACTTTGCTTAGGGTCATTCGGGGTAATAGCACCTAACAAGACTAAGGTGGCTAAGAATAAAAATCAATAAATAATAATATCTATACATAATATATTTTCTTTATTTGCTATTGTATTGATTTTTTAAATTCATCTTAGTTATCTGTCTTGGTTGGTACGAAACAATTTGATCTTCTATTGCTGAACTTTGGCCTACCTGGACTTAGTTTTTTTATATTATTTCCCTTATAGGCATGCCTCGGATGTGTCGGGGATCCACAATTTCGGGCAAAAGACATATCATATAAAAATCAACAATTTTTTTTTTCCAAAATTTAAAATCTCTGTGGATGTTTCTATTTGCACTGGGATATGTTCACCAGACCATATCCCGAATATGCATGTTTTTTTTTGTGTTATATTTAGCTGACCTTGAACTTGAAAGTACCAATTACTGTTGGTGTTAATCTGTCTTTTTTGTTCTCTTTGTTGTACTTATATATTTGTATTTTGAAACTTCGTAGTTTTTGAAACAGGTCCTTGGGAGTTGTATCCTGTTTTTTCGCTCGTGCACATACCTATCATGCAATATTTATTTTTAACTCCAATTTATAGAACCTCTCCAAACACAGTTTTCCGATAATTGCTGCGGTTTCAGACATTGATCTGTAATTATTGCCAAATGATCTTAAGCCCCAAGCACCATCTACACACACATCTATTTGAGGTATACCGTTTTTAACTCGACCATAAGCAATATCAGCATCTTTCTCTTTATTTGCAGCTTCCATTGGTTCCATCGCTGTATTTTCCCAGTTTTCATACACGATACCTTGAATTTGGGTAAAATATATTCTGAAAAATACGGGGACATTCATAGCAGATAGAATCTCCTCGAACTGAGAAAACCCAATACCTCTCTCTCTCTATAATTCTACGACCACTGATTGGAAGGTATTCGTTTTCTTTTTCCTCTTCAATAATCAGAGCAATATTCTCACCGGTCCTGTAATCAATAGATAAAATTTTAATTTTCCTTATTTCGTCATTATAAGGTGCGCGTAGAAACGACTGTATAAATACAACAACAACATCAGCCTATATAGTCCACTGCTGGACATCCAATTTGTTAGGAAACTCCAGTGGGAGTCGGGCAGGAAGGCAGATCACGACATAACTTTTAATTTCGTGAATCTATAGAATGATAGAAAACTATTTTCAAGTTTTCCGTAATTGAATGTCTCCCTCTGTTTGCTGTTTGTTATGTCTTAACTTATAGCATAATTTTCAAAAATGTATGCCAACGACCGAAAATGTAACAAAAAATTTCGCGGCTCGCTTCGCTCGCCGTTTTTTTCTTCTTTTCTAGGCTTTTTCCTTCCGAAAATTTCATTTGTTATAATGTATATGTATGCAATGAATAAATAAATGAAATAAATATGGAGACAATTTTCAGAGGCCGCAAACACAACAAAATTTGAGCGCTCTTTCCTCTCACTGTTATATTTTTTATGCTCACCATACCTATATTACTACGTGACCATCCAAACACACTCTTTAGTCTTGTTTGTATTATACAAAACATCCAAAAAGTCTAAAAAAAATTGCGGCTCGCTCCGCTCGCCACGACACTCACGGGAAGAGTTGGGGTGGTGGAATTCTATGCCGGCACCACACGGCAGTACTGACTGTATGAATGATACCTTTAATTCTACCTAAATCTTTTTTGTACCAAATAAGAGGACTATAAACCTGTTACTTTTGTCTACTGAACATTATAATTAAAAATTGTTAATTGCATAAAAAAACGACATAATATTTAGAGCTCTCATTACGAATATAAGCTATTCATGAAAATAGCTTGCGGTTTGGCAGTGAGTGCTTCCCCTCACAATAATTAGGATTGGCTATTTGTACAAGACTTAGTGAGCGTCTTAAAATAATAAAAACAAAAATTGATAAGGATAAGTACCTACAGCAATAAACTTAATTATAAAAACATAGAACAGTCTTTAGTTTTTAAATTCCATTAGAAGACAAAAGCATGCACATGTAAAACTATTATAATGTAGGTTTCACACAAATCAGGATCAATAAAAAAAAATACCATTAAAATCAATAGGAATATAAAATGATTACATTGCTATTGTACCTACTTACTCTTCTTTCCTGTGCGTTCTATTCTACTATTTTCTCTTGGTTCCATTAATTCCGAATGGGTTTCAGTGTGTTCTCTTGACCTATAAAGTTTAAAGATAATCATTATATTTCCATATACTATCACTCTAGTTTTATATATATACTTTTTGTATACAATCTTAATAAGGTGTTAATTATAATACAAAATGAAAGCACTACAGTTAGGTACTTACATTTTGTACTCATCTCCATCCAACTCACTTGTAACTATCGTGTCTAATGTAAATAATAGACATTCCTCTAAAAAATGAAAGATGAAAATTAATTTAATTAGGTAGTACCATTTACAATTTTTTTATGTTTCCCTAGTTTGTTATTTCATAATTATGTACATACCGTTTCCCATCCCATTTGCTCACCTACCCATTTTATTCTAATTACCCCGACTGACCTTCGGTATGTATTATTTTTCTGTTGTATCTCCTATATTATTTGTTTATAGCATCATTTCTGCTTGAGGACTTACTTGTGACTGTGGAGTCCAGAAGGACCACTAGCGTGTAGATTTTTGCTAAGTGATGTTTTTTTTTACGGCGCATATCAACTCTTGAATAATAGAAAATAATAGAAAAAAATTAAAAACTGTCTTATGCACTACTAAATAGCGTCAAGATGCAAATTATTATAATTATGATACCACTTTTTGGTGTAAAAAAGCATACTGAAACAACTAGATATATAATAATTTCAAAAATTACTTTATTTACACATAAAATATTCGAGGAGAGCGTAAACGGCGCGCCGCCGCCGTATACGCTCTCCACGTTCGAATACCCCCGCCTCGCTCCGCGCCCCGCCCCGCGTCGGGGCGCGGAGCGACATGACCTCTCTCTGTGGCGCCTCGGCGAGTACTGAGCAAGACGGTGCGCAGGCCACCAAGCACGATTTTGTAGGTATTTAGGTTTTTTGAAAAATATTTGTATGGCATATAAAAATCTGTTCTAGTGATGCACTGCGTAATAAAATTTGCAATGTTTTGGTATACATTTTGTGTCATTTTATTCATTTTTCTATTCACACTGATCATTCAAAGTTTCATTTAGACGTAACTTTGTGATTTTTTTCTATCGGGTGAAATATCACCAATCGTGTTTTTGTTCTAGTGATGCACTAGAAAATATGCTCAACTATAATGTGTATGAATTTCAAAACTATAGGCCTTATAGTTATTGAGGTACGGCCATTTGAAAATCCCGAAATTCGGGAATCCTCCCCTTAAAAAAAAATCAAAAATTTTAATTTTTTCGTTATCCGATAAAAAAGACATAAAAACCATTGAAAATTAGTTTAGGACCCACGGACTTATGCAATAATTACTGTCTATATTCGGGCCAGAAGACGTTGTTTTAAAATTTTTTTCTTCTGTTAATTTACCTTTTCTCCGCAATCGATATACATAAATAGAAATAAACTACTGAAAAATTAAAGGACTCGCGGACTTTTGCAATAATTACTGACTATTTTTGGGCCAGATGATGCTGTGTATTTTTTTTTTATTTTTCTTTTTTCGTGCCACATTTGTGTATTTATTTCTTCTTTTATAAATTTACTTTTCTTTCTGACCGATAAAACCACTGATTATTAGAGGATTACTGATTATTATCGGGCCAGATGATTCTGATAAAGAATAAAAAAAAATTGCTATTTTAAATATTTTTCTGAAACCACTCTAACCGATAAATATTAAAAAAAATCCACTGAAAATTAGTAAAGCTCACGGACTCACCTGACCTGTAACCTGTTGATTGAAGAATGAGGTGCCGAGATGGGACCGCCAGAGCTTTTATACTGCCGCCGAGCCTGCTCCAGTGGCTCTCAAACTTTGGGCGTTCGTCCCACACGTTTACGAAAAGTTTTAAATAACTACGTCTTATATCTTAATGCGTGTTTCAAAGAGACCATGTTTACCAAGAAGATATTTATATTGAAGATATCTGTGGCGCTGTGGGCGAACATCTGCCTGTGACGCAGGAGGTTGCTGGTTCAGTTCCCGCTGGGACAAATGTATGAACAATGTACAGATGTTTGCTCTGAGTGATATGTAAAATTAAAATATCTTATTATTGCAATAAGTATATAAGTCTAGTATCCATAACACAAGCTCTGTTTACCTTGGAGCTTTTAATGCTGTGTAGATTGTCCAGCATTATTTATTTATTTATAGTATTGTCACTTAGGCTGTTGCAAAATTACAAATTTGACTGTTTTACTTAACAGACTAGATTCTGTGTACAATACCTAACAGAGATGTTGTCATTAAATTATTTGGTCCCAATATCATTTTGTATCTAGAACCGCTGCATTGAACTTTTAGGTAATGTTGGCAAATCAAACTATTTATTGTAAGTTACGATGCGATTCCACAACATCTTTCATCTTTTACCATTTCCTCCCGAAAAGTTTGAGAACCTCTGTCTCTGAGCTTTGGTACCGGAATCACGTCCGCGCTGTTTAGAGATAATTCAGTTAAGCGCCCGGCGGTCTTACCGCCGCTTTATTTACATACACACTATCAAACACAGCGTGGGGATTATGGGCAATAACCCCCAAATAATGATGCCATCTATGGCGCTCATTAGTGGAGGCCTATGTCCAGCAGTGGACTATTATAGGCTGGTGATGTTGTTTGTTGTTTGTTATCAAACACTGACACTACACCTGGTTTAAAATAAAACACTGATATAATAGTTCATGCGTACGTACGAAGTTATACAATTACTAGCGGTCCGCCCCGGCTTCGCACGGGTATTAAACAAAAAATTCAGAAATTATACACACTAACACGATGGGTTTCACAGTTTTCATACGGATCCCTTACTTTTTTTAACAGCATTGGGATTTTTGACATTGACTTGCACTCCATAACTGACACTGGCCGTAGAGAAAAAGCAAGCACCTTGCGCTATATATTCAACCTCTTTTTCTATTCTGACGCGCCATAATAGAAAAAGAGGTTGAATATACAGCACACGGTTCAATTATTGAATTTTTCATGCGGATCCCTAACTTTTTAAAATATTATATAGCCTATGTTCATCACGGAAAATTTAGGATTCTAATGGTGAAAGAATTTTTCAAATCGGTCCAGTAGTTTCGAAGCCTATTCAATTCAAACAAACAAACAAACAAACATACAAACAAACAAACAATCAAATCTTTCCTCTTTATAATATTAGTATAGAAAAACTTGAATGTACGTCACAAAGCCAAGGGATTTCTAAAGATTTTTCTTTGTGTTTTGTTTTCCTGACAAAATAACAAATACATAATTGAAAATGAAAACTTTTGTTTGTGTAACCACAAATAACTAAGGCGAAGTTCTGAGCAGTTCTGCCTTCTGTTTTAGGTTAAACAAGTACGACAAGTGCGAGTGTAACTCGCGCGCCGAGGGTTTTGAACTTTTGTCGTTTAGGTAGGTACGTATATTGACGACCTGTTAGCGCGGTGGGCTTACAACGCAGTAGGTTGCGGTTTGATTCCCGCCTCGGGACTAATATTTGTAAGATCTGCAGATTATTTGTTCGAGTGTTCTAGTCCTTTTCTACGTACACAAAAATAAATCATCTAATGTGATACTTATATATACTTTATTAAGTACTAGCGGCCCGCCCCGGCTTCGCACGGGTATTAAACAAAAAATTCAGAAATTATACACACTAAAACGATGGGTTTCACAATTTTCATACGGATCTTTACTTTTTTTAACAGCATTGGGGTTTTTGACATTGACTCGACAATTCGACATTCCAAAACTGACACTGGCCGTAGAGAAAAAGCAAGCACCGTGCGCTATGCAACCTCTTTTTCTATTCTGACGCGCCATAATAGAAAAAGAGGTTGAATATACAGCCCACGGTTCAATTATTGAATTTTTCATGCGGATCCCTAATTTTTTTCAAAATATTATATAGCCTATGTTCATCACGGAAAATTTAGGATTCTAATGGTGAAAGAATTTTTCAAATCGGTCCAGTAGTTTCGGAGCCTATTCAATTCAAACAAACAAACAAACAAACAAACATACAAACAATCAAATCTTTCCTCTTTATAATATTAGTATAGATAACAGATATCGTAGTAGTACGAATTACACAAGCTTGCTTAGCTTGTCGCTAAATGATGTTGTGTGGATTATCCAGGATACATTACTCTTCTCATATTTTTTTGGAGCACGGTGGAATTCGTGAATTCAATAATCTTATTATCTAAATATTCTTCGAGCGCAGTGGAATACATTGGGTATGGACTTTAAAATTTTGATAACAACGGTTTCGTGGCGCTGTGGAACCCTACTATTACAGTTACTACGAGTACAGAGATTAGTGGGTAGGTAAGTGGGTTGGTACCTACAATTATTTTTTCGACTTTTTTCTACGTATTTCACTAAGTATGAAACTTACACGATTTTTAAAACCTGTTTTGAATTGTCGAAATCCATACATTTGATTTGATATTGCTCTCAATGAAATAGCCCCCATTGTATGAAAATTCGTTTTTTGACCATATTTCGAAAAGTATTGTTTTCACAGACTTCTCTATATTTTTCCTGTAAAATATAGACCTATATCTACAAACGCTTAGTACATTTTATATAGATCACTCTGCTATCTTCGGAGATAGAGGGGGGGAACGGTCAAATTTTCGACCTTTTTCAAAATATTTCGAAAAGTATAAAACCTATCGAAATTTCAAAAACTGCATTAAAATGTACAAACTGATACCTTTCATTTGATACCCAACTCGGTGGGGTAGTCACCCCTTTAGAAATTTTTCCCGCCCTTTTTTGACCATATTTCAAAAAGTTTTATTTTTACAGATTTCTCTATATTTTTCCTGTAAAATATAGATCAATACCTACAAAAACTTCGTACATATCAAATCGATCGTTCTGCAATCTTCGGAGATAGAGGGGGGGTACCGGTCAATTTTTCGCCCTTTTTCAAAATATATCAAAAAGTATAAAATCTATCGAAATTTCAAAAGCTGCATTGGAATGTACAAACCAATACCTTTCATTTGATACCCAACTCGGGGGGGTAGTCACCCCTTTAGAAAATTTTCCCGCCCTTTTTTGACCTTATTTCAAAAAGTATTATTTTTACAGACTTCTCTATATTTTTCCTGTAAAATATAGATCGATATCTAAAAACACTTGGTACATATCACATCGATCGCTCTGCAATCTTCGGAGATAAGGGGGGGGGGGTACCGGTCAATTTTTCGACCTTTTTCAAAATATTTCGAAAAGTATAAAACTTATCGAAATTTCAAAAACTGTATTGAAATGTACAAACCCTAAAAACTGTAAAATATGTGTATATTTAGAATCCTAAATTTTCCTTGAAAAACGTAGGCTAAAGAATATTTTCAAAGACGTTAGGGGAAAACTTCAGTAATGTAACCCAACGTGTGTAATTTTCTTTTTTACATTTTGTTAAATGACCATGCGAAGCCGGGGCGGAGCATGTAAAAAAGATGAATCTCCTCTACCAGTAGATTTTTAGGGTTTTGCCATCGGTTGCAAAACCCTTATGAAATCGCTTTGGGTCTGTTTTGTGTTTTGAATCCTTAATATCTCAGAAACTACTGCAGCTATTGAGTTGAAATTTTAAATAATAATACATTTTGTGCGCCCGCACATAGTTATAGAAAAATAAATGAAAAATCAAAATGAAGATTTTCCATACAAATTTTGAAATCGAAATTTTAAATGGAACGTACAAAGTCAAAAGTGGTATCAAATGAAAGGTACACGTTTGTAGATTTCAAAATAGCTTTTGAAATTATGGTAGGTTTTATACTTTTTAAAATATTTTGAAAAAGGTCAAAAAAATGACCGTTCCCCCCCCCTCTATCTCCGAAGATTGCAGAGCGATCGACGTGATATGTACCAAGTGTTTTTAGATATCGATCTATATTTTACAGGAAAAATATAGAGAAGTCTGTAAAAATAATACTTTTTGAAATAAGGTCAAAAAAGGGCGGGAAAATTTTCTAAAGGGGTGACTACCCCACCGAGTTGGGTATCAAATGAAAGGTATTAGTTTGTACATTTCAATACAGTTTTTGAAATTTCGATAAGTTTTATACTTTTCCAAATATTTTGAAAAAGGTCGAAAAATTGACCGGTACCCCTCCCCTTATCTCCGAAGATTGCAGAGCGATCGATGTGATATGTACCAAGTGTTTTTAGATATCGATCTATATTTTACAGGAAAAATACAGAGAAGTCTGTAAAAATAATACTTTTTGAAATAAGGTCAAAAAAGGGCGGGAAAATTTTCTAAAGGGGTGACTACCCCACCGAGTTGGGTATCAAATGAAAGGTATTAGTTTGTACATTTCAATACAGTTTTTGAAATTTCGATAAGTTTTATACTTTTCGAAATATTTTGAAAAAGGTCAAAAAATTTACCATTCCCCCCCCTTATCTCCGAAGGTTGCAGAGTGATTGATGTAAAATGTACTAAGCGTTTGTAGATATAGATCTATATTTTACAGGAAAAATATAGAGAAGTCTGTAAATATAATACTTTTTGAAATATGGTCAAAAAACTAATTTTCATACAATGGGGGCTATTTCATTGAGAGTAATATTAAATCAAAGGTATGGATTTCGACAATTCAAAACAGGTTTTGAAAATCTTCTAAGTTTCATACTTAGTGAAATAGGTTGAAAAAAGCCGAAAAAAAATTGTAGGTACCAACCCACTTACCTTTAGATTAGTGGTAACTAATCTCTGTAGTAACTGTACTAGGAGTTCCACAGCTCACCAAAACCGTTGTTCTCAAAATTTTTGAGAAGAGATAGGTATGTATCCTAGATAATCCACACAGTATCATTTAACCCACAAGCTAAGCAAAGCTTGTGTTATTGGTATTACTACGATAGCTGTTATACTTAATAAAGTATAAGTATCACATTAGATGATATATTTTTTGTGTACTGAAAAGGACTAGAACACCCGAACAAATAATCTGAAGATCCTACAAATATTAGTCCCGAGGCAGGAATCAAACCTAATCCTGCGTTGTAAGCCCACCGCGCCAAAAGGTTGTCATATACGTAAGTACCTACCTAAACGACAAAAAGTTCAAAACCCTCGGCGCGCGAGTTACACTCGCACTTGTCGTACTTGTTAATTGTGTTGATAGT
This sequence comes from Eupithecia pulchellata, assembly GCA_963931895.1. Classification (NCBI taxonomy): domain Eukaryota; kingdom Metazoa; phylum Arthropoda; class Insecta; order Lepidoptera; family Geometridae; genus Eupithecia; species Eupithecia pulchellata. Next base: position 4,925,986 of record OZ007534.1, on the reverse strand, counting down.
GGAAACAAATATTTTGACGACCAATTAGACAAATCAATTTTGACGACGGGGCCCGCGTTGCTCTGTGTTGACGACCGATGTGGCGCGGCGGGCGAAGGTCTGCCTGCGACTTGGTTCGATTCCCGCCTTGGAACAAATGTTTGTACTATCTACACATTATTTTTACCAGGTTTTCTGGATTTCTAGGTATCATAAAACATCTTTAAAAGAGATGTAGGCTTGGTCGCAGGCCTGTCGAATTTGCAAGTTTAAGTTGCAAGTTTAAGGTATTCGCAAAATTTCAAGAGAAGCCCTACCAGAGTTCCCGTCTTCCGTCTACAGCACTAGATCTTTAGTTGAAATAAAAATATAAGTATCTATGCATTTGGTCCTTGGAATTCTATTAAAAATTTCGTATTTAGACGAAGCTCAAAAGACATAGTGCCCTGATGCTGCTCTCGCAAAATCTCTTTCATCCCAACGGCAATTGGACAGGCCGATGTGAGTTGACACGCAATTGTTTGTTACAAACGTGCTCCAACTCAGCAGATCGTGCCCGTCTCCTGGCCGTTTCTAAATGGGAGTCAAGACATTGGTTGCAAGCACCTTCAAACAATTAGCAAACTGAAGTAGCAGAGGGCCGGCCATATTTCGCGAACAACCGCTGGGGTAAAACGTGTTCTTGAGTGGAGACCGCAACTCGGTTAATAATGTGTAGGACGCTTCCTGGCAGGTTGGATGACGATCTGCGAAAGACTGCTGGCAGATGCTGAGTGCGACAAGCTGAAGGCAGGGCGCTATGACGCTCATTAGGGGAGGCTTATGACCAGCAGTCCGTGTGGTGCCGGCATAGAATTTCACCACTCCCACTCTTCCCGTGGATGTCCTAAGAGGCGACTAAGGGAATCACACCGGGGGGCGGGCAGCAGCGCCCTCTGCAGAACAACTCCACCGAACTGCGATTCCCAACCCGCATGCCCAGCGTGGGGATTATGGGCAATAACCCCCAGATGAAATAACGCCACCTTTGGCGCACATTAGGGGAGGCCTATGTAAAGATAAAGATAAAGATATATTTATTTAGCAACACAGGAACAGCACAGAATTACATTAAGATAGACATAGGTATACAATATGAAGAAGAAGACAGACATACATAATGAATCAAAAAACTAAAACTAAAACATATCAAAAAACTATCACTTACTCGATATTACTTATACTAATAAATAACACAAATATATATGTATACCTACCTACCTACAAAAATATACTACAATACAATATCTATTTACACCTTGTTTCCACCTACTATACAAGAAAGTCCTTGCTGAGCCCGCAATAGCCAAAAAGGATCAAACTCAGCTAAATGTTGAGCCGCAAGAGTGCGTGCGAGTCAACGCTGATTTTCAGTTTGCTCCTGGTTAAGTGGCATCACGACACGCGACGAATGGAGAACTAAGAGTGTACTAGTGTCACTGTCAAAATATTGGTTATGTATTTGGCAACTCTATTCTTGCTGACATGTCATCATAGTGTACGTGGAAATAACGTGTGTCTTGTCTATCTGTTTTGGAAAAGAAGTAAAGTTTACAGAGTACATATAAATAAATAAGCCGTTCAAAAAGGAAAATAACAAATAATGCGGAGTGCAACGTTATTATAAATCATCCTTAACAGATCAGAGAAGCAACGAGAATGAGTGCCTGGATTCCAGCATAAATAAGTGAGGTTATTTGGTAAGTATCAATCAATGCTATTCATTATTTTTTTGCTTGCGCAGGAGTGCCTTTTTTAGTGCCGTTTTAAATGAATAGACCTGTTTTAGTGTGCGGAGAGGAGGATGCAGAACATTCCAACAGTGCGTGGCAGCGAACCGGAATGACCCTCTGAAGGCAACGGATTTATGTCTCGGCGTCATGAGAATAGCACGAGAACATGTTCTTTGAGGATACCGAGAGGCATCACTAGCCCATTTAAGTTTATGTCCAGCAGTGGACTGATATAGGCTGATGTTGTATGTCCAGCAGTGGACTAACATGGGCTGATGATGATGATGACTGATTTTGATTTCTAGAGACAGTTCAACTAGTGAAGGTAGCATTGCTTTAAAAAAGCATTTCTGGGTATAGGAAAAAAATTACAAAATCTGGCGCAATTGACTTTTGTGTTTCGTATTAATTTTTGATTTGTATACGGGAGGGAAAAGCTTCCATTGTTCTGGCCTCTAATTCTTTATTCTAAGGATGATGAAGATCGGTACCCTAATCGCATTAGAACTTTAACAAAGGACACCGTTTGATGAGTTCGAACATTTAGCCGTTCATTAGGGTAATCTGATAATGGGCGATTCATTATTAAAAGATCCGACCCGATATCGACAGAAACACCGAAATCGTAACGGTCTAAGCGAGGCTGGTTTCTGCTATTGATGGTATGCGCTAGTGTTGAAATTATTACTGACAAAAATATCTAAAAAAAACCTGTATAATTTATGTGCCATATTAATAAAATACCTGTAATACAAGCTCTGCTTAGCTTAGGGCTATATGATGCTAATAATATTATTTATTTCAGGACTGTCTAGAATTATTTATTATTTAAAGTTTTCAATAACTGACAATAGATTTCATTGTGTTTTTTAAATTGGTCCGAAGTCTATATTAGTGTCTTGTACACGCGCGCCTTCAGACCTTCTGTCGTGGGCAAACAACCAAAAGCTACGGTAATGAAGGGCGACGCGAGGCGAAACCACGACGAATAGGCGAAAGGGATCTACCAACATGGTGGAGAGGCTTTTAGATTTATACGTCCATGCACAGTTTCATAGACTGATGTCGTAGTCGAGTCGGTCCGGTGTCGTGTCGGATCGGCTATAGAATCGCTCCATACTTAGGCTAAGATGAAAGCTAAAATCTGTAACTTACCTGTAAAAGTCGTAGAGCTTTTGACTGGGCTTTTTTGATGAAGAGTCTAGAAACTTTTACCACAACTGTGATGACGCAAATACTTCTGTTAAATGTAATAATTTAACCATAGGGTTAATGCCGATAATGAGTGTGCATTCGGCAAGGCTTACTTGGTAGCAAATTCTTTATGTGTGCCGTGTGGTGCCGGCATAGAATTTCACCACTCCCACTCTTCCCGTGGATGTCCTAAGAGGCGACTAAGGGAATCACACCGGGGGGCGGGCAGCAGCGCCCTCTGCAGAACAATTCCACCGAACTGCGACTCTTCCCGTGGGTGTCGTAAGAGGCGACTAAGCGAAACACAGCGGGGGTGGGCAGCAGCGCCTTCTGCAGAACAACTACACCGAACTGCGATCCCCAACCCGCAAGCCCAGCGTGGGGATTATGGGCAATAACCCCCAAATAATGATGCCATCTATGGCGCTCATTAGGGGAGGCCTATGTCCAGCAGTGGACTATTATAGGCTGTTGATGTTGATCTTGAATAGTATGTATGTAAGTTTTACTGTTATATTATTTAGACTATTATCGTTTTATTGACGATTGTTTAATCAGTGTTTTTAATGTTTTAATTTGTATGTATGCACGAACCTAATATTTGTTCTGTCATATAGCCGTGAAGGCCATTTATCTGTGTTTATAAGCTGTTTTGTTGCTTAATTTAAGGTTACCATTTTGTATTTATCTAAGCTTCCTTAAAAATAAATAAATAAACCCCACGTTGGGTATGCGGGTTGGGGATCGGAGTTGTTCTTCAGGAGACTCTGTGCTGGCTGAGGCAACTCTTCGTCTCTTACAACATCCACGGAAAGAGGTTGTGTGGTGCTTGCACCCAGCAAGATGGCCTTCCTGCTTGCTGTGTGCGTTATGGCGCTCACAGATGAATGAATGAATGAATGAAGAGACCTTTATCTCGCTGTGGATGATGATGATGTACATTTCTAACTTGAAAATTGATTTTCGAACAGTTGTTTAAGGAACTCTTCAAATCAGTTGTCGAGTTCTAATAATTATTTCAAACTCACCAAAATGATCGGCTCTTTTAAATTGATATTGAAATAAATTGTATTGCATAGCCTTTATTTCTCAACAATATTAAAAAGTTTGAAATTCCTATAACTAAATAAATACATGTCCGACAAGAAAATAAGAAAAAAGACAAGCTTACAAAAAATTAAATAAAATCAATAACAGTCAATAGGTTCATTTCATCAATAGGTCAATACATTCATCAAAACAAAATAATGATACTTTTAATTTAATCGAATACATAATAAATATAGAAATTGCGTGCGAAGTCGCTTCTAGAAACTATATAATCGAATACCTGGATAATTCTGAACTCGAAATCTTGAAATAACTCAAATAATTTTGGTAACTACGAAGTAAACCTACTTGTAAAGTTCTCCACTTTACTATAAGTAAAGCTTCGGTAAACCTAACTGAAGGTACCTACTTTTACAAAAACAGTCCTTAATCATCATCATCAGCCTACAATAGTCCACTGCTGGACCTCTAGGCCTACCCAAATGAGCGCCACATTGGCATCATTCATCATTTGGGGGTTATTGCTCATAATCCCCACGCTGGGCATGCGGGTTAGGGTTCGCAGTACGGTGGAGTTGTTCTGCAGAGGGCGCTGCTGCCCACCCCCCGGTGTGTTTCCCTTAGTCGCCTCTTACGACACCCACGGGAAGAGTTGGGGTGGTGAAATTCTATGCCGGCACCACACGGCCGGCCACATAAAAAAACAGTCCTATACAAAAACAGTCCTTAATAATACTTTAATTATCAATTCAACACAATTTTAAAAGGCTTATCCCCATAGATCCATGACTCCATTGTTCTCAAAAAACATAGGTTCATACTTTGATTCCCAACCTTTATTAAATAAAAGTAACAAATAGTCCATTGAGTATGGCGACCTAGAAACAATACAACAAATAAATAGCACATTCCTGTGTGAGTATGGCGACCTAGAAACAATACAACAAATAAATAGCACATTCCAGTGTGAGTATGGCAACCTAGAAACAATACAACAAATAAATTGCACATTCCAGTGTGAGTATACGACCTAGAAACAATACAACAAATAAATAGCACATTCCAGTGTGAGTATGGCGACCTAGAAACAATCCAAGAAATAAATAGCACATTCCAGTGTGAGTATAGCGACCTAGAAACAATACAACATTACATTTACAGCGTTTTAAGCTATGGACTTCTCTGATTTGCGAAATCGAGCGAGTTGATGAAGTCCTTAAAAACTTTTGAGGAAACTTAAAACTTGAAAATATAAAATACTAGCTAAAGAACAATGGCAGAATTTGGTCTGGACTTTTTTTTGCGTCCATGGATCTGATATATATGAATCAAATTTAATAAATTTTCTATGATTTTTCAATTATTCACTCCTTCTCGTAAAGGCCGGAGTTATTTTATGATATTTAAAAGCTTATCAAATGATATTCGAATTAGGTACATTCGAAATGTTACCATTTTATTAGTGGTGCGGGTACAATTATTGAATGCAATGTATCATTTGTCTTTGATTTGTCTTTGATAGTGTCATGTTGTCAGCGGTTGTCTGTCAAGACAGACGCCATAGAATCTAGAACGTAGTGGTTTTATTCTCTTTGACATCCTTCCGAGACCTCGGCGTTTTTCATCTCTGCTGTGTTTTGTGTTTATATTTTGGTTTTCTATTTATTTTTACCCGAATTACGGAAGCCACAGGCGACGTATGTAACACCCGACCTGGACTGATTGATACTGCCCTGTATCTGGCTAGTGTGTGCCCGTAGGACTCCGATATTGTTGTTTTGGGTGTTCTGGGCATTTTCTATGTAAAATAAAAAAATATCTATTAATGTAGGTATCTATATATTAATGGTACCTATATATACCTCTATATAGGTATACCTACATTAATAGATATATTGTTTTAAGTATAATAAGTTATCTAGTAGGAACTCATAACATAACACAACCCTTAGCTTCGGGCTAGATGATGCTGTGTGGATCGTCCAACATTATTTATGAAAACCCTCAGTTTTTTTGTGTTTACGGGGCAAGTAGGTACATTTTTTTTAATACACGCCTAGCTTTCGTTAACATACAAGAAGTTTAGGATTTGTTTTGCTCATTTTGTTTATCATTTCTCATTTCGAATAAATAAGGTGGCGTAGTCTAATTGATAAGAACCCAAGACCAAACCACATTATTCATTTCTTTATGATTTGATTTCAATCTGCGATGTTTTATAGACAAATTATTGTTTGACGTTCATTCATAACCAAAAAATTCAAACACTGAAATCTTTTTTTTCCGGCTTTCCCCAAAGAAAATAGTCTCATTTATAGATTCTGGAGCTAACGCCAAATCTTTTAACATTTTTTTCATTACGGTACGCTTCAATTTGATCCCAGACAATTCTTAGTATGGAGACCTGCCATTGTTCTTTCAGAAATTATACACACTAACACGTTGGGTTTCACAATTTTCATACGGTTTCTTTACTTTTTTTAGCAGCATTGGGGTTTTTGACATTGACTCGACACTCCATAACTGACACTGGCCGTAGAGAAAAAGCAAGCAGCGGAGCCATAATAGAAAAAGAGCGCATGGTTTAATTATTGAGTTTTTCATGCGGTCTCTATCTTTTTTGAAAATATTATACAGTCTTTGTTCATCACGGAAAATTTAGGATTCTAATGGTGAAAGAATTTTTCAAATCAGTCCACTAGTTTCGGAGTCTATTCAATTCAAACAAACAATCAAATCTTTCCTCTTTATAATATTAGTATAGACTAATTCATCATCATCATCATCATCACCAGCCTATAATAGTCCACTGCTGGACATAGGCCTCCCCTAATGAGCGCCATATATGGCATCATTATTTGGGGGTATTACCCATAATCCCCACGCTGGGCATGCGGGTTGGGGATCGCAGTTCGATGTAGTTGTTCTGCAGAAGGCGCTGCTGCCCGCCCCCCGCTGTGTTTCCCTTAGTCGCCTCTTACGACACCCACGGGAAGAGTTGGGGTGGTGAAATTCTATGCCGGCACCACACGGCATAGACTAATTAATAACCCTGATTATTATTACATTTCTATTATTGTTAACAAGGTTCATGCCGTATCATGGTCATCGGTAAAGAGGTAAAAAGACCAAGTTTTCTCTATTTAAGAGTTTCAACTTGACGACCTCTGTGGCGCGGTGGGCGGAGGTCCACCTGCGACGCGGAGGTTGCGGGTTTGATTCCCACCTCGGGACAAATATTTGTATGATCTGCAGATATTTGTTCAGGGGTTCTGGTCGTTTTCTATGTATAATAAAAATATCTATCTATTTAATAATATTGTATTACGTATATCAGTCATCTAGTACCCATAACACAAACTCTGCTTAGCTTGGGGCTAGATGATGCTGTGTGGATTGTCCAGCATTATTTATAAGTCTTTCCCCTCTAGGCCGGGTTTAAACGAATTAGCTCACGCATTTCCGGCCTTTTAGTTGCTAAGTGCCCGTGTATGCGGAGCCTAATTCTGTTATAGTTTAATTTTCAGTACTTTGAAGTCTGAAATTGTTTACAGTTACAGTACATCGTTTATTTTAGTTTGTAGCAAGTTTTTATACAATATTTTGTTTTCTAATCAGGAAATAAAAGCTTGTGGTTATTTTTACTATAAGAACTATCGTAGTTTGACGAATTCTTTATGAATGTAAGGGGGTTAGCTACGAACCTTTTTTTTGTTGGAAGAACACCAGCGTGCATCCTTTATTTCTTCACACCCTGTCAGTCGGAAAATACGTTAAACTGTTGGTTAAACCGTTCGTATCGGTTTACCATCTTACCAGATTATAAGAGCGAGGGAAAGAAAGTTCTTGTGTGTGTGTGTGTGTGTGTGTGTGTGTGTGTGTGTGTGTGTGTGTGTGTGTGTGTGTGTGTGTGTGTGTGTGTGCGTGCATACACTGTGTCATAAAACTTTCGTACAATAATTTTTCCCCTTGTTACTCGTACATAACCAAGTTACATTACCAGCAATTTACAAGGAAAAAATATTCTTCGCACAAAACCGGGTAATGTTAAAAACAATATTTTTTCTTTGCACATTACCGATAACATTTCCATTTTTGTACCAGGATGTAAATATTCTTCCTACATTACTTGGTTTTGTTCAAAATAATCTTTATTCCGTGTACAAAACCAAGGAGGTTCTCCGATTAGTGTAAATACACCTTCCTAATGTGGGTTATATTTTTATTTTAAAATAAGTATTGACAAGTTTGACATAATAATAGACACAAATACAAAGGACAGGGGAAATTCTATATCTATCGTAATTTATCGCATTTATTGTTGTACTTAATTCAAGGGTCCTTCAGCTATCACAATTTACTCGTAAACTTTGAGGGCAGTTGCTCTTCGTAACAAATAGTTCATAATGTATACTAAATCGCCGAACAGTTCTATGGAAGAACGGTTTCACATCGATAGCAGGTTTTGTGAATGTTTTAAAACTGCAGCAGTAGCTAGATTTTTATTTATTATTTACACAAGGGAATTATTCAAATTACGAAATTGTGCGGAATATTATTTGATACAGCACCCAATTTCTCGGAATTTTTAATTACAAAAAACTTAAATTCGTCCTTAATTTCAAAGTTTTATTTCAAAGTTAGTGTTTAACTATAAAGTTTCAAGAATATCTACGAGATACTGAAGTTATTAAGTTATTCGAAACACGTTCGTAACCATTGACTCTATTCTAGTCTTTTTTCTTCCAAACCAAACTTTTAAAAGCTTTTTGAAATTATGAAAATCTACCTTCAATCAATAGTAAATAATTCATTATTAATTAAGCTGGACAATCCACAGAGCATCATCTAGCCCCAAGATAATCAGAGGTTTTTATGGGTAAAAACTGACTTATAAGCATATTTCTTTTTTTATTCTTATTTATTTTTAAGGACTTTTACTTACAAAGTATGTCAGTCCTTAACCTACCTAGTTAGCTATTTACCTTAACTTATTATTACTAACAAACAACATTATAAGCATAATGCAATAAACATACTTCAGAGATGGATCAGTTCAGCTACCTGTAGTTCGCTTGCAACAGTCTGCAGTTAGCTCAATTGTAAATACTAGTTCTAATTTGGTTATTTATTCGTAACATTCTATGGGATATATACGACATACATAGATATTTTTACGATGAATACAAATCTGATATTCCGGAAAAACTTTTTGCACATCATACAAACATTTGCACTGTTAGAAAGATATCTCCAGAAATATCGTGGTTCGAAAGAGACCGAATACTATTCGGTCTCTTTCGAACCACGATATTTCTATCAATGATTCTTCTAGCGAATGGCTGACTAGTAAACACGTGTCCCTACACTAATCACCTACACTAATCTAAATAAAAAAAAAATAGATAAAGGTAAGACTAGGCAATATGGCCTAGTCTTACCTTTATCTATTGGCTATCTATCTATGGCTTTCGCCTATTCAATTTTAAAATGAACAATGAAACAAAAAAAAACTGATTCTTGCAGCGTTAGTATTGAAATTTCATGTAAAAAAACTCTTTTATCTTTAATTAAGGTAACAAACACGCTTTTTATTTTAACTCAATACACAAGTTCAGTGTCAATGTCCAAAGTTTAAAAAAAAACAAGGAAAAAAAATTCTGTTTCCACCGCGGTGGAAACAGAACGGTGGACACGGTGCACCGTGTCCACTAGGATTTCATACAGCGCCATCTATCTTAGTACCTTTAATACTAAAGGCCATTGGCTTTTATTTAATGTCGTATTGAAAAGCGTTCATTACGGGGAACTTGACTTCTATGTTATGGTTATTCATGTCTGGGTTGCCACTTTCTTGTCAGTGTCCATGAGTCTATGAGAGCGACACCCGTCTCTGTGACGTCACATATTGACATATTGTAGAAATTGTTCTCGGATTATGTAAATTTTGATAAAAGAATAGAAAAATAATATATTCCGACACAGATTTTTTGTTTAAGGTTACGCACACAAGTGTAATAAAAAGTGTGAAACAGGAGTAGCCACCAGTTGCCCGTCTGCACCATCTTTTACATCAATGAATTATTTATTCAAAGCTGATGCGGAGGCACACAAATTGAGACCGAGTGCCAGATGCTTACGTGATCATATTAGCAGACTCGACGGATCGAGAGGTCTTGATGCTTTATTTTCTGAGTCTGTTCAAAGAGCTGGAATAATTTACCACCTCCACTAAGAACTAAAGTGAGCTTAGTTACATTCAAAAGAAAAGTTAAAATATTCCTACTCTCACGACAAAACCAAATGATAGAAGCAACCTTTAAACTTAAAATATTTTATAAACTTGCACATGTAAAAAGTCACACACACACACACACAAACACACACACACACACACACACACAAACACACACACACACACAACACACCCTCACACCCTCACACTCACATACACCCACACCGAACACACACATTAGTTCTCCGGTTGCCCAGACTCTCATGAGACTGGTGCCTCAGGAGAACTAGCACACTTTTTACGAGTATTAAATAGATAATGCTGGACAATAAACGCAGCATCATCTAGCCCCAAGCTAAGCTCAGGAGAGCTTGTGTTCTTACAGGAAGAACATTTATAACTCGTAGAGACATCGCTACGCTCGTAGTAGTATCGCTTTGCTCGTAGTATTTCGTAGCAGAAGCGCAAACAAAATACCATTTCTTACAAGACACTACTGAGGCTAATAAAAGACAACCTCTGTGGCGCGGTGGGCGAAGGTCCGCCTGCGACGCAGGAGGTTGCGGGTTCGATTCCCGCCTCGGGACAAATATTTGTATGATCTGCAGATATTTGTTCAGGGGTTCTGGTTGTTTTTTATGTATAATAAAAAATATCTATCTATTTAATAATATTGTATTATGTATATCAGTTATCTAGTACCCATAACACAAGCTCCGCTTAGCTTGGGGCTAGATGATGCTGTGTGTATAATAAATAAATAAATAATAAACTTTATTTAATTTCAAAAGGTTTTACATACAACGTAGGAACCTATTCTATATCAAAACTAAGACTACTGGGTACAAATAAATCCATATAAAAGAGTAGAGCAACTGAGTACATAGTGCTCTACTCGGTGTGTTATTATTAATGACAAAAATAACTTATTCCTACTTCGGTTATAAAAACCTATGTGTAGTGACACATTGACTCCTCGCTCTAACTAAGTATGAACTTGTAAGTAGACACGAGGGACTCTGCTTCAGCTAGCGACATTGGTTGCATCTTTCTAAGGCTTTGTGGTGGCTCACTTAAAACTACAACAAAAAAAGAAGATTTTAAATATTGTTAGTATAACTAAAAAAAGCTAAATCTTTTAAATATATAACTTAAAATAACTTAAAATTATTACTATTTTGCGACTAAAGACTTTGCTTTTCAGTCAAACACAACATCTATATTTTAAACCTACCTTAATTAGCTAAAACTCTTAATCTAACATATATATATATATAACAGCCAATTTGTGCGCATTTTTAAGTATGCTGTAATGTAGGTGTGCATTATACATATAATAAAAGGTAACACCATTCGAACTCTACAATGTTTTTGTAAAATGACTAAGTGATGTGTACGGGTAATTTTAATTTTAAGTAGAAGCATTTTATGTCGAGACAAATAATAAGTTTTCAGTTTGTAGGTAATCTAGACTTAAGAGGTACGTTTTTAGTTTTCGTTTGCATTCAATGTATTTGTTGTTGTGAATAGTAATTGAGTTATTTATTTTGTTAAAAAGATAGGGAGCCAGGAAAGAGAAGTGTCTACGGGCAAATGTAGTTTTGCACTGTTGTATTAAGTAAGGTTTTAATCACAGTATGCTTTGGGTGACTGTAGACACTGTGTAGAGTGAGCCTTAATACAGTATTTTGAATGATCAGGCTGTCCAGGTTTTCGTAGCGACAATGCAAGGTATTTGGTCTTATCAGGATTAACAGTTAGTATATTTTGCTTTAGGCTACCATTGACTAGATCAAAACCTTTTTGAGCGTACTTATATGTCTCATCCCAGCTCTCACCCCGGAATAAAAGGGCCGTGTCATCAGCAAAAGCGATAAGTCTGCCATGTTTAATATCTAGTTTACAGATTTCGTTCATGTAGGCCAAGAACAGTGTCGGTCCGATTATACTGCCCTGTGGTATACCGTAAGAGATAGGGATTTCAGAGCTTTTAAATTCACCAATTTTAATACTCTGTTTTCTTTCGGTGAGGTAACTGCGCATTAGATCTAGCTGTTTTCCGCGTATTCCTTGCCCTTCAAGTTTGTTTAGCAACAAGCTTAGAGATATTGTATCGAACGCTTTACTAAGATCTAGAAAAATTGCTAGGCATTTAGATCCCTCATCTAAAGATTTAACAACATAGTTATTAAGGTCTGATACGGCATCTGCAATCGACTTTCACTGTCTAAAACCAAACTGGTTTTCGGATAAGATATTGTATTTTTCAAAGTACTTAACAAGCCTATTGTTAATTGCTCTTTCCAATATCTTCGATAGAGCTGGTAATATAGATATAGGCCTATAGTTAGAGATTGTTTGTTTGTCTCCACTTTTAAATATAGGGAGGATTACAGCTCTCTTGAAGGCTCTAGGGAAGCTAAGGGAACATATGCGCGTTAGGGGTTTAACAAGATGCTTTATATTTTGTTTTATAATGCGAGCTGGGATGTTGTCCCATCCTACTGAACAATCAGTTTTTAGGGAATTGATTAGCGATATTAGTTCAGACTCGTCAATTTCAAATAATCCAAAGGAGTTTATATTGTAGTCGGTAATAATCGGTCTATATGCAAGGCTTGTGTTTTCTTGTATTATTTTGGAAGCTAGCTTTACACCTACATTTGCGAAATATTCATTGACTCGGTTAACTGTGTTTATAGGATTTGTACCTTCGATGAGTTCCTGAGGTAGAGCTTTTTTCGGTTTATAATTCGTTACGTTGCTTATCACCTGCCATGTTTTCTTTACATTTGTCCCTGCTTTCTCAAACTCCGACTTTTCGTAAAGTGTTTTTAATCTGCGGAGGAGTTTGTTACAGAAGTTACGGTACCTTTTGTAAATAATACTTAGAGTTTCGTTGTCTGGAGTTTTGCGCAGTTTACTATGGAGCTTGTCTCTGTGGCGCATGCAACGAATAAGACCAGGTGTTACCCATGGCTTTAATGGAGTTTTCCTACGGGATAATGTGACTATTTGTGTATTATTATGAATTATTTTACTTAATATTTCAATAAAATTCTCTGTAGCAGTGTTACAATCAGACGCAGTGAGAACAATAGAAAAATCCGTAACTGATAATTCTTGACCGATGTTGTTATAGTTTAGTTTTTGCATAGTAGTTTTTTTAGGTGATTTTTGGTTACTATCTGGTACAGCCAAAAGGACAGAATCGTGATCAGTCACTGAATTCTGTATTACTAGAGTAAGTGTTAGTTTTGTGGTTCGTAAGAAACAGTGATCCAGACAGCTTGTTTGCCTTGTAGGAAACGTATGCGATGGGAGAAGACCATGGTATGCCAATAGATCTAAGTATTCGGATGATTTCTGGTTAATTGAACTATTTATTATGTTTATATTTATATCTCCGTTTAGTATAACGTTTTTAAATTTAGCTAGTATTGTCCAGCATTATTTATTTATTTTATTTTTTATAATAATCTTATTAGAATATATTATACTAGACATTTTTAAACTCGGTAATAAACATAATACAATAATGGATTACAGATTACAAGGAAAAATATTTTTAACTTTAAAAAAAAGAAATTAGCGCAGGCTCTGCTAAGCTTAGCGTGTCGTGTTGTTTGTCCAGCATTTATTATTATTAAATAAGTAGTGTATTTAGATAACATAATATTTTTCTTAAATGGTTGAAAAAAATACAAAGCCGAAACTGCTGTTTAGGTCAAGAACAAAAGTATCAAATTCATTGAGTGAGCTATACTCACTTGACAGACGAGAGTAGTGAATTTACCGTAATCGACACTTATTTTTGCTTTGACGTAATCTACGTGTTAGTGTATTTATGTGGACCTACGTGTTTATTATGACAATACTATTTTCCTTAAAAGCTACGTCAGAAAAAAGGGTGGATACAGACGAGCAAGTTAAGTAAACTACCTTTTCTTGTGCTTTTTGCTAACACTTTCACTGCCCGTGACGACCGGGGCGCGGTGGGCGAAGGTCCGCTTGTGACGCACAAGGTTGCGGGTTCGATTCCCGGCTGGGAATAAATATTTGTACGATCTGCTATTCAATAACAAATAGATCATTAAAAATATCTATCTATTTAATATAGTGTGTTATGTATATCAGTCATCTAGTACCCATAACACAAGCTCTGCTTAGCTTGGGGCTAGGTGATGCTGTGTGGGTTGTCCAGCATTATGTATTTATTAGATGCTCATTTGCGTCAAAAGATTTTTATGACGCTTCTTTCTATCCGCAGTTATAAACAGTGACTTTGTTAACGTTATGTGTAGCAAATACTGTGCATTCTAAACAGGCTTGAACTTAAAAGAATATTTATCGGGTATTTATCGCGTACCTTTTTTATTTTCCCCTACGTTTCCATCGCGTTGCAGCGATCGTGGTCACGGGGCGACTGGATGTTCTGCGAGTTACTGCCAAGAATTGACGGCAGTATCCACGACTACCCTCAATTCGTCTTCTGAATCAGGAATGTCCACGTTCACAGTACGACACACTACAAACACTGACCGTGTCCGAATGCAGTGCAGTCTGTACACGACGCCCGCACTTATTGATCACAGGATTCCACGAGGACGAGAGGCGAAAACCATCTTCACGATAAAAATTTGGGTGTTTTTTGATCTCAATCGCCTCAAATACCCGATAAATATTCTTTAAATATGTCAACAAATCGTGAAAGTTAAAAAAGTTTTAAAATCATTCTTCATGTATTTATTTATCTTTTGGTAGTTTTAGTATCGCTGCGACCATTGATAGGGTATTGTGATCGCCAACTTTTTATTGTGTACAAAAATGTATACAAAAAATAAATCAAATCAAAATAAATATTCCGAAAAATAAAGTGTACAAATGGAGTTGTAACTGTGTTACAGGCGAACAACTTCTTCCTATAATAATTTTAATAATCATCTAAATAGTAACTTTTATTATAAAGAGTAATTAAGAGTATTTGTAAGTAACTAAATATTATAACAATATTAAGTTGTTAAGATTACTAGGTCTATCAGTGCTTAACTGAAAAAAATAATTTTCTATAGAGGTATATAATTAACAAACAATTTTATCATCAACATACTTTAGATATGAATATGGAAAATGAGACACAAAAAACTGTTCTAATTAAATAATTATAATTTTTAAGGGTTTTATTTGGGTTCAAATAAATGTATTTTTTTAGGAAGAACATTTCTAATTCGTAGAGACATCGCTACGCCCGTAGTAGTATCGCTTCGCTCGTAGCATTTCGTAGCGATAGCGGCGCGCCGTAGCAAAATAAGATTCCTTACAAGACACTACTGAGTGAGGCCAATAATGTTATTTAAATATATTAAGCTAGACGTTTTCAAACTCGGTTATCATCCCAAAAGCCCCAAAGTACGTTAGTATAAACAGTCAGGCTTAACTTTTATTAGAATAGAAACAAATTAGATTATAATTTAGACGTAAGAACAGATTTAGATTAAAGGAATACCCCTTTAATGAGACAAGATGGGTAAATTATGTGCATATACAGCTCACGGCACTGCAATATTGTGTACCTAATACAAAGGCAGCTTAAACGCTTTTGATTAAAAAAATCTGCATCCTAATGATTTTTCTATACGATAGTCGATGGTACCTAGCTTAACATTGTTAATTTGTCTCGCAATGTACTAAGATTAACTTGCCTACTTCTCTTGGGCAATGTAAGACATAGATGAAAATGTAAGTATACATGACGACGGTTTTTTTCTATTTTATCTCTGAAACAAAGCACTAGTTAAAATGAGTCAACCCTTTATATTTAGGCTTTATTTAGGCAATGAAAGCCTAAAAGTTAGAGGACGTAAAGCGCCCTCTATCCGTACCTTTAAGAACTACTTCGTCAGCTTGGTTGGCATAATAAACCGCTGAGTTTCCAGACCGTGACAATAAGTTTGTTGTGCCGAGGTTTATAGCGCCATCTGTGAGAGGCCGTGGAACTTAACTGTACTGACGTCTGTGGAGTGGTTAGTGAATCATACACACAGATGGCAGCAGTAATATCAAATTTAAAAGAATTACTCTGACCTGACGACAACTAATAGTACGAATCTGCAAACTATGACTTATCTAAACGCAGAACCGCTATTTCTGGCTTCGCCATTCGAGGCCCTACATATGGATCCGGTCCATTATGTTATCTATGGATCCGGTCAGCTACAACGGCTACGACCAAATGTTTTGAACGGCCATAGCCAACCATAATTAGTAGACGCGAACTATGTGTGCCCAGCAGGGTCAATAGTGAAATGAATACTCTATGGATTATGGTCTCTAAAAAATTATATTACAAAGTAAACGTAAACTTATAAAAATAACACTAGACTTATAATAATAACTATAGAATGCAATAAATGATTGAGTATATCCAGGAATGGCCGCGTATATGATGATGATGAACTTAGGTTAGATAGAAAGATTGCCAACAAAGTCTGTTATTTACATATTTGCACGCATGTAACGGAAGTTCACCCAATGAGTGCACATTGTGTATAGATATTATTTAAAACAATCGTTATTTATCTACCTACATCTGGTAGAAAATGTTTCTAGATATATATCGAATACATTAAATGATTATTATCATAATAATAATAATCATTTAATTCAGGCATTAGTCTAGTACAAGGGGTTAAATACCTACTTAAAAACTATATAATGTATTTATATAGTTTTTAAGTATATATTTATATTATGCAGTTACCTATCACAAAGTGTGTTGGGCAATAGCACAGATGTACAAGATTTCAGATTTCAATAACTATATTTCATTAGGTTTATGAAAAGCACTTAGAGAAGTCCAATTTCATACAATTTTTTTTCTTACCAAGTGTTATTATTACCATAATGCATAAAATCTGTGTTTAAACGAATACCTACAAGTTCTAATTAGCTTATTAAATAGGAATTTTCTTGGTAATAAAGGTTTTAATAAATTTTTACAATAGAGACTCCGATGACGTTGAGTATTTTTTGAAGTCGTAAAAATAAGTTATTTACTTACGAAGAAATTTACAGTCAATTATTATAAAATAAAAAATAAGGTATTATTGATTTTCAATTCACCAAGTTATCGTAATTATGCAGAAGAAATACGAGTATGTGCGTATCCTTGGGAATATAAAATGGAAGGTCAGTTGCCAACCTTTTTACAGTGTTTAAAATTTTAACCTCGGCAATGTTATATTAACATGAAATGAAATGAAAAAAGCCTTTACTCGCTGACCAATATAGGGGAAGGTTGCTATGAATGGACCACCTAACTTTATGACCTCATATCTCAAAAAGTATAAGTGATTAAATGAAACCAGTTTATAATTTTTATTTCTTAGGACCTTTATTTATAGTTGTCAATCGTACAAACAATTCGGGCTAACACTTTCCGACATTAACGAAGAAAATTAAATCTTTGGCTGTTGCCTTCTTTGGACCATGGGTACCATCATTGGACCACTAGGTTGCCATCAATGGACTTCGAGAAGTTTGTTCTAGAGGTCCAATCATGGCAACTAGTTATAATTATCAATATTTATTAGACACTACAATAAAATTTAACATCTGGAGGGAGGTCACTTTCAGTTCCTGGTATTTGCACGTGTTCTTTGGCTTTTTGGTTCACTCCGTCTACTCTTCATTTTGGTGTTGCTCGGAACCCCGTATATTCTGCTTGCTTATTTTAAACCAATGTTTTTTTTTCCTTACCGATTCTATAACAAGATTCATACTTGCTTCATTCCATGCAAAATATTTTCTTATTTGAGGCGACATTCTGAAACATGAAATAATTTATAATATAAAAATAAATCTAGGTTATATATAAAATCTAGGTTATCTGATAATTATGAAAAAGAAAAAAAAAGTTGCTATCGTTGGACCGGTCCAACGATGGAACTCTCTTGCGGTCCATTGATGGCAACAAGGTACTAATTAAGAAAAATAAATCCAAACAATACATGGATATGACTTGACAAAATTGAATAACAAACATGGAATAACAATTTAACTATCGAATATTTTCTAATAGTACACGCAGACAAATATGAATACAATGATACTTACATGAAGATGTCCTGAGACAAATTATTAGATTTTGACCGTCGCAAACACACTAACTCCCGTCACTCCTTGCCTCGTGTCGCAGCGTAACGGAGGTTACAGGGGGGTGCAACTGAGTCGCCGCGGACTTGTTTCGATAGGTTTAGTTGTTGCTAGCTTGCATATTTTTGGAAATACCTTGGTGGTCCAATGAAAGCACTGGTCCAATGATCGCAACCTTCCCCTACAGTCGGTACATACTTAAATTTTTCACATAGCGTATTAACTAAATAATATGATAACTGTTTAGCAACCAGTTTGCTGTTCAGGTTATCCTTCGACATAGGCCTCCCCTAATTTCTTCCAATTATCTCTGTCACGAGTTAATCTTCTCCATCCTTTTGGTAGAAGATCCTCCCATCTCTTGATTTGACGTCCTTTTCT
Organism: Eupithecia pulchellata; assembly: GCA_963931895.1. NCBI lineage: Eukaryota > Metazoa > Arthropoda > Insecta > Lepidoptera > Geometridae > Eupithecia > Eupithecia pulchellata. The sequence continues at coordinate 4,907,221 of OZ007534.1, read as the reverse complement.
TCTTTTTCCATTCCTAGGATACCATTCCATAATATCTTTCGTCCACATTCCTCTATTTACATAATTAGAATAGAATAGAATATTATTTATTTGCAACTCATACAAAAACAAGCATGCAAAAGTAAAAAAGAAGAAAAATATTAACAAAACAGACTTATTTTGATGGTGAAGCGTGTATAAATTCGAAAGTAACGCTGTCGTTGTTTTAGGCCCAAGCTATGAAACTTGGCTAGTTTTTGTAATAAAAACATAATATTGTGGTATTTATTAGTCCAATACGGATATCCAAACAACGCCTTTTCAACTCGTCTCATTTCGTCGAATGGTGAAGTTAATTTAAAGTAATTAGTAACGTTGTCAGAACATCAATAGATTGCCAGCCTTGGAGGTGAGTTTTTTGGTGAAGAAAGAGATATTAATGTAGTTTTTAATCTATTAACTTATTACCTTCTGGTTTCCGCTTTTAATGATATTGCCGCCGATCGTGCCATTCTTGATATAGATCGTATATTCTTTTTAGTGACGATGCAATGGCGAATGCTACACGCTCGATATTTATCGTGATATTTGGATCGTAATCCAGGATCACGATATTTATCGAGTGTGTAGTGAAGCGTATCACGTATCGTGATATTACTTTAATACTATATTACGATATTACTCGATAAATATCACGTCAAATATCACGATAAATATCGAGCGTGTAGCTATCGCCAATAAACGGAGCCTATTCAATTCAAACAATTAATCAAATAATTCTACTCAATAATATTAAGTATAGATAGTAAACAAATCATACATAATGGCTAACTCTAATTATATGTATTTAACCCTTACAAGTTTACCTACACAGCCCGCAGTATTAACTATTTGCAAATGTGCTCAAACATTCAAATGATCAAAAGATAAGCACGTGCAACTTGAAAGCGGACTAAATCGCGGTAAAACCATAGTTAAACGATACACGATCATTACCACAGACAAAGAGCTAAGCGCGTTATACGCTCAACTGGCTATCTGTCTGTCTGTCCCCAGTGGGAAGGGACGCAGCTGAGCTCTGTACATTTAGCGGTTTGGTTACAATACTAAGGTTCCTATATCTACATACATCTAAGTCACAGTATACAGTACCTTATTCATTTAGGTAATAAAAAAAGATAACATTAAGTTTCGGTTAGAAATATGTTAGGTTTGACTAGACACAGAGTTCTCGCCTTTCAATAAAAGTAAGGTTAGTATTACATTAGAATCCTAAATTTTCCCTGATGAACATAGGCTATATAGAATATTTTAAATCCTAAATTTTTCAAGCGGATCCCTAATTTTTTTGAAAATATAGCCTATGTTCATAAGGGAAAAATTTGGATTCTAATGGTGGAAGAATTATTCAAACCCGTCCAGTTGATTCGGAGCCTATTCACTTCAATCAAACAAACAATCAAATTTTTCTTCCTTATAATATTACTAGCTGTCCGCCCCGGGTTCGCACGGGTAATTAACAAAAAATATAATATACATGCGGAACCCCAATTTTTTTAAAAATATTCTATAGCCTATGTTCATCACGGAAAAGTTAGATTCTAATGGTGAAAAAATTTAAAATCGTTCCAGTAGTTTCGGAGCCTATTCAATCTAAACGAACAATGAAATCTTTCCTTTAAAATAATAGTATAAAGAAAATAGATATAGACTAGCGGCACGACGCGGCTTAGCACGAGTTTAACAAAAATCAAATTCAAAAATTCATTCATAAACCTATGGATCAGTTGAGCTATCTGTAGTATGTTTGCAACAGTCTGCAGTAAGCTCAATTGTTCAATTCTAAATACTTGTTCTAATTTGGTTATTTTATTGTCTGGTCGAAGCGACGTGTGACCCGAGATCCTGGTCAGTATCTGATACAGCGCATCAGTATTGCCATACAGCGAGGCAGTGTACCCAGCATCTTGGGTACTTGTCCGACAGGTATTAATTTGGATCAGTTGAGCTACCTGTAGTTTGTTTGCAACAGTCTGCAGTTAGCTCAATTGTTTTAAATGTAAATATTAGTACTCATTTGGTTATCTAATTATTATTTTCTTTGTAAGTACGTAGTTTCTATAAATACTTAAGATAAAGTAGCCTACGTTAGCTAAATATATTCATTCATTCATTCATTCATGTAAATTTTCCCGGATACATAACATAGGCTATAGAATATTTTCAAAAAATTTAAGGATCCGCATGAAAAAGTCAATGAATCAACATTATCAAAACCTATGAATAAGTCATAGGTTCATGGGATTCTCATAACTATTGTTATTCTTTGAAAATATTAAAATACTAATTACTATAATTATTCTCTGGTATGCTATAAGAATGGGATTATGGGCAATAACCCCCAAATAATGATGCCATCTATGGCTCTCATTAGGGGAGGCCTATGTCCAGCAGTGGACTATTATAGGCTGGTGATGTTGTTGTTGTTTGTTTGTTTGTATAACCAAAGCTTTCCATGATCAGCCTAGCCATGTTTTTCCTGAAGATTTATTTTCTTATGATTCGAAGAACTCTGTGGCGCGGTGGGCGACGTTCGATTCCCGCCCGGGACAAATGTTTGTACGCTCTGAAGGCATTTGCTCCGAGAGATCTGGTTGTTTTATAGGCAAAGTAAATATAATTCGGAGTATTAAGATTTTTTTATTTAGCTAACGTAGGCTACTTTATCTTAAGTATAATATTTATAGAAACTACTAACAAAGAAAATAATAATAAGATAACCAAATGAGTACCTAACTAGTATTTACATTTAAAACAATTGAGCTAACTGCAGACTGTTGCAAACAAACTACAGGTAGCTCAACTGATCCATATCAGTCGGAAGTGTACCCAAGAGGCTGGCTGCATTGCCTCGCTGTATGGCAACGCTAATGCGCTGTACCAGTATCACTACCCGCATGCCCAGCGTGAGGTCTATGGGCAATAATTATAACCCCCAAATTATAAATAATTAGGGGAGGCCTACGTCCAGCAGTGAACTATTATGGCTGTATAGGCTGATGATGATGACGATAGACCATCACCATAGAACATGAATGACGGATGTTGTCTCGTATTTTGAATGTAGAATGTGTTTCCGTGGCTCGCGGCCGCGCTGGGCCATTGCTGTGCAATTGCGCACACACTGCGTTAGGCACGATGTCGGCTGCGATACGTGGAGTACGACTTTTATAAACGGATTTTTAATCTATATAATCTATACTAATAATTATAAAGAGGAAGGATTTGATTGTTTGTTTGTTTGTTTGAATTGAATAGGCTCCGAAACTACTGGACAGATTTGAAAAATTCTTTAATCATTAAAATCCAAAATTTTCCGTGATGAACAAGCTATATAATATTTCCAAAAAAGTTAAAGTAATTTTTTGTTAAGTACCCGTACGAAGCCGGGGCGGACCGCTAGTATATTATAATGATTTGTATTCAAAATCAAAATAAAAAAAATCCCATCGATAAGTGTGTATAAGATGCCTGAATATTTTTTTTTATTTATTTAAAGGCATGATTAACGGATATTTACCATTGATTGTGGTAATTTCAGTTTCGGTACGATTGCGTGGCAAACATAACGCATGCAGACTACTGTACAGAAATATTGGGAAAGTACGAACTTCGTAAATCACGGGGATGTCGATGGAGAACAGGTAACGAACAGACGGAGAAACTTTGGAATTAATTACCTATATTAAGTATGGATAGCACCTGAAATAGTATGGGCTAAAAAACTATTCTCAGCTCTGTTTTTAAGTTACATTTAAGGATATGTAATTTTTTATCAACAAAGAACTATTGATAGACCGAGCATACGCTCGTCTGATGTAAATCGGCTAATGTTGGGTAGAGACCAAGCGAACGAGAGCGAACAAAGTCTAACAATCAAACGCGAACGAACCAGTGTGGAATTAAACGCACAGATAACATAAATAAAGGCGAAAGCAAGCGAACCCGACCGAGAGCCTTCGTTCGCCTTCGGCTGTGCTCCGCCCGCGGTTTTGCATCCGTTCGTTTGGTGGGGACACAACGAAAGCGAGTGAACGTTCGGTACCGATCGTCGAATACCACTCGCAGCGTCCGCTCGCTCTCGTTCGCTCTGTACCCTGTACAAACGTCTATATCCACACTAACCGAGCGCCCTGAAGGAACCCATCTACTCCACCAAATTGAGCATTAAAGAGGACGTGTAAGCTACCTCTCGGCGTCGCCACTGTTTTGATGTGCATTCTAGTGTTTTATTAACTTGTTCGTGACGTCAGCGCTTTTGGTTCACTTCTTGGCTTTTGAGATATGAAAAATAAGACGATATTTCTAAATATACATGTGAAAGTCGCGTAGATTTAAATTAATTCAATTCTTTCATTTCAGACACTAAATAATAAAAGTGTCGATATATATATGTATGTAATAATATTTACGTAATTAAAATATACAAAATTAGAATCGTCAATCATATCAAATCGATAAAGATAGATCTTATTTGATCATAAATATTTTAAAAACTTAACTCGTTAAAATTAGGGACAGGCCACAATAATAATTATTATAAAAAGGGTAGTGTATGTGTCAGTGTCTTGCGAACTGCATGAGCCAACTTCATATGAGTCATCAGTGTTCTTATGACTCATATGATGAAGTTGGCCCTTACATAGGAATTTAATAAATAAAATAATATTTGTTTATCGAAGAAACCTTTACTAACGAAGAAAATTACAATTATAAAACTAAATTAGAGCTCAATTGAAACAATTGAGCTAACTGCAGACTGTTGCAAACAAACTACAAGCAGCTCAACTGATCCATATCAGTAGGTACCAGTTGGAAGTGTACCCAAGACGCTGCCTGCATTGCCTCGCTGTATGGCATTACTTATCAGCTGTCGGATCGCGTAGGGAGGTTCCATAAATTAGTTTTTAGATGAGCATTCAAAAATAAAGCCTGCCTCGCACTTTTCTAATAATTTGCTCAACACGTTGAGGTCAAGTGTTGAGGGACATGAATATTCGAGCTACATATTACTGTGCAACAACACCACAAAGATGCAATTTTAAAAATGGAACAAAAAAATCCTCAATTCGGAAACGTGAATCGATTGGCTGAAAACAGCCGACGGTTATGTACCATTGGTCAAAGATAATGTTATTTTACGCGGAGATTAACCAAAATGCAGCCACAAATGTCGTCAAAAGCTCTGCAGTAGATGCAAATGAATGTCAACTCTATGTTAATGCGATAAAGAGGGTATTAAAGTGGCATATGGTGCATATCAGCGGAAGTTGGAGTGTCGGAGAGAGAAGGATCCGATGTGATATATTGTGACATGTGTGTGCACAGGAGAGATATTTTTTTAAAACAATTTTTTAAAGTAGGACTATCCTACTGTAATATAACAAAACCTACTTATACTTTATTTATTAATAATGGATACAGCAAATACTTAAGCAAAAGCCCATAATGTTTACCACATCGAAAGCTTTGTATGGTAGGTATGGTTTATAATACAAAATGTCATGGTGTCGACCCTGGCACAGTTATAGGTTAATACAAATAAAAATAAATTAAACACATCATTACCATAACCAACCCCTTATTTAGCGAAATAATTTTATTATAATAGATAATTTAAAACTGCCCAAGTTTACCCCACCACCGGGGGGTTAAATGAGTAAAAGGCGGGGCTTAAATTAAAGCTCCCGAGTAAAAAGCTACGCGTCTCGCTCGCACAAATGAGCAGTTCTAAGCGCAGTAAGGAGCTTACAATGGGTGTTGACAGTCTGCTGTCTCGCTCTAGCGGGTTCAGGGCAATAGAGTCGTCTCGGCCCTAAGTTATAGAGCTCTAGTGCCAGTTCCACGTGAGTCTGTGTTTTGTAATCAGTGGAGTGGCGCCTTTATTCTGAAGAGGTGGAATGCGAGCGCGTTTGACAGTTTGACGTCCGGTTTGGCGGGAAATATTTTTTTTTAGTGTTACGTTGTAAGTTCGATTCTGCCAGCTGACTTTAGTGAATATAAAAATTGTGATGGTAATAGCCAGTTGAAGAAGGCTTGTTATTGTTTTTGCAATAACTTTTATTTTCTGAAGTCTTAAAAGGTAAGAAAACGTCCAAAGTTTCGCGCCCCTAAACAACAATTTCATAGCTCAAACCTTACTTTTTTACTTTAATTTTACCTTAATTTTTTTTTATCAATTAGCCATCTACCAACTTTAATATCATGTCAACTAAGCTCATTATAAGAACCCATACATAAAATTTAATAACATTTAAATTTTAAATATTTCTATTTATTCAGTCAACATTTTTCTTTGTAAAGTAAGCCACCAACCAACGTATTTCTAGACAACTTACAACGGTATTAACATTCATATGTTATTTATAATTTTATACGTTATTTATTTATAATATGTTAATAATTAGTTCCATGAGTTTCCTTTGCCCGTTTCGCCCATAAATACCAAAGGTCTCTGAAACAAAAGTTTAAAAGATTAGCTATTAAACTTAAAACTTTAACCCTTTCGGTGTCCTTCAAGAATAGAAAACAACTACTGCGTAAACTATAGAGCATCTGAGTAACGAAAAACTAAAAAAAGACTTCCAATGCACAATAACTTATATACTTACACGGTTTTTTAGTTAACGGGCTTAAATACTAATCATCCAAAATGAATATTTTACGGAACCCAACCAGGACTATTCAATAAACCAAAATAATCACCAAAATCTGTCCACAATTAAGTTCAACTTCAAGTTCTTTATTGGTAACAATTACATGTATAAATGTATTTGTTAAAAATAAGATATAATTTAGAATAAATATTGTAACAAAAAAGCATTAGTTCTTGCATTGACTTCAAAAAAATTTAATAATTTACGGAGAAATGAGTGCAGGTGAACATTAACATTATTTTTTCGAAGTTGTTAAAATTTACGTTTACAGAAGGCATCTTCGTTCAAAGGTCCAATACCTATTATTACAAAGATTGTGAACTATCAAGACACTATTTTCTTGAATCTACATATTTGGGCGAATTGTATCTGGCAACATAGTCCCTATTCAACCTACACTCAGCCGATATTATTTAAAAAGCGAATTCAACCAACTGATAAATCAAATTAATTCAACCAAAAAAAGGCCTGTCCAGACCTTTTTCCTATAATGATTTATTTTTCTTTTTCTAATGGCCTAGTGATTTCATCAAAAATTTTATATAAAAGCCTGGTCAGAACTACGCGATACCGCGATACCGCGAGAGAATTAACAGTAGCGAATACTCGTACCGCTTAGATATTCGCTACCTGCTCAGTTTAACTTATAAGACTAAAATACGGAATTCCGCTGTATTCCGTCGAGTATTTGTAGGAATACCATACCAACACGGATTACGTTTCCGCCGGTAGCGACTACCGCGTAGCTCTGACCTGCGGCTCTATTGTCTAACTCAACTGGTAATCGTAATCGCCTTCAGTTTTTCATTTCAAACCTATCCTGGACTTCAAGTATCACTTTCGTATTGTGTAAATAGCTGAAACCGAAGACCAGTTGAATACCTTAGACGATACCGACAACTGGGTCTACAACTGGTAATCGGTTTGAACTTCACTGGGTAATGGATTTCAAGCTAGACGATAAGGCTGCGGGCTTTTATTAAATGTTTGATGAAATCACTAGACAACTAAAGATTTGATGAAAGAACTAGGCCATTAGAAAAAAAGATATTTATCTGCGAAAAACATGTTTAAAGAAGGTAACAAATAATATAATTGATAAACAGCATGCTTGATCGGTATGCAAAATAAGTAGAGATGGCATGCAACATTAAAAACTAACCGGTAACTCTGTCTTGGTCATCTGCGGTCAATTTATCCGTTAAAAATAGTTCAGACTATAATAGCAAGAATTGACGATGACGAATTTTAATTTAGTAAGTTATTGTACGTCATGTACAAAACTGTAAATTAACTTCAACTAAAATAACTTTATTTTGGCCCCAAAGAAAGGTCCATATTTTTTAACCAATCGATTTTTGTTTAACTTTATTAAACAAAAAACGATTTGCTCCACCTTAGTAATAAAAGGTTAAAAGCCAAAATATATAATTCTGAGACGATACCGCATTCTTATGGCAAAGCGATTAATTTAGTGTGATTTGACCCCGGTCCAGTGATGGACGAAGACCTTCCCCTGATGAGAGCTTACATCACTATAGGGGTAAGGCCCATAAACCCCGCGCTGGGCATGTGTTTTGGGGATCGCAGTTCGTTGGTGGGATTGTTCTACGCTATTTTATCGCATATTGCATTAAACTGATAGGCCTAAAATAAATAACACAGGACTATTTAGGTTAGGACGCGTATGCTATCGATGTGTGGTGGAAACGCTTCAGTTCTCTTTAGATCTGAAAGCGTAGCCAGGACCACTCGATAACTGCACTGTAGGCTCATCTTTTACTCTACACAAACAATTACTATAACGCATTTTGAGGTACGATTTTTTCTATCTGAGTACCGACGCATAAGCTACGCCGGTTTCTAGCCATTTCTATCATTGTTACCAGTAAATTTTTGGTCATAGGATCATGAATCGATAAATCCTAGATTTTATAGGTAAATGATAAAAGATCAAAAACATTTCCCTAAATAAGAAATTATAGGAAATAAATGCATTTGTACTATGGTACAAACTTAGAGAGATACGAAAAAGATGCGAAATCCGTTCAAGATACGGAAAGCATTAGAATTACAATGCTTCATATTATTGAATCCGTAGTGTAGGAAAACTAGCCTAGACGGTATTTTAGAACCTATAGCTTGCCCTTTAAAGTGAGTTACTCAAACTGTATTATAAAAAGTCACTTACCGATAAACGACTTCTTGTTGTTCTTGGTCGAGCCTTTGTTGTAGTTCTCTTGACCAATGTAGTTCGGAATGGGAGTGGCCTTTGCACAGTAGTTTCCTCAAACTTTGATTGATCTGTTGCTAGATCCCCATTTTGGTCTTCTGTATTAACTGATTTAATATTATTTTCAGTGTTATCAAAAGCTTTTGTTGTATCAGTGGCTGGAGTTTCAGCTGTTTTTTCTGTAGCCATTAACTCTTCTTCTTTAGGGTCAGTATTGGTTGGTTCTTTTGTAATTTTATATTCGGTTATTAGTTTTTCAGGTGTTATTTCTGAATTAATTGGGCCTTCTGTGGTTACTCTTTCAGATTTAGAGTCCCCTGTGTTTTCAATGACAGTTTTTTCTGGTCCTTTTTTAGTTTCATTTTCAGCCTTTAGTTTCTCAGTTGTTAAATCTGATTTCTTTGATATATCTAAAATAACTTCTTCGCTTGATTGCTTTTTCGTTGTAGTAAACACTTCAGTAGTACTTGCTACTTCATTTTTCAGAGGAAGTAGTTTATTTTCAGTTATTAATTTCTCCGTAACCATCTTCATAGTAGTTTGTCTTTCAATAGTTTCGTTTATTTGTATAATATTGATCTTTGCCGTGGATTTTTTTCCGGCCAAATCAATATTCTGCTCTAATTTTAAAATGTGTGTAACAGTCTGATTCAATGATTTTGCGCTAAGATTTCGCAGTAGTATTTTTTCTTTTTTAGTTTTAGCAGTAATGTTGGCCTTCAAATATATTATTTTACCTTTGATTTTAGTTTTCTGTTTTAAAGAAGTTGCTTTATTTCTTTTAGCATTGCTTGTTTTAATGCTTGTCAAATAATGAGGTTTATATGATGTAACCTTGCGAGTTCTATTGTTTCTTAAATGTTGGGTTTTATTTGTTTTAGTTTTGCCATTTCTAGTCCTTATATAATGAAAATGAGGGACATGTGGACTGTTATTTTTCAATTTAGAATTTTTATTGAGTCTTAAATAATGTTTCGTTTTCTTAGTCCTAACAACTGGCTTTGTGTTATGCTGCTCACTTTTAAAGAAATTTTTGTAAGGAAACGTAACAGAGTTGAGAGTTGGTTCTGACCACGTTAGTTTAATCCAATAAGTTGCGTTAACTGGCAATAGTGGCTTTAGGTCTTTTGTCGTATACACTTCATTCCTCAGCTGTTTACCTCGGTTGTTTAAGATATCCTTAAATTCTGTTTCAGATACAAAGGCATGAGGTATTTTGGTTTCAACTGGATTAATTATGTAGATTAACGGATTATCATCAGATCTTTCTTTCACGATGAGATTGTGCGTTTTCAGGCCATTAACTTTTCTTAGTTTTATAAGATGCATATCATAATGTCTGTTATTTTTGGATATGGTTCTTGATATTACGTTGTTTTCATCTTAAAATTTGAAAATAGTATAGATCAAATGAGTTTTGGTAATCAGGTTCTTAATTTAGCTACTAGCATCTACTTTTAAATTCAAGTCATTTAAATTTCATAATTCCTTTCCATAGGGTCCCCTATTCTATTCTTATCAATTGCTGAAAACTTCTCTTAATACTTTTTATTTACTACTTCTAAAAATCTTACCAGAATCTTTATAGGCCCTTCTAAGGTTATTCTGCAATTTAGGGATATATTCCTCAATGAAACGCCTCATTTCCAGATCATCCCATCTATCTGACAGTATACAGGGTGTCCAGATTACAATTAATATAAAAATTATTGCACCAACATGCATGGTGCATGTTTTAAAACAAACTCTACCTGGTACTTAAACGAGTTTTGTTTTTTCTTGGCTGAATGGTCTGGTGAAATTTAATCACGCAATCGTAGAGTCGCATTCACCATCCGTCAAGTGAGAGTTAACGAGCAATATAACTAATGAAGTAATGTAATTATTGAATACAACAATGTTTTTTTGGGTATGCTAATACGCAATAAAAGGTTGGTAGGTCTGCGTTTTAATGTAAAGTAGAAAGAAAGAAAGAAAGAAAGATTTATTATTTTTTTTAAAGTAGCTATGTCGCATTTGAACGCTGAAACTCTATATAACTATTTATAAATGAGAAAGTTTAATATTTGTAGGCGTGTTAAAACAAAAGAACTATTCGGCCTGAAATCTTGCATCAATGTTCGAGACCTGGATTAACATCTATAAATAAATAATGAATAATGCTGGACTGAACATACCTGCGAGGAGAAACTTCGAATATTACATATTCGAAGCTGTTCGTATATGCGAAAATATGACTGGATGTACGCCAAAACTACTGGCCGGATCAGACTGAAATTTTGCATAGATATAGTCCTTTGCCACGTCTTCATAATAATAAATAACAAATTTTCTTTCTCTCTCTTCAAAAAGGTAGATGACAATATAACAAAGGATAGACGCTATACGAGTATGTAGATATTAACGAAACTTGTTTTGTGAAGATCGGTGCCTGGAGTAGGATCTAAAAACCTGTATTACAGGACATCAGGTCGCTTGACGGCATAAGCAAAGATCTGCAATGAACGTAATAAATAATGAACTCTCTACTTCATCAGGTCAGTTAATAGGATGACGACCTCTGTGTCGCAGTGGGCGAAGGACCTGGGACGCATGAGGCTGTGGATTTGATTTCCGCCTCGGGACAAATGTTCGTACGAGTTGCAGATTGTTCAGAGTATTCTTAATTAATTCTGTATTGAACGATAAAACATACAATAAAACATTTAGATGTAAAATAATGGCAAAGGCGAGCTTAACCCCGGTATCTAAATCCAAGATTGATCGGGGTATGCTAAAAGCCCATGTTTTAAAAGGGAATATTAAGAAATTACCTTTACGCTATAAAAAAAAACACCGTGAACTCTCTACAGGGCGGCACGATAGAAGAATACGGGGTCTACACGATGCTGCCGGCGCAGCAGCTACCTCCCATCAGCCCCTGGCCGCCGGATGGGAACTTACTGGACAGGATGGATGACCTCGCGCACAAAGGTAAAGGTAATGGTGACTGCCGTCTCAATAGTCGCTTTACTAACATAGCTCAGTTTTAATACAACAGGCAAAATCAGTTTTTTGAGGTTAGGCTTCATAATGATGCATTTACATGTTGGTGGCTCGAAAGTATTTGTATTGATTAGCTTGAGAGGCTATATAAATCCAAAGCTTGACATTCCGACAACATGTGGATGAGCTATTAGATTCTTTGTATCTATTAGGGATTTTGATGAAAATGCCGCAGAATTTACTAGTACCAAAAGTCTTAGTTTAATTAGTTATTGAATCAATCATCATTTATAACTGTGATATTTCACAATCTCTAGGGACACTCACTGTTGTCGCTGTTTTTACTGTACTGTTACCCAAATACTATATCGTAATAAATAAACGCTTTTAAGACGGTAATATTGACAAATACCGTTGCTGATAAAATCTAATCAAATGATTGACCGTTGTAATTAGTTAAATACTAAGAAAAACGTTTCTTCATACCCAACCCTCAAATAATAAGCAGTGACAAATGCCGCAAATCGAATTCATAAACATAGGAACTAGAAATTTCAATCCAATATCAGCCTCAAAGCCGTAGAAAATCTCAATCAATACAGTGCGAGATTAATAGGTAAAGTTTAGTTATGGTGCGGCAGGTCACAGCGGTGTTAACCAGCTCGGCGGCGTGTTTGTAGGGGGCCGACCTCTGCCGGACTCCACTCGGCAGAAGATAGTGGAATTGGCGCATTCTGGGGCGAGGCCTTGCGACATCAGCCGGATCCTGCAGGTCTCCAACGGATGCGTCTCCAAGATCCTCGGCAGGTGAGTGGCAGATGCGAGCAGCCTGAGTAAACAGAGGAATATGGCAAGTAAAGTTACGGTCGAATAGTATGGATAGCGAGTACACTAACGCTTGTGTTGCGTTTGAGGTGTGTTTAAGTTTCTGAGGATATATCGGACCAGGGGCCTTATTCTCTATGAAATAGGAAATTCCTTGCTCAAACCGTCACAATGTGTTCTAAATACGATTTTGTTCGATTCCACGCCGTTGTCTTGTCTTTTCTCTGAAACACGCTGGGATTGGCAATAGTGAATAAAGGCCCTGATGTTCTTAAAACGCGCGTTACCAGCGTCCGCTACAGGAAGTATGTATACCTATAAATACGTTCTTAGAATCAATTTGTGTTCAAAGACAAAATTCAACGTAAATCAAAATCTTGTCTGATCCGTCTATACATAAAGGGATGCTCTTACTTATTTGGTTCTATACATAGGTAATATCAGCTTATGGTCGTTCCCAATATGGACAGGGGGATGGTATGACAGTCATCTATCATTGTTAATCTCATTCTTTAAGTACCCTTACGCAGGTTATACTTATCTACGTTAAATTAGGTTTTTTTTTGGCGTACCTAGTTCAATTAAGATGAAAACTACTTTGAACGAAACGAATTGTTTAGAAAATATTATAAAATTATTAGCATTCCATACAGCGACCATTGCATTCCATACAGCGAGGCAATCCAACCAATAATATGGATCAGTTGAGCTACCTGTAGTTTGTTAGCAACAGCAGTTAGCTCAATTGGTTCAATCTTAAATACTCGTAATTTTCATAGTTACCATTCAATAATAATAAAACTATTGAAACTAAGTCACAAAGTCAGTTATAACGGGATATTTACCATGATTAGAGTTTTGAGTTTTCCAATATTTCGGTATAGTTGGTCGATGGTAGTGGCAACGTTCGTAGCAATAGACAAAGAAAGAGGGTGGATCGGTATATCTGCCAATAAAATCCAACTCGCAGTGACCTTAAGTTGTTCCGTGATCAAGGCGCATGAAACTGTGCCGAAATATTGGAAAACTCAAAACTCTAATCTTGGTAAATATCCCGTTATAAATGACTTTACAGTCAATAATATATTTTTTTTGCCATACCACGAAAGTATGAAAATCTTTTCTTAATTGCTAGTCAATATTGCCATAAACAAAATAACTCCCAACCACAAACGTCTCGAATTCTAATAGACAGGCAACACTACACCGCGATCCCAAAAATGTAGTTGTAACCTATCCGCGCCTAACTGGTCGAGACCGCACGATCATAGTTGTCTACCTCACTTCGTAGGTAAACCGCAGGCACTCGCAGGGTTAACGGACGAGTTTGTGTAGAAAACTGGTTCTAGTTGCTTACATCAGGCGCTTACCAGCACTGTCACTGCAATACAGACTTTTTTGGCGTTAAATTGTTACGTTTATACTCTCTTTATGCTTCATGCTTTATGCACATGCTTGATATTTACAGTTGCAAGTTGCTTTCTTAAGCTTCCGATGCGATTAGTTTTACGGTGGCGTATTGCTCACCGACACGTATCTGCTGCTGCCTGAAAACGAAATTTAAATTGCAACAAGATTGGATGAGACCGCGTAAATGTAATAAACCCGCAAAATATATTTTATCTAAATAGACTCATGTATAGATTGGGGGAAAATCCGCGAGCGTAAATAACTATGTGGATCTTGGTTTTTTCTGACTTATATCTACCAACACAGGAAAACAAATCACTGCTGGCCTCTGTTACGTAGATAAAACTGTTGGTGTAATCAGAACAATATACTACATTTTTACACAAAGGACAGCGAAACAAAACACTTATTAGTAATAGGCTTTGTAACGCCAAAAAACATAGGAGTACAATTTCTGAATACAATCCAGTATAAAACCATAGTTATTTATATAATTTATTATTCGTGCTATATAAAAATCAAGTATGTCTCCTAATCTAGTTAGCGGAATAAGAAGAGGTAGGGTAAGGGCCAGTATCTGAGAAAACTTCTCGTATACAGTGTAAAACGGCTATATCTAATAACCAATTCTGCTTGACCTATGAGGATTTTATAGTTCTTTGCATCACTAGTTCAGCTTTGATTGGCTGGTTTGACAAGGTAAGATGAAGGTTGGCTCTAGGCGACATCGACATGCGATGGAGTAATCCAATACCTATTTAGTTAAATAGATTTCTCGTGACGTAGATTTGCGGTTAAATAAGTAGGTACTTATTATATTTAGTTACGGTGAGTTTAATTTGGTCAAGTATTAAATATTTTAGCGCGATGATCAAATATCGTTTTTATTAGAATGTGGTTCATGATATAAAAAAAGTTATAAAATCTATTTGAATTCAAAATAACAGAAGTAAAACAAGACTTTATTTTCTTGTTTTACTTGTGTAATTTGAGTGGGCACTAAGATTTTTCGGTCACCTGAATCTTTTTCTTTGGTAAAGTAAATTTTTGTCAACTCTTGAATTTTCACGTTAGAAATTTTAAATTACATAAGTAGGTAATTAATAATAAAATAATGAAGATCAACACTCGTAATTATTTACGCTCGGATATATTTTTAAATGTTTAGATATGCACTAAAATAAAGTAAAAATTATACTCTTCTCTTTATTCTTTATTGTACACGCATCAAAACATAGAACGAACTTATACTAAAAGGTATGTACACAGATGAGCTTAACCCTGAAAAGAGTTTTCTTCCAGCAAACATAAGTTTTACAGGAGAAGCGATGGAACAGAGGAAGTGTACAAAGAATGAGTTAATTGAATATTTCAATAATTCTCAAAGTTTTTTTGCTAATTAAACCCCAAACAAGCTGTGACGCTTCACAAAACAGTAAAAAGACACCGACAGGTGGCAAACGCTGCGAGTATAAAAACGACGCAGCCCGGCATCGAACCCGTTACCTGATACCGACACTCGATACCCACCCGTGGTGACAGTTTGCAAACTTCTCCGCCAAGTATAAAGTTTTACTTAAAACCTTATATTTTTATTCATTAAACAAATCAAAAATCAAATATGTCTGTATGTCACCAAAAAACTAAATGATCAAATCATTCGGTCCAACTACATAATAAATAAAATAACCAACAACATAACCAGCAGTGAAATAAATAAAATTTAGTTAAATTTATTTCTGCAACTGCCTTACAATAAACATTATACCATTTGGTATTAGTTGTTTGGTATATGACAGGAATATATCGATCGATGGCTTATGAAAGTAAATTGGTGAATACAAAAAGATAGGTATAATCTAAACATTTAGGTGTTTAATCTGTAGGAGTTTTGGAAGGTTATTGAAACAATAATAATAATGCCGGACAATCCACACAGCATCGTCTAGCCCCAAGCTAAGCAGAGCTTGTGTTATGGGTACTAGATGACTGATATACATAATACAATATTATTACATAGATAGATATTTGTAATTATACATAGAAAACGAACAGAACTCCCTGAACAAATAACTGCAGATCATACAAATATTTGTTCCGAGGCGGGAATCGAACCCGCAACCTCCTGCGTCGCAGGCGACCATTCGCCCACCGCGCAACAGAGGTCGTCAAAACTTAAGTAGCTTGCAACACTTGAGCAGCTCCAGCATGGAGTCGGTTCAGAACCGATCAGCGTCTTTTCTAGGCCAGCAGTGGACGAGTGTGGACTTATTTGAATTTAGATTTCCCGTAAAAATAGTCATCAGTTCTTATACGCTCATGATTCCTTCCTTATGCTCTTCTTATCTACCGGTCCGTCGAAATATTTGCCGTGTCATCGCATATTCTTTGCTTACACCAGTTTCTTTAAGTACTTTACTTTAAATCCAAATTGAAAAAGTTTTGGTTGGAAAAGTGACTTCAAATTATGATTACAGCAACCGCTAATTTTGAAAGCATTCATTAGATTTGAAGAGACAATTTACATAGTTTATCTATAAAATAAAATCACAATTACTTTTTAATCTTTTATGTACATTACTCTATTTTAAGATGCATTCAAATACAATTGCAAATATTGTTCATGAATAAATAATCAATCAATCAATTACTAACATTAAGCCTTATCTTACAAATAACAAAAGTCTTAGAATTTAGCCATTGCTTAAAAAAGGTATATAAAAAAGCCATGTGATATTGGTAAAGATATTCATTCGAAGCGAAGATGAAATTAGAAATAAAATCCGTTTGCGAGCAATTTTGGGATTTTTTCACATTAGGATTTTTGAGGATAGGGAAATCCTAAAAAGGATATTTGACGTTTCATCGAGCGCCTTTTTTCCCGGCACTGACTGACTGCCCCAACGCGCTGTGCCACACATTCATTCATCAGAAGCCTCTTCTATCTATAAAGATGATGTAAGGTAAAATAGGGGCGTGTGGTGCCGGCATAGAATTTCACCACCCCAACTCTTCCCGTGGGTGTCGTAAGAGGCGACTTAGGGAAAACACCGGAGGGCGGGCAGCAGCACCCTCTGCAGAACAACTCCACCGAACTGCGATCCCCAACCCGCATGCCCAGCGTGGGGATTATGGGCAATAACCCCCAAATGATGAGTAATGCATTCTATGGCGCTCATTAGGGGAAGCCTATGTCCAGCAGTGGACTATCATAGGCCGTTGATGTGGAAGGTAAAATAATTACGCCCGATAATACCCCTCAGTACTTACGAGGCTCACACCACTCCAACAACTAACATATTCACCACCGCAGGTACTACGAGACGGGTTCCATCCGACCACGGGCCATCGGCGGGTCAAAGCCCAGGGTTGCCACCGCAGAGGTCGTCTCCAAGATCGCGCAGTACAAGAGAGAATGCCCCTCCATCTTCGCCTGGGAGATCCGAGACCGTCTGCTGAGTGAGGGAGTCTGTACATCGGATAACATACCTAGTGTGAGTACCTTTTACAGACAGAGAACTAAATTCATCGACATAGGTCAGAGAATTAGCAAACTGAAGTGGCAGTGGGCCGGCCATATTTCGCGAAGAACCAATAACCTCTGGGGTAAACGAGTTCTTGAGTGGAGACCGCGACTTGGTAAACGTAGTGTAGGACGATCTCCGGCCAGGTGCGATGACGATCTGCGAAAGACTGCTGGTAGTTGCTGGATGCGACAAGCTGAAGACAGCGCGCTATGACGCTCATTATGGGAGGCCTATGTCCAGCAGTGGACTAACATAGGCTGATGTTGATGAGTACTTTTTACAGTCGTACGTCATCACTACTATGGTGCTGACGTCACAGTACGTCACAATGTAGATACATGCTGAAAGGCATCGTTGTGGAGTGTAACTTGCAAAATTCAGCGGAGCATGAACCTTTTCTGGTAGCGTAGTAATACGGGACTGATCTTCACACATAATTTAAAAAATCTTTTATAGGTTTGGTTTTAGTTTTAAAGAACTTTATTCTCAAACAAACGCAGAAACAATTAAATCTAGATTTTTATTTTGCCAGTATTCTGGGCACCCTGCCCTATGGTCGTCACCATTTAGATTTTTAGGATTTTTATTATAGATAAATAAGTTTATTAATGTTTTGAAACTTACGCGATCTGAACACATAGTGATTAGTAGAAAGGAAGAGAAGAAGAAAGGAAGAAGAAGAAACGCGATAAATACCCGTTAATTACTAATCACTAAATAAGTTTATTGTTCCATCTGTACACTAATGATGAAACTTAGTTAAAAATAATAAACTTACCATCACTGAACTACCGAAAATCCAACAATTTATACATCAATCTATGTATATATAAACTATAAACCCATTTACATAATATACAGGCACGATTTTACGAAAACGCCTTTGATATAAGAAAAATACGAAAGGGCGCCGTAAAATACAATGGCACCATCTATACCGACTATACAGGATGCTTCGCTTATCTTCCCCTGCACTATACAGGGCTCCCCTTTAGCCCCCTCCCTCCCACTTCGCGGGAAAACAATATGACGTTATATTTTTTTCATCTTTTTTTCCCTTGTAGACGACGGGCGCGTCTACGATTTAGATAAAGATTTTTATCAGGAAAATCGTTGCGATAGGTTTAGTTACTTTCTTTAATTATTTATTTCAAAAAATTCATTACAAGTGCATAGTTTTATATAATTTAACTCATCACCATCACTTGGTGATGTGATGTGTGATGTAAATAGTTTGTTTGTTAAATATGGGACTGACTTTCGTAGGAATATGTCAGTCCCATATTTAACAAATAAACTATTTACATCACACATCACATCACCAAGTGATGGTGATAAGTTAAATTATATATATATTGATAAGTTAATATGGGACAAACATATTCCTATGAAAGTCTGTCCCATATTTAACGAAAGCCAAAGTCCCTTAAATTGATAAAGAGATCTCTAAGAACAACGCGCTGCAAAACAACGTTTTACTGTTGAAAATGTTTCATAAACAAATTTCATTTTATTCCCATAAACCTATTTTTTTATTTATATTGCCTATATACCGTCGATATATCATGTCTACTTATCTTATTTTATAACTCTTTCAAGAAAACATTATAAAAGCTAACGTACTGCGAAAGATCGTAAATATACAAAAAATCTTTATAGTCTGTCATTCAGTCATTATCACCCTTTGTCTGAGTGCTTACATAAATTAATAAAGAAATTCAACGCATTCTGCTGGTGACGGGGAAATTAAGAAAAAGTGGCTAAGTGAGAGGAACGTTGATTATGTTTATGGTTCAGTACCTAATAAAAAGAAAATGTTCCACAAGATATACCAAATGATATAAAATTATTGAATAATTATTTATTTAAAATTAAACTTGATGGTGAAGGATAAGATTTTTTATTATATGGATGATTTTTAATAGCTAGAGCTAAGTATCTTATTAATTATAATTATTGCATGCTAACATGTGAGATATAAGTGTATTATTTATACTTAATATCTTTGATGAGGTATTAATATGATGCAGATACAATGTAAATATATGTACTTCCAGTATTTAATAGAAAACTACTCTAGAATCGTATTTTTTTTTCGAGACGGTAATATATAAATGTTAAATAAATAATGACGGAGATGTTACGAAGAATTGTCTAGATAAAATAATAGTTTATAGGAAATTAATATCACAATTATTCTGAGGATTTAAGGCTTATTGTTGAGAGTGTAATCGGAAGAGTAAATAAATGTAGAAAATTGCGATTGTCTGTCGGTAATGATAGTGTCGTTTACTGGAATTGCGTAATTTTCTTTTTGACGGTAAAATATTATTTTGTGATTTTGCGAAAAGGATAAGCGATTACTGACTTATTTCTATACTTTTCAATTCTTTACATACTCGTAAATAAATCATTCGAAATTTCCCTATATCCGTTACATCACTAAAATATGGAGCACGATAAGAAGAAGATATTTCTATGTAAATCAACCCCATACAGCCGGGAACCCTAAAATCAAGACTAAGACAGCCGTATAAGTTTTAAACGAGTTAGAGAGAGTTAGCAGTACTTTTCATCTTCAAGAGGGTACGAAAATCCGAAAAGAAAATATGAACGGTTTTTGTTATAAAAATTCCTTTGGATAATGTCTTTAACTTATCAAAGGGTTTTAAGGGGTGGTATGACGTTGAGACGCAGAATAAATAGATAGTTCCACTGTTAAAGATTCACTAGGGTTCAATTTTAACGTTGCAATTACGCGTCTTTACTAATATTATAAAGAGGAAAGATTTAAATATTTTTAACTTACGTGATATACACATTATTTTTAGTACTTACCTACAATTTAACGGGTATACCTATTTTTCCCATAAAAGGTCAGTAATTCCGTGACCAAGACAGAGTGTAAACCTGTTGAAACGTCGGAAAAAATAGGTAAATAACCGGAATAAATACCCGTTAAAATAGAGTTTCCTCTATTTCAACGGGTATTTGTCCCGTGTCATTGTGTTTTTTTTGGAATTGAAAAGTATCCCTTATGAACATAGACTATAGAATATTTTCAAGAAAACTAGGGTTCCGTATGAAAACATCAATACCCAAAGTGAAGAACCGCAGTTATATAATAAACTTTTCATAGTTTTTCAAAACTTTGATATTATGCTTAAAACAGAAAGAGCTAAAGTTTTAGTATATTTAACATTTATTTGGGATTTTAGGAGGGTTTTTTCTTGTGAGAAAATTAAATGAAAAAATAGTTCCCAGCAAAACTCAATCGTCAAACAAAGCAATAGAGTTCATTGTTCGATAAAATATGACTTCAATGGTAAAACAGGGTAAAAGGTGGTAAAAGGGGGATAGCAAATGTCTGATCAAATGTCGGGTAATATTGTGTTTACGTACATTGTTAAAGGGTGCTTAAGTTTGAATATATTAACTTTGGATCGACCGATTGTTTGGAATTCAAGATGGAAGATTTCTTAGAACAAGTTTATAATAAGAAAATAGAATAAGAGTACACATTACTAACAAAGAAAGTTATATGTATTTAATTGTAAATAACAAAAACAAATTAGAACCAGTATTTATAATTGAAACAACTGAGCTTACTGCAGACAATCTAAAGGCAGCTCATCTGATCCATACCTATCTATAATTTTTGAGAAATTATTTAATATTTTTGTGAATTGTATTATCCAAGGTTATCTGGCAGAGATCACACAATAAGATCCCAAATTTTTACATATCTTCAAATGCTTTTAATTGATCTGTAAAGTGTTCAATAAAGAGGGTTCTATCTATTAATCAGTTCTTAAATAACTACCTGAAAAAAATTAAGATGCGCAAAAGTTTAAAATGTTGAAAAAATATTAAGGTTTAATTATCGTTGAGCCTCGAATCAATGAGCCACTAAGGCTCATTAAAATGTTAAAAAAATATAGCAAACACCGTGTACTCTGACTTATTATGAACCAGGGTAGTTTAGGACTAGTTGACCAAACCAAAACACGAGCTTCATATACATGATTACAAATGGTTATTAGAGTTCTACAGATTACCTATTATTTAATAAAAATACCAGATATGAAATTATTATAATATTCATTCATATTATTACCATAATTTTTGTATTTTTTTTTGTATAAGGTCAATATTGAAAACTATATTGATTACCATTTACATTTTGACTTGTAACTTGGTGTTATAAATAAAGTATTTGTATTTGTACAAAAAATCGTAAGTATTCCGATTTGAAATCTACGCGTAACATTCAAGGATCGTTTTCAATTGCAAGTGTCAAGTAGGGTAAGTACGTCGTGTGGGGTCAATTGTAATATGCGTTCCCGTAGCAAATCACTTCCGGCCCACTAAATCCAGGCTAAATTAATGCATTTAGCACGCTCCCCGGCCCTTTAACTGTGGATGACAACTTTATTTCATTGTGCTCGATATTTCCTTGTCACTTTTGGCGGGAGTTTTTTTGGCGACTTTTACACGGTTCGGTATTTATGAATTTAAATAACGTATTTCGATTGTCGGATTTTGGTGCGGGAGTTAGTTTAGCGATAAATACCTACTTTGATGTAATTGTGAAATGTGACGTTCATAAGTTTAAAAAATAATGCTGGAGAATTCACAGATCATCTAGCCCCAAGCTAAGTAAGGGAAATAAAAGACGGATATACATTATACAATACACTAAATAGTTAGATATTTTTGTCCCAAGGCGGTTGAACACCGAGTCACAGGCAGATTTACGCCCAACGCGTCACGGAGGTCGTCAATTTATCTAAATTCAATACATGAAATAAAACACTTTTTTCTTTTTTATCAGTTATTTATTTATTAATCAAGTAAAAAGTATTCATTCAAAAGGGTTAATCATATTTGATAGTTAAAAACAGTAACCAAGTAACAATTGCAGTAATACATTCATAAAACTAAGGTCCTTATAAAAGCTTGTTCTAAAATCAAATTCTAAATATCATTATCTTATCTTCGATCTAGTGGGGTCTGAATATATCGGTGCAACAAATTGTAACAAAAGCGACGGCAAAGAAGATTATCCGAGATGACGCGTGTCGGGCACGCGACGGGCATGTGGCCGATCATAGACGCATTTACCCTATCATCCCGCAACCACGGAAACATAACCCTTAGCACACGCTACTAAAGTTTATTTTCCTATAAACTTATAAGTTCAGGAAAGTCATGTTGCGGGAATCGGAAAATTGGGTTTTGTTGTTACGGAGTAAGGTTGCGTTTTCGCTGTAGTTGGTTGATATAGAAGTTGTTTAAAAATAAGAAGTGTTGGAGGGAAATTAATACCACAATTCTGAGGATTTAAGGCTTATATTGTTGAGAGTGTAATCGGAAGAGTAAATAAATATAGAAAATTGCGATTGTTGTCTGATGGTAATGACAGTGTCATTTGCAGAGTCGCTTCGGGCCTCCTTTGGGGTAAGAACTAAAAAAGTATAAAAAATATAATGATTCGTCTATGCCATAGACGAATCATTATATTTATAATTAATGCATTTCCATAGAGTCTATGAAAATGCATTAATTATAATAAATTATAAATATTTTTACGATTTCTTTTGTAATTATTTGTATTACTGTATTATCTTTATTGCGTATAACTAATTTCTACAAAGAAGAAAGCAGTTTTCCGCAAATGATAAACCGTTTTATAGTGTTCATGACAAAAAAATAAGCAAAAAATTATCTATTTACAATTTCTCATGCATTCATTTCATGAAGTTCTTATTCGAAATCGAAATGCAGTCAAAAATAGCATGCGTGGTACACTCACGAAGACTTTTAGATACCAGCTGATTACAGTTGGAGATAAGTAGATTTATTTATAAAAACATTTAAACTTATTCGATATCAGTTATTTTAAATATTATATAAAGCCTCAGTTATGAATTTTGCACCAGGCAGAATGTGTTGTATTATAATTTTCATTATTATTAAGATCAATTTACTGATCATGCCTGCAATTTTTTTATTTATCTATACTAATAATATAAAGAAGAAAGATTTGATTGTTTGTTTGAATTGAATAGGCTCCGAAACTACTGGACCGATTTACAATTTCTTTCACTATCAGAATCCTCAATTTTCCCAGATAAACATAAGCTATAGAATATTTTCAAAAAGTTTTGGGATCCGTATGAAAAATAACTTTTAGTTAAATACCCTTGCAAAGCTCGGGCGGACCGATATATACGTCGGGAAAAATTGCAATATTAAGGCGATAAAATAGAAATACTTGTTATAATAGTAATATCAATAATTAATAATAGTACTATTAATAATTAATAATAGTAATATTTATAATATTAACATCGCGTTAGTTAAAAATAGATACCTACTAAAGTATCCATAATTAGGTGAAACACGTGTCTCACTACGGGAAGCAGTTTATTGGATAAAGCCCTGTAATTAACTCTTTGAGATTAATCGTGGGGTTGCATGATACAGCCCTTGTCATGTGAGAGCGGGTAAATGGGTAGGTTACAACCGACCTCGAAAACACCTAAGTGACAATTATTTACGTATAGATATAGGAACTATTTGAGCCGATTGTGATAAAAATTTTCGGTCCTTGGGAGAGCGGGTAAATGGGTAGGTTACAACCGACCTCGAAAACACCTAAGTGACAATAATTTACGTATAGATATAGGTACTATTTGAGCCGATTGTGATAAAAATTTTCGGTCCTTGGGAGAGCGGGTAAATGGGTAGGTTACAACCGACATCGAAAACACCTAAGTGACAATTATTTACGGATAGATATAGGTACTATTTGAGCCGATTGTGATGAAAATTTTCGGTCCTTGTGAGAGCGTGTAAATGTGTGGGTTACAACCGACCTCGAAAACACCTAAGTGACAATTATTTACAAAATCAAAATCAATGTGCTTTATTTCCTTTAGACCTTACAGGACTCTTGGACACGTAATGTTAGTTACGTTAAGCTATAATAGTATGGGTATTATTTGAGCCGATTATGGTGGTTCTAGGTTCTTGGGGTCTTGGGGTACCCACATTATATAAAGACCTCACAAAGATTCTTATAGAGTCCACAGTGACCGGAATGCTGGCTTTTATTTCGGTCAAAGAATTATTATCGCCATCCAATGAATGAATGAATGAACACTTTATTGTATTTTTTGCTATTAATAAACAGTTACATAATCTTATATCTAAATTAATTAAAAACGTACAATAGGCGGCCTTATTGCTCAAAGCAATTTCTTCCAGGCAACCTTATTAGTAGCTAGCGATGTGCAATGTGGCAATACAACAATCTGGGCACTCTGCCTTATGGAGACAACTTAGACGCTTAGGAAATAGACATAAGTGTATATACTACGATACGTATTAATTCTATCACTATGTAGTTATATAAAGTTGATTAATAAAGAAGTAAATACATAATATATAGTGATAAAATTAATACAATTCTATATATTACACATGATAGTTATGAAAACTCACTTATATCTCTTTCCTAAATGTATATTTATTATTGTATTAATTTTATCAAAAATATTTAAATTTCATGACATAACAATCCATTAGAATATACCTGAAGATGACCATGGCATGTAGAAACTAAATAACACATTCTCACCATCAATAAACGTCAATATCTTATAAAATAGGGTAATAATATGAAATAGAGCAATAATAATAAGTAGGGATAATACAGAAATTGCATATCCCGGCTTTGCTCGCACGTGCTGGGCGGTACTTATGCCGCTTCACTTCTCACCCTATGGAGAAGTCTTTTTTTACTGTCAAACTGATTTTTATTTTAGAGGTGAATTTTCGAATAAATTGTTACGTACTTAGATTCCCATCAGAATGAACGGACGTAGAATCGTGTACATAAACAGTGATCATAAAAAAAATATAAAAATACTGCTTATGCGTATATACTGTCAAACGTTGTAATATTAAGAGTGATATATTATTCTACTATTCAAATATTCGCATTATCGACGCATCAATCATCGGTATTTAACAAAAAGTTAATCTTTCATACGAATTAATAATTTTTCAATATATTTTTCAAATCGGTCCAATAGTTTCGGAGCCTATTCAATTCAAACAAACAATCAAATCTTTCCTCTTTATAAAATTAGTATAGATGAACAAATTTTGCTGTCGTTATTTCATAAAGATAGAACAAAAATATTGGCCACATGCTTTGCCCACTTCACATAACATTTTTCTTAAACACTTTCAGTGCCCACGAAAAGCAACGCCCAGTATCAAAATAATTCCAAAACCTCATTTGTACGGACAGCATAATAAAACAGTTGAATTCGATCCCCCCAATATGTTCTGTGTGTGCGTAACGGGATAACGGATCTTATCTCGTATCAGCTGATTGTATCGGCTTTTAATAACGTTCCGTCTAGGGACTGGCAGCAAAACAAGACGATTTTTATTTTAGTTTTTAAAAAGTTATATGAAAATAAAATTTGGTTATAAAAGGAAATTATCATAAAAATTATAAATCATTTTGCAGTTCTATATTCATATTCGGATGAATGATTAAACACTTTATTCTACTAAAAATTTACATAATTAAATAAATTAAAGCTTATACAAATAAAAGGCGAATCAGTGATAACTGAGAGCCGTTTTTCTTAGGAAACCATGTATTTATACTACTTACATTAATTATTCCAACAAAATAAAATAATATAATAAGTACATTATGAATGTAAGCGGGTTAACTACGAACCTATTATATGTTGTAAGAACACCAACGTTTCATCCCTTAACGAGGGACGTAGTTAACCCGCTTACATTCATAATGAATTCATCAAACTACGATAGTTTTTATAGTAAAAAAAAATATGATAAGTAAATAAAAATAAGAAATCTAATGAAAATGAAAATGCTATTCTAATAATAGTTGTAATTCTTAATTCTTGATTACAACTTTTATTAGAATAGCATTGTAATTATCACAAGTTGATTGCAATGTATTGTGTACTTAAATAACATACCTATTAAAAATTTGTCTTTTAACTAACACAGAAAAATCATAATACCCTGTTATAGTAACATAACTAAAGAGCTTCGAAATATATCTTGAAATATGTACCTTTGCAATTTTATAGACTAAAAAACAAATCTTTTAGTGCGTATCGTTATTTTTGTCTGACTTTCTCTGACTCTTTTTACATCAATTCCTGTTTTAATAGCCAATTGAAAAATCTTTTGTAATTTTTACTTTGTTTTGTAATTGTACAATAAATAATTTTCTTTCATTGTGAAAACACTCAAAATCTTCTCATGGTTTTCCATATCAAAGATTTGTTTGCTGACGTTACCTACCTATAGAGCCAGCGCTCGTCATTTTGTCTGGTGGCGGTTGATGGGATTTGGCTAATACAAGCAATCTGGACATCCTGAGATTGTGGCCGATCTACTTTAATCTGCTACAGAGTCCAATAATCCATGGACAACTAAGCTAGTTCACATAACTAGGGCTTAAATGATGATCACCCTGATGATCAGATTCAGATTCAAATTCATTTCTTAGGCTTACAAAATAAGCACTTACTCAATAGATCACGTTGGGAACCGGACATGTAAATGATTATTGTATTTATATTATTATTATAATATTTGTTAGTTAATTAGTAATTTAAGTGAACTAACTCTTGCTTTCCATCTTTATATTTTTTGTGCTTACTAACCAAATATGGATCTAGTTATCCGAAATAAAGTAACTTTATTTTAGTTTTTATTATCTAAATCGTGTTCTAAAATTATGGAAATTTTAAATAAATTTACCATGGTTTTTATCAGTAGTGTCTTTCTTTGTAAGCTGGAATGAACACAAAACCTGCTTTTATCGGTCAACCTTAGACCGGTTTTCATAAGAAAGAGGGTTTTATTATTTGCATTGATAACCAAATACTCCGTTTTCTGTACTAATGTTGGAATAAAGTAAATCTAGTCTTTATGTGTGCAAAATTTCAGCCTAATCCATTCCATCCATACGTTTGGCGATGTTTCAACCAAACGTTTTCACAGCGCCACAAACTTTCTCCAGTCGCCGAAATCCTACAAATATTAAAATATTTAATTCTTAGGTAGTATCATACCGATAAAGTTTGTAGGATTTAAGGCGAAATCATAATTATTGGTGTAAAGTTTGCTGATAAAAAACCATTTTCATATATTTATAACTAATTTTTGTGTATTCACCTAAAAACACAACACTTATTTATTTTATTTTATTTATTTTGTTTTTCTCTACGCATATCGTAGCACTGCTACGATTTTCGTAGCGCTGCTACGAAACGCGCATTCATACACCTTTGGTGATCTTGCACTTTATCTATCTTAATGAGTATTTATTTTTATTAATTAATTTATTACAAATTACCACGACACCCCTTTAATTCACACGAATCGATACCCATTCACTTCAAACTATTTTATATTAGGTTGATACATATCATGATTTATTTATGAAAGCTAAGCAACGTTTGTTGGAATCGCTAATGGAAATAGATATAGAATTCGTTTGATAGTTATGTTAATATGTAATTGTAGTTATTTTATTCGGTCATTGTTATTCTCCTTGATAAATAAACCACTCATTGTTTATATGTTATTTAAAATCCAGACAATAAAGCGAGGCAATGCCAGCATCTTGGGTACTTCCAACTGGTATACTGGATATGGAACAGTTGAGGTACCTGTAGTTTATTTGTAACAGTCTGCAGTTAATTCAATGGAAATACTAGCCCTAATTTAGATAGATAATTGTAATTTTCTTAGGTAATAAAGGCTTTTTTGCCATTTAAAAATTTAAAAATGAAATTAAAACCAATATAATATAAGCCATTGTGTTAAACGACTCATCAGACAAGAAAAACCAACAACAAACGTCATATGAGTCGACAACTTGCGGTACAGTATAGTGTAAGTATAATTACAGACAACTGACACCCAACAATCATCAGATTAACGAAATCACACGAAAAAACTCATTCATATTCATCACAGACGCGTATAGGATTGCCAACTTATCTGTTGAAATGAGATTTCGAAACTGGAACAATGGACGCTTATTCCTAATTACGCCTCACCGCATTTTAAATTGCAGTTTGTGCTTTAGATTTCTATTTATAAATTGGCACAAGAAACTGTTAGAACCAATTTAGAAAAAAAAAATGGTTTGAAAAATATTCTATTTTCACGATGCTCTGCAAATATGGAATTATGACTAAAACACTGTTTTAACGACTGGACTGTAGATAAAGACGGCTATGCCTCAGCAAACTCCAAAATACTATCTACCCATTCTACAGGTCTATAGGTAGATGATCAAAACCTCTTAAAGGCGACTTGGGTAGACCAAGACAAACAACTTTTAATCTATGACTTTGTCTAATTCAATTATTTCTCACATTCTATGCCAACGCTGACAACTCAACTCATAATTCGGCTGCATTACATCCACCACCCTACAGCAAAAAGCTGACAAGTACATCGTTTAATACACAAAAGCTGCATACCGTGGACGCCGCATAAAATTATAATAAATATCTGCAGAGCGAGACAGCATGATTCTACACGTCCCACGAGTGGGAGTGAGATAGCAACGGTCAGTGGTAGTGCATATTTATGCATAGGGCTGTCACGCGGGGATTCCCCTGCGTATGTCAGTCAAGGATCAGATTTTCAGATGGGAGATGTTTATCTGCTTTCTCTTATGAAATTATCTCACGTTACTAGTTTGTTTAATTTGCAAGGTATTTTTAGCACTTGATAACCAGCATCATAGCAAATCAAATCAATTGTTGGCAGAATATATTACTACAAGTACATGTCAGATCTTATAACTAGAGTGGTGTTAAATTTGTTCGACCCGCAAGCAAGAGCGCAAATATTAAATCGCAGTGACTGTGATGAAAATTCGTCAATTAAGTAATTTTGTTAATTTTATATTGCTGAGGAGCAGTATTATTAATAAATAATAATATTCATAATTTGTTTATTATGAATGTTTTGCACTATTGTGCAAAACTAATTCTTCACCAGCTGCACTAACATCAAATTCAAGGCAATGCAATGCAAAAATTGGATATAAGGGTTTGCTTGTTAGATAAAAAAGTTTTTGATAAAAGAAGTTGTATAATAATCACGTATTATTTTTTAATAATAATGATCAAAATATATTTTATATAATAAATGTACACTAATCAAGTAATCAATAATTTAAATTAAAGAATCTCATCGCAAAAAATGTCTCCGTTTCGTCACGGTTACAAGAGTATGTACAAAAAAGGTAGAAGGAAGAAATAAATTCTTACCAACAGTGACTCTAACCAAATAAACGTAGACAACCCTAGAGTCACCAGTGTTACCACATTAAATAACAAAGGTGACAACATAACAATACATCGACACATCATTTGGCATCGACAGGGGCTATTAGATGTCGCAGCCGGACTGGGGTGCGTCTCATAACTCATGTTAACGAGAGGGTACTTCGATATACGCATTTTTTTTTACTAGTTTCTCCCCGCGGATTAGTACGAGATATTTTCTGATTTTATTTCACCCTATCATAGGTCCTATTTTAACGACTATTTATCGCATTAATTTACCAGTTTTATCCTGTTTCAACAGGTTTACACTCTGTCTGTATAAACTTACGTGATAATGAACTCATTATTATTTGCACTATTTATTTAAGTCATCCCGTGACCTGTGACCAATGACTCTTATAAATATTGCTGGGATTAAAAATACCTTTTTATTTCACCCCTTAATATTTTACAATACTTATTTTTAAAAATCCTAGAATCTTGTATATTTTTTTGGTGTACTAGCTGTAGGTTAACCTAATTGTAAAAATAAATAAATAAATAGATACAAGCTGATTTCCGACCGTATAATTCAACTTTAGAAAATCAAATCGATTTGACAATGATATCACAGAAGTGTGTTCCCCCACTAGACGTACGACGTACGACGTCTGGTTAAGTGTTCTAAAGATAAATTATACGGTTGAAAATCACTAGACGTCACTGATTAGGTGTTCAAAAATAAATTATACGGTTGAAAATCAATAAGCATTTTATCGCATGATGTTGAATTTTGAATTATTTTGTGTTATAAAATAAACACAGCGCAAGTAAATTTTTTTTACGTTCTTATGAGTAAGTGAAATATTATCAATTGATCAGTGATTAAATTCAATTTAAATATATTTATTTTCCCTTCACAATTGAAGCAACTGAATAAATTATTGCAAGTACATAGGTAAAACTCAGTTTTCTGAAGTTGATCTTTGGCAGGTTTATATATTATTCGTATTATAGTATTTTGAATCATATTTTGTAATTTAAACCTGAGATACTAATTTCAAAGCTAATACAAACAAAAGACGAGTGGCAAAGTGGAAAAGCGTAAGACATAACAACATAAAACGATCAAGTCACAGAATATCTAAATAGAACCGCCTGTTCAAACAAGACAAATTAAATTCCTCTAAGACGCTAATGTCGGTTATCAAAGAAACCTAAACATCTGATTATGACTGGTAGGTACCAGGGCTGTTTGATGTGCACTGGAGCGTGGGGGCCCAGACTCACTTTGAATATATCTGTGCTCAACAAGTAAATACAGTGTCTATTGTATAGGGTATAGTTTGGGTTCGGTGTCACTTTTTAGTGTTGGTTTAATTAATTTATTAAACTCGTTTTACACAGGCTCCTTTATTACTAGCGGTCCGCTCCGGCGGGTATTTATTAGAAAATATTTTTTTTCATACGGAACCCTAACTTTTTTGAATATATTCTATAGGTTATGTTCATCACGGAAAAATTAGGATTCTAATGGTGAAAGAATTTTTCAAATCGGTCTATTAGTTTCGGGGCCTATTCTATTCAAACAAACAAACAATCAAATCTTTACTCTTTATAATATTAGTAATAGACTACTTACTATGTGTAGTCTTTCCTTTAAAATCCTTTAAAATAAACTCGTATAGGTATAGTAAATCGTATATGGGTCTCTGTGCTGTTGGCTACGGCCCCGCGCATGCCTTCCAAAGGACCGTGTCAATATATGGACCGAGATCATAGAAATAAAATGAAGTTAAAATAAATTTAAAACGACATCTATTTATATACGGTATAAAAATAATAATAGTATACGTTTATTTTATTTATGGACAGAAATCCTCTATGTCTAATTATGAATGGTCAGATGGTCAGAAACAGCCAAGATGCGTTTGAACGTTTCAATCGATGTTGAATCCCGGAAAAAACCAACTTTTGAAAGATGTCTCATAACCAATTATTTATGATATAGAAATGATATAAGGGCAACCACTGCCAAAAGTGCTAAAATAAAAAATGTTCAATAAACCACAAAACTCCTTCAATATGTTGTTGTTCATCCAGTTAGCAGTGGATTAAAACAGAAGTGCGTAGAACACGCAACATATGCGCTCATTTGAATGCAGGCGCACCCCACCGTGCTAAATGGGATTTAGACAACGACACTTGTTTAAAGTTACCCTCATTTTGCATCCAGGTTAAAAACAAGAATTTTTATGAGAAGAATTTTTCTTTTTTTTTGTAACTCTATCATACATGTAAACTTAAAGATTCAGATTCAATAACTTTATTTATTTATACTTACCTACTAACAAAATAAGCACTCAAACTAACCGTAACTCCCGAACCCGTGGGATTTTCGGGATTAAAATTGATCCATATCTTATTTTAGGTCATAAACTATCTATGTATCAAAATCCGTTTAGTAATTTTTGCGTGAAAGAGTAACAAACATCCATCCATACAAACTTTCGCGTTTGTATTATTAGTAGCATTATCTGAAAAGGCCTAAAGCATTTCCCTTCCCAATCACAAGCACGCCTAACCAAGCAAAGAGCCAATTCCACGCAATATTGCGCTTTGTGGCGCACCAATCAGATTTCTGCTAATTGCAGAGCCAAAGATTTCAGGTGATTAGTTCGTTTGAGTTTTCGGGTGCACTACGTTTATTTAACGAACTAGCGGTCTACCCCGGCTTCGCACGGGTATTTTTTAACAAAAATTTAACAAAAATTGTATTTTTCATGCGGAACCCTTACTTTTTTGAAAATATTAAATAGCCTAAGTTCATTAGGTACGGAAAATTTAGGATTCTAATGGTGAAAGAATTTTTCAAATCTGTTTAGTAGTTTCGGAGCCTATTCAATTCAAACAAACAATCAAATCTTTTCTCATTATAATATTAGTATAGATGATCATTATAATTAATTAATAATTAATATTATATATTATTTACATCACTGAGAAGAGTAGGTATATTGAAAAACTCGATCAGATAATATATTTATGATACTTATCACTCTTTTTTTAGTTTTCTATTTTTTTTTGTAAAAGTGAAAAATAAATAATAATGTCAGACAATTCACACAGCATTCAAACTGAGCTTGCGTTATGGGCAATTCTCCAATAAATTATATGTCTGTTTTCTACGCTTTTACGCTGCTGACAGACCATAAATAGACATAATAATTTATATTCGTGTATATTCATTACTGTGAAGAAACGGCCACAGAGACATAATCAAGGGGTAAATTGATAATTAGATGTACTTAAGTGCTTTTACATTAATCGTTATCACATTTAACATAGTTTCGAATAATAATAAAAACTCGAACTTTGTCATTATGACAGATTCAACTAGTGTTTCAACACCCCTTAATTTAATATTCGGTTTTTTTCTAATTCGGAAGTCAAAATGTAACGTCAGAAATCCGTTATAAAAACTGTCATTCTGAACCACTCGAGCGTCTATCCCCGTGCCAATCATAATAATACACTATTATTCCACCTATAATAATAATAATAGTGACTTATTGTTATAAAAATGGAAATCATTACTGTTGGGACGATACCGGTTCGCCAGCTAAACACAATTGACTTTTGCCATTTGGTTGGGTCTCAAAGATGTGCCATAGTATAATTGTATTGACCCTACCATTATTTAACCATATATTTTACAATGAAAGCTTTTAAATATTTTGCGAAAATAAAACAGTTCAATTGACAAGTATTTTTACTGACTTTACGTTGTACCTATGTTAGCTATTTTCGCCTTAAAATATCAAAATATATATTTTGATATTTTAAAGCTAACAAGTGGAGCAATTAGAGATACGCTTTTTAAAAGCAATCGTTAGGTATATAGGGAATTAACTAAAGATAACCAACTAACAATATTTTTATAATACAAGAAGTATATATTTGAAAATGCCAAAAAAAACCTTTCCTCCTTTGGGAGGCATGCTTGGGGCCGTAGCCAACAGCACAGAGGCCTTTTATGAGACATAAATTTAAAGGCTACACATAGCAGGTATCATACTTATTTGCAAAATATGATATACCCGAAGGTGATATCCGCCAGGTGTAAAGACTTGTGCAAAGAAAAAATATTCTATATAAATTATTATTATTATATATGACATCTTGTATATTCAACTAACTTGTTAATTTATCATAATCATGGAATTGTGATCCTTATTCCGCATTAAGTATTTCATATTTTATCCTCTTTGTTTGACTTTCAATCATCCATAATTTCATTGCAGTTTTATAACCGTGAAAATTCACTTAGTCACACTCCGACCCTATTATTTCGTTCCAACCAAGCATAACTATCCATTTTAGACTTTATATATACAAGCTTAGGATAAAAATCAATTTTTATCCACACGCCGTCCGTTTTCAAGGATTCTTTCGCGATGAATTTAACGAAAATGTCTGGAGCGCGAAAATCGGAAAATCGCACTTTCCTAGTTATTATTTACGAGTGCATGCTCGGATGGCCGTGTCTCGCGCTTGACCAAGAATAACAATTTATTGTGAGACTGTTTACCTACTTACCTACTTTATTTGGAGTGATCCACCAGAAACACAGGTATAACCTATGTATATAATGCGTACTAGAACACATTTTTTTTTGTTATGCGTTTTATGCGCTTTTTAGTTTTATGATAACTATATATATAGCTAGACCGTAGAATAAGCATAAAATATAATCAAAATATTTATGTATCTAAATTAATATTTGTTATATTCGTAATACCTTAAAGCAGTGCATAGATGTTCAAGCATGACTCTCAAATTATATTCGATTCCAGTTGATCAGTTACGTATTTATATTTTTTTATATTTAAGTATTTTTATTTGATGGAAAACCAGAGGCTAATAATTAATAGACTTCTAAATAGATAAATACCAAAACCCTTAATGAAGGTTTTCACAGATAGAATATCCCGCGGATTCTGAGTAGGTAGGTATGTTATTAATAATGAATCTCTTGTCACCATTTTAGCAATTTTAGAGCGTGGGTAGAGCACTCAACAAATCAAGGCCAAGTCAAATCACTCCTGCCTAAAACAACGCGTTCTGAATTCGAAAATAAATGACATTAAAAACGTTCCGATCCCAACGTGTACCTATCAAACTGTGCCGTAAGTATGAAAGGTGCCCCCTAAATACCGGGTGAGGCGAAGCGAGAAAATTATCTTATATTTGTTCAGACGCCGTGAACGCAGGGCGCGAATACTTTTCAATAAGCTTAGAGAGCGATTTTTTTATTTTATTTTGCGAGACCCATCTTGTAAAGCATGGCGTAAAACGGAACGCGCAAATAGAGGGTGTTCTATTGATCGGCGCTCTCTGATTGTCGAGCATAGATTGATTGCTTATTACTTTTACTAACAAATTGTAATGAGCTAAAGGATACTTTGTAGTGGGAAAGGAATAAAACTTACAAATCTGGTTAGGTAGGCAGGGCAGCAAACTCCAAAGGAGAAATAGCAAACATTTCCTTTAATTTAAAATTATTAGAGAGCTGTGGAGATGCGGATTTCAATTTATAAAGTGCTTAAGTACCTATGTACATATGTTTCTTACTCAGAATTTCTTTGGAAATGTTGTATAAGTAGGTATACGAAGTTATTTATTTTTAGATTATGCCAAAATTTAATCAGTACCTATTCACTTATACGTCATCAATCTGTTTTGATTGCTTTATATCAAAAGTAGGTACGGCATTAGAGTATAACACACGTATCGTTATACAGGGGGTAGGTTTAAGATATAATAATATAACAAGGATGAGTTAGTTTGGTACCATCCTATTCAAATATAACATGTTTAAATCGGTTGAAATATGCGCGGAAAATCTTCCGTTTGGAAGCCGCAGATCCTTTCTTTAGCATTTCACTAAAATCTTTACCTCACTCGCGATATTTAAAGCGAAAATAAAAAGCAGTGCATTGTCGAGTACAGGAGGGTGCCGACAAAAGGCGACCTGCTGGTTCCATTGTACGCCAAGTCGGCACTTAGCGAGTCAATATTTTTGGTGACTTTCTCTCGAATGTTTTCAACGTTTTGCCAGCTCTTTGCAAGTTAGCGTGGGGTCTTTAGAATTTCACAGAATAAATATGAAGAGCCGTAGGTGCGCATTTTTGCGCTATTGACTTGCATAGACCCGATTGTCATTTTTTTTTTGTTTTTTTTTTCGCTTTGTTTTAGGTTTTCTTGCAGCGTAATGAATTAATTGAAGTGGGTGCGGATTAGTGATGTAGGTAGGTAGGCATATCAAGGGTTGAACAGCAATCACTTGGATTAAAGTTTTCTATAGATATATATAGCAAAATAATGATGTTTTCATATCTGATTAAATAAACAAAATCAATAATAGCGCATCAGCATTGCCATGCATGAATGCAGTCTTGAGGACGCTTCCGACTTGTATTGTTAAGTAGCAGTTGAGCTTCGTGTAGTTTGTTTGCAAGAGTCTGCAGTTAGCTTAATTGTTTCAATTGTAAGTAGTGTTCTAGTTAATTTATTTAATTGTAATATTCATTATTAATAAAGGTTTTAACCTATAATCAACAACATTGTGAAGAAAAAGAATATAATGTAGGTATATAAGAATATTATTATTTATTATTTACATGTAAGAATATTGAATACTTTAAAAATTATTAATGTTATTTAAATATTTTAATCTTAACATTATTTCTTACAGAACAAAGAACCAACCTTTCGTCGAAATCGCAAACTCAATTCCGGTGTAATATTTCACTGACCCCGTGAATACTGAATAGGAACACCTCATTCATAATCATGAGAAAATAAGCCCATAATTAAATTACACTCATATCCAAACAAATAAATCAACCTACAAAGGTGCTTACAAGACATTACGAGACAACAATTAAACATAATGACTTTGCCCACCCCACAACCACACAAAAACGCCTCCTTAAAAAAAACGCCCAAGATGCCAAAAGTCAAAAGCTTTCCACATTTCTATAATTCGACCGATTCCCACGATTCGTACTCTATTTTAATTGTCGATTTCTATTGTAATAAAAGAAATGGGTCAATATTTAAGCTGTTTTGTTTGATTGGTAATATGTCAATACGTTTTGGCGCTCCGGGGGGCGTGTGTGGACCCTTGCGGGGCTTTAAGACTTCATTGAGAGGTCGAGGTGTAAGAACTTTGCGCTATTCGAAATCATTTGAGTGAAATGATATGCACATTTATTAGGTACGTTCTCATAGACTGCATAAAGGTATTGTTGATCAATAATACATTTTGAAATGGGATTGGATTTTGATTTAATGAGATTAAGTATTGTCATGCGGATCGATGTTGAGGGAACAATAGTATATTCTACGTTATACCTTACATCTAATAGTCAAATATAGACTTTTATAGTAATAAATTGGACCTTACAATGTTGGTACTCTCTACTGTATCCTAGAAAGTTTAAAGGTTATTCAGACATCTGTATATTACATTCATAAATTCTTTATTGCACAGATTGCGGGTTAAGGTCGCTTTGTGTACATGTCTACATTATTTTTTGAATTTTCCGCTAAATATAATTGATATGACAGAACTTACTTACATTCTTTATTAAGTAAGTTCTAATTTATTACAATAAACAATTGTAATTTTTTTGTTGAGTCTACGTTTGACTTATTATTATTATACTATTATTAAGGTAATAAAAGAGAATTTACAAAATGAGTGCTAATCACCTATTAATATAGTTAAGATTTTTTTACATGATTTTTTTGAAATTATTAATTACTAATTTATTTATTAAGTACACATGTAAGTATTCATTTATCGTATAGTACTTTTGTGAGTAAAATATGTATCTTCAAGTTCATGGGCTCTACTTCACTTACTACGTAAACCAAATAGTTTTGTTAATAATACAAATAACTAACGAATTTAGGAACTGCATTAGCTGTACCCTGAACGAATCTCTTTTAAGTATTATTTTTGTGATTCTCGAAAAGCCTTAAAATTTCGACCTTTGTAATCGTTACAAAACCGGCTTTAGTTAATCTTCCGTGATACCAATCTTAGCTACCTGTTTTCAATCCATACAATTAAATCAAATTTAATTTACCATGATCTTGAAACCCGCAAAAAACGTATTAAGAACCAATCACATGAAATGCACCTATTGTGTTATAAAAGTATTAGTAGAACATTGTCTAAATTCGCTCGTTTAAAAAATACATACAAACAAAAATAAGGATTATTTACTAATTGGTGAATTGATCGAGTTTTATGAAATCGTTGGATGAATCCGTGTGTGTGATTCGAATTAGAGGACTGTTTACAGGTCCTTTGGGTTTCACTTTTATTTTTACATATGGCAACCCGCAACCCTACAGACGGTTTCACACATGGCCACACTGGCGCGGTTCGGTCGTTTGTGAAAGCTTCCGCGGTATTTTGAAACGCCTATGTTGGCTTCGAGTAAATTTAGCTAAAAAGCTTTTGCTTTCAAAAACGTTTGATTCTGAGAACGTGGTGCTAGCTAAATACTTAATTAAGCAACCTACAGCAACCTACAGAATAAACATTTTGTTTTTCGTCAATCATAACGTTCTTTACCTACTCAGTAGGTACCCACGTTTACGATAGTTCGAAAAGTATCACAAGGTACCTAATGAACATATTGGCAGGTTGGTAGCCTCCTTAATCACTGGTTTACTAACTTAAAACAGTTGCCTAGTAGTGTGAGAAATATGCTACTGTGACTTATGTCATTAGAAGAGAAACAGAAACAGCAATACCGTGTTAGCACACTATTATGATTATCTTCAAAAAACTGCTTCATCAGCATTACTTAGTAATCATAAGTAATTCTAATATCATTTAAGTAAGTTATATAGTATTTGTAGTCTTTTTATTCTACTATTTATTGTAAGTTTCCGTTTATTGTTATTATGTAGTTTTACTAAAGTGCAACCGTCTATACTGTTCCTTCATGGCCAGTCCATCCCAAGTGCCTGGAAGAGATTGCTTATAGCATATTATATATATAAGGCAGCCCTTTATACTTTCTCTACTTTAAGTTTGACTGTTTCTAATGTGATCTTTCTTTCTTTCTTTGTTTGGTATAATAAAGTACTATCTTTCTTTCTTTCTTTATACAGGGGTTTAGGTTAGCTTAGACATACTCTATAAACCTTCTCTATAAATTTTCACCCGGAATAATATAACAATTATACACCAATTATTGTTTTCTAAAGAAATAACGAGAAAACAAATGTTTATTTGATTGTTTTCTCGTTTAATTGGCACGAATCATTGAGTCCATCTCGTGCTGAGGAGCCTAGTTAAAAATTTCCGTTTCATTTGCACGAAAAGTTTAACCCTTTGCGATAAGTTTAATAATTTTATTGGTTCTTAGAATGAAGTCTGCTTTTTAATAAAATACTTGTTATATTTTTCCAATTGATATCTTTTCCAACGTATTTTTAACTATCGTCTTCTGAGCTCAGTATTAATAACATTACGTTTACAATACATATAAATAGATAAGATAAAGAATATTTAAGCAAATGTACATAGCATCTAGCCATAAACAAAGCAGAGCTATGTGAGATATTAGAAACAAAATACAAAACAAAAATTAGTCATAGACAAAAAAATGGAACGTGGCACGCTTTCTCGGTCCATCGGGCATGCCGTCATCTGCCAGTCAGGGCATGGCGGAGACCACCACGTCGCAAGGTATCGCGTTTCTATCAGCCTTCCTGCCCTACGTCTAAGTTACGTGGCATGTCCGTTTCGCGCGCTGTCATATGACAGTGACAGTTGGTTGTAGGACCTTTTTGGTGAGGCGCTGGGTTACCTTGGGTGGGCTGGTGTTTTGGGGGGTCTTCTTTGCTGAAGCGCTAGCGTATGGAAAGCGATACGCATGCTAAGGCAAAAACGTAAATTTTGTCACTCATTTTACATGTTATTTTTATGAAAAAGTGTTATAAAATTTTAAAAAATTGATTTTTTTATTTAACGTTTTGAGTAAGTATAGGAATGCTAAATATAGTACTTTATATAAAATGTTGAGAAAGTTCATTTAAAATATTATTTAAAGCTTTGTTGCTTTGTTATTAAATAATATGTTAGACAACCCTAGGTTGATAAATTTAGGTACCATTAAATAATCTAGCATAAGTATAAAATATCGCTCTACTGACAAAATATTTTTCAACCAACATTATTCTCAATAATCTCTACCGAGAATAACAAATCATTTCTTCCGAATAGAATATTAAAAATCGAACAAAGACTTTCTGAAATCCTGCTTCGTCTCGATCGCGACAAAGGTCCAAAAAGTAAAATTAATAATCAATTTATTGCACGCCCTTCTGAACTGAGATGTCAGGGTCGACCTTTGTCGTAAACACGAGATCATGTCATCGATTTTATAATGATAAGACTATTATTATAGGTATTCCTACGACTAGACTGTGCAGGTTTATTGATTAAAATATCAGTTGGCTGACACTTAACTACTAATACAGTACTTATGGGGTTTTTGGTTTTTGTTATGCCTAGAACCTAAGATTATAAATTAAATCGAACTGCGACATTCGGGAATAACGTGGCTGTTATGCAGTCTTGAGTCAGAGTCTTAGTCTGGGCTAGAAATGATAAGACAACTAGTTTAAATAGCCCTTCCTCCCCCAGGTCTCCTCAATAAACCGTGTGCTTCGCAACCTGGCTGCGCAGAAGGAAAAAACCAGCAGTCAGCCTCCATCCGACTGTTCCGCCCCGGTGTACGAACGGCTTCGCCTACTGGGCACACCTACCGCAGCACCCGCCTGGCCGAGAGCACCCTGGCCAACGCAGATCGACACTAGGTGAGTACAACACCTACCCACCCATTTTACATTAGCTGAGTATAGCTAGCCAGAGAGACACAAATAATGCACTTATTAGCTATTAGCTAGCTCAAGAGACAAACTGCAGATGAGTACAGCTATAGATAGATAGATAGATAATTATTTTATTTGGTTCACAAACATACAGCGTACAAACAAACTTAGAAAATAAAGTAAACTAATACAATAAATAAGGTAGGTGTCTATAGCTATAGCTAGAGTATATAGCTAGAGTACCACTAGGTGAGTACGCGGGTTAGAGACAGCCTGCAAAAAAGTATAGCTAGCTAGAGAAACATCAGCTGAGTATAGCTAGAGAGTCACCAGGTGAGTGCAGCTAGCTCAAAAGACAACCTGCAGATGAGTAACTATAGCTTGTCAAACACTAGGTGAGTACTAGAGCAAGAGATATCGCCTGGAGAAGAGTAGAGCTAGTTATAGAGATATAGCTCGCGTGACACTGGATGAGTGCCGATAGTTCAACAATTAAACTCCTGCAGTTGAACCTCTTTGTTAAAATATTTGATGTCCGTTTTATTCTCCAGGACTCCACCATACCAGCTGCACAGCCTAAGTCCTGGACCTCAGACTATCGGGTGCAACGGCGATATGGGAGGGATGAAAAAAGGTAATATAAATAAGAAGGTAATAGAGGAAGGCAAGCGTCACAGAAAATGACGAGAGACTTCAAGTTGTTAGAATCGACACTAAAAGCACAAATTGATATCACATTTCTCCGTGATAATATTCTATTAAATCTGAATGTAATTTTACCAA
The DNA here is from genome assembly GCA_963931895.1 of Eupithecia pulchellata. NCBI lineage: Eukaryota > Metazoa > Arthropoda > Insecta > Lepidoptera > Geometridae > Eupithecia > Eupithecia pulchellata. Next base: position 4,865,478 of record OZ007534.1, on the reverse strand, counting down.
AATCATTACTTGTATTCTTAAAATTTTTATACCAGTTTCAACAAATATTTTGCATCACTAATTACATGGTATAAAACAAAGTCACTTCCCGCTGTCTGTCTCTATGTTTGCTTAGATCTTTAAATCTACACTACGGATTTTGATGCAGTTTTAATAGAGTGCCGTGTGATGCCGGCCTAGAATTTCACCACCCCAACTCTTCCCGTGGGTGTCGTAAGAGGCGACTAAGGGAAACACAGCGGGGGGCGGGCAGCAGCGCCTTCTGCAGAACAACTACACTGAACTGCGATCCCCAACCCGCATGCCCAGCGTGGGGATTATGGGCAATAATGATGCCATCTATGGCGCTCATTAGGGGAGGCCTATGTCCAGCAGTGGACTATTATAGGCTGGTGATGTTGATGTTTAATAGAGTAGTTCAAGAGGGCTTATGTATTATGCACCTGTACGAAGCCAGGGCGGGTCTCTAGTCTATACTAATATTATAAAGAGGAAAGATTTGATTGTTTGTTTGTTTGTATGTTTGTTTGTTTGTTTGTTTGTTTGTTTGTTTGTTTGTTTGTTTGTTTGTTTGAATTGAATAGGCTCCGAAAGTACTGGACCGATTTGAAAAATTCTTTCACCATTAGAATCCTAAATTTTCCGTGATGAACATAGGCTATATAATATTTTCAAAAAAGTTAGAGATCCGCATGGAAAATTCAATAATTGAACCGTGCGTTGTGTATTCAACCTCTTTTTCTATTATGGCGCGTCAGAATAGAAAAAGAGGTTGCGCACTGCTTGCTTTTTCTCTACGGCCAGTGTCAGTTATGGGGTGTCGAGTCAATGTCAAAAATCCCAATGCTGTTAGAAAAAGTAAGGGATCCGCGGGATCCGTATGAAAACTGTGAAACCCGTCGTGTTATTGTGTATAATTTCTGAAATTTTTGTTTAATACCCGTGCGAAGCCGGGGCGGGCCGCTAGTTCAATATAATTTGGTTAATGTCGTGTTATAATTTGAGTAGCATCTTGGTTTACTTGTTTTTTGCAAATAAATTATCTTTCTGATGCCCTGCCCTATCAATGTTCGTTACTTTTCCCAACTGCTAGCAGTCCATAAGGATTACATTAAAAATTTTGAAGCTTAGATGACTATTACACTAAAGTCAGTTATGACGGGATTTTCACCATGATTTGAGTTTTGAGTTATGCAATATTTCGGCAGTTTCATGCGCCATAATCACGCATGAACAGCTGAAATTACTGAGTTAGTTTTTATGTGTCAATCCTTTTATGTAAGGCAAGAATGATGGTTTGCATTCCACTTCTGAGCGTCTTTGGCTGGTGCCTTAAGATAGTGGATAACTAAAAACTGATATTAATATGGATCAGTTGAGCCACCTGTAGTTTTTTTTTAATCTTATTTATTTTTAAGGACTTTTACTTACAAAGTATGTCAGTCCTATCGTAACCTAAACTTATTATTAACAAACAACAAAATTAGAATAATAAGTTAGAAAGTTTAAAGGGAGTCACTGATGCATAAAAATTTTAAATAATGAAAATGCCGCTGATGAATTGAATGTTCCTAAATTGAAGTTTGCAACAGTCTGCAGTTTGCTCAATTGTTTCATATATAAATACTACCTCTAATTTACTTAAAACCCATTATCATCCTATGTTAGTCCACTGCTAGACATAGACCTACCCTTATGAACTGAAATCATGGTACATATCCGTCATATGTAACTTTAAGGGTCATATTGCCTCCCACGCATCCCTACCAACTACATATACGATATCGATCCAGACAGAAACCGCATAATAAAAACAAAAGCCCATCAAAATGGGTAGAATCCGCCACAGCCGCCGGTCACACAGCATCGCAACAAAACTTTTTTCACCAGCATTTTGATAGTCGATTTGCGGCTCCCCCCACCCCCCTAGGGGGCGGCCCCGGTACCGTCAAAAACATTACTCTGCCCATCCGCTTGGAAGATTTAATTTTCATTTTTATCTCAAACATCCCCTTTGTAGTGGTATTCTGTATCCAATTAGGTGGCTGAGATTTTTCTGGTAGTCCTACTCGCTCGGAGTTATGGAATTTTTAATTTCGATCTGAGAACCTGTTACGATGAAACAATAGGTGGGTTGGGAGGTACTTGTGTTCTGAAGGGGCTATATTGTTAAGGTTGGTATCGAAGAATATTATAAGCGTACTTTGACATACCTACTGGGTTACCAAGGTAGATATAGAGTTGTGATAGCTCATTATGATACATAATGTAGAGGAAGTTGAGTGTATGTAAGTACAAGAAAATAAGCGCCAAAAAATTCAACAAAAAAATAATACAGATTTATTATTATTATTTCCATGATCACGGGTCATATAGTGACCCAGTCCTGGGCGTAGCCAACACCACAAAGGTCCATGAGAATTAATTTTAAAGGGGGCTACACATATTATTATTATTATCCGATCACTAACAGATTTGAACTCCCAATTGAAGGTATGTTATGAACCGAATTAACGAATAATATGACCTAAGCTTAGCTAAATCTTATTTGCACCAAATAAATTTCTAGTTTAATCAAGTTAACTAATAGCTATTTACATATTCTAAAATAACAGCAGCTTAAACCCATCCTAAAGGAAAAATTAAAGAAAATGGCTGACCAGTAGCTAAGACATGTATTTTAGACTTACTTAAAGAAATTAAGACAAAAATAAGACAGGGCAATATGACTAAATAAATAAATATAATATAAATATGAAGGCAAGGCTGTCGCTTGTTTTAAAAAAAAAACCATTTAAAAGTATAACGTCAATTGAAAGACGTCAAGGCACCAAACCAAACGTCCAATCTGTCATCATCACGCGGTGTCATCGACTGGAGCGTGAAACACCGAATTTGTAAACCGATACTTTTTACATCTCTTTCCAATACCCTATAAAAGAAGGGGATAGATATTTTATCTGCTGTAGTATCAGTGGTATATTTCTACTAAAATTCGTAAAGAAATCTCAGAAATAGAATGCCTAAAGTTGACCCACAAAACTAATGTGCAGTGTATGTTTATAGTGCATATCCATTTCATAAGACTAGTAAGTATTATTAGAAATACTTAGATAATATATTCTACAACCACTGGGGTAAACGTGTTCTTGAGTGAAAACCGCGACTCACGTATGTACGTATTTTTATTATTTACGTAAGTACTTTTATTGCCGCGACCTTCTCGATAAAAATGTTATAACTTGGAATCTACTATATCATATTATAACAAAACTAGGACAACACTAACCAAAATGGCGAAAAAAATTTTAACACCACATAAGGTGTGGTATAGATTTACTGCCTAGCTACGGCTATAGCTTATATTTTATTAATTTTATAGATAAGTACCTAATTGTTTTAGTTGTTTATTAATACGTGATTTGTCTGTTTCATTTCATTTAATGTTTCAATTAATGGTAGAAACTTTGCTGGTTTTAGTGTTTTTTTTTTATGTAGTTTGTGTTTGTTTCCCAAATAAACTAATATAAATAAATAAAATAAAGCTTTATTGAATCAAAGAATACTAACTAATAGTTAAAATAATGTGAAATTTATTTTTGTATATAAACCTAACTAAAATAATGTATAATTTATTTACAAATATCTTAGCCTTCACGCACAGTAAATTGGCCGCACAAAGGCCCGTAATCGGCAAACAGTAACAAAGTGTAGCCTCGGGCTCCGCTCGGCCATAGCTCAGCTTGATCAGATAGGACACTATCTTAATTCTTTTTTGCACGATAAAATATACAAAAAAACATTGGAATGTAAATGAAATGGCAAAGGCGAGCTTAACCCTAAAAAGAGTTCTCTTTCAGCAAACCTTATTGGTAGAGAGATAAAAAGTTACAAATGCTATCACTGCACTATCTATGCTAATATTATAAAGAGGAAAGATTTGATTGTTTGTTTGGGTTAAATAGGCTCCAAAACTACTGGACCGATTTGAAATATTCTTTCACTATTAGAATATTTTCTAAAAAGTTAGGGATCCGTATCAAATCTTTAATAATGAAACCCTACGTGTATGTAAGTAATAATTTCTAATTTTTCCAATTTTTGCTAAATATACGAGCGAAGCCGGCACGTACCGCTAATTACATATTTTCAACGGTATTTATAACATTAATTTACCTATTTTTCGATAACTCCCGATATTTTTTCTGCGGAAACGACCTACACTTTCGTAGAGAGTTAAGTCTCCATCGAGGCCGGCTGCCAGGGTCCTAAAAGAAAAACTCATCTTTAGCTATAAACTTGAGTCTTTTGAGCATTGTGGGCAAAATTCGGCTTGAGGATACCAACATCATAACTCAAGCTCTAAAGTTTTGATGATGATATGTAAACTGTCCAGCATTATTTATTGTATTAATTACTAGCGGTCTTCGCACGTTTATTTAACAAAATTTTAATAAATTATACTAATTTTCCTTCACGTTGGGTTACATTATTGCAGTTTTCATACGGAACCCTGAAAGATTATTTAGCCTATGTTCATCAGTGATAATGTAGTATTTTAATAGTGAAAGAACATTTCAAATTCGTCCAGTAGTTTCGGAGCCTATCCAATTCAAACAAACACACCATCAAATCTTTTCTCTAGGTATATAATATTAGTGCAGATATCAACCAAACGCTCGTCAGAACCTAGAATTAAATCAAGTTGGCATTAAGTGTATCATCTAACAGTTTAAGGGTCGTCCACACGTGATAAAGCAGTGTAACTAATTTTATTTTCACTTCCCCTAGTGGGGTGACTTTATTTATGATGCATCGTGGTGCCAAAATGACCCTATGATTAATGGTTATAGCCATATTCAGTAGAATCAGTAGTTTTAATTTACAGATTTAAAATGCCTGATGTGTGATTTTAAATGTACCTGGGTAAATTTTCTAAAATCCTCAGAAAAACAAACAAATTAAATTAGATTTATAACTTTTGTACAAATTAATAAGATAGGTATGGTTTTGTGTTATTTAGAGAACCCATTGTGTATATTTTGTTACCATTCGTAGGACACTATTATTAACAAAACCCTAAGTTAACCGAAGCAGGAGCCCTCGCTTCTTTATACAAATTTCGACTTAGCAAGAGCAAGGAACTCACTAGCGATGCCTTAAACTTAGTCTTTTCACACATCAGGTTCTATATCAGACTCAATCTGTTCTAGGTCCGCCGGGGGCCCGTGTTGCTCTGTGGTCCTAGCATTTCAAGCTGATGACACAAGACAAATAAAGGATCTTTATGTTATGTCTCATCTTATGTTTTTTTCATTATCGATATTTGTCTTTATCATTATCGATATGATGGTAACCAAGCCATACCTGTCATCCTCTTAGATCATGGTTCATGGTTAATCGTTATGAACGAGCGATATCTCAATTCAATTCACTTTTAAAACACAAAAATAACATTACAGATTTTCTTAATCTAATGCGTTATATCACATTTACTGCATTATAATTTAACTAAGACTTTAAAAAATATATATAAGTAGAATAAAAATTATAACTACTATCTTCCCTAATGAGTCTCATCAATGTTTCAAATAAAATTGTCGTGTAAACCTAAGAAACAAAGTTCTTTATCATTCCATACCAACAAAAACTTCTCAACATTGAAAAACTTTTCCGACCAGCAAACATATCCGACCAGACAACTTCAGGTCTGTTCATACATCTTAAGACAAGGTCAAAGAACGAAGCGGAATAAATCCATTACGGGGTGAAAACTAAATAAAACGTACTGAATAAAAGAGGGGGACAAAGGGAGTATAACCAGCGAAAAAAGGAGAAAAATAGACGATTTTCCAAGTAAGAAAGAGAGGGGGAATCGTCTGGACTCCCAAGATAAGAAAGAAAAATGTCGGTAGATTCCTCGGGCGACAATAAATGGTTATTATGGGTACAAGTGTAGTAAATTAGTGAGACGTACGGCCTAGTTGAATATGTATTTATTGGGTGTGTGAGTTATCGTAGTTGTGGTTAGAATTGCCGTGGTCTTAGTCGTTTGTCTTCGACGGGCAAGTTCGGAAATGTTTGGTTCAACGCAGATATTGAAGCGATAAATTGTGACTGCTGTGTTATTCCAAATAAATAGGTAAGAGGGGAAGTTATGGCGAATGTTTTAACAGTATTCTGTTCCTTAGAGCTATTGTTCTAAATAGAAAAACGTCCGCAACGCGAGAGAGCAAATCGTCTTCAATATTCTCAAAAGTTTAATAAACTACTTTATGGGGCAGGATCGTGTCGAATTGTCTCCAATAAAAACTAGTACCAAACGACATTATATTCTACAAATGCTATTATATTATATTAGACAGGAGAATTGACACCAATGACAAATTAATAGAGAAGTTAGTAATTAACAATAACAGTGTACAATAATAATAGCATTTCTTTCTACGTTCATGACATTTACTTGGATGGCTACTTGCTTGAACTTTTCAATTTCGGTTGATTTTTCTGACCTATCTTCGTTGTGGTCAATAAGGTACGACGGACATTATACTCGTAGTTACTGAGTTAGTAAATCCTAAGTGTTAAGAGTTAGTAACTTCTAAGTGAACAAAACATCAGAAAACAACTGTACCTACATTCGTCTTTCAGAAATATTAATGAACTAAGTGTATGTTTCCACATTTACTAGAGGTATAATAAATAGTTATTTGCACTTACTAGTTAAACGTACTTATCAATTACTTAGATTACTCGCATTTGTAAAGTTACAGAAGATAGGGCGAATAGGGAACTATTGCTTATAACTCCCCTATTCGACTCTACCAACCCATTACGGGTACAAACGAGTTATTATTGGTTTAATGCATATTTTAATGACCATTTTCACAGATCGCATGTCATTTTGTACGCCACTTTATTTTTACAGTTCATTTAATTTAAATATTTCCATAATTTATAAGATTTATTAATACTTATAAATGTCGATCAATTGGCAGAATAGATCTGAATTTAATTGTGTTTTTACTTAAGTCAGAAATCAATAAAATATAATAATTTAGGTATTGCTCAAAAAGTTGTTAACTAAACCATGACACTTATGCTATATATACCTATTTCGCTTATTCTTTATCCATCGAAGAGTTGGCAAATTGAATTTGCGTAAAAAATATCATTCATTACGCTGTTTTTTAGAAAACTTAATAAATAAGAACCTATTCACGAGTCGAATAAAATTTACAAATACATTGCAAACGTAACTTCTATAAAGATTTTTATTGCTTTTTTATTTTCAAGTTAAAAGTGAAATAAATACATCACATTTTAATATTTCTGCCTGTACAACTGTACACTACAGTAGTTTGTTGACAGTAGCGAATATAATTGACAAATATAACGCAAACGTAACTTGTAAAAATATTTTTTTTAAATACCCATTTGTTTATTAAATTATTATTATTTATTATTATTATTTAATTATTTTGTTTTTTAATTTTATTTTCTAGACGAACACAATAAAATGTTTCTGCCGAATTGTACACTACATTTTTTTGTAGATGAAAGGAGAGCTTCTCTCCTTTCTGTTAACACGATTCCATTCTACAAACCTAGTGTATTCAGTGTAAGGTTTTTGATGTGTTGTAAGTACTTTCTCTTTGTTTTTTGTGTGTGTGCTTATAAACTTATATTCTATTCTATTCAAACCTAGCAGCATTGAAATCATAACTTGAAACACGATTCTAACCTAAGATTACCAAAATAGAAAGGCTTTCAGCTTTCGGCAGACATATAGCAGATATCTACATATGACTATGTTATGTACGCTATATGCGGCAGATCAAAGGGTTTGTGCCGCGCCCGACACGCTTTGAGCATGCCGACATACCGTGTGCTACAGGAATGTATGTAATAAATATACAGGCTGATGGATTGTTTTGATGGATAATTCGGATTAGTCCAGCGATTAGATTCTTTGTGTTTTGGTTATTTTTTAATTATTTTATAATTAACAGGATCTCGATTTTACGTTGACTGTACCTACTTCGGCGGTTCGCTACAAAGCGGGAATATTTATAATAGTTACCAAAAAACTGCATCGCATAACAAATTAACAATAGATAGGAATTCACTACGTAAGGTTTCGCTATGTAATTGGACCCAATCATTTTTAGTTACGCGCGACACGTACCTACAACCTAACATAATGTATCCATAACTATACTTATACTAACTCTACATGGGTAATAGGTAGGTTTTGGATAAAAGACCCGGACAGACTCCCGCCAAAACAGCAATTATATCTGCCTTCATTAACACAACCCTTTCGACGCACGCTAGGCAAGGGTGGGACAAACCCTTGAGAGACTAAGTCTAACTCATGGGTTTGCTTATGTGGGTTTTAAGTGTTCCTAACCATAGAGTAAGTTCCTAATTACTATAATTTGTCTGAGGTCTTTCTTAGGATCACATTCAATTTTTAAGATATTATAAATGAATATAAGAGAAATACATGAAGTAAAGGAAATCAGGGTGTAATCTGATTTCCTCGATGATTTTTTCATCGCCATCATGAACGGTAAAGGATAATGGTGATGAAAATCGAATGAAAAAACTATTCGGTACATTACAGAAATAGTAGGGTATCTATTTCTATATTGCCATACAGTCGCCCTGTGTCCATTTTGGTTCATGATACAAAATCTTCATTAAACTAAACAAGTGAAGTCATAGACTGAAACTAGTTGACACTTCCCCAGTACTCTCCTAGTCGCCAACAAATAAGGATCAAAATCGATTAAACTCTTATCCATGTATGAGAGTCCCGTTTATGTCTTTTGTATGGGTTACGGAAATGCTACGACGTAGCACACACAATTAGCAAAAATAAGATTTATTTGTTTATGAATTATAAGAGCTTACATTTTGCGTCAAACCTTTTTGGTTCGTCTCCCCTCCGAAACATGATACTTGCCTAGGTACTTGTCTACGGTATTCATACCGCGAAAATTAAATTTCGAACAGTTTATTTTTAAATAATTGCAACAACCACACCACAATTTCAGTCGCACAGTTTTCACACGAGCGACCACAAAGGGCTCTGGCCAATAACGCATGAAACAGGATTTAACATGAAAATGTACGCTAAAGGGCTGTTTGGTCCCCTCGTTTGTATGGTTTACGTGTAATTATAGATGTTAATTTGCATGTGTCTAACCGAGTACAACCCCTACGCAATCTATAAGTTTAGGTATCTTTTCATTGGGGTATTTTCTCTGTCAGAGAAAACCGTAACATTGTACCCAAATCTGAATTAATTGTTCGTGATTGACTTTGCATTTGGGTCGAAATTATTTAGAAAATAGGGAACTCACAAATTTACATAAGGGAGACATATGCAAGATGCGTAAAATTTTAGTGCTTAGGTACTAAAATTCACACTTTTTAGTTTTTTTTCTATGATTAACATATTATTATTTAAAATAAATTTCAAAAAATACCTACAGGCTGACAATGATCGCAATAGGTTTTGGAATAACAAAAACTAAAATAATTCGTACATCGCTTACCTCAATAGGTATTGTTTGATACTAAGAAATTACAGTTAAAACGGTGAAGTAAGGTACTTATTCAATAATGTTCTACTCTATTATAATATGAAAAAGAAGCGGACCTATAGGAACAGAAATAGAGGTAAAATAACAACAAAAGGGTTTAAAAACCCAGCCCACCTGACTTTGAAAATGATCAAAGACTGCAAAAGGCAGTTTACTCATAAAGAAAAAACTAAATAAAAAATTGTCTATGGCAGCGGAGGCGGTCCCCCGCGCAAGTTAGTGCCGCCCCAATGCCCGCCCACGTATAAACAACATATAATTATTGTGAATGTCGCATATTGGGCCTTTATACCGAAATTATAATATTGTGGCTGGGAAGTGGTGCTTGTGGGTAAAATAACGGTACATTGTGATATTATTTTAAATTTATTTATAGATTATTTAACCTATATTAAGAACAGATTTACTTATTGTTTAATGTATGTCCCTTCCTCTCTCTCGAATCACCACCACCAATGATAAGTTGATTGTTATTGAAAAGCTGAAAACTGACTTTAATTTTTTTAATATTTACATTGTTTTAAAAGTTTTTACATATCCCTCTGGAATAAAATGTACAAGGAACCACCTCATGATTATAATTTTCGTACGAAAGTGAAAAAAAAGGCACATACTTAAGCCATCTTAAGAACTTATCATCTCCCTATGTAGGCGCTATCTATTTTCTGGGACAAACCTCACACACTAGGTAAGTACTTTGTTTCAAAACAAAACATGAACAAAAAACTTTTCCAACAACTCTACCACACAGAACACAGAAGATAATTAAAAAGAAAAATGAATTCCAATTTTGAATAATTCAGTATGCATCGAGCGTATTCGCTATGGTATCGGTTACACCTGTGTGCGGTGGAGCGTGCCAGCCTTTTCCCGCCGTTTTGCGACAAAATGGCCGACGCGTGACTCAACTGACAATTTATTATTTCTCATTCATATCGCTGAATGTTAATAATTTAAGGTTATCGTTAGAATAAGGGAAAGGAAGGGTGTATATTATTTAAACCAGACCTTTAATACCTACCATCATAGCCTAAACTTAGAAACAATAAAACATAAATTGGTGCCTATTAGGTATCTGTATCTAGGTACTTTAATCTATCCGTAAAAATAATCGCTTTAAATCATTGGGAAATTATAACGATATCGAATGTTGTGAAAACGTTCTACCTGTGTATCTAACGTGTCAATTTGCAAGTAAAAAACCACTTAATAAAATGTCCCAAACCGAACTCTCCCATTCCATAAATACCTAAGTACGACATTATCTAGATACTGCGGATGTCTGAACAAAACACAACTCCCCGCCGAGGGCCGGCACAGGGGAATACCGGCGAATGAAATACATGTCATACCGACGACGTTTTTGCGATAAGCCAAGTTTTGTTTATGGTTACGCCGCCATCTTGGTTTCCTTCGCGGGAAAAGCGGGGAAACGGAGGGAAACTATGATGTGCTTTCGTTTTTCTCTGCCCAAATTTTAAATAGATTGAGTTTTTTGACTCATATTTCCATGAAGCTGTTTTCGACATGTATTCGACATTCAAGTAAACTAATGCAATTGGTTAGGAAACGATTAGCTAACTAAATACGTGCTCAGTTAATCAAAATTTATTTTTAAATACCTATTTAAAACCGGCTTTGTTAACTGAAAACCCTGAGTGATTAATTTTAATAGGTAATTTATTCATTAAGAATACAAATAAAATATCCTCTAGGTATCTACTAAACTTGTTTAAAACTCAAAGCAGCCAGAGATTGGTCATGCTAGTTGAGATGAGTATTGACCCAATCTAAGAGTAAAAGCCGCTATGGTAAAATTACCTACATACTGAAACGTGTAGGTACCTTACCTACCCATTAATTCGCGCATCATCGTCTTTCTAGCAGACAGTGAGTGACGGTAAACATTCCCTCTATTATCTGATATAGATCTCCTTCATGAAACATTAATGTTTCGCTGACAGATGGGCTTCTGATAAAATATGTTGCTGAGCCGCTTTCGACTTTATGTTATACGCGTCTGTTTTGTTTTGTTCGATAGGTATTATTAGGTGTCGGGTTCGATGTGGTTGTGATTTGATGCTTAGAATTGATGTGATTTATGATTTAAAATCTAATTAGTTGCGTCTGACCAAAAGATGGTCGATATTGCATTATTTCGACCGTCTGTTGCCGTCAGGTCTAAACGAAGTCATCATTAAAAGATTTATCTAAATTTATTAGCACTGCCTTCACTAAAAACTTCCCCTGATATAAATTTCATAGTAAGTTCTTTTTTTCGTCAGTGAATTGTGTCTACCAGCCTAAGTAGTCAATGATTGAAGGGCTTAGATACGTTAATATATTATAAAATTTAAGATTTTATTTCATAAAACCGATCATATTCTATTTTCGAAGTTTATGACACTCATAGTCGTAGCGAAAAGCAAGCGGGGCATTAATCAAGAAGTTGAAGATTAATTATTTTTCTTTCTGTCACATTGTTTTTTTTAACAGACAATTACATAACTTTTAATTTATTTACGTCAGCACTTATGTAAAGACAAATTAATTAAGTACTATCGCAACTTAGCTCTTTGATCATGGAGTCACCTTGATTAATGGCAAAAGAACTGCAGATATAAAAATAGGGAACATAGTACATAGGTAATTATAAAATAATACCGATCACTCTAACCAATAACAACTATCTCGTGCTTAGACTACACATGACGATAAAAATAAAACAATGCAAAAATGATAAATATACATTTTCATAGTTCAAACATGCCCTCATCGAGATTCTACTTGCAGATAAGAACTCTTTATAGGTACCTGCACGGCACGTTGTAGCTATAAAAACACTCCACGTTGCCCCTACTACTGAACTCACAGTATAAAACTTTATCATATTTATATGGAAATATTAAATTTTTCTATTTACATAGTGTGGTTTACATAATATTTTATTCCTTGGTAACATGTTGAATAGATACTACATTTCAAATGACTTTCGCATGGTTCTATGAATACTACTTGTTATGTTAAATAAAAGAAGGTTCCATCATACTGCGAAAAAAAATCCCAATTGCACAGTAGGTACATGATGCATTTTGTGTTATGTATTGTCAGTATGATATTAAATGCAATCACTAATTCTATAAGTTATAGGATGATTATGAAAATTATGATAACTTTAGCAATTAAGTTCAAACTTGCTACGGCGTAGCATATGCTACGCTATATAAATATAATATTTTTTTTTTTAAAGATATGAATTTAAATAAAATACTGTAAATAATTAGTATTAATGAATAAAACTTCCTAAAATAGCAAATACAGCTCCCGTAGAATGTCTTGAGAAAACGAAATAAAAGTTTTGACATTTCATACATAATTTTTTTAATAGTAACACGTAACGTAAGTTTTATAATAGGTACTCAGAAACTATTAATCCCAAACTCTTAAGATAAATTTATTGTAGGTAACCTTAGGTAACCAGATTATGCAACTAAAAGTGACATTCAAAGGAGATCAGAAGATGTTTTATCGACAAACTCACCACGCAACCCTTTACCTGAATAGTCCAATATTTTGCACACTTTATCGCGTTAGCTGCAAACTTCAACAGAGTTCTTATCAAAGTTCATAATTGGGCATACATTTTTGAGTTACTGTCATGCAGGGTTACATGGTAGGCCCGCCGTTATCGTCAGTTTCCGCCTGAACGCGCCCGTTACGCTACCCCCCAACCCCCTTCCATCCTCAGGGGGGCAAACCTCCCCCACCCGCTTGGAGACACGGACTGCGAGATTTTGACACTTGAATGTAATTTAGTGTTGGTGTTCAAGCACGAAGTTCAAGACATGTTATGTAGTTTCAATAATTCTGATTTAGCGAAGTTTGTTCGAGTGTTGTATAGTTTGTGTTATGGTTTGGGTGTAAACTATCTTTGATACATTTTAACTCCGTGAACTATCAGACTTCTTAAATTATTTGAAGACTAGCGGCCCGCCCCGGCTTCGCACGGGTATTAAACAAAAGTTTCAGAAATTATACACACTAAAACGATGGGTTTCACAGTTTTCATACGGATCTTTACTTTTTTTAACAGCATTGGGGTTTTTGACATTGACTCGACATTCCAAAACTGACACTGGCCGTAGAGAAAAAGCAAGCACCGTGCGCTATACAACCTCTTTTTCTATTCTGACGCGCCATAATAGAAAAAGAGGTTGAATATACAGCCCACGGTTCAATTATTGAATTTTTCATGCGGATCCCTAACTTTTTTGAAAATATTATATAGCCTATGTTCATCACGGAAAATTAAGGATTCTAATGGTGAAAGAATTTTTTAACTTGGTCCAGTAGTTTCGGAGCCTATTCAATTCAAACAAACAAACAAACAAACAAACATACAAACAATCAAATCTTTCCTCTTTATAATATTAGTATAGATTCAATTCAGTTATGTAACAAATAATAACATTATCTTTAGATTCACTTGTCTAATGCATAATTTATGGCACATTTACTTCAAAATCAAAAGTGCAAAAAAGTGTTAATTAAGTGCAGTAAAAAGCCAAATCCCAAATATTAGGACAAAATTTTGTAGAAACTAATCAATACTAATATTATAAAGAGGAAAGATTTGATTGTTTGTTTGTTTGTTTGTTTGTTTGTTTGTTTGTTTGTTTGTTTGAATTGAATAGGCTCCGAAACTACTGGACCGAGTTAAAAAATTCTTTCACCATTAGAATCCTTAATTTTCCGTGATGAACATAGGCTATATAATATTTTCAAAAAAGTTAGATATCCGCATGAAAAATTCAATAATTGAACCGTGGGCTGTATATTCAACCTCTTTTTCTATTATGGCGCGTCAGAATAGAAAAAGAGGTTGTATAGCGCACGGTGCTTGCTTTTTCTCTACGGCCAGTGTCAGTTTTGGAATGTCGAGTCAATGTCAAAAACCCCAATGCTGTTAAAAAAAGTAAAGATCCGTATGAAAACTGTGAAACCCATCGTTTTAGTGTGTATAATTTCTGAAACTTTTGTTTAATACCCGTGCGAAGCCGGGGCGGGCCGCTAGTTTACTATAAAGTAACATGTTTGGTGAGGGTTGGATTTTTCAACTATAACTGAGTCTATTTTGGGACACATATAAGCAATTACCTACATTGAACTTCTATACTAATATTATAAAGAGGAAAGATTTGATTGTTTGTATGTTTGTTTGTTTGTTTGTTTGAATTGAATAGGCTCCGAAACTACTGGACCGAGTTAAAAAATTCTTTCACCATTAGAATCCTTAATTTTCCGTGATGAACATAGGCTATATAATATTTTCAAAAAAGTTAGGGATACGCATGAAAAATTCAATAATCGAACCGTGGGCTGTATATTCAACCTCTTTTTCTATTATGGCGCGTCAGAATAGAAAAAGAGGTTGTATAGCGCACGGTGCTTGCTTTTTCTCTACGGCCAGTGTCAGTTTTGGAATGTCGAGTCAATGTCAAAAACCCCAATGCTGTTAAAAAAAGTGAAGATCCGTATGAAAACTGTGAAACCCATCGTTTTAGTGTGTATAATTTCTAAAATTTTTGTTTAATACCCGTGCGAAGCCGGGGCGGGCCGCTAGTTATTCTATAATCCTAATTAAGGGTCATGTACGCGGTACTCTGTCAGCTTTACAAATGAAATTACTGAATTGCATTTATGTTAAAGTAGTCGAGACATTTTGCGTCTCAATGTCTCGATTACTTTAACATAAGCTATATCACCACACAACCATCATCGCACTACGTTATTTAAAGCAATTACATTGATTTTTATTCTATAATCCTAATAAAGGGTCATGTACGCGGTACTCTGTCAGCTTTACAAATGAAATTACTTTAATTGCATTTATGTTAAAGTAGTCGAGATATTTTGCGTCTCAATGTCTCGACGTCTTTAACATAAACAATATCACCACACAACCATCATCGCACTACGTTATTTAAAAAATAATAACGAGCGAATATCAACATTTTCGGTCGCGCTCCTCCCGAAGGGCCACAAACCCCGTCTTAGTAAGGATACGCCGCAAGCCTGTTTTATCTCGGATTATTGAATTAACTTTTACTAGGAATCTTATCAATTGTATTCACGGCTGTTATGATGAAAATGATTCTAAATGCGGAAAGACCCTACCTCCTCCTAAACCTAGGCTGAAAAATAAGGTCTCTTTTATTTTTATCAATGGACCAAGAAGTTCTAGCGTTCACAGGATGTTGATTGATGGAAGCGGCTTAGGACTGCTATTTTTAGCGTGTCAGTACTGGACATAGGCCTCCCTTATATTATGGAGGGAGCCCTAAACCCAGCAGTAGTGTAGCAGCAATCTATTTGTGGCGTGTGGACATCATAACATTTTCATAATATAAGGGAGGCCCCCTTATTTATGAAATTGTTATAATGTAGTGTAGAAACAGAAAAGTGTATAGAGATTTTGTCATAGAATTATATATCGTTCGGAGTGGAGTTGGTATAACTGTTATCATTATTATAAGGGAGGCCCCCTTCCTTATATTATCAAAACGTTATGATGTAGTGTAGAAACAGAAAAGTGTATAGAGAGACTTCATCATATTATAATGATATCGTTGGAGTGGAGTTGTCAAAACCTGTTATAATGAGAGATACGTGGAAAAGTAAGAAAAGGTGCGCGATAAATACCCGATTAAATTATAGTTTATTAATAATAAAACAGGTAAACCTAGGATTTGAGATGAGTAAATGGTTTTTGTAACAGGATACCGACCGTACTACTACAAAAACGTTTTGATTAAATATCGAGATTTAATTGTTAAACGGTATTTTTATCAACGCGCCTTAGTACATCGATGCTAGTGCACCTTTCTTTTCGTCGCAATAACTCATCGATTACTCAGTAGCGCCATCTAGTTCCAGACACCAAAACCCAAAACTTGCGAAGTGAACAGCCACAATTAATTCCAAACAATCCTCTCGATAACCGCGAATTTATTCGAGTTTGCGCGATTTTAATCTACGCCGACGTAAATTCACTTTATCCCGCGTTACGCTGACTTAGGAGCCAGTTATTAAGTCCCGATTAGGTACAACTTGTGAATTATTGGACGCTGGCTTTGGTAAATAACTTCGGACTGTTTATTCTTTTAATTCATTCAATTCTCTTTTGATTGCGGGTTTAATAAAATAAATTAAGTATCTTTGAAATTCCATATCGATTATAAAATCAATTGTGTCCAAGAGTCCTGAAAGGATAGGTTTTTTTATACATTTTGCTGTGCCCTTAGGCCTTATTTACAGACTCTTCAAAATATAACTAAATAATTGTTTGAAAATAAACCCGCTTATCAATATAATCAATAAATTACAAATCGTTTACCTACATTATGCATACATTAAATTTGGCCTAAATGTGCTTTTAGTTAAAATCCCTGTAGCTGCGCGTAACTTTTCACTTACCATCAATATTCATTAGCTAGGTACAGTCAGCGTCAAATTCATATGCGTGTCTAGAGTAGTCAAAATGATATGAAAAACAACACCAATTTGATATAAGCATTTTTAATCATCATATTGTTGTAAGCACCCAAGAGTTGGTGTGACCCAAGGTGCCAATATGTGAGTAGTAAGATATTTAAACACCTTGGCTTACAACAATATGATGATTCTGCTTTTATCAAATAGCTTTTATGTTATTCAGATCATTTCGACTACTCTTCAAAATCAAAAAATCAAATTCAAAGTGCTTTGTTTCCTTTAGACCTTAACATTATTATATTATAACTTATTAACCTTAACTTAGACTCTTGAACACGTCACAAAATACAAGTTAAATATGAAATAAAAATGGGAAATAAAGTGATCACTTTGATTAATTGCTCACTTCAATCTTTTTTCTAGAAGCTCATATCAATTTGACGCTGACTTCTACTTGATATCTAATGAATTTCTATTGACTGCTGCTCGCATACCTGATTAGCGAATCATAGCTCAAGTTGATAGGTCTAAGTAACACTCATCTTTCATTGTTTCACAAGCAGGATAGCTCAAGTTGATAGAAGAAAGAAAGAAAGAAAATACATTTATTTTTACCCATATTAAAAACAATAAAATAACACAGTATATAAAAATTAAATAAGACTAACACAGCACCCAAAAACGGAAGTAAGAAAAATTAAAAAATATTTAAAGTTGGGTAAAAAAGGGCACCCCAGCATTTGTAGCATTCGGCTAGGCCTTATGCTACGCTGATTTTCAGGTGGAGCCCGGACTAGATAGATCTCATTAACACTCATCCTTCATTGTTTCCCAGGCGAGGAGCCCCTAGAAGGCCTTGAAGGCCTACATTCAGACGAGACAGGGTCCGGGGACAACTCCAACGCGGGCTCAAGCGGCGCCGACGAGGATGCAGCCAGATTGCGGCTCAAGAGGAAACTGCAGAGGAACCGCACCAGCTTCACTAATGAGCAGATTGATAGCTTGGAGCGAGGTGAGAAAAGTCCGGTAACGCTGTCATGGCCATCTGCGGTCAACAGCATATGAGTCCATTCGAAAAAAAAAGAGCGAGGTGAGAGAAATAAGGGGTTTTACTATCTTATTCCAGTGAATTGCTGCTCTACTCGATTCGCAGTTATAGCCCCCTTAGGTTACGAGTATCATTGAGTGCTTACGACACTGAAAATAAGCACTTAGACAAGTCAAATTTCATACTTAAAATTATTGAAAAAGGATAACTTCGGTGTTATTGATTTTCTCTTCACCTAAATTTTCGATATTTCACTTATGTGTAGGTAACATGTTTGTTTTGCCTAAGTTTAATGTAAGGATTTAGATACACTTCAATATTTATTTATATAGGTTGACCTAAAGCTAATCACAACATTCAATTCTTTATGATCAGCTTTCCTAGTAGACAAGGAAAATTGCCTTTTCGGCATCTAAGGTTTTTTTTGTTTACAGAATTCGAAAGAACTCACTACCCAGACGTGTTTGCCAGGGAGCGACTTGCGGCCAAAATAGGACTACCCGAAGCTCGAATACAGGTGAGCATCTTAGCATATCTTTTCTTATATAGGTACATTTATGTAGATCATGGGAAGGACCGTAGAATTTAAAAAAAATTATTAATGTGAGGTAGATCAAATCAAGGTTTAAGTAGGTACAACTTCTTTTGATGTTTCTTGCTATTAATCTTTCTGGATATTCAGGGCTTGAATTTAAGAAGCCATCTTACAGTAGCTAACTAATGGCTGTACTTATTAAATAGGTTTGACAAAAGTTGCTGAAGAAATAAAACTATTTTCGCACATTTTAATAATATAACTGTAAAAATATCACTCATCTAGTACCCATAAACCAAAGCTGCGATTGAGGCTAGATGATGCTGTGTGGAATATCCGTGATGAACTAGGCTATAGAATATTTTATGTTAGGGATGTCTCTTTAGAAAAACACATGCTAACCATGTAGTGCGCGTTATAGGTACCGCGCTATTATAACCCGACGCGACATAAAGGTATGGAATCGTCCGTCCGATAGTTGGTTAGGAATGATTTGATTGTTTGTTTGCATTGAAAAAACTCCGAAATTACTGCATCTATTAGAAAAATTCTTATATGTTAGGGATGCCTCTTTAGAAGAACACAAACATAGATACATATCATAACCATGTAGTGCGCGTTATACCGCGCTATTATAACCCGACCCGACATAAAGGT
Organism: Eupithecia pulchellata; assembly: GCA_963931895.1. Taxonomy (NCBI): domain Eukaryota; kingdom Metazoa; phylum Arthropoda; class Insecta; order Lepidoptera; family Geometridae; genus Eupithecia; species Eupithecia pulchellata. Next base: position 4,846,130 of record OZ007534.1, on the reverse strand, counting down.
GTGGTTCTCGAATCGTCGCGCGAAGTGGCGGCGCGAAGAGAAGATCCGCTCGCAGCGGCGCAGCCCCGAGTGCTACAACCCCCCGCACCCCGCGCCGCCGCCGCCGCACCTGCCCCCGCAGCCCCACGCCGCTCATCAGCCCTACCATCAGCCGACGCTCAATGTTGATGCTTACAGGTTAGTGGTATCTTCTTACTATTACTAGAGACCTATTTTGTTGTGTTGTGTTTCCCACAGAAATCTGAATAGTAAAAGGGCCTAGAAATTTTATAAGGATCTGCTGCCAATCTGCACACCATATTTTATATTGGTTCTTTCAAGCCTGCCGTCTCGAAAAATACTAATAAATTACTAAAAATACTAATAAATTGCTTGTGGCTTAAGTATTAGTCACCGGCGTTACATGACAAGGTCACGCGAGTATGCCACTTCAAGTGCCTAAGTGTCTAATGCCGATTCTAGTGCCTAGTTATTCAGAATTCTGTGGTGTTTTTTTAACTTTTAATTATGAATGTTAGGAGGTTAACTACGAACCCAGTTTGTGTTGGCAACCAACGTTTTCATCTCTTAACATTTGTAATGAATTCATCAAACTACGACATTTGGTAATTCTATGTATTCTTCGACTATTATTTATTATATTAGGTCCTTACATATGAAATTGGCGTTTTTCGTACTGGCCACTTTAATCACAAATTTCTCCTCTTTGGAAGCGGATCCATCGCAAACCACGTCCGAGTTAGCTGCAGGCTGCGGTGTTAGTGATAAAACTGTTTTAATTCACTTGAAGCAAATTGGGAAGATTAAAAAGCTTGAAAGGTGGGTACCTCACGAATTGACTGAAGCAAACCGGCAAACGCGCGTCGACTGCTGCGTTACATTACTAAACCGGCACAATAATGAAGGTATTTTAAACCGAATCATTACCTGTGATGAAAAATGGGTTCTTTACGATAATCGGAAGCGCTCAGCGCAATGGTTCCTGGCCAGCCAGCCAAATCCTGCCCCAAGCGAAAATTAACCCCAAAAAAGTTACTTGTAAGCGTTTGGTGGACTAGTGCCGGTATTGTTCATTACAGTTTTCTCAAATCTGGCCAGACTATTACGGCTGATGTCTATTGTCAGCAATTGCAAACCATGATGGAAAAGCTAGCGGCTAAACAACCTAGGCTGGTCAATCGCTCCACGCCACTGCTGCTTCACGACAACGCTAGACCACACACTGCGCAACAGACGGCTACTAAATTAGAAGAGCTTCAATTGGAAAGTCTAAGACATCCTCCGTACTCCCCGGACCTTGCTCCAACAGATTACCATTTTTTTCGAAATTTGGATAACTTCTTGCAAGGGAAAAAATTCAACTCCGATGGGGCAGTCCAAATCGCCTTCAAAGATTTTATTGATTCCCGTCCGACTGGTTTTTTTAGTAAAGGGATCAATGAACTACCTATAAGATGGCAAAAGTGCATAGAAAATAATGGTTCATACTTTGATTAATTAAATATATTATATTAAAAAATATTCGACTTTTTGTTCCTCCCATACAAAACGCCAATTTCATATGTAAGGACCTAATATTAGCCTACATATTAGCTGGGCAAGACAAAACCTAACAACAAGTCTTCTAGACTCAGAAAATTTTAATTCGTGAGATCTTTTCCGAGTCACAGTCGAGCAACATTTTAGGTGCCTTTTTGGAAGATATTTTTAACTCGCCAAAACTTCTTCAAAACTAGGTTTAACGAGTTTTACCTAATAACTCGTCTTCATAAATAATTACGTACAGTGAGGTATTTCACAAGTTATTTAAGAGAATCTCAGAAGAACTTCATCTTCCAGCCCCCTAACCCCGATGGGGTACGGCGGAGGCATGGTCCCCGAGAGCCCTGCCTGCGACTCCAGCGAAGCGGACCTCTGCAAGGGCGGATTCCTCGGCTACGGCCGCTACGAGCTGGGGTATAGGCAGCCGCATCACTACGTCAACCATTACCAGCACGAGGCTTCTTCGCCACCTCCCGGTTAGTAGAAACCCGAAATTTAATTAACATCCGTTACAACAATAAATATGAAGTGTTTATCACGTTCCGCCACTGGATCAGAATATCCTACGTCAACCAATATTTGATCAGTCTCTTAGACTCCCAAGTAACCTCTAATTTTCTTTACATCCGTTCACTAAGGGTTAACTTTGTTTCACGTATAATGAATTGACGCCGGACTGCAATTAATTTGGAACAAAGTAAATTCATTAAATGGAACAAGGAAATTTATAAATTCCTTTCATTCAAATTTACAAATGGACCTATATGATTGTTTTAGACAATTTGTACCTATTGCGGGAAACGAAGCAAAAATAACTTCACACTAGAACTGTTCCTACGTGAAACGAGCTGTCAGCCCATTACGTTTGAGTTTTCTGAGCTACCTTGTTTACCAAAATAACATGAAGCCATTTTGTTTTCCATAATAATGAACGTCTACATTTTCCAGAACTAGGCGGGCTGCTCGGCGCAGGCGTGTCTGTGCCCCTGGCGGTGCCCGGACAAGACTCCCAGCAGTACTGGTCACGGCTGCAGTGACCCTGGTGGAACTAGTTCAAGATACCAAGCAGACACTTGAACAAAGCCACCGAGGGATTTACATGCCGCTGCTTGAACAAAATTTAGCGATGGATTTCTACAACTGCTTGAATAAATCTAGCGAAGGATTTTTAGAGCCAGTCGAATAAAACTAGCGAAGCGTTTGTAGCTGAACAGACCCACCGAGGGATTTACATGCCGCAGTTTGGACAACATTTAACGCAAGCGAGGGATTTCTATTGCTGGAATAAATCTAGCGAAGGATTTTTAGAGCCAGTCGAATAAAACTAGCGAAGCGTTTGTAGCTGAACAGACCCACCGAGGGATTTACTTGCCGCTGCTTGGACAACATTTAACGCAAGCGAGGGATTTCTACTGCTTGAACAAATCTAGCGAAGGATTTTTAGAGCCATTCGAATAAAACTAGCGAAGCGTTTGTATCAATCCATTTATTAAACTAGGAAGGGATTTATAGGTATCTACAGATCATTGAAAAATCCAAGAATTTAAAACGAGAGCTGCTTGAACAATCTAGACACGGAGTCCAAGCTACAAATGGTACTTTTATTTAGATCGAGGTATTTATAGCTACAGCTGGTTAAAGCAACCAACAGACAGATAATTTCCCCAAGTAAACTATTTGATTGATTGCTTGAAACGATATTTAATCTACATTCAAGGGAACATAACTAGCGATGGATTTATATTATAGCTATAGCCAATTGAAGCAAGGGATCCAACAGAAGGGATTTCAAAAGTTTTGAGTAAAAGGAACTTAGTTTATAGAGGCTAATTGAAACACTTCCAAAATCTTAAAAAGGGATTTTTCTCCATTTAATAAGTTTAAATAGTTACAAAGCGTTCATGCCGCCTCATATGTAAGAATCCCCCGAATTTAAAAATAGTTTGAAGAATTGACATATCTGATAGTTAACACAAAACGGGATATTAGCACAAATAGTAATGGGATATTGGCTCAAATACAGCTTCTAAGAAAACTTTTTGTTGCAATGATAGAAGATTTATTTACAAAATATAGTGCTCCTAGAATAAAAGAATAGGACCTGTTTACTACCAACTTTTTGCATTACTACATTTTTAACATTTTCAGTAATAACATTTTAAGGTATATCTTTTTTGCAACACCTAATTATCTAGGTTATTATTATTATTGAACAAGTAGATAGACTAGAAATTAGAAAACTGTATTGTATATTGGTGTAAATAAAAAAATGGTAAGTAGGTACTTTAGTTTAAGTGATTACAAATGGCGATAAGGTTCTGTTCTGTTTAGACTTAAATGATTGTTTTAAAATATTTTATTACTTAATAACAACTTAAACTGAACAACCCATTGAGATCAAATTAGTATTAAGTACAATAGATATTGAAAGAAAAACATAGGCACAAAATAGTAGGTATGACTTAAGCTTTTAAGAAACAAGAATTGTTTTTTTATTCTGTTGTTAAAAACTTATTATTCGGCAATTTTTGCCTAAAAAGACAAAGTAGGGTACGGCGTCGTACAATGAACCGGGTAAATTTTAGGAGCCTGTAGTTTTTACATTTTTTAGCTTTTGCTATTGTTTTTTCCCCTATCTTATGCAGAATTTATCCGACTATCATCGTGCATACTAGTTTTTTGACAGTTGGGCCTAGTTTAAGTAGGAGAAATGTTTTTTTAAAAACTCAGCTTTGGTTCATTGTGTCCACTAGGTAGTACAAATTGAACCGGGGTATTTTCCACATTGAACCACCCTTTACCACCTACCTAAATATTGGTATTTATCAATTTCAAAGCTTGGCAAATAAAACAATGGAAAATTTTTATGATTTGCTTTATTACCGAAAGGGTCAGTCTTATAAATGTTAAAAAATAACTATAAAATTACACTTCTGAAGTGTAATTTTATCGGTTAGTGAAAAAAATTACAAATATATTGAGCTGAATGCTATTATTAAGAGATCAAGTTTCTTATGAACACAAATACTATAATTTAACTTAGTTTTAACGAATTATTTTAACAGTATCTTCTATATCAAAATAGAAACAAACATCAGTACACTTCAGTGCAAAAAAAATTGCTTACTATGACAATATTTGTGATTTGGCATAATTGTTCGTTGCAGCTGTGACGTCACCTTTTATTCTGGAAGTTACTTTGGTCCGCGCCATCCTAAAAAAAAAACCTTTTTTAATTTATTAGTTTATTATAATTTATAATTTCCAGTTAATATGCAGTTTTTTTGTGACTTCACACAAAACAGTACAATTGCACGGAAGTGTAATAAGTTAATAGTACACAGTGAACTGTGGTTCAGTCTGTACTTCATGTATGTGGTTCAAAGAGAGACACCGCACGTGCTTCGCAATAATCTCAAAATTTCACCGGATAAACCAGGGCATATTAAGACCAAATATCATGCATTAGAAAGCTAAATATGTGCACTATTACACGTAATTATTTAAATACTGACATTCAACACCGAAAACAAATGAAAAATCAAAGAAAACTGATGAAAAAACTTACTTTTCCGATCGATTTTAGTAAAAGTCCTCGCCCAACCTTCGTCATTCACGGGATCGCCGCGCAAACTCAGCGGTGGGAAGGGGGGCTGTAGGGACCTTATTTACCGGCACAAGCGCGAATCGGCAACGTTGCATATTCGAATACTTTCGATGGTTCAATGTAGCTGTCTGGTTCAATGTACGACTACCGACCCTACCGAATTAATGTTTATTATTGGATATTTATTTTCAACTATTAGCTTTCCAACTCGGTAATTATTAAGCTAAACAGTATTTTACTCTATGTAAATATAAATTTGTACAACTTCTAGTTATTTTGGTGTCAAATTTATGTAATCATAAAAAACAACTTAGATGCTAAAATGTGTTTATAAAACTGGAAAAATTAACTAAAGTATGCTTAGAAACTCAAGTAATCACATTCCAATAAGAACAAAATTTATCTCAAATAACGTAGATTATTTTGAGTTTTTACTACATTTTCTTTTATTCAACAAGGCAGTTCCCAATTTCATATTGACAAAGATGACATACACGTTTTAAATTAACAGAGCATATAAAATAAATGTCAGTAGGTACATATTTTTCTAAAAACAATATTAATTTTGTTTTTAATATTACTTTGAGAATCAAAGAATTAATTTCGAATTTATCGTAGTATTAAAGTGTATAATTATAATTTAACTTGTGAATACATAACTTGTGTGATGTCAATGAAAACTTTTTAACAAAATATCTATGAATACACTTTTGGATCAAACAAAGTCGCATTTTATTTTTCCTTTGGCGTAATTATCATTTACATTACTTAAATCATTTACAACGATTTTGTACAGCAAATAACCAGAGAAATAATTTAATTATAACGTAAAGTAAATAATGGAAACAGTTTAACACTCTGACAACAACTCTTGACTCGGATTTGTTTTGTAGAAAAGAAGATTTCAGTTTTTTTTTTATTTGATATAGTAAGGTAGATTTTTACCTTTTCTATATTCTCTCTAATATATCAAATTCCTCTTAATTTTTATATACTACTTCAATTACTTTATATAATTCATTAATCGTCCTGTAACTTGGTTTATGTCATAACTTACAATTGTTTTTTTCTGGAAATTATTAAGTAGGTAAATATTAGTATTATGTATTTCAAAACCTTACACTCTAACATATTCATTAAATTTCCAGATAATTTTATAATAAACTAATAACAACTAATAAATAAAATAATAAACTAATAACTTACCTAAAAATTGCCTACACATTATCCAAAATTATAGAAATTCCATAATACTTACACATCTATTTCGTTGATATTATTAATTCATTCTCTTCATTGTGATCCATCAACCATTGTCAGAAACTCTGACTTTGGTACATCTTGAGTTATTCATATTTAATCTCAAAGTTATTTCAATAACTACATCTACCTAGTGTAGTTCTCTATATAATCTAGTATATAACCTAAATAATTTCTATCTCACAGTGACTTTGTACGAAATACCTTAGATTTAGATTGAAGGAATAGTGCCTATCATGAGTCTTCGTTTAAAATTTCATCAATTTCTTGAATAACACTCCTAACATCATCTACTTTCCCTTCTTTACTTGCTCGCCTTTGACAGCTTGCGACTACATCTGGTACATTATTAGTTAAATCTAAATCTAGATCCGTTGCAGAGATAACACTATCATCATCGCTCAAATCTACTATTTCTATAGCCTTAGGTTCAACCTCTATATCGCTATCGTATATTTTATCTAGACTCAGATCGTTTGAGATATCTACACTTACAATTTGTACTTCACCGTCTGAATCGTTGTCTGCGTTGCATATGATAGTTTCTGTTGGTATAGAATCGCCATTGTCTTTATTCTCGCTCGTGTTTCTATTTCTAATGAGTCTAGGTTTGTTCTGTGCGGTCTGTTCCCCGACTTTGATCCGTTTGAACTCTAAGCAGTCTTCTAGTTCATCATCACGCACTTCGCAAACGTCACTTTGCTCCGAGAATGTCCGTTTCCTACAATCACTACTATCACTGGATTTCTGCACTTTTGCCTGGGAGGAAGTAGCTGGCGCATTTTGATCTAACTTTTTATACACTATAGAGTTACTCCTAACCACTTTGAGTATTTTGTTACCTGATGATGTGACTGTTTCTTGTGTTGAAAGTTTCCTTTTCCTAAGGTTGATGGTGATAGGTGGTAAGGGAAGTATTGTATCGTTTTTAGTTTTCCTAGCTCTGATTTCGTCGAGAGATAAAACCTTGAAGTCTAAGTTGCGCTGTTCTTGCGTCGGCTGCTTTTTACCTGCGATTTCGTCGAGGGATACTTTGTCGTACTTTGTGGTAAGGTTTGTTCGGACTAGTTTTCGGTCTTTGGGCATTTCTGTCGGGAGCGAGTCGTAGTTGTAGTAAGCGGCGGACTCGGCCTGTATTCTCTCCAACAGGAGCAGTTCGTGCGACTTGGAGCCGTCGTCTTGTTTGGTGGGAGTGGACGAGGGAGCGCTTTCGTTATCCGACTCTGCAAGCACACACGAGTATCCGCTTAGTGGAATGTATCTACCAATGTGTCTCATGATTTTCGTAATTAGATTTGAAACATCCCTCTGTGTGAATACTCGCGTGTGTCCTTTGGATCTGAAAGCGCTCACTCGGTGGGCGGTCAAAAATAATTACAAAAATCATAATACGAAACATTTTTATTTAGGTACTCGTTGGTATAATAACACAATTTGAATGAACAAGCCAAGATACCGTTCCAATACGAGTTTCTATATCGGTTTGAATGTTAATCAGTTAAACGAAAGATCTTAACACACGCTTTACTAAACATAAACATTATTTTGAATTTCTTATTAAGACTATAGATTAACATAATAACAACCCCATTATTATTTCAAACAAGAAAGTGGCAGTAGCACGTCTGAGGAAGTAAATCATAATACTTGGTTAAATCACACCATTATAACTACTATCCAAACACTTGACGCCAGTCCTGCATCAGTCGTCACAGCGACCACGACTATTTTTATCAGTATCAAAAGTGCTTCACCTCTGTCTATCCTACTTCCCATACCCGCAAATACAAATCTTATAAAAACATAACTAACAGCCGATCACATTGAAAAGCCTAGCAAACAAGTTTGCCTCTTAATTCCTTCCAACAAATATATCCAAGCTATAAAATTCATTTTATCGTTTTAGAACTTCCATGGAATCGGCTATTAATTTTTTAAATCGTCATGTTACGATGAAACAAAAGAATTAGTGCCAAACACATTTCAAACACGGCTTTAACTGATGGCATCGCAACACGACTGGTCACAATAATCTACGTCACGTGAATTTTAAGCTACTTTTAAATAAAATCTCAAGTGTGACGCATTTTAAAATGACACGGCAAATTTACTGCCAAACAAACAATAACTCAACAATTAATCTATGGGTAAATAAATAGTAGTATAAGAAAAAGGCTACAATTAACGCTAAATATGAAAATATTGCTAGAGTTACGGGCGAAACCAATTTTATACAGCTGCGAACTAGCAGCCATATTTTGTACTAACACTTTACAAATGTTCCTAAATAATCAGTACATATTAACTCTAATAAATTTGAATCAATCCTATTTTTTTTAGTTTGGACATCCACCACTAGTTTCTCAATCTATTCGAACTTATCACCCGTTCGATTGCAGAGAGTTTCACAAAACCATAATAGATGGCGCTACTCTTCTAATATTTAGATTAATAAAACTTGTGGTCGACGTTCTTTATATATTACTGAAAAGTTTGAGAGTAAAATGAGCACATAAAATGAGTTAACAACTTTCTCGACCTTACACTATCCTTTCTGTCAGCTTTTTATTCATAAATACTTTATACACAAATAATGACTAGGCGTACCATGGACCATATTTAAAATCTTTTTCTGAAGTAAATCTGTTCTTACAATTTGGATTTTTGTTAATAAATATAGGAACTTTGCTTTCAGTGCAAATACAATAAACAAAAAACAAATCCGAAAATATACCAAAGATATTAAGAAAAACCAAAGACAAGTAGAAGTCGGAAGCATTTATCAAAAACGTTATTATTTTCCAAAATCGCTAAGCATTAGTATGCTTATTTTTTTTCGTTTTGTTTTATTTACCCTCTCCTAACATGGTAGTAGGTATGTATTGTATATTATCCTTAAGCACAAAAGTTTTTTTTTTTTGGGAAACTAAATATGATACTGTATTATCTGGTACATTACAATATTATACTGAGTTTCCGTTTAATTTAATAACTATTTTTATTAGCTCTATCTACGCCTCAAAAGTGCGATATTATTATACGGGGCCATAGCAGTGTGGGTACCTTTATAAACTGCCTAAGCCCCTTTAAAACAACCTACAAACTAACGTACAAACAATTTAAAGGCTTTCAAGCATTTTTTTTTCTTTTTGACCTATAAATGAGTTATAATAATCGTGTATATATATTTTTATTTGTATTTTCATATGTTTAACCTATTTATTATGTACTTTTCTATTATAGACAAAGATTATATCAACATCTATTAAAAAAAATCTATGACTTATCCAGTTAGATGAGTGAATGAATAGTTTTCGACCATCCAGTCACTTGGAAAGTCGCAATATTATTTATGAGAAAAGAGATATATCTTTTTATAATGAGTGAAAAGCGAGTATATCATGAATCTAGTTAGCTAAGATATGAACGTTCACTAAATTATTGCACATACAAAAAAACCGACGTGACTAAATCAACGCCTTAATATTTGGAAACGAGAGAGCTAAACCAAGAACAATAAAAGTTCAGTTACTCTCATTTTTAAGCTTGCCGCAATCGCAAATGTTACAACCCTTTTTCACCAAAGGTAAGATAAATATCAATACATTTATATAACATTAACAAATGAGAACGTAATCAACCAAGATGCCGTCCCTTTGGCATATATAATTTAAACTAACTAAATCTTCCGAATAAACATAAAATAAAATGTAAAACTGAATCTTATTGCAATCTTATACCGTCTATCGACTGGAAGAATATAAAAACAACTTCTTAAAAACAACTCGCACTACAAATTGGGAAGGTTTTCTTTTATAATATAATATAGAAGCTATATGCTGACTCCACTTCCCAATTCGAGCCACGAAATAAGAAAAACTCTTATAACATAATTAAGAATAAAATAAATATTGGAAGCTATTCTAAGTGACATTATTGGCACAACTAAAGTCCATTTTGCCTAAATGTGATATTTTTTATTAGATAAGATAATTGGCAAAGACGTCTTTAGATAATGGGGGCTTCCTTATGTAACAATACTCAATTTAGGCACACCATAACCCTTTTACGTACAATAGCCAAGCTTTTTAGCTTTTTCGTGGCTCAGCTAGCTTCATACACATTTCAGTGCTCTCTCCGTCACAACACTCATAAGGAAGACCTCAAACTAAAGTAATGCATTGAGAGATTCATTATTAGGACTGTTTTTATTATTCGACTCTATCAGTCCTTTCCAATGACAAAAGTACACAATTCACCCTTTGGCTTAAAAAGTACCATTGAAGACTCAAACATCAACTTTACAAATCAAATTTATCATCAATCTTCCGAGATTGTGATAAAAGCAATACCTCTGTACCAACTTTCTACTTCACTTTTAATACATTTCATATAACAATTTAAGCCCAATCGTTCTAAAGAATCTCTCAAGCAAATGGCATTTATGAAGTGTATAGCTTCTACATTCTTAATGCGACACTAAAATTCGCGATTAACTCTAGCCGGCATTATTAATACAACCAATCAACAACCAGGAAAACTTATCATATAACACCCTAGGGCAATGACAAGCAATTTAGCTTCAACTATACACTTCACATTTTCCAATCTAAAATGCCTTGACAAAATTAGTCTAAAGCTTATCATTACAAAATAGTCCATATGTGTTACAAGGAGACATTTTAGCTCTACGCATGTCGACGAATCTACGTGACGCGGTAACATGTCTACGTAAAGCGATTACTCTTAAAAATCCCGAATACATCAATATTAATGCGCACAAGTTAACCACAACGTTATTAACACGATAGTCCTTTAGTCGGCCACGGAAATGACTTCGAAAATCGCCGGAAACATTACCCTAAAAAAGCTGTACTCCAGCAAAATAAATAGTAAAACAAAATACGAACTGGCAGTTCTTATATAACGTATGAAAAATTAGCCACATGGTAACATTTCAGAACGATTTCTAAATATCACGCCGTCTTTGCTTGGCCGTAAGCCCTTATCACACGATTTGAGAGGTTTTACAGGGGAAAAACGAACCAATTAGAGAATATAACAATATCTCCTTGAACATTTACTATAAAGAGGAAAAAAATAAAACATTCCAACTTCATTATTGAAGGGTTATTGTCTTTAAAATTCTCTTGTTCCTACATGTATAATAAAATCTAAAATTAAATATTAACACTGCACTCAAAGAATTTATCCAGTCCAAGGCAGATCCACAAGTAATTTCAAGTATTTTTATAAGTTCTTTGGACTGTCAACACTTATCTTCGGTGACAGAAAGCATAATATAACAAGATAAAATCAAATAATTTAAAAACAATACATAGTAAAATTTTATATATAGGGAACGCTGAACTTTCATGACATAACATTATAGACATGCATCAAATTATTGTTACTGTTGTACTTCAACAAAATGTAATAAACTAATAACTCTAAGAATCTGTTAAAAATTTTAACAAATCAATGTTTACTATCAAGTAACATACGAATGCCGACCAAAAAAACATTTTCCCCATCAAAACTTCCCCAGGATTCATGCCTAATCAGTAAAACCGAATTAACCTCTTCATCCCCAGTAAGCTAAGTATCAATAGATCAAGGTTTACTACCAGGTTCATCAACAATGCCAACTAAAAACATTTTCCCCATCAAAACTTCCCCAGAATTCATACCTAATCAGTAAAACCGAATTAACCTCTTCATCCCTAGTAACCTAAGTATCAATAGATCAAGGTTTACTACCAGGTTCATCAACAATGCCAACTTAAAACATTTTCCCCATCAAAACTTCCCCAGAATTCATACCTAATCAGTAAAACCGAATTAAGCTCTTCATCCCCAGTAACCTAAGTATCAATAGATCAAGGTTTACTATCAAATTAATTTACAATTCCCACCAAAAACATTTTTCCCATCAAAACTTCCCCAGGATTCATACCCAATCAGTAAAACCGAATTAACCTCTTCATCCCCAGTAACCTATGTATCAATAGATCAAGGTTTACTATCAAGTAACATAACAATGCCAAAAAAACAAAAAACTTTCCCCATAATTCATCTCAAATTACCTCATGAGGATCTGTTAAAATTTTTAACAAATCAAAGTTTATTATAAAGTAACATAACAATGCCGACCAAAAAAAAACCTTTTCCCCATCAAAACTACCCCAGGATTCATCAGTAGAACCGAATGGACCTCTCAAATCGTTCGACAAGGGCTTAACGCATATAATTTCAGTAGAGTCTCATACCTTCCTCGAAGTTAACCACGAGGGGGTCGACAGGCAGCGGCGCGTAAGGGCTGGGCGCTTGCTCGTGGGGGTGGGAGTGCGGGTGGTGGGGGGTCAGCAGACGGCGGAGCTCGTTCGGAGGGGGCAGGACGCCCATGAGGGTGGAGTCCATCACCACTGGGGGTAGGTGATCTGAAACAATCAGACAGTGTTAGGTACGGGAACTTTTGTTACATTTTATTAGTATGTAATTGTAATTACATAACTAATTACAACTAAAATAAGTAAGTTATTGATAATAATGCTTGACAATTCACTCAGTATCATCAAGCCCCGAGATAAGCAGAGCTTGTGTTATGGGTACGAGATGACTGATATACATAATACAATATTATTATAACCTAATAATGCGAGTATATAGATATATATTTTTATTATATAAAGAAAAAGACTAGAAAACCCTGAAATGATCTAAATCTGCAGATTACAAATAATTGTCCCAAGGCGGGAATCGAACCCGCAACCTCCTACGTAGCAGGCGGACCTTTGCCCACCGCGCCACACAGGTTGTCACTAACTAATTACAACTAAAATAAGAAAGGCAGTTATTGTAGTCATTAGTCTACAATACTTGAACGGCAGCACGATCTTACGTAACTTATTTTTTACCAATGTTTTTCTTTTTTTCAATTTATTTTCTAATTTAAGGAAATGGGCAAGTCCCTCATCTATCGCCTTGCCAATTTCACTAGCTCAATTCAGTTGTTCGTTTTCAGACAGATTTATAGAGTTATTAAAAATTGAACAAGAGAATTTGGATGAAGGTGGATGTTATGTTACATATAAGATGCAACTTAAATTCAACGTTTGACTTTTTCGTCGTTCGACGTATTTGGACGTATGATTACTTACCAAGTGTTAGATATCCAAGGATTATGATGATCCAATGAAGAAAGAATGAAAAAGATAAAATGGTTAACGCACTGATGAAAAAGATGTTAGGCTGGATTTAGTGCTCGACCGACGGTGAGCGCGTACCGTACGCGCTGATCGTACGTCCTATATGATCGTAGCTGTACGCGCGTAGGAATTCATCAGCGCTGCACTGTAGTCGTTCATACGTTTTCATTGATACAGCTACGTTCGACCGACCTCAGCGCTCACCTTCGGTCGAGCACTAAATACAGCCTTATATTTGCGGTAAACTATTTTTAACGTGTAGGACGCCCCCTCCTACCAGGTGGGATGACGATCTGCGAAAGACTGCTGGCAGATGCTGGATGCGACAAGCTGAAGACAGGGCGCTATGGCACTCATCAGGGGAGGCCTATGTCCAGCGGTGGACTAACCTATGTCAGTCGATGATGGGTAAAGACAGGGCGCTCATTAGGGGAGGCCTTTGGGTCGGGGTGTCGCAAAGAGGGTCCCATACATTTTTTTTTTTTTTTTTTTTTTTTAAATTAGTAATATTGTAATAGTTACAAAAGAGATAGCCGAAATTTTCAGGAAAAACTAAAAAAAATATTTATTTTAGACTTAGAAAAATTTTCATCGATTTTGTATGGGGCTGAGACTTAGAAAAATTTTGATCGATGCCTAACTGTCCCCGACGACGAGTGTAAAGAATCGCGTTCGCGATAGCTCCGGCGCTGCGGGAAGTGCAGCCTCTCCGCCATTGCGTAACAAGGGACAGGCACCACTGCTCACCTCCGCAGCTTCGGCTTTTTGGTCGCCTTCGGCGACCAGCCTCAGCCGCTGCGGCTCGCGCGGTGCCTGTCCCTTATTACGGCTGGCGGAGGCTGCACTCCCTTCGCGCCTCCGGCTTATTATATACACTCTAGGGGCGCCACGCACAAGACCACGTGGAGTCGGGGTACTCTGTGTCGGATCCGCCACTCAAATTGAACCTAATCAACTCTTATCGGAATGCTCTGTATCGTTATCTGTATCTGTATCGGACACAGTTTGAACTCTAGCGCCGAGGTCATAGAACTTTGGGGTCAATCAGCTGAACCAAAGTTGCACCCCTAGTGACCCTCTTTACGATGGCATAAGAAAAAATATATGTTATATATATATAAAAAAATACATGTTGAAAATTTTCTAAGTCTTTTTCGCCTTGAAACTGAACGACACACTTTGACCTCTAGCGCCGAGGTCATAGAACTTTGGGGTCAATCAGCTGAACCAAAGTTGCACCCCTAGTGACCCTCTTTACGATGGCATAAGAAAAAATATATGTTATATATATATAAAAAAATATATCAAAATTTTTCTAAGTCCCAGCCCCGTACAAAATCGATGAAAATTTTTCTAAGTGTGGGACCCTTTTTGCGACACCCTAACCGGCCTTTGTCCAGCAGTCGACTAATATAGGCTGATGAATGATGATGAATGACTTGACTTCTTCGTTATGGCAATATGTTGATGATGAATGAATGAAGATGGTGGTAGTTGCAGTAATGGGTATGATTGTGAATGAAGATGGTGGTAGATAGCTTACCTGGCCGCTGCTGCTGCCACAGCAAGGGCACGGGCTGCGGAACGGGCGCGGGGGCGGGCACAGCCGCCATCGGGGGCTCCGCGGGGACCGCGGGCTCGTGCGCCCCTGTTATAGGTATGCCGGGGATCTGGAAACAAAAATACATATTTATTTATTTGCCATAATAAACTTATATGTATATGTACATATACATTTTACTGGTGGTCCTCGCACTAGGTTCAGAACTTGTATCGCGAGAGTCCGAATTACAAACATAATTACTTAACATGTCATGTGGCAGCAGTTCACTCTAAAGAATTATATAAAAAAAACATACTATTAAAATAAAAAAAAAAATATTCTTTTACCATTAGAATCGTAAACTTTCCGTGATGAACAAAGACTACAGAATATTTCCAAAATAGTTAGGGATCCACATGAAAAATTTATTTTTGTTAAATACCCATGCGGACCGCTAGTAGTTATGTTTTTGGGTTTATTATCGTAGGGTATCTTACCGGCATAGGTACCGGCTGGCTCGGGGCAATCCCGTCAGTGCGCGCCTCAGGATTCTTATGCATGAACGGGCAGTGTATCTTGCGGCAACCACCGGGCTGGTTCTCCCAGTAGCAAGGAATCTGCTTGCGGTTTTTCTGAAATAATGTCAGTTGACTTTTGGGTATGACCTACTACTACTATGATATACTATACTGATGATAATGATGTGCTAGCTGAATTTCGACCACAGCCTTCAAAGGGAGGAATGAGATTTACTTGCTATCCCTCAGCAAAATGAGAAGTACGAAATATTTTGTAGGGAAACAATTTTTGTTGTGATTGTAATCCTGCCTTTGTGTGCTATACACAAGAAAGTAATCCCGTACTCCGTGCCTGTGTACACACAAATATTTACATCTACCTGTTAAAAAATCATAAGGTCCCCACCTTTTATTTTTATCATTCTACTAAAACCTCGTAACCTAAAAAACTCTTAATATATCAGGAATTATTTAAGTAATATCTCATAATGTAATGAAACCCTCAACTCTAGGTCTCAGTAGTTTGGTTGTTTTGTTAGGTTCTGAACTATTAACATTAAAAGTCTCATTAGACTTTGATATCTAACCATATTGACACTAAAAAAGTATCAGTAGCCAAGTCCAGTAAAAAGTAATTGTTTGTTTTGTTTTTAAAGTTCTTTTTTTTACCGAAAAAATTTACAACATACAAGCTTAACACTGTTTATGGTCTAATTACAAATTTATAAATATCAGGCTAAGGACTCAAAGTATTTTTTTAATAATAAAAAGTAATTGGAATGGATTGTTGTAAAATGAATCTTACCCTCAACTCCATATGCCTCAGTTTGCAACGCTTGTCCAGACACTTGCCCTGCTGCCAGGCAGAGCACATCGTCTCACAGCCGAGAGCTGTTGGCTCATGACGGAACACACAGTTGTCTCCCTGAGGAATACATACAGTTTACAACTATGTCCAATATACACCTAAAATGGCTTGGAATCTATACTGGTAGTTCGATGACCCCTGTTGTGGGGAGGTTCGGGGTTCAAGTACTTATTTATATAGGAAACAAAATCCACAGCTCTTAGATCTAAATAATAAAAAAAACTTTAATGTAACCTACAGCCAAAACAGGATTTACATTCTGCCATGGGACAAATGTGTAATGTACAATGAAAGACAGGCTATCGTAAACTGGGCTTTATTCGTGCAACCTTCACGTTACAAGCAGGGGAGTGTAGCTACCTTCATTGTGATAGGCAAATACCACAAAATGTTTCTACAATCTGCAGTTATTTGTCATGGGTATACTTGGGTATATCTGGTTATTTTCTATGTATAATAAAATATGTCTATCTTCTAACTTTATTGTATAAAATATATAAGTCATCTAGAACCCATAACACTAGTTCTGCTTAGCTAGATGATAATGTGAAGACTTTCTGAAATCATTATTTGTTTATTAGTATATTTCTAACTAATGCACTGCAGCTAGTGAAAATTCAGTATGAGTGGTTTGGTACAAAAATTTCACATCGTATTTAGCTGGATTACAATAAACACAAGACCTGAGAATGGTCTAGAAAACTAGTATAAAGATGATTGTTGCTAATCTTGTGCAAGACAACCTTTAGTAATTAAAGCATTTTGTATGAATAGAAATCACAAGTGTTATTGTTTCTCGGGATCTGTTTGATAGTGATTATGATACAAATACAAAAGTTAATGATTTATTTACAAAAAAGGATGAGTACAATATAGTTTCATGCCAACAGCTTCTTCCCATCAGAACCCAGAGATGGCTGATAAAATTAATATACCTACATAATTAAAATCATACAAAAATCGTTTTAATATATAATAAGAGATTCCATCCAACATTATAAGCCAATATCAAAATCAAACTGCCTAAATTACATGTAATGTGTTAGGACAGGAAGGATATTACTGTGAATAGCTTTATTTCTTGTGCCAGATGATTATTATTTTGATATTCATAACAGTCAGTATCTAGCTCAATAACATTTTTATTGCATAGATGCATACATTCGGGTGCTTTGAAAGAGTGTAGTCAAGGGGTGTGCATAAATATGAGAAAAATAATAAAAACCATTTGTGAATGGTTGCTATTCAACGAACGCAAAATAACAATGTTTACAATATAGATTTCCAATTTAACGACTAGTTCAGGGCCATAAAATTAGCGAGAAATATTGACCAATGGTAGGTAACTCAGGAAACAATTTCTAATAGGCTTACCTTGGTGCACGTGGAATAATAGTAAAAGTAGCAGTCGTTAAATTTTCGCGGAGACTCCATCGTGGTTCTCTATCCAGCAGGGTCTGCAAATATGTGAACACGGTGAGGCTATGTTGACGCGAATATTACTGTTTATATAGACACAAATTCTAAAGAATTCGGTAAATCAGTACTTCATCTGTTAGATTATTTCTACTTTTTGTCAAGAAGAACCGTAATCCAGCGAAAATAAAGGTTTTCTTTTATGACAGCAAGAGATGATGTTAGGTCGCGGCCAAACCAATTTGCACTAAAAATGTCGAAAACTTCGGGAAACTTCACTGATGAATTTACTCACCGTTTTTTTATTAATTTATTGAGCTAAAATTAACTAAAATAAACAATATCTACATACAACAACTAACACAAAATAATTCTAACGTCACTAGAAAGAAGATGTAGCTATGGCGGACATGTGGCGAACTTTCATTTCATTTCGTTCGGCGATTTTTGGTTTTGATTGGATCCCGCTGAAAATTTGTCTATGGCATTTTCCATAGATAAATAAAACCGTTCTTTTCCGATGTTTCGCTCCGAACAATTTTCGTTAAAATAAATCTCTAGTGTCATCTTTTGTCAAGTAACTTATTTAGTTGTAAAAAAAGTTCAGAGATGGCGTTTTTGTAAAAAGTCATGATCTCGGAGTTATGTAGACACAGATCTTGCTTTGTTTGTTTGTTTTACGAGTTTCTGTTAGATCAAGTTGCCTCCGTTTTATAGGTACCTACCTACTTTCTCATAGGTTTTCATAGCCCAGAATAGATTCCTAGATACACATTCTGACCAGTAGTGCCTTGATTACCCATGTAATGAATGAGGAATCTAAATAAAATAAAATCACTTTATTTCTTCTTTTTAATTAACAAAGATGTTGAAGTTGAATTGAAACCCTCATCATAAACGAACTGAACTTCCCATTATGGCAAGATTTAAATTTTTCGTCGGAAAGCAAAAATGCGATCTTCATTTTTATGTAGTTCACCTACTCCGCAGCCTTGGTCTGTATGGGTAGGAGACCCACGAGGTGTAGAGCTGCGTGGGTGGTACTTCCGCTAGGAAGCCAGGAAACCTACCCTATCAAGGGTAAGTTTCTTACACAACAACAACAACAACAACAACCACAATCAGTAGATTGCGATGATGAGTACACGGCTGAGATGTTGGGTACACAGCTCTTTTGCTAGCTACTGCCATATCGGCCTCCAGTCGCATGAAGACGCACGGGTACTTGGTGATGGATGACCATCGAGGTGATGTGATGACTGATGTTTTATTTGTCCGATTTTTTAACACAATTTAATTTTAACACAATAAACCGAGAACACCTTCGTCTCGTACACACATTCTTCAATCAAATAAGCTATGTATATAACGGAAATACTACTGCGAACATGGGCGTAGGGAGGTACGGGCAGGGGGGGGCAGCTGCCCCCCCCTAGAGAATGCAGTCTTAATTTTAAATACGTACTACGTAGATAGCCAAGCCTATTAATAAACTAAACTTCATTGACAGGTCAATTTTATACAATCGTACTATGTTTGCATCTAAATTCAAACCCCCACCGAAATGTTGAGGCACCGTTTAAAATCAAACTTCAATGGATAAAATTTTCTCGGATATGTACGTGTCACGCAGCACCTGAAATGGTTGGTTAAAAACTCAAGGCTCTTAAATTTTTTTTTTCATCAAAATTCTTCACTGCAACAGCGCGCTGCGCGTTGTTGGTTGCGGGGTAGGGCGCGCTCGCGCTCCGTGCCATTCGATTCTTATTGTGCATCTACATTATTATGTAGGCACATTTATTGGATAGATACCTATTTCCATGTTTTTCCGTAATTGAATATCTCCCTCCGTTTGCTGTTATTTCTTAAGTTTAGAATACTTTCAAAACTGTTCGCTAAAGACCGAAAAAGTCAGAAAAAATTTCGCGGCTTGCTCCGCTCGCGGTTAACTCTCTACTTTTGTAAGCTTTTTTACAGCCTTCCGAAAATGTCACATTTTCTTAACAATTTTCAGAGGCCGCAAACACAAAAAAATATCAGCGCTCATTCCACTCACTGTTATAATTTTTTTACGCTGCTACGGGACCATCCATTTTGTTTTTTTGTACCTATATCTAAATATCTAATTTTTTTTTGTCGTTTTACCAAGTTTTCTTCGCCAAACTTTAAAATTACCACGTTCTCCACTTTGCAACAGCGCGCTGCGTGTCATCGGTGGCGGGGTAGGGCGCGCTCGCTCTCCATGCCATTTAATTCCTATTGTTTACCTACATTGTAGGTTAGTGAGCTAGGTGCACGCATCGCATTCATTTACGCCCGACTCCATTGGGAGTCGGGCAGGAAGGCAGATCACGACATAACTTTAAATGTCGTAAATCTATAGATGGATAGATAACTATTTTCAAGTTTTCCGTAATTGAATATCTCCCTCTGTTTGCTGTTATGTCTTAGGTTATAGCATAATTTTCAAATATGTTTGCTAACGACCAAATATGTAACAAAAAATTTCGCGGCTCGCTTCGCTCGCCGTTCATTCTCTTCTTTTGTAGGCATTTTAATAGCCTTCCAAAAATTTCACAATTTCTCAACCATTTTCAGAGGCTGCAAACACAACAAAATATGAGCGCTCATTCCGCTCACTGTTATATTTTTTATGCTACCACGTGACCATCCAAACACACTAAGTCTTGATTGTATTTTACAGAACATACAAAATGTCTAAAAAAAATTGCGGCTCGCTCCGCTCGCCGTTAATTCTATAGCCTTTTTGTCATGTTTACCAGCCTCTCCAAAATATGACAAAAATTTGGAGGCTCGCTTCGCTCGCCATTCATTCCGAAGTAAGAGTTTTTTTATCTTCTAAAACCAAATTGTTCTTAGCTTTCTTTTCTTGACTATGATTTTTTTAAATATTCGGGGCTAGCAGATATATCTAGAGTCACACTATTGCGTACTTATTTAA
The DNA here is from genome assembly GCA_963931895.1 of Eupithecia pulchellata. Lineage (NCBI taxonomy): Eukaryota > Metazoa > Arthropoda > Insecta > Lepidoptera > Geometridae > Eupithecia > Eupithecia pulchellata. The sequence continues at coordinate 4,825,206 of OZ007534.1, read as the reverse complement.
AAAACATCGAAAAATCTCAAAAAATTCGCGGAAAGTGCTTAGAAGTAAATATGGCTGAGGAAATGATGACTGAAAATCCTTTAAACGGCCTATGCTCAGCCTACACCGAAGCATGGTACTTAAAAAAATTAGAACAAAATTGAATCAGAGCTGGTTTTTTGGAGTACCTCGAGGACTACTATTTTGTAAAATAACGTGACGTATAGTTAAACTATTGTTGTTCTTTTTATTCTAAACGTAGCCTACCTATCCCATTTCTCGTGCAGCATGTACTTAGTAGGTATTCTTGGTTTTTTTTTCGGCTGCCCCCCCCTGAACAGAATCCTGGCTACGCCCTTGACTGCGAAGCTACAAGGTGTTATTTAAATAAAAACATTCCTTGTAGGTATGAACTTTATTATCGTTTATCAATGATTAATCATGATTAAAATTTTAAATTACATTTTACAATAAATAAATGCTAACAACAGAAAATAAGAAAAGTTAAAAATAACGTTAGGAAAACAAATAGGATACCTACCATAAAGTACCTAAGTTGGACGAGATGAGGTTAGTGTTATAATTATAGATAATATAAAGTAGGTAATGAACCGAAAACAAATAAATAAAGCATCATAAAATGTCAGTCATAATTATTTATAGGGATGTATTGTCGAAGAAAAGCTACAAAAAGGGGAGCATTCACACCAATCTTAATTTGCCGTGAAATGTGCCCATTTACACCAATGTTGATTTACCGTGAAATATGCTTGGGCGATGTTTGGGTTGGCGATGCCGTGTGGTGACGGCATAATAAAGAATTTCACCACCCCAACTCATCCCGTGGGTGTCGTAAGAGGCGACTAAGGGAAACACACCGGGGGGCGGGCAGCAGCGCCCTCTGCAGAACTACTACACTAAACTGCGATCCCCAACCCGCATGCCCAGCGTGGGGATTATGGGCAATACCCCCAAATGACAAGAACCGCCACAAAATGGCCCCCAGTTCCCGGCCGCCTCGCTATTCCTGGCCATGGTAGCGGCCACGGTAACGGCGGGGCAGGGGGTGCTAGGAATCACCGGGCTACATTAGGCTACCACACCCCACACACACTGACCCTGGCAACGTTTAACGGACGCACTCTGAGGCTTGATCACCATCTAGCGCAGTTGGAAGTGGAGTTAGAGAACATTAAATGGCATGTTCTAGGGTTATGTGAAGTCCGTAGAGAGGGGGAGGACACCGTAACCCTAGACTCGGGCCATCTTCTCTACTTTCGTGAGGGTGATAAAACATCCCAGGGTGGCGTAGGTTTCCTCGTCAATAAGGCCCTCTCTAACAACGTCGAAGAAATCTCCAGTGTGTCGACCAGGGTAGCGTACCTGATCCTTCGGCTGTCTAAGCGCTACAGCTTGAAGGTCATTCAGGTTTACGCACCGACCTCGACACACTCGGATGATGAAGTGGAGGATATGTACGAAGACATATCCAAAGCCTTAAATCACACCACCAAGGCTCACTTCAACGTTGTTATGGGGGACTTTAACGGCAAGGTGGGAACCCAGACTGGCAACGAATCCCGAATAGGCCCGCATGGTTTTGGTGTTCGAAATCACAGGGGACAAATGCTCGTCAACTTCCTTGAGAAAGAGGGGCTGTTCTTAATGAACTCTTTCTTTAAGAAACAGCCCCAAAGGAAGTGGACATGGCGGAGTCCCGATTCTGTGACAAAAAATGAGATCGACTTCATCATGACGGATAGCAAGCATATATTCAGAGATGTCTCAGTGATCAACAGGTTCAATACCGGATCTGATCACCGACTCCTTCGAGGCTCTCTGAATATAAATTTGAAGCTTGAAAGAAACCGTCTGGTGAAGTCCACGCTCCGACCGAACCCAATCCAAATCATGGCGGGCACCGAGAAGTTTCAGCAGCTTCTCGGGGATAGATTCGCTGCCTTGGAACCCACTGATGACGCTGACGAGACCCTACACAATCTGGTAGAAACGCTGAGGGACGAGGGCATCAAGTTTTGCAAAAAGCAGCGTACTGGTAAGAAGTCCAAACTCTCGGATGAGACTCTTGGGCTGATGACAAAAAGACGGGAAACCACCCAAGCGACTTCGTCAGAGAGGTCAGACCTGAACAAGCGAATTGCGAAGATGGTACGACGCGACCTTCGGAGCTCTAATACACGCCTCATTGAAGAGGCGATAGAGCGAAACCGAGGGTCCAAAGTATTCACTCAGCAGCTTGGAAGGAGCCACCTGACGAAGCTTTCAACGCACGACGGAAGGACCGTTTTGTCGAAGCCGGAGATATCGGCCGAGATAGAGGACTTTTATGGCCGTTTATACGCTGCACATGCTCCCCGTTCCCAACGAGACGACCACGATTCTAGAGCCACCTTGATACGCCACTATACCGACGAACTGCCAGACATCAGTCAAGACGAGATCGTGTTAGCTCTGAGGCAGCTTAAAAATGGAAAAGCCCCCGGTGAGGACGGAATAACATCAGAGCTTTTGAAAGCTGGAGGATACCCTGTTATACAGGAGTTACAGAGCCTCTTCAACGCCGTCCTTCACAGTGGGAGAACTCCAAAGGCGTGGAGTGGGAGTTTGGTGGTGCTCTTTTTTAAGAAGGGAGATAAAACCCTTCTTAAAAATTATAGACCCATCTCGCTCCTAAGTCACGTCTATAAGCTTTTCTCACGAGTTATATCGAACCGTCTCGCCAGGAGACTCGACGAGTTTCAGCCACCGGAGCAGGCTGGGTTTCGCGGAGGATATGGTACCATAGACCACATTCACACAGTGAGGCAGATTATACAGAAGTCCGAAGAGTATAATCAGCCCCTGTGTCTGGCTTTTGTGGACTATGAGAAGGCCTTTGACTCCGTTGAAACCTGGGCTGTTCTACAATCCTTACAGCGATGCCAAGTAGACTATCGTTATATCGAGGTGCTGAGATGTCTCTACGAAGCCTCTACGATGAGTGTCCGAGTACAGGACCAGCAGACTAAACCGATCCAACTGCGCAGAGGAGTGAGGCAGGGGGATGTCATATCCCCGAAACTGTTCACGAGCGCGTTGGAAGATATGTTTAAGACGCTGGACTGGAAAGACAAGGGCATCAACATAAACGGCGACTACATCTCACACCTGCGATTCGCTGATGACATAGTCTTAATGGCGGAGTCGCTAGAGGAGCTGAACCGGATGCTGGACAGTCTAGCTTCAGCCTCCCGATGTATCGGTCTTGGCATGAATTTGGATAAAACCAAAGTCATGATCAATGCCCACATTGATCCAAGACCGGTGATCGTACATGGCCACCTTCTCGAAATTGTTTCTGAGTACACTTACCTCGGGCAGATTTTGCAGTTGGGTAAAAACAATTTCGAGAAGGAAGCCAAGAGGAGGATCCAGCTAGGCTGGGCAGCGTTCGGAAAACTACGTCGAGTCTTCTCGTCATCCATACCGCAATGTTTGAAAACGAAAGTTTTTAATCAGTGCGTCCTACCAGTCATGACCTACGGAGCTGAGACGTGGACACTCACGATAGGGTTGGTCCACCAGTTCAAAGTCGCTCAGCGCGCTATGGAAAGAGCTATGCTCGGAGTTTCTCTGAAGGATAGGATTCGTAACGAATACATCCGACAGAGAACTAAAGTCATCGACATAGCTCAGAGAATTAGCCAACTGAAGTGGCAGTGGGCCGGCCATATTTCGCGAAGAACCGATAACCGCTGGGGTAAACGTGTTCTTGAGTGGAGACCGCGACTCGGTAAACGTAGTGTAGGACGCCCTCCGACCAGGTGGGATGACGATCTGCGAAAGACTGCTGGCAGATGCTGGATGCGACAAGCCGAAGACAGGGCGCTATGGCGCTCATTAGGGGAGGCCTATGTCCAACAGTGGACTAACATAGGCTGATGATGATGATGATGATGTTTGGGTAAAGGTTGAAAATCATTTTGATACCCCATTTATTGATTGAAAGTAAACCTTATTTAGTATTGCTTTGTTATTCAATATATTTTTATTTGTTGAAGGTATTGTTGAGCCAATCGGCAAAAAGATATTCAGACTGACCTACAAGCGCATAAACAATGACGGCGACAGTATTATTTTAAATTGGTGATACACACACACTAATAGGAATAATTTTTACAATACCAATACTGAAGGGAATGTTTTGTTTACATTGTTTAGTAATTTTTACATGAAATTATTTAAGGTCAGCTTTATGCTACGTGAAACTTTATGAAAGATGATTATAAAATGTCAAATAAACTTACAACCAACAATAAAGCCTCATCTCAGCACCTAAGTTTTATAATAAACCTACTGGATGTCAGCGGAACGCAACATGACTTCAATCAAACATAACATAACAAATCCTAGTGCAATCTCATCATAACTCAAACCTTTGCATTATCAACTACATGCCACAAGATAAATGTCATGTATTTCGCTCAACATTTCAACTTTAAACAGTCTTAAAACTCAACCAAACAACATCATAAACCAACATACTTGAATAAATGTCATGTTAATATCAATTGAAAGTCTTCAGCCGAGTGAAAACTACATTGATAAATGAATACAAAACTATATGACACTCTATAAGGACCTATAACAATATTATTGTATATTGTAGCTTATTTTACTGCTATTTTAATACCACCCATTGAAGGATTGCCAAACATTTACACCGGGAGTAGTTTATCTTGCCATACAGCATTAGTACTGTCATTCCGTACGCTCCCAGTGTAAATGATTCCTTATACATTTATAGGACCCAATGTTATTCATCACATACCATGAAATTAATCTCATAAATTCAGTTCCTTTTCCATCTTTATGAAAGTATTACTTTACCTCATATAGTAAAATATTATATAGGTTATGAGAAAATGTTGGGATTATCTTAGAATATGATGAAATGCAACATACTATCTAGATCATGGACACAAATACAATGTTTACAGGTGTGCTAAGCTACTTATAGACACATCATAATAATTTTATAACAGTTTAATGTACCCTTCGTTACATACTGAGTGTTTTGATACAAATGTTTGAATTCATAAAACCTTGTCTTGGTACCTATAGGGTTAAAAAACATTCATTATATTCATAATGACGATGCGAAAGCTACATTATAAGATAAAAACTAGTATGCAGACGTGCGTTGGTGCTAACAGGAATTTATAATTCACACAAAACGTCTAAGATTTAAAGAAAAATTGAGATTACATATCAATTTAGTTACTTCAATGGTAAGTCATAGTCAATTAGCGAGAACATCTATATTATTTAAAATAGTTTACGCCTCATTCGACTAAAATTCCAAGGCAATAAAGTACAGCCAACAACAAAATCTTTAAGATCAGTGACAACAAGAAAAGCAAAGATTTTTTCTAGCTACCATTATCTGTCGCTGGACTTCGTTGTTGACTGTACTCAAAACTTAAGTTCTATGTTTACACAGACAACTCGATTTAATGTTAACGATTTCACATCACACTTTAGTAGTATACTTCAAATATTTTCCAAGTATTAGAATATGGAACCATGATGTTCAATATCAACACACAACACCAATTAAGACACATTTACACCCTACTTTTTGTTGATACTGTTGTCCGTATTGTCGAATTAGTAGGGTAGGGTACGAATACCAAAAAGTTTGGACGTCACTTTAGGCCTTTATATTAACTAAGCCCTTTGGACTTACATGGGATCACTGAGATTTTTGACAAGCAATTTTACAAGTAAATTTTGCTCTGAAAACAAATTCGGTCCACTTGTGATGTAAGCTACAAAATCCGGGACTCGTGGGAACGAAATGGCTTTATCTTTTGGACGAGCTCTTGATTTGTTGAAGTTTCTGGCGGAGTAGATCTACTGCAGCCTCGTTCTTTTGCGGCATTTGCGTTGTGTGGAGCTGAAAGAATTAAAATAAAAAGTTACAGTACCTTATGACTTCACTCATGAGATACTGGCTTATAAGAAGACAACATAAGACAGCAGGCAGGGGCAATGGTAGGCCGTTAGAGCTTAGAATCGACACAAGCTCCATAACAAATCCATAAAATTAAATAGCTGAATTAGGATAAAAAAAAAATAATTGCTTAATTGCACAACGCCAATTTCTCAACTTACCTACTATCTACGTTATGTACGCGTATGTTCTACTCACCTCAAGTTGCGGATCAATACTATGAGTCCTAGGCAGTGTGTTTTCATTTATAGAGTCCGCGAGGGCGCGGTTGTCGCCGATCGGCGTGCGAGGTTGCGAAGACGGACTGGATTCAGACTTGAGCCCAGCTTTAGCCTGGAAACCATAGAACAGTTGTATTTTCAGTTAACTTGATGAAATCAGCCCGTTTAGAATAGTTATCTTGAGTAGAATTTATAATAATGACACTGGAAACCATCCAACAGTTGTATTTATTTTCAGTGCAGTTAACTTGATGAAATAAGCCCCTTAGAATAGTTATCCGGGGAATAATTTACAATAATGACATCGTATCGGCAGACTTTGGGGACATCATTGAATTTTATGGAAGGAAATTCAAATAAATAACGCATTTATGACAAAGTGACGAAATTTTTATCTATTTTACATTAGACAACAATCCCCGGGCGGAAATCAAAAAAAATAATTTCTTAAGCATATAAAATAAGTTTGTGAACATGTCAGTTAAAGTAACAGAATTAATTTGATTCTTAAAATTTTCAAATTATTATTGACACGTGTAAGTAGTATGGTGTCCCGAAAAATAAAATTACCACCCTTTGACGAACGTGATAATCACCCTTAGTTCATTCAAGTGTGGCAACACTGACATTTGTCTTAGAAGTGTAGGTCATAGCATATCACCCTGCCTAACCACACCCGAATCACCGCAATTCCTGAGGAACCTTTGATACCTAATATTGTTCAACACCATTGAGCCTCAAGACAGACAAGTATAAAGAACCACAATTCAATTGGATATGCCATTATCAGCTAATAAGTAAGTACTTGTAGTTATTATTGTTGAGTTTTATAAGTACTCTTTTTTTGCTTATTTAGTTAAATCAATCATAAATAAATAGTTTTAATTTATTTACTATTTTGTTTTTTTTTTGTTACTTAGTCAACTGACATAAACTTTTTAGTTTGTTTAGAGTACTTGTTAAGAGGTTGTAAAACTGTGAATAATAAAAGTAACACTGAACATACCTGTAAAGCTCGTAATCTTTCTAGGAATATAACGTGCGACTTCTCATCGTTTTCATTGGTGATATCTGAAATAAACAATAAATGAATTTTTAAATTTGATAAACTATTGATAGATGCGTCGTATTGCAAGTTGATGAATGTCAAGTATTGCTGATTTTTATACTAATTATACAATATAATTACACTTTATTGCACACCAAAGAAGAAAAATATACAAAAACAGGAATTAAAACAAGGTTATAAAAACTAAACAACAAATTAAGATAACGGTATCCGAAAACTGAGAAACCACTAACGCATAAGAACACAAACATATAACATAATGTACATAATACACTGCTACAAGAATAAACCTTACAGTAGTAGTTAAAAGATTTACAATCCCTGATGACGTCACTGCATCCGTGCGAGTGAGACGCATTATATTTACGCGGGCGTGACAGAGACAGGTAATAACAGGTTAATGTACGAATTCCTTCTGTCCGCGACCGGATTTTAAGTTTGTTAGTACAGAAAATCATCGATTTTGTTAAAGAGGACATGAGTAAGAGAGTAAGTAATAAAAATAATGCCAGACAATCCACACAGCATCATCTAGCCACAAGCTAAGCAGAGCTTGTGTTATGGGTACATATGACTGATATACATAATACAATATTATTATATAAATATATAGAAAACGACCATTACACCCTGAACCCATCTGCAGATCGTAAAAATACTTGTTTATAGTCGGGAATAGAACCCGCAACCTCCTGCGTCGCAGGCAGACCTTCGCCCACAGCGCCACAGATGTCATCAAATGAATACTAACCAATGTTTTCCGTCTTGTAGTCATGTTTGTAGATAGGCATAGAGGAGAGTTTCCTTTGATCGGCCACTTCCCGTAGGCCTCGCTCCACGAAGTTTCTGAAGTAGAAAGAGGATCCTTGCATGCAGGTCCAGATGTCTACTTCTGGGTGGCGCTCCTGTGGAAAAATACAACTGGATTAGGATAAGTGTACGGAGTACCGCACGATAGGTAGAATCAATGAACTAGCTCATATAAAGCTATGCATATTTCTTTTTCATATTTCATTTATGTTTCACAACATTTTGCATACCTACTGTACAATTACTAATGAATATTAAATCAGTTTCAAAGTAGCGCTCCGGGGTTTGATTTATACATTATCCTTCCCTCTAACTATTTAACTATCAACTTAACTCTAACTGTAGAGCCCCTACATAATGGCATGAAGTTTATAATAATTAATCTATAATAATATTATAAAGAGGAAAGATTTGATTGTTTGTTTGAATTGAATAGGCTCCGAAACTACTGGGAGCGATTTGAAAAATTCTGTTCAACATTAAAATCCTACATTATCCCTGATGAACATAAGTTACTTATAGAATATTTTCAAAAGTAAGTAGTTAGGGATCCGTATCTAAATTTCAATAATGTACCCAACATGTATAAAAATTAATAATTTTTGATATTTATTTTAAAAACCCGTGCGAAGCCGCGGCGGACCGCTAATTCATAAAACACAAAACAACATAAGCCAAACTATATTAAACATTGGATCTAAATCATGAAAATCAAAAATGAAAAATGTTTATTTCTGTACATAATGGGTAATACATGACATGGGTTTGGGTTCTCTTTTAAGCATAAATATGCTTGTGTTAGAGAACCCCGCTCTTTCTTAACGTTAGTTCGGTAGTACAGATTATATCATAATAAGATAAATATACAAACTTCGTAACTTACAAATGTCATGTAGTGGCGAAATGGCATGTTCACAATGACACATTTTTTTTTACTCAGTACAGTAAAAATACAACTTGTTCATATGTCTACTTAACATGTCTTTATTTGTTGTATGCACATAGTTAACGTCTCAAGCCAGTTTGTTTTTCTCTGTTTTTATGTTATTATTAGTATTACTGTAGTATTATTATTAGTATTATGTGTATTGTGTACCTAATAAAATAGATAAAATATTAAATTGCTGTGGACTTACCCGTAAATCATACAACTGCTCCATAGCTGCCTTGTTCGTTTCCTTAGTTCCAATTCTCTTCAATATTAGCGCTAACTCTTCATGCAACGCACGCGGCAGCCTACCCGCGTTTAAGTTAGCGTTACCACTAACTGCGTTTAAGACAGAGCTACCGTTGATTGGCTCGTTCGTGTTATCTTTTTTGTCGTCAAGTTTTAGTTGCTGGAAAAGAAATTGTGGTTTATAGTCGCATAATATAAGCTTACTGTGCTCTCTGTCAACACAAGTACATCATCAGCCACAGCCAGTCCACAGCTGGACCTCTAGGCCTCCCCTAAAGAGCGCCATAGATGGCATAATTTATAATTTGGGGGCTATTGCACATAATCCCCACGCTGGGCATGCGGGTTGGGTATCGAACTGCGATACGGGTGGAGTTGTTCTGCAGAGGGCGCAGCTTCCAGCCCCCCGGTGGATCTTACGACACCCACGGGAAGAGTGGGGGTGGTGAAATTCTATGCCGGCACCACACGGCAAGTACACGCAGCCATTTTCGATTAGTTTCTTTAAGCATCGGCTTATATTAGGCAATTTACCTTGAGTACTTTGTGTAGATAAGGGTACAGGTCCGAATCGTTGACGTCTGGTATAAGCGTGAGGTGGTTCGTGATCGACGAGCCTTTGTTCTTGACTAGAGTATGCACCAGGGTTTTGACGGTTCTGTAAACAAAAAGATTTACATTTTGTTATATGACTGTCAAAAAAAGGAGCGTTATGCTGTCAGCGTTCGTGTATTTAGACGGCTTCTGTGACGCGGTGGGCGAAAGTCTGCCTGCGACGCAGGAGGTTGAACACCCTGAACAAATATCTGCAGATTGATACAAACATTTGTCCCGAGGTGGAAGTCGATCCCGCAAACTCCTGTGTCGCAGGCGGACCTTTGCCCAACGCGCCACGTCCATCTCAGATAAAGAAAAAAAATAACCGCTCAGTAGTATTGAAAGGGCGTATACACATCACTATATCATCATCATCAGCCCTATCAGTCCACAGCTGAACATAGGCCTCCCCTAATGAACACCATAGCGCCATATCTTCAGCATTACATCTACGTAAATAAAAACTCACAAACCTGTAAGGCGTATCACTTATATCCGGATTCTTCTTCCAATAGCTATTCGGATAGGCTTTATAGAACAGATGTATCTTGTACAGCACTGCGTCGTAGTCTATCGAGTTGACGTCCCAGGAAGAGATCATCTTGAGAGTCTTCCAGAAGCACTTGAGGAGCAGGTCTTGGTAGCGGGGGTAGGCTGGGTCTGATACTCCGATGGATTCGTGGAGGAGGGTCACTATTGCGCTGTAAAATGAAAATAAGTATATTTATTACAAACATGTGAAATAATACAATTCTTAACAAAAGGTGTATAGTTTTAACGTTTTATAGCCTAACAAAAATAAACGCTTTATTGTACTAAAAATTTTCAAAACAAAATAACAGCAGTACAAAAGGCAGCCTTATCGCTCACAGCGATATCATAAATATCTGTTTTTCAGGATTTCGTTTACTTTTCTATTTAGTTATAGCTACAAATCTGCAAAAAAAATGTGACAGATCGTAATTTTTATACATTGCCAACCTCACCCACTTCATTTGTTTTCTCGTGTTGTAGAGTTTTGTTTGTATCACAGTGAGTTCATCTGATTCAGATATGGATTTAATGCCTTATTTCATAAGAGAAGACGCTAAAGCAGTAGTGGTACACTTTTTACTTCTTTACTTCCTTGTATTCGTAATGAAAAGCACAGTGTTTACCTCGGGCGAAAGTCATTCATTCCCTCGAACTATTGGCCAAACACATCTCGGGACTAAATAACAACTTCCAACCCTAGGGTAACAATGTACTATTGCTCACTTATGATACAATCTGCTATGTGAATAGTGTGTAGTCTCACCAGAGCAGCGGCGTCCGCTGCGAGCGCTCCAACACTCGCACACAGACGTTGTTCAGCACGCGCACGACCCGCTCTCCGTCGCCGCCGCCGCTGCCCGCGCCCAGCACCCGCAGAAGCTCTCCCAGCACCGCGCACAGCTCCGCCTCTCCCACGCGGGAACCGCAACCAGCTGTTTCGTAGAACTGCAACAGATATTATAGTGTTATAGGTGAATATTCGTACTAAGAGAAAAAAACACGAGCTACCTGTCATTCCTATATAAAGCGCACATGCTACGGCGCGGCGCGCTATAACTTCGCTGGCGTCTCTCGCCCTGAGCCATGTCTAGAGCCTATGTGTGATATGATAAGTGATAACTTACAGAAGTGAGCGCTCCCGCCAAGCACTTGTAAGCCGGCAAAGTGTCTTGCGTCTGTGGAGTGGTCCGCAGACGGCTGATCTGCGCAGCAATGGCTCTGACTAGACGATGCTCGTGAGCCGCTAGCGCCGCGCCGCGACCGGATACCAGTGCGTTGGATATCAGAGTGAGGGCGCGGATTGCAGCCTGGAAATACATTTAATAACTGAGGAAGTGCTACAGGAATATAGCTCATATTAGTTAGGTCTCTTACGTCTGTTTTATAGGCCTGCAAGGTACCAAAGTTGCTCTCAACCTTGAATCAAATAATTTGTAATTATGCCAAATACATTCAAATCTTATAATTAGAGTTTTGTCAAATATTCGATGATGTGCTAACGTTAAATCGCATGTGCAAGTATTGTCTCCCTAATAACATATTTTTTTCATATCTAAGAAGCAATTTAAACCAGTTCATATCCCACTAATACTGTGTGTTATAAACTTTTGGAGAGCTTTATATGAACATACTGTGTGCGCATAGAAATTCTGATATCCAACCAAGCATATTCTTCGGTGACTGTTCAACAATGTAAGTAAACTCACGTTAAGATCCGGACTAGCTATGGAGTGGATGGTGTCGGCGAGCTGTGAGTCGTCGACGGTGGCGGAGGGTGTGGCCGACACTATCGGGTGCGGTGGCATATGACGCGGGGGTGACATTGGGACCATGCTGTAAAGAAAGATTTGACATTATTGTACTAGTCGCTAGTAAATCGGGTAGTCTATTCTAACGCTTACACCACGGCCGCGCAGTGAATAAATGGCCGGGTTGCTTCGCGGGTACGTTAGTGCGTATCTTAGTTATTTGGTAGCCGCATTGGAGGTTCACACTAACCGTGCACCCTAACCATCCTCCATCCATTTTAGTTTATACACTGTTGGTACTATAATATACATAATTTTAGTATTATTTTAAGGTTATTTTTGTACTTATGTTTTCTTGTGTTAGCCAAATAAACGATTTCTCTCTTTCTTACATCCATGGAAAAACAAACGCCCAACGTGTAACTTAGCGTTATCAATAAACTTTTGTATTTGCCTGCGCGGAGAGTTTGTTTTCTGGAGCCTATCAAATGAGATCTCTTTGTCTTCCTAGCACCTCTACATGAGTAGCTATGGCTTAATCAGTACAAGCACCCGTGCTACGAAACAAAAATACAATATGGCTGCCATTTTGATCTGAGAGAAAAAAAGCATAGAGAATCACTGACTCTATTTTCGATAAAATTTTACCGCCCTTACAGTCTCCGACACCGATTACCAACCACATTGTCATATTTAATAAAATAATCTTTGAATGAATATCTTGGGTCGCCGTCATCGAAATCGATGTAAGTACATCGAATTATAAATAAATATATAAAGGCTTCATCATCATCATGTATACATAGGCCTACTGGCCTATACTTATTTATTTGTATGAACAATCGTTCATGAATATTGAAGACCACTGTAGATGTATGTATTTACCTGGCTCGTATAGGCTGAGAGATGACGGTGTGAGTGGTGCCCTGAGGGATAGGCTCGTCGAGGAACTTGAGGTCCAGTTCTGGAAGGTTCGGCTGCTTCAGAACCGGGACGGCGGCGTCGAGGCGCGCGATCAACTCCGGGTCGAGACCGAACGGGCCGGATATCACTTTCGGCTCGGGGATTGTTCTGGGGAGATTGGGGAACATTATTTATTATTATTAGTTACATTATATAATATAAGTGATTTTAATAAATGTAGTTATTATCAGCGTAGTAAAAGGTTTCGAGTTTAACACAAAACACTTGTCTTTGAAAACTATGTCGGGATAGCAACAGCCTTTTTTATTTAGCCTTCGATAATGGGCAAGGCCTTTGCCATAGGCCATAAGAAATACTATTTATTCCTTTTAATAATAATATTTAAAATGGTATTGAGGCTACTTAAGTATTGTTAAGGTAAAGAAAAATATTTTCTTTCTTTTATAATATAATAAATAGTTATGTAATTACATTTAGCGATCATCCATTTGTGATTTAATTTATCACATATTGATGGAAAATTAATATTACCCATCTATAGATCAAATCATTTAGTATGAATGCCTCTCGATGATACCAAGGGGACCACGAAACACTACATCTGCAACAAAGCCTGCTAAGGTGTGGGGGGAGTTAGTAAACAAATAAAATGTGTAAACTTACGGTTGACTAACTGGAGGAGGTATATCCTCTTCTTCTTCTTCCTCCTCCTCGTATTCAACCGCTGCTGGTGCGATCGTATGCGACAGCGTCCTTCTAGGAGGTTCCGTGTCCTAAAAACATATAATGCTAGATATAATACACAGCGTTGTGTAGTGTGTAAGTAGTGTTTTCTAATCCACATTTTTTGGTGATCAATATTTTAACTTATGTGCTTCAGTGTACATGTTTTGTTTCTCAATGTTTAAACTTTTGTGCTTTCTAGTCTACATCATAATAATATATAGATAATACTTCACAATATAGATAATACTTACATCTACTTGCTGGATAGGTTTCCCGGAGGCTGAAAGCGGCACGACCATCGAGCGTCGTGCCTCAGCGCTGCGGGTCTTGCTGGCTCGTTTGATGCGCTCTTCCAGTAGTGATAGATCTTTGTCTGATATCTGGGGAAGTATGTTTACGTATTACAGTTGTTTGGTAAATATTCGCTTAATCATCTTTACATTAGTGTTGGTCCATTCCAGTTTGTTTACGCTACGGAGCTGTCAATCTGTCAAGCTGTCAAACTCGTACATGTATCCTAGTATCATATTAACCATAGATTCCACTTTGTTTACGCCACTATCAATCTGTTGCTAAAAAGAAACTAGAAAACTCTTACCTGTAGTATCCTATCCACCAAAGATTTTACAAATTTTGAATATTTTTTTTTTAGTTATCGATATAGATTCCAGACTTGCGTAGGCCTCGGTAAATGGCAAACTTGGAGAGAGGCTTATTGGATAGGCCCTAGGACCTAAACAGCTGATTAATATTTTTAAGCTTACTCGGTCTGAACCTTATTATTATTGTTTAACCGGTATCGCGTTTATTTACCTATTTTTCCCGACTTTTCAAATGGTTTATACACCGTCGTGGTCATGACTACAGTACCAGAGCTACCGCTAAGTTAGAACTACCCTTGCACCGATAATACCTATTAAATAGTTCTAATTATAAACGGCTTGAAAAACTTTTAAAACATTTACATCCACACAAACCGTTACCATGACAATGTTAAACCGGCACAAAAAGATGAATAACAGTTCCGATCAACATGTTCCGATCACTAACCTGTCCAATCATCTTGTAAACCTTCTCTCCCTCTAAGAAGTATGCGCAGGCGACGCAGTTGAGCGCCGCGGAACGGACCGCGTTGTCGCGGTCGCCGATGTGTCGAGCCAGTTCTTTGAGAGCTGCGGTGCCGCCCGGGCCCATTACTATTGAGCCGTAGGTTTCTAGCAGGTGGCCGATGCATTCTAGACATTCTGTGGAGGAATATAAGGTTTAAAGTAAGCTAGATGCAATTATAGGTACTACATTCTGTGGAGGAATTTAAGGTTTAGAGTAATACAATCATACAAAAGCATTAAAGAGGTCAAAGGGAATATGTAGGGTAGCTGCACCTGTCAAAAAAAACCAGCTACCGTGATTTACATTGGGTACAGTGAAGATTATTCAGTTACTGGAGTACTGTTTCAGTATGATCGAATTTTTAATACCTATCGTAAATGGCACAAACAAATGGCCACAGCATGTTAAGTGGCATTTTTCAATGCCTTAAAGACAAAGTGATTAAAAATAAGTACCGCTGGACAATCCACACAGCATTATCTAGCCCCAAGTTAAGCAGAGCTTGTGTTATGGGTACTGAGATGACTGATAATACTTAGTACAATATGTATATTACATGGATATATATTTTTTGTTCTACATGGAAAACGACTAGAACTCCCGGAACAAATAACTGCAGATCGTAAAACATTGGTCCTCAGACGGGAATCGATCCCGCAGCCTCCTGCGTCGCAGGCGGACCATCGCCCACCGTGCCACTGAGGCCGTCATTGTTTCGATTGATTTTGTCTATGGTGAACAGATACCACCATAGAGAAAGGTCTTCATTAACGATACATACCTGCTCTTTGCCTAGCATTCTTCGACTTGAGCCCCTCCATCAGATAACCAAACAGCTTAGTGACGGAGTAGACAACGCAAATCTGCTTGAACAGATTCTTGACGCCGTTACGGACCGTGTCTTTGGGGTCACCCACCTGTGAATGACGTTGATAGTTTATTTGGACTGCTAGACTGTAATAATGCTATTATAAATAAATAATAACTCTCCTTACTTATATTTCATTTCTTTGTTTGTGTTTAGCTGTAAGTTTTCCTAAAATAAATATATAAAACAAAAAATAAAATAACAGCAGTCAAAATGGCAAGTGGTCAAAATAACGAAATTCTGATATTAAACTATTTGATTTGAAAGTAAGAATTGAGGTATGTAAACGAATAAATTTTAGGTTTTTCAAGCTGTAGCGGCATTCTAACGAACGTAATGCTTGCTTTCACTGAACATTCAGTTCGTTTGTTGACACCCATTTGACTTAAAATTGTTGCATGAGTTATCATCATCATCATCCATCAAAGGCCTGGATAAGTCTATGGCTACATTGGCTACACAAAGATTTGTGTAGAAATTGTTTTTTTAAATTACCTATACATCTTCTACGGATTTCGTTAGTAAAGCATACAATCTATAATTGACAGTCGCGGTAATGTGCGTCATTACTGCAGTGAACTTTACCGTGGACGATAGATAAAAATCCTCAATAAAATTCCATAAGTTAAGCTTTCCTTTACTACCGAGACAGTACGGTAGTCATGCGTTCCAAATCAAAAACAAATAAACGAGTTCTTGACCTCTAATTAGTGCCTCTTTTGTGAGCCAAGTTAACTGCAAGTTACAGAGTTAGCGTAAGTATGAGTGATATTTCTCAGCTTCAAACTAAGTTAATAAATAATGTTGGACAATCCGCTCAGCATCCTCTAGCCCCAAGCTAAGCAGAACTTGTGTTATTCATACTAGATGATGGATATACTCAATACAATTATAACATAGATATAAATTTTTTATTAAACTTAGAAAATCAAAAATCAAAGCACTTTTTTCATTTAGACCTTACAGGACTTTTGGAAACGTCACAAATTACAAGAGGCACAAATTATAGGGAAATCAAGTGTGAGTCAGAACACCCGAACCAAATATCTACACATTGTACAAACATTTGCCCCGATGCAGGAATAGAATCTGCGTCGCAGGCGGACCTTCGCCAAGCGCGCCGGAGATCCTCAAAACCTCAAATTTACTTTGAATTGCCAAAGAACTTTGAAATATCAGTTACCTTCAAAACCAAGTACGGTATAAAGCAGTTGGCCTCGTACTCTGCCATAGTGTAATCACTGTCCATGAGATACTGGAACACCACAGACAGATACTCCAGACCCTTCAGAATCACCGAGGGGTTGGTGTCGAAGAAGCGAAGGGTCAGCCACTTGAGGACTAGGTCAAGGTTCGCCATGAGAGCTGGGCCGTTCTCGATAAGGTCTTCGGAGAGGGATTCTATTGCTTTTAGATGGTATCTGTAATGAAATAAATCATTTTCAGGTAAGGCTTAGTTTTTGTGTAAACAGATAGACGTAGTATAATACTAAGTATACCTCGAACTAGTTCAAAGGTAAACATCTGCTAATTACCAAATTAGAGTTAACACTTTAAATGAGTTTAAAGCTTGAAGTAGCAGTTCACAGTTTATAATCAATTAAAAACATTAATCTAGCGGCTGCCTAGACGAAATATTCACACTATCTCAACATAGTATTAGAACTATGTATATTCACCGCTGTGCCTGTTGCTGAACTATCATAGGTATGAAGTGTGTTTTTAAATCGTAATACATATTAGAGAACTCAAGTGTCTACATAATACATGATTTAAGACTCAACTTACAATAAAAAATGTCATTCTTTCAATTAACGTAGATAACGTTCATTTGCAGGAGGACATTTTTGATAATATTCATTTCAAGGATGTTTCACATGTTATTTAAACACTAACACAATTACACTATCGCCTTATCGTTACGTATGGAAGCCGAGTTTCATCAATTTACCTGAAATCACTGTGAAACATGTTGGCAATCAGAGCTTTGTTCAGTCCGGCTGTTCCCATCTGCTCCTTTAGCAGTTCAAAGAATTCTTCGCGTGGTGTTGTGAAGTTCCATTTGAGTACTGCAAAGAAAAAAACATCAAATATCACTCAAATCCAAAAACACCACCAAAGGCTGTAATTGGCATTTTATGAACCTCAGCCAAGTTCTATGTTTAAAAACATTACAAGTTGGATTTGGTATGAGTACTTTAGTTTTGATATCTGGTATTTAGGAACTTGAAATAAGAATGGGAACAGATCATTCAATCAATATATCAGCAATGGGAATCAAACCTATACTACTACCAGTGTACTCTGAAAGTACAGACAAGACAGATCAGCTTATACAACTTTATCTGCAAATTTTATATTTCTTGACTTTTGGTATATACTATAATGTGGTTTACCATGGCCATGACAGCGTTTTAAGAGTTAGTTTTGTATTGTGGTGTTTTTAGTTTCGTTTACCTTTCAGTTTTTGATCGTCAATAATACGTTGGTTCTTTGCGTTATTGTTGGGTAACAACGGCGAGCAGTCTTCATCGTCCTTCTTTCCGCGGCTTGTAGCTGAAGACGGCTTTACGACCTGGTGATTAAGTTGATAATCGAGTAAAGTTGAATGGGCTTACTTTTGCTTAAAAATATATATATATTTTTTTTGTTTTATCTATGTTTGCAACTCTTTTCTTGTTACGTTTACATCTAGGTCTACAATCTGGTTCACTACTGTAACTATAATTTCAAATGTATAAAATATGATTGTAAACTGCTTTATAATAAAAAAAGAAGAAATAAACTTATAACAATAAATAAATAAAAATTAAAAACTAACCTTGCCCTTAGCAGGCGCCCCTCCTTTCTTCTCCGCCTCCTTTTTAAGCGCTCCCGCGGATTTTACACCTCTTGGAACATCCTTGGCGGTCTTAGATGTCGGTAGAGGTTGCACGGGCAAGTTCGGTCTTGCCTTGTCTAGAGCCGCTAGCACTGCGGGCTTTGATGCAGGCTGGAAAAACAAAATGACCAAATTGAGTTTAATCTTTTTCAAATGACAGGCACTAAGTAATGATCAATATCTGGTTCTGGTAACCAAGTTAAATACTAGTACACTAATTGTAAAACTAGTGGTATACCATTGGTTATTTAATTGTTATTTTCTTTGTCAATAAAGGTTTACTTCTATAGTATCCTCCTATAGTCCTGATTTGATTGGGAAAAGCCGGCTGACATCTAGACTATTGTTCTACAAAAAAGAACGGTACACACGCGCAATTTGTACATTAAAGCCACGCAACTCATTGACAGAGCTATTTAAAGAAATATTTTGAAATTAATATCGCAATACATCTATGAAAATCCAATGTATACGCACAAAAACATGGAAAGAATATAACAGTAACTCTTTTACCTTTAGTTTCTCGAGTTGTTTATGCATGGCATCGTATCCGAGATGCAACATAAACGGCAGGACACAGTCTGCGCTGGCTTTGCGCACGTCGGCGCCGCGGTCCTCGAGACACGAGAAAACTGTCTGCACGCAGACCGACAGCTCCTCTTTGGAGAACGATTTTGGTGGTACTGTGAAAGGTAGAAGTTGCGTTTAACTTTGTTGCGAACTCCCTCGAACTTCTGAGTTGAGAGTTGAGTTGAGTATAAGGTAAGATGTGACCAGGCTAGGCACACTCTGTGCTTGTGTCCAATTCTAAAAGTACATAGCCGACCCGTCAGGACTTGTGTGGCTTTATACAGTCAAAGCTGTCAAGCACCGCTAAAATCTAATCAAATCAAATCAAAAGGCGGGGCATATTTCTCTTCTTTTGATATTGGCGAAATTAGCATTTTATATATTCTACGTGATGTATGATATTGATTACTAACCAGATAAATATAGAACTGGACTTGGTCACAGTTTTTCACTTCTTTTCGCTAAATATAACTCAGAAGCTTAGCTACATTTTAAAGGACTTGGTCCTATCGTTTTCTTTCTTACTCTCGACTAACTCCACGAAATACTGCGAGCTGAACTGCATTGTATCGTAAAGTGCCAGAGTAGCTTTTTAACTGAAGGATTCCGCGGAGTGGGCCTTCTGTACTTTAGCACTATATTGTTATTCTGTGCTGTGAAACTACACCTACATACCATTAGGCAGATGTTCGCTAAGCCACTGCAGCAACGCCGCTCGCAGTACAGGCGAGCCAGCCTTTAGCGCGTCGAATATCATCTCTCCTTCAAGAGGCGCGGATGGACCAGCCTCGCGACACCACGTTTCTATGCAGGATACTGCTGCGCTGCGAATCCATTGCTTACTATCGCCTAGAGCTGGAAATAGAGAATGCATACGAATTTGAAAATGCTGCCGTAGATGGTCGACGGCCGTCGTTAACGACAAGGAAAGTGAGAGGTAGGGTGGCTTCCTTCTTTGTATAAACATCTACTGGAACGACCAGTCCGCCTGCTAATAACGACGCTACGAGATAGGTTTAGAGCGGAATGACAAGATATGGTTTTCTCGTAAGTGAGATAAAGAGCGATAAGACGCGCACGATGTTTTATAGCGCCAAAAGTTATTTTCACTTAATTATAACTGAATTAAATAACCAATCGAATGATAATCTATTATAAAATGTCTATTCTTCGTTTATCTTGATATGACATACCTTGAAAGAAAGCCGGGAAGAAAGTCCTAACATGCGTTTTACACTTCGGCCCCATAGCAGTGGCTAACAGCTCGCAGATCTGTAACGCACTCTGCGCTAGCTTCGAGTTGGAGTCGATAAGCCTCGCTGATAAGGCGGCCGGGAGCTCGCCTAACGATGACTTTATGGGGGAGGAATTGGTGATGATGGCTTTCACTTTGTCTAGGCCTTCGTTTCGAACCTGGAAAGAAAATTCAATAAATTTAAGTTATGTTATTATTAATAAGTTATGTGGTCAATCTGGAGATTCATTTCTTAAAACAATGTAATGTTTGAAATATGTCTAAATACTTTTAGAAATCTGTTTATTTTATGCTATATTTGGAGATCCTTACTCCGAATTCGAAATTAAAATTTGCCTGTTGATTCAGTATTTCTTAACTTTACAGCAGCCAAACAACATAAACTATCTTCTGCAAATGACTGTATTCACGTGATGCCTGGACAAAATGTAGCACGGTTACTCAGTACCTATAGCAGGCGTAGTCAGTCGTGTCGTGTTACGGTATTTAAGGATGCAACATGCCACTGTGGCGAGCGAAGCGAGTTGCACTCCCTCACAGAGTACGCTACAAACCTTCACACACTATTTGCTGCTACGTAGCATGCCCAACTTGTTTCAAGTACTCCACTGCGGCCGCGCAAATATATCCCTGATACAGCTTACCTACCCGCTTATTATATGATTATCTACATCCTTCCTGGTTCCAATGTAGTGACTCATCAGGCTCAGTGTGTGCAGAATGTTAGTGATAGCATCACGGCTTCAAGCCAAACGCCCAAAGCTTCAGAAGATCAGGATAGGGATGGAAGGGGACCATCAGCGTCTCCGTGTCAATTTGACCTCTGTAGTGCGGTGGGCGAAGGTCGCAGGAGGTTGCGGGTTCGATTCCCGCCTCGGGATTAATATTTGTACGATCTGCAGATATGTTCAGGGTGTTCCGGTCGTTTTCTATGTATGATAAAAAATAATTATATATGTAATAGTATTGTATTATGTATATCAGTCATCTAGTACCGGGCACGACCATCAGTAATGATGAATACGACAACGAAGACATACCTTCCAGTTCTTATCATTGATCTCCCCGACCAGTGCCTCAGTGATGAGCGGCGCTATGTCAGTCCTCGGTCGGTTGTCGTCCACGGGAGCTGGCTCCTCGTCCGCCGCGTCCTCGTAAGGTTCCTCAAGGTCGTCGCCCACTGATGCTTTGCTGGCGGACTGCAATTTAGAAGGGGTGTTAGTAGGAATTGGAGTCATATTGTCAAAATTATTTGGAACTAGACTTCCTACAAACTACGACATACGACCGCTGCTTTCTTTTCTCTACGGCCAGTGTCAGTATCATAAACTTCATAATTCGACACTGTGGTGCGGGAGGTAAGTCAATTCTCAAAAAACAAAGTAGGTAAATTTCAAAAAGCCCAATGCTGCTAAAAAAGTTAGGTATACATACGAAAACTCAACGTCTTACTGTGTATAATTTTTGCATTTAGACTGCTAGTGGCTATAAAAGTAAATTACCTTGCTCACTCCAACCTGCCTCGTGGGCGTAGGCGGCGTGCTATTCGCATGTTTATCCAACTCCAAGCTAATCAGCTGTTTAGTGGCCGGTTTCTCGCTATCGAAGTGGTTGATCAGCGATGGACCGACGTATAACGATAGGATTCCGAGGAAGGTTACTGTAGATGTTCGCACGTTCGGATTTGTAGCGGATAGGGCTTTCTTGGAGTGCGCGATTATAGACTTTATGTTCATGCTGGAAAAAAGAGATTTTATTAAGTTTAAAGTATCGATTGCCATAATACATTTTAGTGAGACTTTGGTTGGATGCGATGTGTGATGTCGTCATTGTGTATGGTAGCGAGAGTAAGAGTTGAAATTGATACAATACAATACACTTTATTGCACACCAAAGAATAAAAATACACAAAAACAGGAAAATCACACTTTAAAAATTTGCATAATGGGCGGCCTTATCGCTGAGAGCGATCTCTTCCAGACAACCTTGGGATGGATACGAAGCAGTTGATAGTACTGAATAAAATGTTTGATCGCTGGAACATTTCCTAAAACGCGCTCCAACTGTAAGTCATCCATACAACCTTATCCTTACATTATAAAAAAAACTACTCAGAAAGGATAAGGTTATATGAGTCGATTTACTCAAGTTTTTTGTACTAGTAGGCTAACATGACACCCCTTCTCAGAGCATTAATTTTTAACTCAATAGTTTTCTGGACTACTAGACTGACTTGACATAGGTACCCTCACAAACATAAATTTTTCGTTCCGACGAACTTACTTGAAACCAAACTCCTTGACCGCATTAGTCATCCAGTTGAACATCTCACTCTGCACTTTAGGGTTCTTCTGCGAGTCCATAGCGAATGACAGGCCCTCGTTCAGCACGTGTTCCAGCCCGCAGGCGTCCGCTAGTGATGTCAGGCATTCCGCGGATATCGTCATGCAAGAGGACTCGCCTAGTTTCGTCACTATGTCTTGGATGACGAAGTCTGCTGCGGTTCTGGGGGAAAATTACAAGATAATATATTTTTGATCGTCGTATAACTGATCTATTACTATGATGATGCACATGGTAATATGGTAAAATAAGGTGAAGCGTAAACTACCAATTAGAAACCAGCAGGGATATTTTAATTCGTTGGAAAGGCCTTGGGATTCGATATCGGAAACAGGTGACGCAACGGGAATCGAACATGTATGCCACTAGCGGTCCGCCCCAAATTAAATTTTTCATGCGGACCCTTATTTTTTTTTTAAGTGTTCACGTTTCATTATGATTGAGTGTCATACTTGTAAGCATCATGACTTGAATTGACCATCCTCATGATTTGGATCTTGTGGTGCCTTCATGACTTTCGGAATAAATAAGTAAATAACCTGCAAATTATTGAAATTTGAGTTCCAGCTTCTTCAACAGATGGAATAGTATCTGAGAGCCAGGTCATCATCCCACCTGGCCCCAGGGTGTCCTACAGTAAGTTTACTAAGTCCCTGTGTCCACAATCTTTTGAAATTAAGACCACATTCTTCCAGTAAACATCCAATAAATAATGCCTGACAATCCACACAGCATCATCTAGCCCCAAGCTAAGCAGAGCTTGCGTTATGGGTACTAGATGACTAATATACATAATACAATATTATTACATACATAGATATTTTTTATTGTACATAGAAAACGACAAATAAAGGAAACAGTTTTGTAATACTCACGGAGAAACCGGGAAATTCTCCGTAACATATTTGCACGCCTCCAGCCGTGCCTTCATGACCTGCACATTGGTGTCTTTAAGTCCCGGTTTCTTGTTGAGCAGACGGAACAGGATCTGAGAGCCGACGTCTGAGGAGCTCAGGCCGCGGACCGTTGTATGAAACCTCTGGACGGATGAGAGGCGGGTCTTCCAGTTACCGTCTCCGAGTCCTGGAAAAATATGATGTTCAGAGACTGGAATAAAGCTATTATATGAAACTCTTTTACCCTTTGAAAGTTATAACGACGGTTAATTATAAATGCGCCTTTCTGTTTTTTCCGACTTAACTCCTAGTTAAATAATCTGTCGAAACATTTCAAGCATTTCAACATCTCATTTTATAACTACATAAAGCGCATTCCACCCACCCAATCATTTTCTACTGCGAGCAATCAATAAATTACAACAAAGCCGCGCTTGACGCTTGGTTGTTGTTATAAGACACATTTTTTTACTCGTATACGAGCTAGCTTGGAAAAGTAGAACACGATCAGAGTCTACACGGATCGGATGCGCTCGTCTGAGTGCGAAGGATTATGGGATGAGTAGGTATAAGACTCCTCGTCCTCCGTCGTGTCAACGCGGCGCGTAAAACTTTCCGCGCGGCGATTTAACCCGTCCGTTTAGTCAAATAAGCTAGTCCATCAACATAATTTAACCTATCTGTTTAGCTTCCAACTTCTTTGCTGTTCCAAATAAGCTATTGGTTCATCAACATACCAGTAATAAGTTCCATAGTGAATATCTCGTCGCCCCTCGCGTCAACCTCCTCTTGCGACAGCTCACTTTCACGCGGCGGACTGACTTGGCCTCGTGCGGCCGACTTTTTAGCTGTCGGTTTCTTTGCTGCTGCTGTAAATGAAGAAAATTATAATAAAAAAGATATGGATATTTTCCGATATACTTTTCGACAATTATCGCCACTCGGACAAGGCTTTGCCAACAAACAAACTTTACAAGTTACAAAAAACCTGAAACGTCAACCCGAACCTTTTGAAGTCTGAAATAGGCACTGAATGAAACTAAGTAAGCTGTGACAGGTAAGTAGGAAGTTTTTATAATATAGGTATATGTGTATACTTGTAACTAAGCCTGCGCCACATGTGTCTATCATGACCGTTTTTCTAGCACATTAGTAATAAAGGCTATTAGGCTCTGTGCTATTGCTATTGGCTACGGCCCCACGCATGCCTCCTTAACCGAGTCACCACAGAGGCAGAGAGTTTGTATACGTAATAATAACTAAATAATGCTTGACATTATACTACTTATACTTGAATTCTTACTATACTTAGAAAACACCCGGAACTGCCTGTCTCAAACATATGTCTTGAGGCGAGAATCGAACCCTCGATCTCCTGCATCGCCGACGGACCTATGCCCCCGCTAGGCCACATATATCTAGTAGAAGGTATCTTTATGCTAGGAATACATAAACATAAACTTTGGTATGCCACGCCGCGCTGTTCGCTAATACCCCTTGTCTGCCGCTGATCATCACGTGTTTGCGCGCATAGTAACCTTAATTATTGTTGATTTCCTGCCCAAAATGAAAATAATTATGGAAGCTGTGACATTATCAGTCATTGACAGGGCGCTATGGCGCTCATTAGGGAAGGCCTATGTCCAGCAGTGGACTTACATGGGCTGATGATGTGACATTTTCAGATATCGAAATGTATAAACTTGTTGCACTTACTCGCAGCAGGTCGTCTGACGGGTTTTGGCTGCGTAGACCCCGCGGCCGGTTTTGCATCACCCTTCCCCATTGGAGGGGAGGATCTAGACTTTTCCTTCTTAGGAGCTGCCACTTTCACTTTGATTTCAGCCTAAAACATTATAGATATTATCAGTTATGTCTCCTATAAATATAGCATCACTAATGGCTACTCATAAATTTGATAAATATGGTGAGCTAACGAAAGAATGAATTGTGTGCTATATGGATAACAAAAACGCTAACAACTAATAAAAAGACGTAAACCTTATTAACTTTATTCAGCAAAAAGAAGGCCCGTTTCACATTCACTTTTGCCTACGAGAGAAGACAATTATTATAATAAAAACAATAAGAATGTTATAGTTTAAGTGAGAGAGTACATCCCGTACCCTCGACTTATCAAAACATGATCAGAAAACACAGCCGCAAAAAGATTTTTTTTTTAAATAACATCTTTAGCTGGCCGATTGGATGCTACAAGGTGATGAATTCCCAGTTAAAGTGTTCCCAGCAAATGGGTGAGCGTGGTAAAACCATCCAAACAAATGAATAATAAAAAATATTTCACTACCGAACCATAATATAAATAAATAATAAATGCTGGACAATCCACATAGCATCATCTAGCCGAGATGAAATAAACTAGCGGTATTCAACAAAAAAATATTTATTCTTGCCTTGGATCCCTAACTTATTTGAAAAATGCCTATGTTCATCAGGGAAAATTTAGGATTCTAGTGGTGAACGAATTTTTCAATTCGGTACAGTAATTTTGGAGCCTATTCAATTCAAACAAACAAACAATCAAATCTTTCCTCTTTATAATATTAGAAAAGATATACCTTGTCAGCGAATTCCTTGATTTTCTGCTCCTTGAGTGGTTCAATTTTACCGATATGTGGCGCTATGTTCTTCTCGCCGACGAGTTTAGTCGCCGTGCCCAAAGCTTCGGCCGCCGCGTCTCTTACTGTTGGGTCTATGGGAATCAAAATCATTGCTTTTTTACAAGATTTCGTAACTAGCAAGAATGTGCTGGAACATTTCCAGCATATTATAAAAAATTGTAAATACAGTGCATATTATGCACTATTTTTTTTTCTACCATCCACAAGCAGCACTTTTAAGATTTTAAATAAATAAAATTTATTTTATATCAGAACCAATTTGCCTTCCATTATGGTGCCATATACATACATTATATAAAAATTAAATAAATATTAATTAAATTTCTTACCAGCACTTTCCAACAGTTTCAACAATCCCGCCACATAAATCTTGATAAGTTTCTTGCTGAACGCCGTCGGCTGAGTGATGCAAAGGGCGCGCGCGAGGAACAAAGAAGACTCAGCTTTGATTGAAGGGTTCTTGTTGTCAAACGCTGCCAGCATGTCCTCGCTTATTGCTTCTAAGTTTGTCTGTGGAAGAAGATATATTTATTTATTTTTTAAATTAAACAAATAACTAAAGAATTATTAAACAAAACATGTATTAAAAAAAAGAACTAGAATATTGTTTACCAATGGTTTACTTAACCCGGGAACGGTGACCTATATGTCTGTGAGACCGGGTCACTTGAAAAATTCGAATAACTTTTTCCCTGGCCGCCGTTTTTTGTCGCCATTTCGAGTAGCTGCCTCATTTCCCTTCCCCCACCACCAGTTCACCGCGCGACTCTGTGCGGGCGCACATTTTTGAGTTTTGGCCCCAACCCGGTGCGATACACCGGGGTCACCGCATATGTAAGTAAAATATGCGGAGTTGAATTATTTAGTAAATTAATAAAATGCCATTTTTTGTTTATTTTATGTAAGTTCATATAGTCTAGAACCTGAAAAGACTGAAAGCATTTCGATAATATGTTGATTGTTATGTATTCAAAGTTTTATAAACCGTAGTGTAAAAACCAACTACTTTTATAGCGTTCTATGTGAAGTTGTATAATTATAAGAAAAAGTCATTAAACGAAGCCGTGATTAACGAAATATTGTTGTTTTAATGTCAAATAAGTTTTATGTAACAAAAAATATTGTCAGTAAATAAAAGATTTTGAAAAATCTTTAATTGAAAACCCCGGTGCGTGGAACCGGGGTCACCGAAGATGTAAGTTAAATCGACGTCACCGTTGGCGGGTTAAGGCCTGCACAATATGAGATAAATATTAGTAGTAATTATCCCTGTGCCTAACCTAAGCAACTAATTAAACGTAACTAGCACAAACGCTTTACGATGGACTTCATCATCATCATCATCATCACCAGCCTATAATAGTCCACTGCTGGACATAGGCCTCCCCTAATACGATGGACTTATTATAAACAAATTGATTTTATAAAACTGGAACACAATACACATTCCGGCACTGGTAAGTCAATTTCTTGGATAAGGAGTAATGGGGCCTACCCATTAGGGGATGAAGGGGGTAATGGTCAATTTTTCGACCTTTTTTTTCCTTTTTTCCCTAAAAAGGAACTCACATCGACATACAATGTCCTGTCTAACAATACTTTTCTATAGAGTGTATATCTTTGAATTGGTATAATTTTGTGACCGACAGTTTTTTCTCCGTTAATTCCAAACTGAAGAGGAAATATGCCTTTTACCTCACAAAACTAAGTAAATTAGGCTTTAAATGTAGGTTTACGTCTTGATTACACGCATGCTTCGTGTACCGCGTGCAATCGAAAAAACACTCTTATCAAGATGTTCGTTGGAATACTGTAGCGGTCAACGACTAGACTTCACTACCTAATACAGTAGTATATAGTTTCCGAATATCGCCCTATTAACAACTAGCTGGGTGCCCGCGGTTTCACCCACCACAATATTATGGTAAATACATTATTAGTATTTAATGTGAATAGAGAGTTTTTGATGAACCAGTCTGCGTTCCAAATCTGTTATGGTCCTTTAGGCCCAAGGCCCAATTCTGCAATTCTACGATTTCGTGTCTCCGAGAACCGAAACAAATATATAAATAAATAAAAATAAATAATTCTGGACAATCCACACAGCATCATTCAGCCCCATGCTAAGCAGAGCTTGTGTTATGGGTACTAGATGACTGATATACATACATAATACAATATTATTATACAGATAGATATTTTTTTTTATTATAAATAGAAAACGACGAGAAGCCCTGAACAAATATCTGCAGATCGTACAAATATTTGTTCCGAGGCGGGAATCGAACCCGCAACCTCCTGCGTCGCAGGCGGACCTTCGCCCACCGCGCCACAGTGGATGCATCGTATAAAAACATAGCTTCTGCAATTTGCTTTGATGACACCCGTGACGTGAAAAATTTGCAGACAATATGTGTTGTAATGTAATATTGTAATATCTAGGATATTTTACTCGTGCCGACTGAAAAGCACGAAGCAAGTAGAAAAAGAACTTATATCGAAGATCTAAGCTACCATTCCATCCAATGGTACTAATGCCGTAACACGATACTCACACTAGGGTAAATAGCGTCAATGGAATCTCTTAATGCAGCGACCACGTTTGTCTTCTTCTCCTTAAACTTCTCTAGTAAGGCTTGCACGCAAGCGGTGGCGTACGGGGAGAACTTGTTGCGAAGACCGCTGGCTATCAGGCCTAGTAGCCGAGTAGCCAGTGCTACTATGATCACGTTCGAGTCCTTTGAGATTATCTGGAAATAGACACAATGTTAATGGAATGTTCTAGAATAGGATCAATGATCTGGCGACAGATAAAGTTAGAGAGCTGTCTCACTGGAGTATACGTCCTTTAAATAACAACAGATGGAATCGAACAGCAGAGTAGATACTGAGCAACATATAAAAAGAAAAAACAACTAGAATGCTCAGATTAACAGCCGGTTTTTCATGAATTCGGAAACTAATTGGAGAATAAAATGCAGTCGAATATTAAATGAACCGATTTTTAATACACATCACTTTTAAGGTTGATCTTTTATTGTCCTCAGTAAATCGAATGCTTGGGCGAGTAATTTAATTACATAATAAATCTATACTAATATTCTAAAGACTAAAGATTTGATTGTTTGTTTGAATTGAATAAGCGCCGCCGAAACTACTGGAACGATTTGAAAAATTCTTTCAACATTAATAACCTGAATTTTCCGTGATGACATAGGCTGTAGAATATTGTCAAAAAGTTAGGGTTTAATACCCGTGCGAAGCCGAGGCGGACCGCTAGTAATAATTATAAAACAACAGCTTACCTTCTTCAGAGCTCGAACCAAGTCAGCATAATCCCCCGGCTCCAACTTAGGCGCATTCTTCAATAAGTTCTCCAAAGCGTCCAACGCCTCCTTCCGGTCCTGCCATTTCTTAGCCTCCAGTTTCTCGTAGAAGTCTTTAGGCAGCTTGGAGAGTATTTCCACTGGGTCTAGAAGGTCGTATGGGTCCATTTCTGCGGAATCCCCGCCGCCTGCGTCATCGTCTTCGTCTTCTGCTGCGCCTGTGGATAAGGTTCAGTTTTTTAACTATAAAAAAATATGTATCGTAGTTTGTCGAATTCATTATGAATGTGAGCGGGTTAACAACGAACCTCTTTTATGTGGTGTTCTTACAACAGAAAATATGTTCGTAGTAAATCCGCTTACATTCAAAACGAAGAGAAGAATTAATTTCAAATTCTCTTTGTAATTTTCTTTGTATAAATATTAATATTTATATACTTCATGATTACTTTTGCGACACAATAAAATATTTTCAATCGTTACAAGCCAACTCGATAAATAGAATCCAACACAATGTATCACGATGCATTTCAGAACGATTTTACAGTTTATTACTTTATATAACTTGTATTTTGTGACGTGTCCAAGAGTCCTGTAAGGTCTAAAGGACGAAGCTGACGCACTGGCGAGGAGAGGCTCAGAGTGGCAACCAACAGGACCTGAGCCAATAATTCCCCTACCATTTAGTCAAGTCCGCTCATGGATCCGTCAACATACAGCTAAACAACATCAAGAGTACTGGGCAAGTATTACGGATTGTAGGCAGTCAAAGGAGGCCTTCCCGGTTTTAAATCCGAGATTCTCCCGCAAACTCCTCAATCTGAAGCGTAATAAACTCCGGCTAATTGTCGGGGTGATCACAGGACACTGCATGCTTAATAAACACCTCTTTAAACTGGGTATCACGGACAGCCCTCTATGCAGAGGGTGCATGAATGCTGAGGAGACGGCGGCGCATGTGCTTGTAGAGTGCGATAGCGTAGCTTCTCAAAGATTGCAATACCTCGGGAGACCGAGAACATCTAGGGAGGCATGCACCGGCGTCAGCGAGCTGCTGGCTTTCCTGGAGGATATCGGGTGGTTAAAGTAGCAGACCCCACCCGTCACGCAAAAAGGGCCCACCTGTGGCCTAGTTGCGGAAACCAGTCCAGAAACAAGTAACAAGTAAGGTCTAAAGGAAATAAAGAACTTTTATTTTGATTTTGAAACAACGTACCGTCAACAGAGCAGGCGGCAGGCGCATCCCGGATCTTGTTTTGCTGACTGCGCAGATACCTGGTGGGCACCGCGGCGCCTGTGCTGCCGAACGCCTCTCTAAGCTCCTGCTGGACAACTGCTTGTAACGGCGCTATGTGCGGTTCTATCGCTACTCCTATCCATCTAGAATAAATAAAATAAATAAATAATGCTGGACCATCAATCCAGAGAGTATCATCTAGCCATAAGCTAAGCAGAGCTTGTGTTATGGTTACTAGACGACTGATATACATTACAATATGATAGATATTTTTTATTATACATAGAAAACGACCAGAACACCCTGAACATATCACACATCTGCAGATCGTATAAGTATGTGTCCCGAGGCGGGAATCGAACCCTCCTGCAGAGGTCGTCTGTCGTCGTCGTCGAGGATACCATTGTTCAGTTCAGAAGAAAAAAGAGGATTTTTTCTAGCTAAGCATATCTTTGATATCTTTGGGAGTAAAAATGCGCCATCTTTTCTTATTGACCCCCGGAGTGGATCCTGTGCGCGCGCACGTCCTTTCGCCTCGAGTATCGTCACACGTCGCTTTGACCAGACGCTTAGATAACTATTTGAAATTTTTTGTATACAAAATTATTGTTTAATTTGATTTTCTGGTTTTCCAATAAATAAATAATTTGTTTACAACTAACCTGTGCATTTCAACAACGAGTGCCTTCATCTCATCCCTCACAGTTTTGTCCCTATCAGCTAGCAACACTGGTATCTTCTTCACCATCGGTTTGATCGCGATCACTTTGTTGCCAAACTGTTTGAGTGCCTGATTCAGGGCTGCAACGCACGCTGCAACCACTTTTGGGTTCTTCTGTTCCATGCCTTTGATCAGTTCTTCTGATACTATCTCGTGTTTCTCTATTTCTACGTACATTAGGGTGATCTGAAAAGAATATTTATTTTAGTTCACAAATTGAAATGAAACACGCATAGTAGTTTTACAGACTAACTTCATTTTACTATTAAAACCTACCGACACTACAAGGTTGCCACAACTTATACAATAGATGGCGCTAGGCGTATTTACATTGCATTCTATTTATATTGTTAGGAGACTAATAATAAGCATATAGGCGATGAGGGTTTAATATATCTGCTTTTTCAGTCAATTAAAAATAATAGAAAATTCAACAACTTCTATCCCGCATTGGAACAGCTATAAAATAGCGGCGGCGATATCGGAAATTGTATTTTAGCTGCGCACTATGTCTTTTTATCATTTGCATTCATGGTCTGCCTTTGACGTTCCTATCAATTCAACCCTATGACGTATAGCTGCGCAGTTTGGTAAAATTATTCTTTCATGGTATTTTCATTGTTATGCGAGGTTTCTCGGTCACAAGCATGACTCACCTGTTTGCAAGCTACCCCAGTCCTGACTCATGTTAATTGTATAAAAGCAGGAATTTGAGGTCTTTATTTATTATTCAAACATTCCTTTAACTATTGCGGTAATCAATGACGTTGATGATAAGGGACTGCGACAAATAAACCAATGTAAAGAAAGGTATGTAGGGAACCCATAGTTTTTGGTTTAAGATCTTTATTTATGCTCAAAGAGAATAACCAAATTTACTAAAGATACATTGTTAAGTATCTTAAAAATAAGTATTCATCAGTCAGGTAGTTACGGTATATCTAAGGCCTTTTAGTTTTGGGTATCTTTAAATTTCCAGTCTTATGGCCGATACGACTCTAATTCTAACTAAACCCAGCTCACAGGCCTTTCAATTAGTAAAAAATACAAACCCTTGAACCACACTTTTGATAGCACATTACAGTAAAAAATGTAAGGTGAATAGTCGTAGTACACTGCAATAATAACAGTCTCTATTTATGTGTCGCAAAACTAATCTTAAGATGAATAATGGATGATGCTGTTCCTTTCTTAGCGACCAAAATAAAAGATCGTCACAATTTTAAGTGCAGTCAAATTACTCTAATTTTTATGTCATCTCAATTGGCATGAAACCCGACACCGATGATGGTTGAAATAAGAGTAAGATGAGTGTAAAATCAGGATAATAAATAAATTACCTGTAGTGCAAGATCCTTGGTCTTAGTTTTAGGGGCAGCGATGCATTTTGCCACGATGCCGGCCATTACTTCGCCGGTCGTCTTGCCGGCCGCATGGCAGTTTTCTACGAATACTAGGGCTGCTTCCAAACCTGAGGGACAGTTTTAAGATAAGGCAGAGTTTCTTATCCTTACATCACTCAGGAATTTAGGCCCAACGGTTTTAGGCACTCTGACTCATAAGAGAGGAATCGATCAATAACAATAGCGTGAACGCACACTTGTCTCCCGCTAGATCCTCATTGGTTAATAGAGATGTGATTTATTTGAAATACTTCTATTTTAAATGCAAATAGAAAATGCAAAATACCTATTTTGTATTTTGTATTTAAATACCTTTCAGTGAAAAGTATTTTGTATTTTATTTGAAATACCTTTCGAGATGCATTTTGTATTTTTAAAATACAAAATACTTTGTGATTAAGTTGAGCCAACATTACCAGTCAAACAAAACAAAACGCTTGTATTGCCGAATTCGACCGATATATGTATAAAGGCGCCAACTAACCATGCACGACATTTTTTTCTTCTTTGGTCAGACTGCGCGTCTTATGTCAATGTCAAGTAATGTCTGACAAGTGTGAAAAATGAGTGATGATGTATTCGAACAACTGGTATTGTTAAAAAGTGTTTTAAATAAAAAATGATATTTATTTTTATCACTTTTTAACAATAACAGTCCAGTTGTTATTAATTAAAAAAAAAGTGTAATCGCATTGACGGTATCTATTCTCCTGTGTAATACCTACATAAAAATATCTGTGATTAGGTCAGGGGGTATTTTATTTTGAAAAAGTATTTTGAAAATACCTATTTTGCATTTAGCATTTGAAATACAAAACGCAATACTATTTGGTATTTTGCATTTGAAATAGTAAATCTGAAAAGTATTTTGCATTTTGTATTTAAATGCTTTTTTAAAACCATTTTGTACATCTCTAATTCCGACCGGATGATATGGGGTATGGCTTGAAAGATGGATGGAACTAAGGATTATTTGTTAATTAAGTAACACGATAATACCAATGACACTACTCGTAGTTACATGGATTAAAAATATATCATCTACACTAATATTATAGAGGAAAGATTTAACCACCCGTGCGAAGCGGGGATTTTTGAGGATGGGTGGGATGAGTTGATTCGCCTGGACATCGTCACATTCCGTTTAGAATTACAGAATGGAAAGCTGCGCTGCATCGCTGTTTCGTTATGCCTTAGACGATTTTGTATCACTACAATAAATCTTTACAGGCAGCATCATCAATTACGGTAGAATAGAGCTTACCTACAGCTCGATAAATCCTACCAATACTTATTTCGTGAAATGGCTTCCGTATATCTAAATTCGACCGAACAATGTAGTAATTCCGTCTCATCCATTTGTGACAATTTTAGCCGAAACAGTCCAGCGAAATCCAAACGGCGGATAAATTCAAAACGCGTATATTTAGAAGGCTCTTTGTTTCTTAATTTAACAAACATTATGCTCGTTCTGAGAATGCTCGCATACTCGCATGGTAGTATTAGGGCCATAACACATGCACTCGGATAAAGGCCTGACACGACACGAGGTCTATCGTCCGAAGCAGTTGATTAATTTCACATGTAAACGACGGTCAACTCTCTCAGCGACCATGACTCATATAATGGTAGAGCAATTCCAACTATAAGGCAGTGTGTGCTTATATATATTAGGTACTTCTTCTTCTTCATCATCATCATCCCAGTCCATACCATAGGCTGGACATAGGCCTCCCCTAATGAGCGCCATGTCTCTATAATTTCTTAGCATGTTCAAACTGCCTTAGATATTGAATAGCGACCGGTCGTTGCCTTGGTGGTTATTAATACTCTTTGTCTGGAAACTCTCAATGGCTTTATAATTCGTCAGAGTCCAATTACAAACAATAGAAGGACTGGAGATTTACGATGATTAAATAATGGTCGAGCGTTTCAGCGTCATTCCGTTCTGCTTTCAAATTAGGTACTGCGAGGTCGTAATTCATTCGCCATGGTGCCACTAGAAACTCTAAGAAGCCCAGAGATAAGTTTCGAATTCTAGTTTTAATAAGATGGTGTCGGTTTTCGGTTTCGCAGTGGTACTGCAAAAAACGTAGGTTATGTCGCTCATCTCAAGGATAACTTAGCTATTTTACTACTACTAAAACCAATGAGCAGCGAAAATAGTATCAGTTTTACATTCACGAGGGCTTCCGAATTGTCATGTAGAAAAAAGACGTACGCAAAATAATGGTAGAGCAATACGACTTAGAAGAAGTCAATGGAACTTTCACTAATAGATATTGATCAAGTTCACTAACACTTTCATTGCCCACGCACATGTCTATCCAATAACATTATTATTTCGAATCTAATTAGATCTAAGGATAATCTTGAAGCACGTGAATTGCGGTCTTGTGTCAAGTGCGAAAACATGTGATAGAAGTCACGTCTGTAATTGGCTTACAACTTACAAGTGATGGAGTAAACATATTAATTTCACTTAATTTTTGAAGCTCAGACACGTATGTACTAATCCTTTGGCTAATGATATATTAAAAACGTGTGTAATATTTGATAGGCTTCAAGGATACGCAGCAGTATCTTGACACTGATGAAGGTTAGTAGGTCCGGTTTAGAATACCAGTTCCAAGATTTTCGTAGTCGTCGTCGACTGAGAATCTAAGAATCCCAACACAGACCGTCGATGTACCTAGTAGAGGAGGACGACAGCTTCTGTCTGTATTTTTAACTCTTACTGCGATCACCAGCGAGGCCAAGCGTGATGAGTATGGGAAATCCCTTGTTAGGGTCGAGGCACGTTTAGCAGGACTTTATAGTGTTGATAGGTAAGGTAGGTACGTAGCAGTAAGTGGCAATTAGGTAGGAAAGCGGATTTTTACCTTAGACTTACTTTACCTCCTTACATGGGTATAGAACGTAAAAGGTTGTATCAATATCAACTACTTTGTTTTGCTATTTTAGAACGAGTATGGTCAAAATCCTTCATATCACGTTCATAAACCAATCCAGTCAAAGTGCAATTATGGCCATTTAGATTACCGCTACAACCATTTTTAAAAGTGATCATCGGGGTATCGGTGTTTCGAGAAAAATTACTTGATGTTAAAACCTAGTACGCTTTAAGCAAGAAAGAACGCTTTCGGCGAGTGGTAAATTAATCGTTTATTTATAGTTCAAACAAAGCATTCATTATTTTCAATAGTCTGTTGTTTCCTGTTTTATGCATCATTGGTCTTGGAAAAAAATGCACATAAAGTAATACAAGAGCATCTGGTTAAACAAGATCTGTATCTATATGTATATATTTGCACATTGAGCCATATATGTTTATCTCGAAGATGTTAAACATGATGAATCTTTATAACAGAGGAAGGAAGGTTCAAATTCACTTGCATATAGTCATTTCAGATATCCGTGGCCATGGCCATACAATAGTATAGACTGTACATAAACAAAGCATGTACTGTTGTAACCTGTGGCAAATTTTAGCTCGCTCCGTGGAGTAATTTTAGCGTGATGTACCAAGGATCCTTTTTTCTGTGCGACATTATCCGTTTGCTCCAGAAATGAAATGATTGAATTGAATTGATTTTAGTAAATTTGGCTTGATACAAAATATTATAACATTTATAACAGTCAGCTTCTGGTCTGTAGCAAGAATCCTGTTTACAACATCCATGAGTATATTTTCAAAATAACATGATTTTTAGTGGAATATTAACATAATGAGTGCTGCTTCTCAACTCAGTCGGAATTATATGTAAGGTATAAAATAAAATGATATAACATGGATGAATTAACGCTATTATCTATACTAATATTATAAAGAGGAAAGATTTGATTGTTTGTATGTTTGTTTGTTTGAATTGAATAGGCTCCGAAACTACTGGACCGAGTTAAAAAATTCTTTCACCATTAGAATCCTTAATTTTCCGTGATGAACATAGGCTATATAATATTTTCAAAAAAGTTAGGGATCCGCATGAAAAATTCAATAATTGAACCGTGGGCTGTATATTCAACCTCTTTTTCTATTATGGCGCGTCAGAATAGAAAAAGAGGTTGTATAGCGCACGGTGCTTGCTTTTTCTCTACGGCCAGTGTCAGTTTTGGAATGTTGAGTCAATGTCAAAAACCCCAATGCTGTTAAAAAAAGTAAAGATCCGTATGAAAACTGTGAAACCCATCGTGTTCGTGTGTATAATTTCTGAAATTTTTGTTTAATACCCGTGCGAAGCCGGGGCGGGCCGCTAGTTAGTAATAAAAAAGAATCTGTTCAGTAGGTATTTTAATTTTCTGTCTTAATTAATGAAAACAGTTCATATCATATTAATTTTAAACTTTAAAATAATCTGTAGTTTACTAATGTATCTGAACACAAAATCTCTTGATCTCTTTGTGGTGAGAAACGGAAACAAATTTTGGTTAGACACAACAAAATATTTTTTTTATGTGGGTTGAAATCAAGAGATTTTTATGGTATGAAACGGCAAAAATGAATTTGTGTTTAGAAACGGTGGTGCAAAACAGCGCTACACCATTTAAATAGTTTTGATGTCTGTTTCTTTAGTGCTTCAGTTCTTAGCAACAAATACTAATATATACTATTAATAGATACCTAATGCTTAAATTATTCCTACACTAGCGGCCCGCCCCGGCTTCGCACGGGTATTAAACAAACATTTCAGAAATTATACACACTAAAACGATGGGTTTCACAGTTTTCATACGGATCTTTACTTTTTTAACAGCATTGGGGTTTTTGACATTGACTCGACATTCCAAAACTGACTGGCCGTAGAGAAAAAGCAAGCACCGTGCGCTATACAACCTCTTTTTCTATTCTGACGCGCCATAATAGAAAAAGAGGTTGAATATACAGCCCACGGTTCAATTATTGAAATTTTCATGCGGATCCCTAACTTTTTTGAAAATATTATATAGCCTATGTTCATCACGGAAAATTAAGGATTCTAATGGTGAAATATTTTTTTAACTCGGTCCAGTAGTTATGGAGCCTATTCAATTCAAACAAACAAACAAACAAACAATCAAATCTTTCCTCTTTATAATATTAGTATAGATAAATCTTATGCTAGCTAAAAACTTAGCTAAATATTTTAAACGATATTTACTTATTTTGAAAATACATAGTGAAACCAAAGCAGGCTGCACAAAATAAATAGTTTGTAACCTATACACATACCTTTCTCCTGAGCCACAGCATTTGAATCAATAACAAACTTCTTGATCAGCCCAAGGTACTTGTTCCACTCAGGAGACTTCTCATCATCAATCTGGTTGAAGAGTTTCAGGGCCTCTTCGTAGCCCGCCACACGGGCCTTCCACAGCTTGTGGACGCATTTGTCTTCCGTCGGCAACTTCTTGTATTCATTCTCATCTTCCATGGTGGTTTGTCTGTTGGCCTTATGAGTTTAATCCTGAGGGGTAAAAGAAATAATTAAATCTTTTTTTGCTCTTCTAAATTAGGGAAAAGTGTGCTCTAAGAGACAATCTGTAGGCTATGTGCTCAAAGCTGCGTTTAGAAAATCTCTATCCCCTTTCTTGGGGTGTCGTGGTCGGATAACCTCCTCGTGTGCCCGTACTGTTACCTGTCCTCGGGGATTCGTCCCTGGGGAACGGTAGCAGTTTGCGGGCCGGTGCACCCTGGTTCCCATCGTTAATAATCTCTGCCCTCACGGGGGGACATTGTTAGCGGTGGCCAATAATCCGACAAACCAATCCAAGATGTCATACGTACCGTGCCGAGGGATGAATGGCTGAAGGTTATTCAGTCGCGAACGGTGTCTCTCCGAAAACAGGGCGAATCGGAGCAGTACTTAGCCCACCCGTGGGCATGCGGGGCTCTGCTGGCGGGTAGCTTTATTTCCCTAGCTTCTTGTGGGATTTGCATGGAAACCAACAAGTCAGCCAACAAATCTTCTTCTCCTTCCAGAGAACCCTCTTCTCCCCTCTCGGGAGAAACCAATAATAGGCTGGAGGAGGCCCTGCTGGCCTCTCCGGAGCCTATGTCCATTGTGCCTAGCCTGGCAGATGACCGGTCAGAAGCCGGCGGCTCCGAAGCTGCGGTTTCTGCCCCAGAAACGTCTCCAGGCAATCGCCACAAAAAGCTGAGCGGAGCAGCCCGGAAAAGGCTCCGAAGGCTAATGGCTGCCAATATGAGCTTCGAAGAAGCTCGGCCTCTGGCGGTAAAGCCTTGGAACCAACTTCCGGAGCTGAACGCTCCGCCCGATCCAAAGGTGGCTAAAAGAGCCCGATCAGAGGAGGAATCACCCAAGGAGCAACCTAAAAAGGCCCCAAGGCTAGAGGTTCCCCAGGTGTCAGAAGTCCGACCTAGCTTCAAACAGGTCGCGGAGGCGAAGCGAGTGGGCATTCGCAACACCGCCTCCATGAGCGACGAACAGATGAAGCAGGTCCATCGTTCCCTGACCCTGGCGATCCTGAACATAGCCAACAGCTGTAAGGGGCCTAGGTTTGCTAGCTTCACTCATAAGCCTGGGTGGATACTGGTCACATGCGAGAACCAGGAGAGCCAAGAGTGGCTCGCTAGGAAAGTCCCTAAAATCAAACCATGGGCCGGGGCAGAACTCTCGGTTATCCCCGAGAGCGAGTTGCCTAAGCCTATGGTTGTAGTCACGTTCGTGCCCAGTATTGAGGCGGCCTCGGTTGAAGAGGCCGTCCAATTACTGAG
Source organism: Eupithecia pulchellata (assembly GCA_963931895.1). Lineage (NCBI taxonomy): Eukaryota > Metazoa > Arthropoda > Insecta > Lepidoptera > Geometridae > Eupithecia > Eupithecia pulchellata. Next base: position 4,785,438 of record OZ007534.1, on the reverse strand, counting down.
AACACAGAACGAGGGGCTACGCACTGAGCTTTGGAGGGTTCTATACAGCAGATCCGAGGGGAACGGGTTCGTTATAACCTTCGCCCTAGACGATCTGTCTGTGGAAGCCCTCAGAGCCGCCAATTTCCAGGCTGCCCTAGGCTTTAAGAAAATAGCCTTCAGGGTCAGAGGCGGCTCCGAAACAAAGCCAGTGCCTGTGACTGGCACGGATCCACAGCCGTCCACGTCCGGTGTTACGGCCTCCTCGGGGCGAAGCACAGGAGAACCAAGACCACGACCTGTCGTGGCTAGGGGCTCCAATGTACCGCCCACCGGTAAGTCCGGTCCACCGAGTCGTGGCGAAAGTGTTCCGCTGCCGTCGACGTCCAGTGGAGCGGGCATTCTCGGGCGAAGCACAGGAGGACCAGAGCCGCGAGCTATCGTGGCAAGGAACTCCAATGTAACGCCTCAGAATAGATCCGCTTCAACGAGACAGGGACACGGGGGTACCCGCGGAGGGTTTAGAGGTGACAGGCCGGCCGAAACTAGCCGAGGGCGGGGAGCTCGCCCGAAACTAACTAGGTCAAAGCCTCGTTACAATCGGGGAAACCTATAACGGCTACCCAGGCGGGGACGGCGAGGATCCTCCAGGCAAATCTCCACCATGCCGCGGCTGCGTCCGCGGTAATGGAGCTTTGCCTGTCCGAAGGACAAGCTAGCCTCGCCTTGATCCAGGAACCCTGGGTAGCCAACACTCAGGTTCTGGGACTACACGCTGCCGGTAAGATATTAGTAAATAGCACTGGCACTAGACCTAGGGCATGCATTATTTTTAAAAATAATTTAAACTTTTTACCTGTCACAGAGGTATGTAATGACGACCTGGATGACTTGGCGAGGGTGGTCGATCACGCCGCCCGAAACAACGCCGAGCTTCTCGTAGGCTGCGACGCCAACGCTCACCACTGGGCCTGGGGGAGCACGGACGTCAACGCAAGAGGTGAGTTACTTTATGACTTTCTTGTTGCTAATAATCTAACCTTACTTAACTTAGGTTAGGACGCGAACCGACCTTTGTAACCCGGGTTAGACAAGAGGTTCTGGACATAACGTTTGCCACCAACAACCTTGCCAGGCATATCAATGACTGGCACGTAAGCAAAGAAAACTCTATGTCCGACCATAAACACATCTGTTTTGAGATTAAGGCCGCCCTTGACTCTCAAATAATAACTTATAGGGATCCCAGGGCTACTGACTGGGCTGTTTTCAACGACAAACTCAGGCAAACGCTCGAAGAGTGCCCTAAAAGTATCAAAACTCGCGACAGTCTCGAGTTAGGGGTATCAATCCTCACTAAAGGCATTTGCATGGCCTATGAGGAGAGCTGCCCGCTTAAGTCCAAAACAACTAAACGAGTTGTCCCATGGTGGAACTCCAAGCTTGACAAGCTAAGGAGTAAAACCAGGAAATTATTCAACAAGGCTATGAAGACTCGCGCATGGGAGTTATACCTAAAAGCCTTAACGGAATACAACATAGAAATTAGGAAGGCTAAAAGGGCAACTTGGAGGAAGCTCTGCGAGGAAATTAAAAACACGCCACAAAGTGCAAGACTCCACAAACTGCTCTCTAAAGCTAAAACTAATCAACTAGGTCTCCTCAAGAGAGGGGACGGCTCCTTCACAACAAGCGATAAGGAAACCCTAGAGTTGCTGGCTTTGACCCACTTCCCTGGGTCGCGGGACATAAACCTGCCACCGACATCTGTCATCTCCAATAAGCCTCGGAACGAGGACTGGAACAGAGCGGCCAGGATCATAAGACCGGGCCAGGTCAGGTGGGCCATTAACTCTCTTAAGACCAACAAAGCATGTGGTGAGGATGGAATTCTCCCCATTTTTCTTCAGCGGGGAATCAACGTCCTTACCCCATATCTGGTAAAAATATTCAGAGCGAGCCTCGCATGGGGATTTGTACCAGAACCATGGACTATTGTCAAAGTTATCTTTATACCCAAGGCTGGTAAGAAGGACTACAGCCAGCCAAAGTCCTTCAGACCAATAAGCCTCTCCTCCTTTCTTCTCAAGACCATGGAGAAGGTGGTAGACAGATACATCAGAGATGTAGCACTCGTTGCATCTCCAATCCACCACAGCCAACATGCCTACTGTAAGGGCAAATCCACAGAGACTGCGCTTAGCTGTCTCATTGATAAAGTGGAAAAGGCCTTGGAGGACAAGGAAATAGCACTTTGTGCATTCCTTGACATTGAAGGTGCTTTTGATAACTCCCCTACCTCGCTGCTGGTGAGCGGGTTAATTAACAAAAATGTAGACCCGACCACCACCAGATGGGTAGAGAATATGCTCACGCACAGAGGAGCAATACTAGCCCTTCACCAATCAACCATTGAGATATCCACGGCTAGGGGCTGCCCCCAAGGCGGAGTTTTATCGCCTATCCTATGGACCCTAGCAGTGGACCAGCTCCTGTGTGATCTAGCGGACCTCCATATCGATGCGCAAGGCTACGCAGATGACCTTGTAATCGTCGTGCGGGGTTTCTGCCAATCCACCATCTCTAGTATCATGCAGCGAGCTCTCAACACTGTCAGCGACTGGTGTAGCAACAGCGAGCTCTCGGTTAATGCTGAAAAAACTGTGATTCTGCCATTTACAAACAAGCGAAGGCTAGACAAGCTTGCTAATCCTTCGCTAAACGGCAAAATCATAACCTTCTCCTCGGAAGTAAAATATTTGGGCGTCACAATCGACCAAAAACTAACGTGGAACAGCCACCTAGCCAACGTCCTGCAAAAAGCAAAGATGGCGCTAGGGGCTAGCGGCCGACTTATGGGTAACAACTGGGGCGTCAACCCTAGGATTGCCATCTGGCTGTACAATGCCATTGTGAGGCCGACAATAACATACGCCTCCATGGTATGGTACTACAAAGCCTTTCAGTCGACCGCAATGACCAAACTGAGCAGCCTTCAAAGGACTGCCTGCCTCATGGCTACGGGAGCCATGTCCACCTCACCTGGTATGGCACTAAATGCATTGCTGGGACTACCCCCACTTCATTTATATTTACACAAGGAGGCAAAGACCAGCATGTATAGGGCTAGCGCTACGGGGAGAAGAAACTGGCTCTCCCAGAGATTGAGGTCTCTACACGACTCAATCCTGGAATCTCCTATTTTGAGCATGACAACGGACGTCATGCTTCCACGCCATGTGTTTGAAAAGCACTTTAAAGTGGAACTACCTTCCAGAGAAGACTGGTCGAATAGCCGGCTACTCTGGAAGGACGGGTGCCTGAATTGGTACACGGATGGTTCCAAAATGGGACTGGATGTAGGCTGCGGAATTTATGGAGAGCGACCCAAATTCGCTGGTAGCATAAACCTGGGTATATACGCCTCCATTTTCCAAGCAGAAGTGTTCGCCATTCTCGAATGCGCAGACATAAACATGCAAAAGCGATACTTCAACCAAACAATATATATCAACTCTGATAGCCAGGCTGCTCTTCTAGCACTGGACTCGTCGATCATCACGTCAAGGCTAGTTGAGGACTGCATGTCACGCCTGAATGCTCTGGGTTCGAAAAACCGAGTTGTCTTAAGATGGGTACCGGGTCACGCGGGTATCAACGGCAATGAGAATGCCGACGAGCTCGCACGGTCCGGGGCCATGGGGACTCGGTTCGGCCTTGAGCCGTTCTGTGGCATACCAAAGAGCCTGGCTCAAAGAACCCTACTGAACGTTTGCTACGAGGAGTCAACCAAACTCTGGAAAAATTCACCGCATCATCGGCGGTGAACCTACGAAGTGGCGATCACAATAGGCCTATCAATGGCCGCAGCGATACTATAGCCACCAAAAGCAAATAAAAAAAAAAAAAAAAAAAAAAAATCCCCTTTGTGGGGTACTGACATGACACTAAGAAATTGTGTTATATTTCTTTTATACCTTACATGACTCTTGGAAATGTCACAAAATACAAATTAAGTAATCAATAAGTACTGGGAAATACAGTGATCACTCTAGGGAGGCAATGCAGCAAGTAGCCTCTAGGTGACGCTTCAAACTGTTATTGATATTCTACAGTTAGATTGTTTACTAGTTTTAGTACTAATATAATATTTAAATGTAGTTTTCTTTGTGAAGCATAATTTTTTATACTTTGTTCACATCAATCTTTTTAAGGAAGGTAGTAAAGAAGCGAACGAAAAACCTCTACTTTGTTAGATTGTTAGTTTTTGAGCTAAAGAAAAGCTCATCCCAAAACCTTTTAAATGTTGAGATAATCTAATATTTTATAGTACTTAAGTCTTTTTGTATAGTATAATTCTTTCAGCTATGTCAATAACTTTGAGCCTTCGTCTGATGTATCTTTCAGAGAAACTCAGAGCATAGCTCTTTCCATAGCTCACTGAGCAACTTTGAACTGGTGGACCAACCCTACTGTAAGTATCCAGCGCAGCTCCGTAGGTGACATAATGACATGTGTCATTATGTCCAATAAAACTTAATTTTTAACTTTGCTAGCCAACACACATGGATTATGTAGGACAGCTCCTTGCAATGAATGCATTTAACCTACAAGTTGCTAAATCAATCTTGTTATAAAATATTATGGTCTCATACCCACATGGTATATCCTAAATCCAACTTATCCTATTGATATTCTGAAGGCACAAGCGAAGGCACAGAGCTTCTTTTCCTAAAGTCTTGCTTACAATCAACAAACAACCAGCATTCTCAATATAGATTCCAGTTATCCCTTAGATAAACCACAGTATGAAACTGTTCACACAACATCTCACTTATATTTCAAACAATTTATAGTTTCCAAAAGCCTAAAGCTGTGCCAACACTTCAGGACCAGTACAAAACTGGTTTAAGTTCAAATGGTAGTAGTAAAAATAAAGTTATATGATGTCCTTTGATTTAGATAGGCATGGTTTTGTAGCTTCATTTTGAGAAATCCCACTAGTGCCAGCTTTCTACGCGTAGGCGTGTATTTATAGCAACGCTAAGAACACAATGCATTAGAATTTCGATGAAACATTGGTGAATCAGTCAACCAGCCAACTTCATCACAGCTGAGCTCTGTCAAATGTCTAGTACCTACCGACCGTTGCAAGAATGTGGAAGAAATTAGATATTACCCAGTTCATAATATAGCCGTGCCCAATAGATGCCCAATGCCGACACATGAAACAAAACGCATGCATCTGCAAAGAGTTCGAGTTCGCCGTTCCATCCAACAACGGTCACTTTCTCGTTTTACAAACAAATCAAATGTCACTAGACTTACCGTATATCGCTTCTCCAGATTACAACCGCCTAATAAAATTGGCAAAACAGAAACTCATGAATTTAAACTGCTTAAGACTTTCATTTTTTTCGACAAGAACTATTTGTAACCGACAAAAAGAAACGTATTTCTTTTACGTTTCCGTCTTCGTTTTTTTGAGTTTGGTTTGATGAAAATGGACGTCGGGCGGGTGGCGGATGAATGAATGAATGAAATAATATGAATATTGCCAGATATTGCAAGATAGGGTTTTTATTAGCCTGTCTTGATATCAATCTCAATATTAGCAAGGAAATAGCATCTTATCTGATGATTATTCCTTTCTCCAATATAAATATTGTTTGGTAAGCGAGATAGGAATAATGTCTGTGTTGGATGGAAGAACATCAACTTTGCATCCCGTAACAAGGGACACCTTCAGGGTGATTGCGGTACTATACTAACAAAAATACATACCGGGACCCCATGCCAGGTCGCTGATTGAAATATATCAAAATAGTATAAAAATAACAAAAAGGATTTAAAAAAAACATGTACGACAAGTGCGAGTATAACTCGCGCGCCGAGGGTTTTGAACTTTTGTCGTTTAGGTAGGTACGACCTGTTGACGACCTTTTGGCGCGGTGGGCTTACAACAAAGGAGGTTGCGGTTTGATTATCGCCTCGGGACTAATATTTGTACGATCTGCAGATTATTTGTTCGGGTGTTCTAGTCCTTTTCTACGTACACAAAAATATCATCTAATGTGATACATTATCATCATCATCATCAGCCTACAATAGTCCACTGCTGGACCTCTAGGCCTCCCCAAATGAGCGCCATTGATGGCATTATTCATCATTTGATACATACAGATAGATAAAAAAATTATTTGGTTATATATACTTTATTATGTATAACAGCTATCGTAGTAATACCAATAACACAAGCTTTGCTTAGCTTGTGGGTAAATGATACTGTGTGGATGTGGGGGGGGGGGGGGGGATAAATCTGTACGGTCGCACAAAATGTATTATTATTTCAAATTTCAAGTCAATAGCTGCAGTCATTTCTGAGATATTAAGGATTCAAAACACAAAACAGAATCAAAGTGATCCCATCCCATAAGGGTTTTGAAACCGATGTCAAAATCTTAAAAAGGTTCTTAGTACCCCGCTAGGAACCTACTACAATAGATTTTACAGTAGAATACCTGTGCTATTAAGTTCGATTTTCAGCGAAGCACTTTGTAAAATAATTAAATTAATTCATTTAATTTTTTTTTTTTTTAGTTTTTTTTCTAAGGGTAAAAAGCCTTTTTTAACAAATAAAATTACAATGATCTAACTAAATAAAAAACCAGAAAAAAAAATTAATAATAAACCATTTAACTTTGAATAACATGGACACGGCAAATTTTAAAATAATAAGATTGGCTTAATCCTTAACTTATAGGTACAAGATAATTATTGTATTGTGATCTCTTTGTTGGTCGTGTTGATAGCCGTTCGTTTGTGTTTCATATGGCAACTAATTTAAGTCACTAAATTTCGTTCGATCTTGCATTTGACATCCAAATAATGCGAGCTTTCCATCGCAATTATATTGGCAATAGACGGATAAGTACATGTCCAAAACTTTTGGTGATGTTTAATAATTTATAATTACAGTTTGAGTGACTGTCTTGTCACTCAAACTGTAATTATAAATTATTAAAAACTGTAATTATAAATTATTAAATATACCTATGTTGTTTTATTTGTATGTTTATGTTTTTTTTTGCCACCTCTCTCCTGTGTGAAAAGAAGACAGTGCCATTCTCTTTTTCTCAATTTTTTATGGGAATTCAACTTAAATCAAACAAATGACTGATGTACATAATACAGTAGGTATATCAGATAGATATTATTATATTATACCAGAACACCCTAAACAAATATCTATAGATCGTACAGACATTAGTCCCGAGACAGGAATCGAACCCGCAACCTCCTCCGTCGCAGTCCTTCGCAAGTTAAATATATGATTGGGCAGAGACAGAACACACAATATGAATAGAATCGTATAGACAGAACAAACAGTTAGTACTTCGTGACGCTCCGTCTAGATAAGATTCAAATGAGGTAGCTTATTCTATTTGCAGCAGATGGTTTGTTTTCATTCAATGTTGCTCAATTCATTCATTCACCCGCTTACAAGAGTTCATTCAAATTCAAACATGTTTTTCATTTTCTCAAACAAAACATTTCTTGAACTCAAGCGAGCGAGACGTGTGTCGCGCATTTTTTTGTGAATACCTGTGCGTTCGCTGTTCATGATGCTGAATGTAATTTACGTTTTGGCTTATAGTTGTAACTTTGAATGAGTGCTTTTGTGTGGAAACTACTAATAAACGTTCTTGTATCAGGAACTTGATTAACAGCTGTGTTGTGATTATAACAGGCGTGAAAATATGTTTAGAAGCCAAGAAAGGGATATCAACAGCTTCTCGTGAATAGTATGGTGTATACTGTGAGTATATATTGTTAAATCTATTTTCTAATATGGTTCCATTATCCCTAAAGGTATATCCTAAAAACGCTGTCAAGTTAAACGGTCCCAACCACCCTCAACGAAGGTATCAGACAAGGTAGCTCGTTAAGAACGATTCAATTGAAATCAGGCTCACTCGGAACTCATTGCAGCTTAGCATATGCATGACTAAGGAATAATATAACAATGTTGACTGCCCTTTGGTACCTGATTGCATACAGGCAAAATAAAATGATAGTCTACTTTATTGACCTTTGTTAGGCTCTCAACAACAACTTAATACCTATTGATGGTGTTATATTAAATATCAATTAGAGGTTTACTGAAACTGGTATCAACATCTGTATCATGGTTTAGTTAGCCATAGATTAAATAAATATGTACTTAAGTATACCTACTTACTGTAATACATAAATAAATAAAAAAGAAATCTACAAACAAAGATACTACATCTTATTTTCAGCACTTATTCTCCAAATGTGTTTAATCTATGACTTCTGCAAATACATAATGAAGTACTTGATTATCTATTTAGTATGCCTATGTGCAGTAGAATAGTATGGGTAGAGAAGGCTCTTAAACTGACCGTTGAGTCATGCAAAAGTATGTCTGCTGTTGACAATGAAAGCAGTCTCTTGTTGTCTTTATGCATTTTCTTCCAAATAAGTACCTACCCATCATACGCCAACACTGCAATGTGGATTTTATGGTCCTTATAAGATTAACAGCAGAAGATACCTATATCACTTGATAAGAAATAAACAAGATAAAAAAATCTCTTCTTTACATCAAATAAATAGTGGCATTTTATATGACCTTTCTGAACTAGGACTTGCAAATACACAAAATAAACTGTTTGCTATTTGGTGTCCATGTCCTACTTTATTTAGTTGTACATTATACCTGTGCATGGTAAAGATATATCTATCACCAATCTTATCTTAGATGACTAAGACCTAACAAGTAAATGGATACAATTTCAATACCACTTTGTTTACTTTTTTGGTGGATTTTGAAAGAAGTTTCATGCATTTTCCTCCAAATAATCTGTTGATAAAAAGTCAAATTTTATTTACCAGTACCTACCACAATGATAAGAGCTTTATGATTCATAATGATAAATGGGTAATTCTCATTTTTGAACTTGAAATTTCGTAAGCAAGTGAAATCGTCTTTTTAAAATAATTAACGATGGTTTTGAATTCTTTTGAGCTTGCCCATAATACAAAAAATACTCGCCGAGCTCGCAGCCTTCTGAATGCTGAAATATATGGAACTGAAAAAAAAATGCCTCCACGGCAGTGACCTCCGTTCCATGGAAGTGACATTTCCTACTTATAATCCATGGAATGTATAAGAAATAGCTATTTGCAAAATATAAAGACAGTTTTTTTTAGTCCAGAACGATCATTATTTAATAAGTAGTAGGTTTAGTGTTCTTAATAATTAGTAAGTCACATCCAATGTAATATTACTTACTTAGGTTTCGAATATTAAGTGAAGTTTAAGTATTTATTTAAAATGCAGTCATAATCGGTCTCAAACATTAAAACTGATATTTTATTTTAATACAACAACTTATACAGTAAGCTTTTCAAAAATATTCAATCTCCACTCTTTGCGTATTATGCGCTGTTCTCGGTGTCATTTCAGCTACTAATTATTTCTGCATAGGTATCGTGCTCTCTTTGTTTTTTAGCTGCCTTATATAAATAGGGATTCCATCCATTACGGAAATAGCAATAAGGTAACTGATTACGAATTTTGGTTATCCAGTAACGTCACTACGTAATTACGAATTTCATAAATATTTTTTCCTTCAAAAGTTTCATTCAAGTTATTAATGTCTGAACTATGTGCCTTTTAAGCGACAAATGAGTAATGAGTGGCTAAATTTTATAACAGCTTTATACGTATTACATAGAAAGACACATGCAGCACAGGTATTTTCTGCGGACAATTAGAGCACAAAAATAATTATTAAGTACGTTATCCACAGACGTTATATTAGTCGCGGAGAAGTAAAGGAATCACGGATAATTATCACATTAATTTATATCCTATGGAAGAAAACTCACTTGTTAAGTTTCAATATTGACCGGTTGTAGTAATGCCATACATATGTTGGCTACTTACGTAATTACGGATTTTAATGCTACAGTTACGGGTTTTTCAGAAATTTAAAATCTTTACGTAATTATGTAATTACGGAACAGAAGCCCTTCATAATAAAGCAGGGTTTTGTTTGATCCAAGCTCATCGACTTCGATCACAATCTCATTTTACCAGCCGTAGCTCCTCCGCAGGCTTTTTAGGAGCATCTTGGGGTTTTCCTTCTAAAATATAAAAAAAACTAGGCTACGCATTCCCAAAAAACTCATTTTCGACAAAAAACACAAACACCTTCCTAAAAACACCTCAAATCCACCCCATATCCCATACAATTGTCACTTCTATGGATGACAGGTCACGTCCATGGGCAATTTTTTACCCACGGAACAGTGGAAGTGACCCCCATGGAAGGGATTTTTTTAGGTATAATCTTGGATAACATAAGCTCCAAATCAGGAACGAACATGCGAATTTAGCCATGTGTTATTGACATAAAAACACATAAAAACTACACACTCTCAAGTAAATAATCGAAAAAACATACCTCTGACGATCGACACAGATGTGACAGGTTATGCTCGACGAATTTTGAGAAAAGAAACTTGTCAAATATTTTCTCGCAAACTTTACGCCGGCGACAGGAACTTACAACTAAATCGAAAGGTGTTGCTAAACACCTTGTCTATACCCAGTTTCGTTCAGCAACACGTGCGATTATTTTAGAATTATGCAAGGTGTGACATCCTTCCATGGGGGGGGACAAAAATATTGATCACAAACTTTAAGCCCTAAGTTCAGTAATATTTAGTTAACTTTAGATACATTCGTTCTTATAATCAAAAAGTTAATATATTCCAGATAATTTTTATATTCGATTTTATGTAATTACTACGAAAGGTAAAGCTCAGGATTTTTTTCTTTGCATAAAACTGGTGTGATCACATACATGGAAGAGACAATTTAGAGGATATTTTTATTTATATTTTAGGAACAGTATTTATTATACATACGTTTATTTGTTGGAATAACAGTATTTTATCAACACTTTAATAACATAAATCATTATAACCTTAATAGTCATAATAATAGTCATAATAGTCATTTATTTATAATAATTATTACAAGTCAAATCTACATAGGTAAACATTCTTGTTTAAGAAATACATTTAAATTAAATATTTAATAAATTAAAATATATCAATATTTAATTAATGAATTATATAATAATAACAGTGAAACTGTCCACATTCACAATAAAAATAATAAAAATAACAATAATGAATATTGAAATAAATAACATTATTCGTCCACTGCTGTACATTTTGTACAAATAAATTCATCGTAGCTATAGAAAGTTCGCTCAATGAGCCAGCGTTTGAGTTTATGTTTAAATGCTGGCAGACTGCGGGTTTCTGTAACAGAACTGGGAAGCCTGTTGTACACGTGTGGACCCATCACGTGCGTCAGCTGCTTGGATGACTTAGTCAATGAGCACGGCACGGAGGCGAGTCTGTCGCGGGCGCGCGTGGCGTACGAGTGAGTGCTGCCTAGCGTCGCGTATGTTTCATGGTTCTGTCGGGCGTACACTGCCACCTGGTAAATAACCAAACATGGCAATGTGAGAATACCAAGTGATTTGAAGTGGGGTCTCGCCGTGTGGTCGCTTGGGATTCTCACAATTGCTCGTACGGCTCTTTTTTGCATACGGAACGCGCGTTCCCAGTCGGCCGCGCGCGCCCAGAGCTCGGCGCCGTACTGGAGCATCGACTGGACTGTTGCGAAAAAACACGCACGAACCACATCGGCTGTGACCACGCACGCCATCCGACTGAGCGCGTAACATGCGCCCGCCAACCTTCCACACAGCTTGTGGATATGGCTCGCCCATTGCAGACCTCGGTCTATCTGGAAGCCTAGGAATGTGGTGTTATCAACTTGCTCAATAGTCTTTCCATTAACTACCACTGTTAGTGGTCTAGGTGCACGGCCGGACAGGAAGAAATGGATGAAATTGGTTTTGCTCAGATTAAGAGCGAGCCCATTCAACCCGAACCATTCCGCCATTACTGTCGCCGTAGTATTAAGCTTTTCTTCCAGCAGATCTACAGTGGGCGCAACGACGATAGCGGCTACATCATCGGCATACATGAATACCTCAGCACTGTTAACGCATTCGGGTAAGTCATTTAGCAGTAGGGAGAACAATATATTTGAAACCGAGGATCCTTGGGCGACGCCCATTCTCGATTTCAGTGGGTCGGATACGATCTCCCCACCGCTGCCCATCACTACTTGCGATCGGTCCCGCATAAGGTCACACAACAATTCGTGAGCCTTACCGGTGATGCCGTAGTGGAGTAATTTAACTCCCAGTATTTTGTGGTCGGCCACATCGAAAGCTTTTGACAGGTCGCAGCAGATTACCGCGACCTGTTGTCTAGCCTCACGAGCAGCCAGTATGCGGCGGATGACCTCCCGCGCCAGTGATGTCGTTGAGCGACCTTCGCGGTATGCATATTGTCTATCGGAAAGGGCATCTGTGGCTGCAAGGAAAGCAACGAGACGGGAGCTAAGACCATTCTCAAGTACCTTAGCTATTGCCGGTATTATTGAGACAGGCCGATATCCGTCTATGTTGCTTTTACTCCCCTTGCCTTTAAACAGCGGTGAAACTTTACTCACCTTTAATGGACAAGGGTAGGATCCCTCTCTGATACAGGTGTTATATGCATGAGCTAGCACTGGCGCTAGTGGGATAATGGCATATCTTAGAAGTTTCATAGATATGCCATACACATCTTTCGAAACCTTAGGTGGTATACGCGTCATAACAATACGCATAATTTCTTCAGCGCTAAACAGCTGCAATCGTAAGGAGCGGTCTGATGCGGCACTCACCAGACCTAAGGCTCGGCGCACACTAGCAACGTTTGCTCTTGGCGCACCACAAGTCTCTGCCGCGCTTAGAAATCTCGCATTCATAGAATTAACTAGATCTTTTTTATTACAGAACTCCGATCCATTTGACTTTAAAACTACATCCGTGAAGTCTATTCGGGGGCAGTTATTCTTACCTCTTTCTCTGTTAATAACACCCCACATCGCTTTTGAGGTATTACTACTACATCCTAAGAAATTCTTATAATAGTCACGCTTATTAGATTTTAAAATAAATTCATAATGATTATGCATGTCAGATATTAAAGATTGGATTATGTCATTACACGGTTCTAATTTACTCAATTTAATAATGTCAAATAGTAATAGTTTATAATTTTTAGCATCTGAGGTTATCCAAGATGATTCATTGTTTCTATTGCACGTTTTTTTCAACGGAAAACAGATTTCAAATTTGTTCTTAATAATATTAATAATGGAATAAAACATGTCAGAAGAAGCTTTTTTTTTTAAAATCAACAATTCGTTCCAGTCAACGCTATCTATCGACGCAATAAAATTTATTTTGTTAGCGTTGCTAAATCTCCTCATATACGAAAGACTCTGCCGTGGTATATTCCTCACTCGTGTGATCTCGCTTATTTACTTATCATAAGTTAGAAAATCGTAATAACAGTAATTTTTATCGAAAATGAGAATTACCCAAATGATACTATTAGTCTCTTATTTCAAAAAATAAAATTTGTTATCGACACATTGGGTAACATTATTGAAGTTTTCATACGGATCCCTTACTTTTTTGAAAATTTTATTTAGCCTCTGTTCATCAGGGATAATGTAGGATTCTAATGGTGAATGAATTTTTCAATTCGATCAAGTAGTTTTAGAGCCTATTGAATCCAAACAATCAAATCTTTCCTCTTCCTAATATTGGTATAGATTCATCAGTATAGAATAAAGTATATTTTACACTGTAGATTTATACCCTGGAGGCGAGGGATATATTTTTTGTGTGGTTTTTGTGTTTAGTGGACACTCTTGTCTTGACTATCTCAAAATGGCTAAAGCGATTCTGATGAATGAGGTGCCAAAATACTCATCAGGATCACCTTAAGATTCTTAGCAGTTTTTTGTAAGCGTTTCTCGTCTTATTTGGCAAAAAAAGTGAAAATGCGAGGCGTTAGTCGATTTTTTTTTGCCATCTCACTTGGGGAAAAAAGTGAAAAAGCGAGGACGTAGTCGATTTTTTTATAGTTTTCAAGTATTCACTTGTTATAACTTGTGAGAATCACCTACTTCACTACCATCGACCTAATGTAAATCCTGCCAACGAACGACAATACAAAAAGGTCCAAATCATTCATAACAATGCCAACAACAGTGGAAGTATTCCCATGGTTTCTAATTACGATAGGTACCTATACCTACCATTCATTATCGACTAGTTAGGGACAAAAAGTTAATTGAACAGCGCTAAAAAGTTTGCACGCGGAAATCAGCCTATTTCTATCTGCAAAGGCCGAAGGCGGAAAATTCCGGAAAAATTGAATTTCGAACAACTTGGCTTTTAAGTAAATCGAATATTTTGAATTTGTTTTCCGAGCAACCCGTCTTTTAAAATGAATATCTTCAAAGATCGAAGGGGGCATAGCATATTCCGGAATAGGTATTTCATTTTCGAACAACACGGCTTTTAAATCGAAGGTTTCCAACTCGAATCCGGGTATAACCAAAATAATATTCAGTGTCGGTTATTAATTACTAAACAGCAATCTATGCTGATATGATTGTATAGAAAAGATTTAAAATTTGAAGGTATTCGCTGACTCTCGTTAAGGTTCCGCATGTTATCTATTTGCATAGGCTCTTTAAGGCTCCGGCGGCAGATGAATTTCCATACAAACGTAGTACCAAAACAAATATTTTTCACGATGGTCTGCTATCCTTTGTCTGAAAATAGTATTTTTTTCAAAACACTTTTCTGAAATGAAATAAATTTGAATTGCATTTGTACATAAGAACACATTTATCTTATTATCTGTGTTGATAAGTATTTTGAAAAGAACCTTAGTAAATACCATTCTCCTACAAATAATAGCAAACCATGGTGATAATATCTACAAATTACAAATCATTTATGGTCCTACCTACGTTTATGGGAAATTCATCCGTCACCGGGGCCTTCAGGATCTAACGAATAAACAACCTGACGAAATAGGAAGAACTGATAGTAAATTTGAATAGTAAAAACCTTGGTATGGGATTTTACTTAATATTTTACCTACATTGAGAGTGTAAGATAACAAAGATTAGAGTGCGATACGTTTATACTTAATTTAATGAGCTTGCAGTAAATTTTGAAGATATGTTAAACAGTTTTGTATTGCCCTCTCAAGAGTCATAAAGATTAATGATTTTGAGGCTATTCTCAGTTGAGAATACTTCTTTCTCTATTGAGATCGTCCTCTAGAGATGATCAGCGTAAGATAAGCAAAACTTTTCGTAATAAAACTGTAGTATATTGCACAAGGTACAATCCAGATCCAGTCATAGCAACTTACTTATGCCCGTAAACTCTAAACAAGTGTGGCAAATCACGTAGTATTTAAGAGTGAGCGAAATACAATTTTGCTGTTCGAATGATTTATATCAGAATCTCTGAAAGAATAGGTAGTAGGTATCTTTCCGAGAGTGACTTCTTAATATTTATGGGAGTGATACTTTGATATCTTGAATTAAATGTTTAACGAATAATGAATATTTCTCTAGTATAATAGGTATTAATAATTATACAATTTTTTGAATAACAAAAATTATTATTTTAATAAAAAAGAATACATCTGAAATTACTTATGGGTTCATGTTTAGATAACTACATAAACCTGACTCCAATCTGCATCACAGTACAGTAACCTACCTGCTGATCGATAAAATAAATATATTTAAGTATTAAAAAGAAAAGTAACAACTATTCCCATTGATCAAGGTTACAGGAGGAGGTGTCGAAAGGCTTATTCCCAGGGGTCCACGACTCCATTATTTAAAAAAAACTTTGGTTCATACTTTGATACCCAAGAGGTCCGAGATACTTTAAAAAAAAAGGTAATATTTCCTTTCTATCAGTTAATTCATCATCAATGACTATAAAACCGTTGTATATTTTTTTTTAGCTCAGTATAATTTATCTCAAAGAATTTGCAAACTGAAATGACAGTCGGCCGACTAATCTCGCAAATAACCGACAACCGCTAGGGTGAACATTTTCTTGAGTAGAGACCGCGACTCGGTAAACGTTTTGTAGGACCCCTTGCGGGATGACGACCTGCGAAAGACTGCAAGCAGATGCTCATTAGGGGAGGCCTACCTAACATAGGTGATGATTTTTTATCAAACTTGTTGTACGTATGTAGTAGGTAAGTTTGTATATAATGTATTGTTTTATGTATTCTGGGTGCGTAGATTACGCCTATTGTTAAAATAATGAACGGGGAGGTAGGTATGTTACTTCTACCTGCGACGAATACTAATATTACTATGTATTTATGTATGTATACATATGTACGTACCTACCAAAAACCCCACTTTTGATACTGTTTATCTTATCGAGATGTGAACAAAGGAAAACGACGACGATAACATTGTCCATTTTGATAGTACATGAAAACAAAAAATATTTTGCGAATAAGGTAGGCATACTTAGGTAGGTAAAGTTATAAAAAAAATATACACTCAAATGAGGTGGCAAAACCCCTTTTTAAAGGCGACACGATTACTGAAGAAGTGCGAATTCTGGTAGGTATAATTAATTGGGTTTTGTGGATTATCCAGCATTATTATAATAATGCTGGATAATCCACAAAACCCATCTATTCTGTCTTGTAATTTTTCAATATATGTTAAGCTTGTTTGATACTTTCACAATCTCTATTTTGTTATCTACTTATACTAATATTTTAAAGAGGAAAGATTTGATTGTTAGTTTGTTTGAATTGAATAGGCTCCAAAACTACTGGACCAATTTGAAAAATTCTTTCACCATTAGAATCCAAAATTTTCCGTGATGAACATAGGCTATATAATACTTTCAAAAAAGTAAGGGATCCGCATGAAAACTGTAAAACCCATCGTGTTAGTGTGTATAATTTCTGAAATTTTTGTTTAATACCCGTGCGAAGCCGGGGCGGACCGCTAGTTTGATATAAATGGACATGAAATAAATGCCGAGCAACTATCAGCATCTAATAATCATAGATCTTACGAATAGAATAGGTCTTAAGTATAAACACTATAATCTGCACTTTTAGGCGCCTTCATTCAGTCGAATTTATGACTTATTCCAAATTTCCAACTCGCCCGATGGAAACCACAGTTCGCGCGAGTTGGCACCTTCTGATTTTACCTATTTTTGTTGCCGTCAACTCGCTCGAACATGATAAACGCGTTGATAGATGTACAGTTTGACGTGAATAAATCGTAGTCTTAAAACTTCGTTATCTATGTTTACCTACCACATGAGTGAAGCCGCAGTAGAAGCTAGTATATAAACACGTAGAGTAAGTTGTAGCTTTACTACGAGTACCCATGAGCATTGTGAGCGAGAATGTTTCAAACCGGTACGGTAGGGAACCTCGGTGAGGCGATTGCCATTTCACTATACACTAACCCCCTTATTCATAACTAGCGTCCGCCCCGGCTTTGCAGGGGTATTTGTCAAAAGTTGCATTTTTCATGCGGATCCCTAACTTTTTGAAAATATTCTATAGCCTATGTTCATCAGGGAAAAATGTGGATTCTAGGAGTAAGAATTTTTGAAATCGGTCCAGTACTTTCGGAGCCTATTCAATTCAAACAAACAAATCTTTCCTCTTTATAATATTAGCATAGAAAAGCTAATCAGAGGTTCATCCTTAAGACTGGTGATATACGGTTATTGGTCATGCACACGTGGAAATAATCTGATCAGTTCACTCAGGAATCCGTAGGAGTGCGGTGCAATACAATGTGACCAGTGAAATGGTAAATTGCATTAGTGACGGTCACAGGATCTAGGATCTCTCTCGCTCATTAGGGCGTATCCCCAGAAATAGAACAGGACAGAAATTAGAACCGCCACCTACCTTATTATTACGTTGAATATAGGAAATTTCAAAATTACCCTTGGTTTTATTATTAGTTAAGCTATTATAAGCTTTTTTAAATGCCTGTGTAATGAATTGTCCTATTTTGTGTAGTTACGGCAGAAGTGCGAAAGAGTTTGGTGGCCAAAAAGCTCTTCCTAAACTAAACTATACAAAATCTCTCAAAATGATAGGATAAGTTATCTCACGGGAATAAAGTTCAAACGGAACTCAGATTTAAGTACATCTCACATCGCGGTTTTTAAATCTAAAGCATCTCTGTACTAAAAGTATGTATCGACAATATATTTGTTGTCGATACCAAAAAAAAAATAAGAGTTTAAAAGTAATTATAATGTTTTCATAAGTCTCGAAGTCTGCTTTGGTTTTTGATGTTAAATCTTTCAGGGAATACATATCGGTTCTTTTAATTTTACTCATAGCGGCATTTAAATAAAATGGCCGCCAAATATGAAGTAAGTACCAACCACTCCATGCCATAAAAATAATCTTCGATGAGTGCATCAACGGAATAGATAATGTTGCAACCTACTGGCTCGAGCCCAGTTTTTGGTTATCATATACAGGTCAATGATTTCCACACAGAATAACGTTTAGTCACTGAGTCGAAGATTCGAGAGTTCAATACCCCGGTTATATTTAGTCTGACCAAAATATCAGAAATAATGGAATTGATATCAAAACAAGCCAAGTAGGCGTGAGTGGTGTCTTGATTGATTTACCACTAACCTACTTTGGTAGAATAGGTAATTGATAGATTACTGACTCACTGAGTCCTTCGTTTAAGATTGGATGATGAATTAAGATTTTCACAATGTAGAGCATACTTCTTACCCAAATATTTATAGAGAATACCCAAATAGAGCCAAAAACTGCATCAGCTGGGCCGAAGCCAAAAGCCAAGCGAACTATTCGTTCACTTGGTTTCTATTTCTACATACAATTGTTCTGCAAAGAATTCCGGTAAACTTACCAGGTCATTCATTCGCATTTCATTCATTAGTCATGGAGCAAGACCCTAATTATTTTATTCTTTTTCGGACTGAAGACAAAACACAGTTGAATTTATGACCCATATAAGGTACCGGAAAGTTCATGTCAATTAAAAGTGAAATCCGTCCATGAGTCAGACGGACAGTTACTTTGGTACTTAGCGTTTTATGTGATGAAATAAAAAGTATTTAAGCGTTAATTCAGTTCTTAGTGTTTTATTAATGAAATAAAAAGTATTTATGTAGGTTTTATAATGAATCCTCGATGTTGGTATCGCGTAAATACCCAAACTGTTCCTTCCACCTCCTACACGAGTATTGTGTGATGAGACGTAACTTCATCCCTATACTCCAACCAAATTGTATGAACAAACACTTATTTTGTATTTGTCATCATCACCATCATCATCATCAGTCCCGGGGGTCCTAGGTATTGTCATTTCTCTTTTTTTTATTGTTCCTTTGTCTTCTGCATCTCGTATTCAAACGCCATACGACAATACGACAATGTCGTCGACCCATGCAGGTCGACCCGGATTAAGTGGGTCGACCTCTTGCAAGATGTTTTGACTTGATATTTTGGATATACAATATCTCGATTGACTTGATTATGTACATCTATATTGGTCCCATTTGGCCCAACTGAACCAGTTTAACTGGTTTGATATTTTATTTACATTTCGGTCTTCTAACAAGTAGAGCCGTCGTTCTCAACAACCTATAGATGAGTATGATCTATGTAGACACATCAATTATTACCCAAGTTCATACTTGACTAGTGTTTGCTGATAGAATCCGTTTAATACAAGCAAACAGAGGAAGTGTTGCCACAGGAAAAGGTTCAGTCGCGCATAGCATAAGATTAAGAAACCGCTTTTGAGTGTATTTCCTCCGTATAAATAAGTAATAACGCGTACCGGAAACCAGGCGGCCTCGATGGTGAACCTTTGTTGGAGTTGCCGTTAATTTTTGATTCAATACTTCGATTTTTACGACTTCGATTGTAACTATCGCTCGAAACGGTTTGGATGAATGAAAACGGATAACATTTCTGGTACAATCCTGAAAGTAAAATAATAAATAAATAATCGTTTATTATGGAACATAAAACAATGGTTACAGGATAAAAATTGAAAACGATGCAAGCTGCAGAAGTTTAAAAACTATGTCGCGAATGACAACGCACTCCTCCGAAGTTAAAGTAGAAGAATTCCAAGAAAAAAATAAAATTATGTTACAAAATATAGGTAGTAAACTTATTTTACATAGGTACACAATACTAGAGCTGTTATCTACAATCTATACTAATATTATAAAGAGGAAAGATTTGATTGTTTGTTTGTTTGTATGTTTGTTTGTTTGTTTGTTTGTTTGTTTGTTTGAATTGAATAGGCTCCGAAACTACTGGACCGAGTTAAAAAATTCTTTCACCATTAGAATCCTTAATTTTCCGTGATGAACATAGGCTATATAATATTTTCAAAAAAGTTAGGGATCCGCATGAAAAATTCAATAATTGAACCGTGGGCTGTATATTCAACCTCTTTTTCTATTATGGCGCGTCAGAATAGAAAAAGAGGTTGTATAGCGCACGGTGCTTGATTTTTCTCTACGGCCAGTGTGTTTTGGAATGTCGAGTCAATGTCAAAAACCCCAATGCTGTTAAAAAAAGTAAAGATCCGTATGAAAACTGTGAAACCCATCGTTTTAGTGTGTATAATTTCTGAAATTTTTGTTTAATACCCGTGCGAAGCCGGGGCGGGCCGCTAGTACTATATAAAACACGTCCAAAAAGTCCTATTAGAACCTAATCTACATTATGTTGCCCAAATTGGCTTTTGATTGAATTTAATTTTATATTATCTCAAAATTGGTCTACCATTGACACCTCAGACAAAAGAAACATCAATCAAAGTATTTTATTTGTATAAATATTTTTATTATTAAAGTAAAATTTTAATTCAATAGGTATTATTTTTCATGCCTATCTGGTTTATACATAAATTGTCTTGTGAGACGGTTTTTATATAGTGACTATATTTCTCGATATCATACGCCGTAGTGGGCAATATACGTAGGTGCAACAAATATGATAATATAATATATTATGTATAACATGACCATAAAACGAAGAACTAAACGGGTTACGGTGGCGCTTCTAATCTTGAAGAATATAGTCCATTCCAAATTCGTGATCCACATACCTATTTGGCTCTAGCATAGTCAACAGATTCTGAACTGGATTCCTCATAGTAACCAAGTACCTATTGGTATTTCATGAGTTCAGTTCTTTATAAATGCATTCACACGGAACTGGCACATTGCCCAACCGATGACAAACAGTAATAAAACCGCTTAAAGCTGCATTACCGGCTTTTGAACAAGATTGAACCATACCAATATAATATGCTAATGTTCTGTAAACTTCCTCGATTATGAGTGTGATTTGTTGACCGGAAGGAGTCAGTTGAATCATGTTTTGCTAAGCTGAGTGAAACTCAATCCATGTAAGATATTTTGCTATCAAAGGAAAAATAAGAAAACGAAATTCTATATCAATATCAAAGGGCTTTATATCATGCATGAATTATTATATATAGTTTTTTTTTTGCTTAGGAAACCGTTAGCTTTTTAGTTCTTTAACTCGTTAAAACCACGTCCAACATAAATAATAAATCGTCCAACATAGATAATGTTGGACGATTTATTTATTGATTTATTTATTTTTGCATTCCACTTGGCGATACTCGTATCATAAATGAATAAAGTTGTCTATGTCTAAAGATAGAGCATATATACTCGGGAAACAAATATGTACTTTACGGTTTCACAAAGTGTAAGAAATCTAATTAACCCCTTCGCCGAATTTCGCTTACTTGTATATCGCAACTTGTGACTTGATATTCAAAATTAAAATCATTTTAATAAAACAGGTATTAAGTAGTCTCCTAGATTAGATACCTACCTGTATTATTACTACCCGAGTGATCTAGACATGTACTTATTACAAAAACAACATTCAATCGCAAGAGAAGAATCGATCTAATAAATACGTTAACAATTATACTAATTACACTGTTTTGCCAATACGCAAGTGCAACGTCCAGGCAGGCAAGGTCGTTATTTGGCACTCACTGCATAGCTGCCTGCCAAACTCTGTTCGTTTATGGAACACCGGATAATTTATCAACTGGTGGCATTCAGAATTAACTAGATGCCGCAAATGTAACCGCCTTTATCTATACTAATATTATAAAGAGGAAAGATTTGATTGTTTGTTTGTATGTTTGTTTGTTTGAATTGAATAGGCTCCGAAACTACTGGACCAATTTGAAAAATTCTTTCACCATTAGAATCCTAAATTTTCTGTGATGAACATAGGCTATATAATACTTTCAAAAAAGTTAGAGATCCGCATGAAAATTTCAATAATTGAACCGGGCGGGCGCTGTACATTCAACCTCTTTTTCTATTATGGCGCGTCATAATAGAAAAAGAGGTTTAATATTATACCGCACGGTCCTTGCTTTTTCTCTACGGCCAGTGTCAGTTATGGAGTGTCGAGTCAATGTCAAAAACCCCAATGCTGTTAAAAAAAGTAAAGGATCCGTATGAAAACTGTGAAACCCATCGTGTTAGTGTGTATAATTTCTGAATTTTTTGTTTAATACCCGTGCGAAGCCGTGGCGGACTGCTAGTATTGATTAAAGAAAGAAGAAAGAGAAGATAAATTAATTTGAACCCAGAACACAATAAGTAGACATTATTAGGTACAAGAACAGGGAACCGAGAAGAGTATTCATAGAATTCATAAACAAAACAAGCATAGTGTTACAGGGTTCTAAAAAGCTCCGTCTCAGCATTATCCCGCTTCAAGCCGAAGCTAAGTAGTAGCGACGCTAACTTTCAGACAGAAAAAATATAGCTTTTACCATCCATCCGGACGAACCAATTGACACCCCGTTAACCAATTCGGATCAGTACTTTAGGCGCTACGGTGATAAATAAGTAAATATTATACACACCTGCATAGACTTAGCAATTACTCTGCAGTCTAGTTAGGCTGAGCGCATATTGGAGTCTCGACAGTGTAAGACAGACTTGCCTCACATAGATAAGTCTGCCTTAAAACGAAACTGTTGTGTCTACTTCTTCATAATTTTTGTAAAGCAATAACCTGTCTTCAAACTGTCGTGACTCAAGTCTGCGCTCAGCCTAACTCCTCTTTGCTTTGCCTAGTCACGGGTCGGTTAAAGATTGAGCGCCACACGACATTTCTAATTCTGTAGTAGGTTATATCGGAGGCGTTTTATCATGCACCCCATGCTGGCATATTTGTTTACCTAGTATTTTTAACTGAAACAGTTTTAAACAGCGCGTGGGGTGAACAACCGCAGGGGACATTGAAAATATCTCAACTGTTAACAGATGGTCACCCACATCGTCATGTTTACCCGTTTATTCTTTAAGTCTGACGATGCCGTTTGTTTTGTCGAATTGTCTTTAGTCAATTCGAATTTAGTCTTTACAATTAGACTGTTGCGATTTTAAATATTGTTTGGGTATGATGTATGATTTTATTTTGACATCATCATTGTCTTGGTAATTACTATTGCGTTCTTGAACATGATATGATGATACATATATTTTATCACTGCTGTGCTGAGTAATATTTAATATATGATATAAACTTATCGATAATATAAATTTATAGATTCTTTAGCACACCTCCAATGTGCAGTCGTAGATACCGCCGTTCAAGGTCAATAAATAATTCAGGAGTATGGAGCAAGCCTTGCAGGATCACGACAGGACTGTTCTTTCGTTTTGGATACTCGAAGTAATGCTCATGTTTAATGAAATGCGCATTTAATTAAACATGAGTATTACTTTCATATGGTATTTTAAACCATACGAGCTAAAGGCCTTGGCTGTACTAGTACAGTACAATCATGGCATGGCAACATGGTGTGTGATGCAATTTAACAGTATATAAAGCCCTTTCAATTTAACTCTTAGCTAGTTGTGATAAGGATTATATTGGATTTATAATCAGTTGCTCTAGATTAGCAGAGCACATTGCAGATCGGGGCCGGATACAGTGTTTGTTTTTTGTGGGCTTCATTTGGAAACCACTTCACAGTGGGTATGGCAGAGCAGAGTTATTGCTCGACAATGGCTGAAAAATATCAGATTCATCAACTTAATATCTTAAATGCGAAAGTTTTGTTAGTTTACAATGTAAAAAAGTGGATCTGCAACATCCCTAGTTTACATAACTCTACTTTATTTATTCCCAATTATCCCCATATTCATAATACTTAGCTTACTTACAGTATTGATATTTCTCAGCCAGTATTCTTCCATTCATAAACTTTACTAAAAAAAACATAAATCACAGTGAGATATAACGCTGCTTAGCAACAGTTTTAAGTCAGCAGACCATTACGAATAACGGTAGTTTAGTAGGGATCTAATATACATACTATTGAGAAGTGTCGAATCAAGAGTTCAACTCTACATATTCCGGTGAATTGACCCAATACAGTAGGTCATTTAGAGAATAAATAGAAAACAAGAGTTTATTAATATAAATTAATAATACATTTTGCGATGAAAATGCATGAGACCTACAAAATTGTGTTTAAATTAGGAGATCAGACCATTTTGATGCCACATTTATCAAAATCGCTAGACATTTTTATGGTTGGAAGTTTGATGGTTCGGAGAAACAATTGCCTTATAATCACATAGAAACACTTGAGAAAACGTAGCTTAAAATAATACATCTAGTAAAAATACTTGAAAAATATTTTTTACGTAACTTTCATAAAGACATACTTACATACATTACGTAAACACAATCGATTTTACGGTCTGTGCCGGTGACACACAAATGAAATACAGAAGCGATTGACATTCAACTGTATTGAGAATGCAATGCTGGCATTCAAATTTCTTCTACTTTAAATGAAAGGAACCTGTGTTCGCTATAACTTATATTTTAGTTCGTCGTAGTATTAGTACTGATTGCTTGTATGAACGTAACTGTTGCTGCCTCATCGTTCATTTTAAAGTATCCCTATTTAGCAGATCATCATTATCATCATCAGCCCATCTTAATCCAGTTTGGACATAAGCCTCCTAATAAGCACCATAGCGCTCTGTCTTTAGCTTGTCACATCTGCCTGCAGTCTTTCGCAGATTTATAAGGTGATTATTTTATATTCCTAAAGTTTCTTCTATCTTGAAGGCTTTTCAATGCAAAATATAAAAGACCAGGCACACCGGTGCTCATTGCCAGGCACGAATCCTTGCAGCCCATTAGATAACTGCATTGCTGCCAAGTCTGCTAATAGTGCTTGGATTGCAAAGGAATTAGACTGCAGAGTATATTGCTAAGTCTATTCAGTCAGGGGTGTGATTGTATTGCCAAAGGGTAAAGGGTGCATTGATAAATAATATCTAATAAATAAATAATGACGGACAATCGACACAGCATCATCTCGTTATGGGTTGTTATGGGTACTAAAACAATATTATTACATACCTAATATAGATATTTTTATTATAAATAGAAAACGACCAGAACACCGTTATGAGAGATGTATTGGTGATATGGTAGAGGTATGGCAGGTTGCTGGTATATCAGTATAATTTTAGATAATATTACAATTGTACAAAATTACAGTTGAATGAAATCGGTTTCGCAGAAAACAAAGGAAGCGAATTCCTGTTTGCGATAAACACTGCTTATGCAACCTAATAACAAGTTCGATAATACATAATGTAACGTTATGTTATGTGTATCGGACGGTTTATATTGGTACCAAATATAGGTACAACAGGTTTTGTTTGCCTGTTTCGTACAAACACAAGGCATTTAGGCAAATTTATGATTATATAAGAAGGTATGAGAGGTATGCTTGTATAGGAAATAGCCTGTACAGAGAAGATATAAATAAAATAAATATTAAATAATGCTGGAATAATTCACACAGCACAATCACCAAGCTAAGCATAGCTTGTGTTATGGGCACTAGATTGTTTGATATACTTAATAAAATATATAACATGGATAGATATTTTTTATTATGTACCTATAGAAAACGACTCTAAACAAATATCTGCAGATCATCCATACATTTGTCACGAGGCGGGAATCAAATCAACCCACAACATCTTGCGTCACAGGTAGACTTTCACCCACTGCGTCAAGAGTTCGTTGTATGTATATCCTATGTTAATCCAGGTTAAGAATTGTGTCTAATTGAAATTGAAAATTAATTTATTTCAGACATCCAAATGCCACCCTTATTTACTCTCCACTTACTCTCTCGTGGTTATCAGCTTTCTTTCCTGGATAGTTTATGTGGTCTGTCTGACCATCCATCAGGTCGAGTGCGTCACCAAGTATTCACCTTAAACAATCTTTCACCTTTCATTGACATTTACAAATAATAATATAAAAAGAACTATCTTATAGCCACGGCACGTGTTGGCACAAGACCTCGCCTTCATTGCGACCGTGTTAGACCTCATAGAGGGTCGCTGAACAAATATAAACCTTTCTTTGTCGTATCCGGGTGAATGGTTTTATTTCGAACTCGAGGTCTTCATCAAGTTTATAACACTGAAAAGTATTAATGCTATGATAGAAAACTCAGTAAAACATCTTACTAGCAACCATTTAGTTACAGGTCTTCAGAACTGTGGCGCGGTGGGCGAAGCGCCGCCGCCTGCGCTGCGGCGCAGGTGGTTCCGGTTTCGATCTTAGCCTCGGTACAAATGTATGATAAAAGCATGTCACAAATGACAAGTTTTTGACAGATTTTCATTGAAACCTGTCACAAAACCGCTTATTGAGACGTGCTTATTGCTTTTGAGTATTCGAGGATAGGGCGTATTATACGAAAATTGTTTAATCATACAGTTGGTCCTTATACAGGGTGGAATTTTGTAATGCCACCTGGAGGGAAAGTACTCTTAATACTGTAGATAGAAAATTGTACTCAAAGAAAACATTCCTTTAATTTTGAAAAGAAAGAAAACTGCATTCAAAGATTTTCGAAAATTCGCTTGCCACACCCGGGAATCGAACCGACTAACATCTGTAAAAATTACACCCTGTACTTTAATTGCATAGATCGTTAGGGTCAATAATAAGAATGAAATCTTTCAAACAAACTTAATAAATTAAATGAAAGGAAAACCATGAAATCTTAAATTATTTTAATTATTGACAATAAAAAGTCAACTAACTAATTAGTTGCTCGAAATGGGCTCCATTTTCTTGGATACACAATTTTTTTCTTATAACGAATTCATTTCTAGTAACTTTTAATAACGTGTTGTGGTGAATATTATAAATCGTATTCTGAACTTCAACTCTCAACTCGTTTACATTCGCATAAGATTTCATGTAAATTAGATTTTTTACCCCACAAAAAAAATCTAAAGGGGTGAGATCTGGTGATCTCGCAGGCCATCTGATTGTGCCCTTGGTACCAATCCAGGTATTAAAATGGTTATTAATGTAGGCAGTAGTGATTCTGCTGTTATGGGCTGGAGCACCATCTTGCTGTAGAATTATTTGGTTTCGCTCTGCCTCGGGGAAACCATTTAAGTAACTAATTTCTTAAGAGATCCAGTATTTCAAGACACTTGACAG
Source organism: Eupithecia pulchellata (assembly GCA_963931895.1). Lineage (NCBI taxonomy): Eukaryota > Metazoa > Arthropoda > Insecta > Lepidoptera > Geometridae > Eupithecia > Eupithecia pulchellata. The sequence continues at coordinate 4,757,808 of OZ007534.1, read as the reverse complement.
TGTTTAAATGACCTTCGTACACGTGGACTCTAAATATTAATTCGTCATTTTTAATGGATAAATGACGACAATGATAATTATTAATTACTGACACAAGTAAACAGATGGATCTTTAAGTTAAAGTGCTTAACTTGACCCATTCAATTTATAATTTAAGATTTCATGGTTTTCCTTTCATTTAATTTATTAAGTTTGTTAGAGAGATTTCATCCTTATTATTGACCCTAACGATCTATGCAATTAAAGTACAGGGTGTAATTTTTACAGATGTTAGTCGGTTCGATTCCCGGGTGTGGCAAGCGAATTTTCGAAAATCTTTGAATGCAGTTTTCTTTCTTTTCAAAATTAAAGGAATGTTTTCTTTGAGTACAATTTTCTATCTACAGTATTAAGAGTACTTTCCCTCCAGGTGGCATTACAAAATTCCACCCTGTATAAAGTGTGCACCAGTCGCTTTTTTAGAGTATTAATTTTAGTTCTTACCTGACTGAAGGTTATTTTATTTTAAGACTGCAAGGTTTTTACGCAGAATGATAGTCCCCGAACAAAATAATTGGACTAACATTTAGGGGAAAGCAATGAAAGCATCTATCGTGCCAAGGTTATCATTGTTATGATAACTTCCGCACTCAATGTGTAATAGACGTAATAGCTATGTTGACTTTCAAGGGTGTCAATTATACTGTTTAGCTTGTACAAGGCCTTAAGCTTCCAACAAAGAAATACAAGTAAAAAATGAGCTCTTTGAATCACTTCAACTATTAAAGGTATAAAAACAAATATAAGGTATAGTAGTTTTGAAAATCTCCTGTTTCAGAAGATTTTTCTAGGTTCTCGTATCTATCTATTTCCTGCAGCAATGTTTTGTAAATGTCAACCCATTCGGTGCACAGCTGCAGCTATAAATTTGACCAGCATTTTGGGCTTTACGTTTGGCACTATGCCTTCGACTCAACTGTGCTTAAACTTAAACGTAACCTACATTTTGTGCTCCGCCGCGATTTTCTCTTTTAAACCCTTTTCTTCATAACTGTTACAAAACTGAACAGAAAATACTATGCCATTGATATTGCGTGAGAGGAGATCAGTAGGTTGATTCAGATGTGTGTCACTTGAATCAACCAGCAGGGCAATTAGCAATCGCGGCAACCATAATAATTAAAATAAATAATAACATAAGAATTAAACGCTGTTTCTTGGATTCGAATGTTTAGCAAAGACATGCAGTTGTGAGAGGCTTGTCTGATTACATTTCATTGTTTCTATTACTTGTTATAATCTGGGTTTTATCGAGAACTTAAGAAGAATTAACTGTCGTTAATTCTTTAAGTAAGCGCTGTCAGGTAAAAATTTGCATGACACGGCAATCAAGCCTCGAAGACACTGAGAGGGCCTCATCGTGATCAAATCTCAGTTTTAAACTTGTTTTCCTTCAAGTTATCTATAGATATGAACATAGATGGAAATTATTTTATTCGTATATTCCCAGTTCCGTGTCACGTACAGAAAAGTCTAGATCAAGAAGGATCAAATCTCAAGATAGAAAGTTTCTGTTTTTCAATAAAAAGCAAGAAAATTTGAGCCATATTAAAACAATCGATAAAACTGCAGGATGTTGCAAGCAAACTTCAGGTACTAACAAATAGGATCCGTATGAAAACTTAAATAACGTAACCAATTTGGGTTTCATTGGTGTATGTGTAAATATTTACAATTTTAGAAATTTTTTTTAATACCCGTGTGAAGCCGGGGGACCGCTAGTATAAATATAGTGAACGTAGACTTAACGCTTCAGGTTTCTTGTATTCTACTCTTGTCATAGCAGCAGTGGGCGGTATCCAATTAAAGCTATTCTCCCATGTTTGCATTGTCATAGATTTACCATTGTTTATGTTACTTCACTTGCCTAGGGCGTTAGTACTTATATACTAACTATAGTGGCGACCTCTGTGGCGCGGTGGGCGAAGGTCCGCCTGCGACGCAGGAGGTTGCGGGTTCGATTCCCGCCTCGGGACAAATATTTGTACGATCTGCAGATATTTGTTCTGGTGTTTTTCTATGTATAAAAAAATATATATATATTATGTAATAATATTGTATTATGTAGGTACATCAGTTATCTAGTACCCCTAACACAAGCTCTGCTTAGCTTGTGGCTTGACAATGCTGTCAAAAATCTAAGCAACATATTTTGTGATTAATAGTTTAGCAATGAATACGATTTAGATTCACTAATTATATTCGTTATTTGTATTCTATTAATAGTACCCATAACACAAGCTCTGCTTAGCTTGAGGCTATGTGGATTTTCCGGCATTATTTATTTATTTTATGTATTGTGTAAAAATAAGTACGAAAATTGTTTATTGTAAACCAAACAAGAGAGGCAGACAAGGCAACCTACCTTATTTTAAATCAAACCAATTGCTTCCTGATCTTCAAGGGTCTTCCTATACCATTATTTACTTGACACGTGGTAACATTATACTGCAATTATTGTATATATCTTGCTCAACAAAGGAAATTACTAAATACAATATAAACTAACAAGATTCTTTTAGAATTCTTTTAGATTATTTTAGAAAATAATTTTCTTAATTTTCTCGAGAGATTAATGAGATTATAGTTCATAATGTCTGAGATGCATTTTTTTTGCAAACGATCCATAGTATTTATTAATACTCGATTTTTGTATAAGTAATAGCATTCTGGCAGACGTATGTAGTGATAATAAATTGACACCTATGTATGTATACTTATCAATATAAAATAGACTACTGCGCGGTCACTCATGCATTTCTTAGATTAACAAAAAAAATCGCGCGGGTTATTTGTCTTATGCTATACTGTAACGCGTGTCTCGCTCGACTCCAAAAGGCAAGCAAATGCAGAGGATTGTCGAGACATACATTTTTGCGCCTCTTGAGATCCTCGATGGTATCAACATCAACATCTTTACGAGCAAATACAATGGTCACAAAAAAGGGCATCTTCAAAAATACCATAACTTTATTTGCATTCCATCAATCAGCATTGTTCTTTGTTTTGTAGACAACGGGCCTTGTTTCGTCATGTTTGACTTATTGACAGAATTTTTCCACCTCTGAACCTTCTGTCATATCCACCTCAGCATTCTGACAATGCAGGACAAGAGAATAACAGATTAAATGATACTTTCTGAGTATTTGCCCTTTCGCCTATTACGGTCATTGTCCCAAACGATAAACAATAGAGCGGTCAATGACCGATATACTTTCGATTCCGTGTAAACGGAATCACTATCACGGAATGCTATCACCTTCCTTACATTATTAGGGTATAGAAGTTTCGCAGGGCTAGACCGGGTTTTATAGATAATGAATGGTCTAGTGAAAGTAATAATACGGTAGGTAGAGAAGAAGCCAATCTGATCAACGGCTACTACCGTAAATTGATTAGAAAAGTAGTTCAGAACAGTAAAAGAACAAATTAATTGGATAAATCGATTGATAGTAATGACGATACTCAATTACATAATTGAAAGGTCGAGTCGAATGATCAGTTCAAATCAATGACTGACCGATTAGATCCAGTCCAGATGGCTACGGTTTCTATAGTAGACTATGCGTGCAGGCAGACGTGTACTGTACTCCGACCAAATGTAAATACTCCGGAAATAGAAAAATATATTCAACGCGATTTGAGAATATTTTAAAAGATAAATAGCACGCACGCACGATACACTATTTGTTTAACGGGTCGACAAAGCTTGAAATTGTTTTGAATATATCGTATGAACTTTTAGGTAAGTAAAATACAGATCTATGTATAAATGCAATGTGGCCTAGATGTATTGAGCAAGATTCTAACTAGTTTTATGCGCAGTAAAAGCTATCTACAGTATTGTGTTTCACGAACAATTACAATGGGGACCATAATGGGAAAGCAGATACGCCCAGGACAATAGTGTGGGATGACACCGGCTAAGAGGCAGCTGTAAAATTGGATGACGTCTCTAGGGCGCAACTTTCTAGTTTCGGTCATCTCATCACAGTTTGAACTTTAAGTTCATACTGTGATTAACGAAACTCTCTAGTTGTGCCTATTTTAGAAAGTCGCCATTCATTTTGTGAAGTTAGATTTTAACCATGACAGTGGTACATTTTAATATTCTGGTGAACCACGGGAGTTTTTGTCATGTGATCTATCATCATCATTCGCAACATGAATTCACCGACTGCTGGTTATGGGCCTCCAAACTTTTGTACCACTCCGGTCACACAATACATACGGTCCTGTGCGAATCTCCTACGGTCTCTCCCGCTTTGTTGGTGACAACGTCCGCTCATCTCGCCGCTGCTACCCGGACGTCCGATGATTCGGTGTTCCACCTAAGTGAAACTCGTACTTCGTAGTAATCTTGAAATGTTATAGCATTTGATCGCATCTGCACATGCTACCTTGAACGACAACCGCCGACCACTAAACCTCTGGTGAAGACACCTTACATGAATTGTAACCCTATAAATTATCTTTATTACGAGAGGTATGTACATACGTGCCGAATTATATCATCCACCACATACTTGCCGAATCACTGATAATGGACCTTTTCTGTATCTTATTGAGGACAAGGGAGAACACTAACGTAACAACGAGACCGATGTACTGTGAATTATCCTTAACGTCTCCAAAATGCTCACCTCCAAACTTTGGTCTTACGTAGGTTGTTTTATGCGTGCTTTAACAAACCTTCATATATGTTTTTCATGATTTAGATATGGAACACGAGGCAAAGTGAAATTGGCTATTTTACGATAGCAATTAGCAGCTGGCGCAAACGATACGATGTTTACAGCCATTTCACCAATCGTGGGCATAAAATCAATCTTTAAGAGCTGCGAATGTGATCGATGTGTAACGCGGTAACGAAATGGTGATTGTAATTGATTCAAAATTTTACTCAACCTACCTCAACCGATGATTGGTCTGCAATAAGGCATAATTTATGTAAGTTCGGTGACAGCGAAATGTTACCATCGAGCTGGAGTGATTATGGAGACAGACGGTGTCCATAGAAACTCCTAAATGAATCGACTTTACGCCGCCGTCGAGTTTGGGTTCGTTGGCTTTGTGTTCCCAAGCATTTTGATCCTAGTTGATATAAAATATTACTAAATGGATTGTTGTTTTAAAGTTTTCTCATTTCCGCTCAGTTAGGCGACTCTGTGATGCTTTGCTTTACAGGTTTCTGATATTTTAACCCTTACCTTGACTACGTGTTAAGACGTGAATAATTAAGCCTAAGTCAATTATTGTGTCATAGCAAATTAGTTGTTACAAAACAGTTCATCCTTGACTTTGTTTCCTATTTGATACGTATACACGCGAGTACCATACAATGGGACAATTTACTATATTACACCTACATTGTAATTGTCTTCCTGGTCATTAGAACAATTTCCTATCAGAAAATTATGCAACAGCCGGGAGCAGCATTAAATAAAAAAAAACTGTCGATTAATCTGTTAAATCGGCTTTCCTATCGTATTAAACAACCTCGGGAGGCATTAAGATATGACAACATAATATCGAGATATTCATTGTTTTCATTGCTAAATATTTTGGACATCGTCGGTGTTTCTGATTACTTATTTTTTGTAGGTACTAGTGGTCTAGTGTAGTCTTACTTAAATGACTGTAACGTTTAATATATACAAATTTCTGAGCCAATTCCACCATAACTTACACCAAGTAAAAATCTGTAAAATATTTGTTACAAATTTGATAGTTGGATGACTAAAAATATTTATTTGACATTGCAATGCAACCCACAATAATGTCACAAATTCACAATAAAAATGCAGAAGTGGACTCCGTAGTCTCCTACCTCCGGCAAACGGAGCGTTTCGGAGTACCCTCGTTTTGATTTGAAAGTGAAATAATATTACAAAATGGCTGAGTGTAGCCATTAGATTCTCGTAGACATGTCACAAAGAGATGTATTCGAGAATCCTTTAGTGGTTTTGACACATCTCATCTCGGATAAGTTGGAAACAATACATCTACGTCTCATTGAAGTTAGAAAAGAAAACTCGTCACAGAGCTTGGTAATTCCTTTGTTCTTCGGTCAAAAGTGCCAGGCGATTGTTTCTATCGGCTAGCTTGCATGTCGTTAATCTATTGACTAATTAGTTTAACTTCATTACTGTGTGTTGGTTGATTTATCTTAGTTTGTTTATTCACCTGATGATCCTTTGATGCTTCTGGAATCTTTACTAACAGGTAGATGAGCCTATGAGTAAATAGTAGCCCCTGATTCATAATGCTCTGCTAACTTTACATATTTACACAGTTGCTAAGTAGTGTTACTCGTATTTATTGCTCACTCTTTTATGTCAATGGAAAAAGAGATATGAAATTATCAGTTTTTCTACACATTTTATTTAGTACATATTTTTATACAAAATTTATTGATATTCTGAACGTAACAATGGTTTGAAATTAATTAATAATAAAAAACAGCTCATTTCATGTTATCTAATCACTTTCAATGCTTGAATTCGTTGTTTCATCCAGATTTTATAGGATTCGGATTCGGATAGCTGATTAAAAATAAAAACAAATTGCATAGATTTAGCGAAAAGCCGCGGGCAGAAGCTAGTATATTATAAATAGTAATTTTAATACAAATTCTTCTGTATCCTTGTTGCAACATCAACTGGGATCTTAAAACCGTTGTGTGTTGCTTACTCATTTTAAAAGCATAATACCCCAGCAGGCGCCAACCATTGTCTGTTGTTCGACACAACTGGGTCGGTAACATGGATTGGTAACAAGAACAGATCATCGCCCTACGACTCTAAGTCATCGTCAACATTTATTTTGCAGTAGGTATAAATATAAGTTATTTATTCCTACTAAAAAAATCCATTGGATAATAAAAGTCTAAAAAAAAGATTTATGATACCGGTAAGCCATAATTTTGTTATGACTTATACGGATCAGCACTCTACTTTAAATCAGACTTGACTGAACTCCAACATTACTCAATACTCAATCGTTTTTTTGTATTCTTCAGTTTAATATTGTAAGAAGGCTTACTTAAGAAGTTTGGATAAAAGCTAGTTTTATTTTCTTTCCAACTTGGCTGACGTTCTATCTAGATATTGCTGGACAATCAACAAAATAGCCCCAAAGTAAGCAGAGCTTGTGTTATGGATGCATTAAATATATAGTGAAAGAATGTAATGTTTTTACAGAAAACACGTTCAGAGTGACCCGGAAAAAATCGTTTACCTTAACCTGTTCTGTTGAGTAGTTCTGTTGACAGAACTACTGGGACTTTTTTTACCATTAGTTTTGTCCACAAAACAAATGGGAATACAATTTTCACCTGTTCTGTTGAGTAGTTCTATTGACAGAACTACTAGGATTTTTTTCTGAATAGTTCTGTCCACAAAACAAATGGGAATACAATTCTTACTTGTTCTGTTGAATAGTTCTGTTGTGATTCAAACTATTGCAATCAATTGTCAAGTACTGGCACTTGAAGTAATTTATTTTTCAGAAGTATCTTGATGACAACGTCACGATTAATTAATTAATTAATTAATAATTTAATTTATTAATTTTCGAAATTATTATAGCACACTCCACAATAACTTAGCTTTCTATTGGTGAAAAAAAAAAAACAATCGGTTCTGTAGATCCAGAGATTACCCCTTACAACGTCACAAACTCACAAACGCTACTTCTTTATAATATTAGTATAGGTAGATATGTATGTTCAGTGCGCGTCACATATAAGTACCCCCCTATCTCAGTGTATGTGGGACACAATAGTTGTTATTCTTAGGAATTTTAGACTTTGAGTAATACTCAAAGTCTAAAATTCCTAAGAATAACTAAGAATAACGGTGGGTGGTTCGATCCTGAGCGGCGGCGTGAGAAATTTTTACATGTGAAAATTTGTAATAATTTACAAGGGAATTCGAAGTAGTTGTAAATGTTATGTAGACAAGGGGGGTACTTAATTCTGACGCCCACTGTACATAGGTTGGTTAAGTTTTTAAATCACAGAACTAATGCGGAGAAATTACCAGAAGTTCTGTCATCAGATTACTCAACAAAACAGGTGGGAATAGTAGAGATAAAAGTCAGGTGTAAAGCATAGTCTTTTAAGTCACAGAACTAATGGGGGAAAATATCCCAGTAGTTTTGTCAACAGAACTACTCAACAGAACAGGTGGGAGTAAACGGAAAAAATTATCTGCAGATCGTACAAACGTTAGTCCCGAAGCGGGAATCGAATGCAACCTCCTGCGTTGTTGGCAAACCTTTGCTCGCTGCATTACAGTGGTCTTCCGAGATGATAGAGATAAAAATAAGACTGCATATCTTGTTGGTTCTTTAAAAGGAGGCCAGTATAATATGATAACAATAATAGCTGGTCCTAGACCCGAATTTGATAACTCTTGCAAGCATGTCAAGCTGTGCCAAGGTTATCTGATTCTGTCGGCACTAATTTCCTGAATCTTGTGTTGGTTTATGCCTCTCTGAGAAAAATACAAAACTACCTTGCTTGCAAACTTCATCATCCATTCTAAGAGGAACAAACGAAAATGTTCAGGATTTCAATGTGCTTAGCGATACAGAAAAACATGGAGTTGAATTTGATCATGATATTTCTCAGATACTTACAATAAAGTATGTATTTCAGGTTAAGATTACTTGAGGACCTGAAATTAGCAAAACAGCAAAATGTTTCCATCGCTATTCTATAAAATATTTTATACCTACAAATTATAAAGCAAGTGTCATGTTTTATGACGTCACGTCACCTTGTCACCTTACGGCTGATTAGGACTGCATCATGGCCCCTGTGATGAAAGTCATGTTAGTCATTAGATAGCTTCGAGTACTAATCCCTCGGATTTAACCACAAGATGGTTGCTAATGTTTATAGATGTTTGAGCCGTTTATGTCCATTTTCTCCTCATATCCTTTTTCAACTGCGATATCTTTGACGGCGTTTAACTTTGGTGATCCAATGACGTCCTTGTTTTTGTTTGCAGTCGATATGTTAGTCGCCTTGGAGCGTTAGAGCGTATCATCCAATGCTATTATACGAAATGCAACTCTATTGTACGAAATGTCATTAAGACTAAATCCGCTAGGTGCCTTCACAGTTTACTGACAAGTAATTTACACTAAAACGCTAATTTATTTCATGTTTCTCTTTGTACTGTCCTGAGATAGTTTCGTAACATATTCCAAAAAGATATTCGGTAGATATAGATAACTACCTACTCAAGGTACTAGGTAATTATTTACGGGGCTGTTTGCAAATGGTGTGGTGGCTTGACTAGCGCCTACTCTCGTATCTGAAAGCTTCCTGCCCTAAGGTTATTTACTGGGATCTTTCAATGCTGCCTTCAGTTCGCACCAGGCTGAGTATTTCCTCTTTGTGATGCCAAAGTAGGTGAAGCTGGTATTATGGCTGGCTTGCTTTTGAGCGTGTTGTACACAAATAGATCCGACCGCAATGTGTAGCACTGGATTTACATCCGATTCTTTGTTCCTTGGTTACATTTCAACTTGAAACTTTTCTGAAAGCTAGGCTAAACTGTCCTTACAATGCCTAAACTGATCAATCGATGAATAGTGAAAAAACCTACAATCCGTGAAACTCATCAATATAAAGATTTTTTCACGCGGAACTCTTGCAGGAAAAAAGTCTTCAATTAAGTGTGCCGGCTGGCCGCTCCACTCCATTTCGCCTCGTGATTGGTCTGTGCAAAAACTGCCCATCGGGAAGTTGTATCGTACTAAATAACTCATGGAGGGTCAGGGTCTATTCCACCAGAGGTGGAATAGACCCTGACCCTCCATAGCTAGTATTTCGCGGTGTCAATAGAAATTATCACTGCGTGTCCACATAATATATGCTTTAGTCGCTTAGACCATAATATAATACCCTTCCGCTACAATTAGATATTATTATTTATTGCATCTTTTTGTTTATCAAAGGTATAAGCCGGTTTGATCGATGCGTCCTTGGCCGCTGTCGACTGTTTGTACTCACTGAACAGACGAAGAACGTAACAAATATAAAAATACACCGACTTATATAATGAATCAACTCCAAAGCTCGCTGGTTCAACGTAAAGCGATCGATCCACAGTCACCATGGTGGCGCGTCAATGTCAAACAGCGCATTAGGGTCCAAGTTCATAGCAGCCTTCGCCGTGTGCTTCGGAAGTTCATGGCGTGGCTGAAAGTAGTCACGCGATTCCTACCCCTAATGCCTTCATTTAGTGATGTAATTTACATATACGTCGATGTCGATGTATGGACAAGATAAGATATTACTTTAGGTTCAGTAAATATTTATATTTTTTGACACAACCTACATGTTCTTTGATAAATCAGACTTACTTATCATCAGAAGTCGGTACTTACATCAACACAAAATATGTTATTAGCAGCCATAAGCTTTTAAGCAATGAGATATTTATAATATTTTCGAAAATCGAAAATTTTTGGGATAAATATTTCATTTCCTAGAGATTACCTCGAGTTCTTACGCTCTATAATAACAAAAATTAGTGGTTAGGTTAACTTGGTGGACTTGAATTTGATTATAATGTGGATTTTGCACAAACTAATGAAGAAGAGTCCTATTGACTGTCATGTTTCCACACACAACACAACATCCTCTAATCGCGCCCTTCTTCTATAAAATTTATCTTTCCCCCAAATTTCTATACCAAAATAAAGCTTAGGCAGCGCGTCGAGATGTCAAATATCATATCATTTAATGTAAGCGGGTTAGCTACGAAACTAGTTTGTGTTGAAAGAAGTCCAGCGTTTCATCCCTTAACAAGGACTTCATCAGGGTCAGTGTGTGTATTGTCGTCGCGATCGTTCATCTTACATGCGCATACTACATCCCGGCGATGACGTGAGGGTGTGGTTAAGGGGTCAAACATTGGTGTTCTTCCAACACAACCTAGGTTCGTAGTTAACACGCTTGCATTCATAAATAACTAATCAAATTAAAATATCAAATCTCTATGGTATGGTATTTCAGTAGAAGTGTCATACTCGACTCAGTTTCTGTAACAAATACGGATCCTGACTTGCACAGGGGTGAGCTTCTCTGAAAAAACCCGGAAGCACTTATTCAAACTATCGATACAACGCAACCCTACCCCCCAGAACACCTTGGGTTCTGTCACGGCCGCTGCGACCTTGCACTAAACAAAGGTTACAAATGCTATTATTGATGTCGGAGTTCCGTGTAATTTACCAAAACATTAAGCTGATGATTGATGGAAGTTTCAACTGTTCCTTTAAGAAATTGAAAGCAAATTGATAGAATGATTGATCAGGTTTGCTGTTTACTTTCTGGAAGATCTTTTATGGGAGTTTATTTGGATAACAGAGATAAATTGAGCCAATTGCATTTGAGTTTGGCCGCTTTTTGGGCAGCGTCAGCTACTGGCGATTTGGAGCGCAGTTTCGTGTTTTTAACGCGTTATGTTAGTCTGATTCCCAGGATCGCAGTATCCTGGGAATCAGACTAACATTCCGTCTCATCTCTGGCACACCCCGAGGCTGAATTGTTTCATAAAACAATGTGAAAATGAACCAAAGTCTACTAACCTCAAATAAAAATGTGCTACTTTCATGCCAGTCGATCGTAGACGAATAATGGCAGCTATAAAACTAGTTCTACCGTTTTACTGCAGAATTAATAAAGATAAAGTTCATTAGCACATTTCGCGTCGTTTACCTGAATGTAGGTATGCCTTTATAGAATGTTTTGCGGATTATACGAACGTATATTTTGCAATATGATACTATTTTTATTATTATAAGATAAGCATATCTTATCATCAGAATATTCTCACCGAAGCAACACATCAAGTACCTACGTAGTAAATAAAACGATTACATAGCACAAAGATGTGAACTGTTTAAATCAGATGTTCATAATAGGGCACAGTAGATAATTTAACATTATTATAGCTGCTTACGTGGCCAGTAATTAATTGAAACGTATTCTATTGTTTCAGGTGCCGGCTGTTGACGAGTTCTTGGCCGGTTATGGGGCAGCGGTCGACTTCACGACTGCTATAGCACACGATAGAATGCCAACTAACTCCAAAATATCATGACCACAAAAGCATCTTCTATAGCCAAGAGTTCCCAAAGGAAAAAGGAGAAGCTAGTGTCCAGATAACGTTATCACTCGTTTTTAACCGATAGCGGTACCGGAGATTCGAGGATTCTCCATTCGTTCGCTCGCGGCGCTTCGACTGAGACGTATTACGTGCGGTCCGGAACAGTTCGCCGATGTTTAAAAACACTGTGGTTATAATTATAAAGTTCAGTGTGTGTGATCGTATGTTTTAAAATGGAGATGCGTGTGTTGTGGTCGGGGCTGGCGTTGTGGCTGGTGAGCTTGGTGGGTTGCCACTCGGCTGGCAGCGAGCTGGAGTCTGTCAGATACGGGCCGACCTCAGACGACAGGTTCATCAGCGATACCTACACGGTGGCCAATATCAACATGACCTATCAGGACGAGCATGGGGAGGTGTATACGGAGACTTCAGAGGTGAGTCGGTTTCCTCTCCCTTCTTCTTTCCTCGGTCTTCATCTTTCTGGATGCTATTTTTTAAGAGTGACTATTTATTTATTAATGCTTATCACATTAAGTCTAGTACTACACAGCAACTAAGTGTTTGCACATTTAAATATCATCGTATTTCCTATTTTCTAATAGTTTATTGATGAAATTTTATCTGAGTGCTAATTTTGTAAGCCTAAATTGAAATCAAAATTTGAAATGAATTGCATGATCTGTTCAATGTCAGTAATAGCACTTCTTTCTACATACATGTTACCAGCCATTTTGTTTGATATGCGACAGCAAGACTGAGGTCCTCCATTAATTCCTAATTAGTACCTAAGGATCTTCAGCCACAAATTGATTGACAAATATGTGCCTTGGCTAATGATATTGTTGTCCGGTTAGTGACGCACATGTCACAGCTGTAGAAACGACAGAGCAACACAAAACTAATTGAAAAACTGAATTCTAAGTTGTTTACGCTAAAAAATCTAAGTACACATGAACTAAAACACAAAAGAGTAGGATTTTCGAGATTGTGTTATCTATCATATCACTTTATCAGGTTTTATAAGGTAAATTTGTGTTAAATAATATGAGATTTAAAAAAATATTTGATTAACAAACATAATGTAATGTTAAGGTGGTTATAAAATTGGCATAAACAATTAGGTAGGTAAGGTACGTTGTAAGCAACATAGTTTTTATACTATATAACTAGTCAGTCAATGTCAAAATGATTGGTACGTATTGGATTTTTTTTTTAGATTAATGTTAATCGGACTTTGCACACACAATACCAAAAGGTTATACAAATATGTATAGTACTTAAAATAAATAATGTTTGACAACCAAAGCATCATCTAGCCGAGATTTAAATAAATAATACTGACTGGACATTTCACGCAACATTATCCAGCAGATAATGGTCAAGCAGAGCTTGTGTTATGGATGCTATATGATATTTTTATGGATCGATAGATTATTTTATTATGCATAGAAACACCTGGAATACTTATCTCGGCAAATAGTACTAACATTTGTCCCGAGTCAGGCATCGAGCGGCCACATCCCTTGCAAAATGCATTAGCCAAGCATTTTGTGTCATTTCGTGGTCCTATAACATCTTCAAATGCGATTGTAACTCTGTTATGCCAACATTTACGGTATTTTGTAAACATTCCACTTTTATCAAGTTCGATAATTAGTAACTATTAAAAGTACTGATATGTACGACTAATTGCTCCTCTGTTTACCTCAACCATCGTGGTATTTCTGCGTGGCAGTTCTGGAATCTTTGTAGATCTTTGTAAATGAAAATAAATCCCTATTTCCCTTGGACATGGCATCACGTGTGAACAATTTTGAACGGGTGGAACAATTCTGCGACTTTTTTTGTAACTATCGAGAGAAGGTTCTTATATTAGAAAAAAACCGTAGAAATCACATAATCCTGAAAAGATGTGAAAAAATGTTCCCATTCTCTCAATGTTTATTTCGAACTTGATTACAACTTTAGCCTCAACTCCAGTTGGCTTTCAAATTAATTCTATAATTGATTCTACATAATATATTTATGAAAAGTTTACAATTCCCAATTAATTGAGAAAACGACTGATTGGTCTCACAAATTTGGAACAAAATTTTAAAATAAAATTTCCCAGTATTAGCTTACTGCTTCTCCTAAAGTCTTTGCCAGAGATTTTTTTGTTTGTTGTATTTTGTTAATTGAATTTTGAATAAAAAGAGAAATATTTTATATGAGCCTGTTTGAATTTCATAAGCTAGTACTTTTTCAAATTTAACCCTTCTCCCACTGCAGATGTTGTAAAGGACTGTAGTTAGGCTTTAGTTAAGAGCAAACCTCACGAGTTGGCGCGACATATAAATCTTTTTTGTAGTTTAAAATTTTTATTCTTTTTACAAGGAATTTAACTAAGGGAAAAGTAATTTGCCGCAAATCGTTAACAGTTTTCTACTAAATATTAAATATTGGAAAAACTAATTTACCTCGTCATCAATCACGTTTTCCCAAATGCTTCCAAAATACAATTGAATCTAATTGGAAACAATTAGATTCAATTGTAGCATGGGTTGATAGAAAATGTCTTACGATTTGCGGCAATTTCTTTATTATACTTTATTACTCGTAAAACAAAAAAAAAATGGAAGACACCTATTTTGATACTGTTTTAACACAGTATACATATGGACCAGTATCGAAACTAAGCCTAGTTGAAGAAATAAATACCTACGCTCCATTATAGCTGCACTAGGGTTGTAACTTTACGGCGCGCGCAGACACTGTAGCGCAGGTGGCGCGTGGGCAACGCTCATGAGCGGCAGCAAACCGTACCGTGTTTCAATCCGAAAATGCATGTGATTTCTACGTAGCAATTAAAAAAACATTTCTTAATATGTCAATCTTAATTATTACAAATGATTCACATAAAAGTACTTGCGTCTACTACGACACGTCGGAATTCTTTATAGGAATTTTTGTATAAAATATTCTCATTCTAGCTATACAACCTGAAAGACGGCGGTTTAACCGCCGTCATTCTGGATTTTCAAATAAATTCAAGAATTCATTATGATCAATTACACGGACTCATTATTCGATAACAATAATAATAATAGTACATTATTCTTATAATAATCAGCAGGAAGTTTAAAATACGAAATCTCCGGTTTCGATAAAACTGAGTTCACACAGCTGTATACAACGCAATATTATCGAGCATTTTTCAAAAAACTAAATTACGCATGAACGCTTGTCGCGACGCGACAACCGCTACTGACAGCACTGCGAAAACCCCTTAGAGCTCTCGTAAATGCGCATGCTTGTGTGAGTGAGCCGTTTCGAGCGTTTGGTGGTAGTTTCCACACTGTCTATATGTACACTGTGGTTTTAATTACCTATGGAACAAAATTTACTTTTACCTGCTTCACGTTTTTTCTTGTCCCGCAAAATATAACTACGACGATGATTTTAAATTTTTTCAAAACAATTGCTTGTTTTTTATTTTTTACTTAATTTTTTTGGCTATGTAGATGATATCTTCTATCATTCATGTACTTACGATCGCTTCATTTTTATCTACATACCTATTTCGATAGATATGATATCAATCCATTACATATCGGATTTCCAACTGCGGCGGTCACTGCTCTGACGTTCCCTATTATCGCTCGCTTCGCTTCTGTTTCAATTGTATTGTTTACCTAAATAAATTATGAATATATGTATACCTAAGTACCTACGACACTTTCGCACAGTGCGTCAGCAACACCTAGGCGTGTGATAGGCGATAGGCGAAGGTCTACCTGAAACTGTATGAGAATACCTAGAGGTTTTTCTAATAGTATGTATTGATGTTAGCTAATAAATAGATTTCCTTTCTTTCTTGCATCTATAAATACTTTATATTATCGATCCTTTGTTATAGGTATTGTCATGTACCTTCGTGAAGAGAAATAAAAAACATTTATTTATATTACTTTCTAGAAAGTAGACACGAAACTGACGCACAGTGTATCATCAACGCTCAGCTGTGGGATTGGTGGATTGGCGATTCTCCACCCTATCACTGAAAGGATAATGAATAGTTTGGCGTGAATTAACGCGATTAATAGGCGGTTGATCTTTGCCGACTGTAAACTAAATGATTGCCGTTGCCTTACATGATGTGTGTAACATGACTCAGCGAGTGAATAACCCTGGGGCTGATTAGGTGCCGGCTGATTATTGAATATTGAATAGAAAATCTATAAAAATAAATACAATTGAAGTGTCTATTTGTACAATATCAGCATTAATAAATGCATATGAAAGTATACAAGCACAGCTAATTCGAATTTTTTCTTTGTCTCTTTGTTTTAGCTAAACGGCGCCGGCCGGCGGAGGCCAGACCAATAGGTATTGACGGGATTTTCACTAGTTGCTTATCACCTGATAGCTGATGTTAGAATTAATAAAAATAAATTCCAAGCAAAAAGAAAAGAAATGAACTCGAACTCGCCGTACATTTAGTGTTGCCAACAGAAATAAATACATAAATGATGCTGGTCAATCCACATAGCATCATCATCTAGTCCCAGAGCTTGTGTTACTGATAATCGTTATACAAAATTTTTTTTTTCTTTGAGTGACCCGGATTCATTGCTCTCGAGTGTATATTACCTATCAAGTAAATATATATTTTTAATAATCCATAGAAGACGAAAAGATCTTGATTTCCCATCAGTGGGATCACCAAGTGATAATAAATAAATAAATTACAAAATAGAAAACGATAAGAAAACCCGGAACAAATATTTAGACATCGAACAATTTTTTTTATCCCGAGGCGTGAATCTAATCCGCAACCCGATTATAATAATGTAGTTTCTTTCAACTCTTCGTGTTTGTAGAAATAGGAGATGCAAAACCTTGACTTTACCTTTGACACGGTTGACTCATTATCGAGCGCTACTCGTATGCGTAGGTATTTGTTGTCAACAAAGCTTGTCTTTATGTAAATATGTGGGTAGATGAGATACTGCGATATAACATAGCATAAATTAATGTGTGCCTAGCTACCACATTTTATCATTATTATCAGACTAAGATTTCAATATCTTTTTTCTTTAGGCTTACAAAATACCTTAGCCAAGTCAAATTTCGTACAGTTAATTTTGTAAAATAACGAATAGGAAGTCATTGATTTTCTTTAATTTTTTGACCACTAGTGGAAGAATCGAAAGTGTTACATTGTCATATACCGATAGGAAGAAAATAAAGATAATGTATTGTTATTATTACTGTTGAATATAGTTCTGCCTCAAACGTTTGTCATTGCATTGTGGTCGTCGGTTCTAAGAAATTAAATGAGGGAGTTTCGTGGGTTCATGTCCCACCGAAATATAAATTTTTGGGATATTATAATCTTTTTTGAGATTCGGGTACTCAATTTAGCTCAGTTGTATAGCGCATCCCGTACTAAGGGAATGTCTGGGGATCAAGTTCCGCAGAATTTAATTATTTAGAGATGCGAGTGCTAAGATTATAATAACAAAAATCTTAGCCTTATCGTTTCTTAAAGCTATATGGCCTCCCACGCATCTGTCACTATTTGATTTACCGTTGAGCTGCTTATCATTGGGTTAACAATGTTATCGAAGAGGTTAACAATCTTTAAACTACATACGATATCGCCAAAATACATTATTATTGTCAACAAGACGATTAAGGTTGGTTATTGCTACCAAAATGAAGTAGGAATTCCTTATTTGGTATCAAACAAAACAAATAAGTTGAATAATAATAATTAATGACTTATGTATCATTGAATATTATTTTATCACTTTGCGTGACCGCGATGAACAGCG
This sequence comes from Eupithecia pulchellata, assembly GCA_963931895.1. Classification (NCBI taxonomy): domain Eukaryota; kingdom Metazoa; phylum Arthropoda; class Insecta; order Lepidoptera; family Geometridae; genus Eupithecia; species Eupithecia pulchellata. Next base: position 4,739,819 of record OZ007534.1, on the reverse strand, counting down.
TGTCTCGGCTGGGCAGCGAATGATTTATTTATTGAAAACATAAATGGTTCACATATACAAAAATTGAATGTGGTGGGTGATTTTTTATGTTGCTCTAGGTCTAACTTTAAAGATACTGGTGTAAATTCAGATATCGCCCAAAATTAAAGCAAGTTAAACTCGACTGTTTTTTATTAGTGCTGTCAAATAAGTTAAGTTTAATTTCAACGAAATTAGTATTAACAGCGTTACGTGCGCACGCACTAGTTCCAATTTTGCAACACAAACGCTCTGTTAAAAGCCTTAGGCCTTGCTTTACATGTTTCACTCTATAAGTCCTTTGCAAAGCCCATGTTTAGACTCTAAGAGTCTGTAACATGTAATTGAAGAGTTGTATTCAGTTCTGTATACAATCGACCACCCATCGTACTATCTGATGTCTTAGCTCGCTTTACTTGCTGGATCAGTCGTTTGTTTTGGTTTAGTCCGAATAAGGAAGCGGAAACGTTGGTTTACAATAAACCTAATTTGTATTGATACAGCGGTGTTCGTTGGTGGGACATGTTCTACATAATTATATGATCAGGATCACAAGACTGTAAGCAGGGGCGTAGCTACTGACGTCGATCAGCTTATAAATGTTACGGTCCAGGGTTATAGAGGCCCGCCCAAAAGTGCGTAAACTAAAATTTTAAATTATTGACTTAGTTCCATAGTCTTATTTTGTTTCATTCTTTTGCTTCTTTTTCTTTTCTTTTGTTTCAATTTCAACTTCTGCAAGCTTGTAAAACGAAACACATAACAAAAATTATTTCGACTCGCTTCACTCGCCGATATATCAGATCTTTTCAGCGCTGTGTTCTATGTAATGTTATTTTGAATGACCCAGTCCGCTTCAGTCAGTTTATCGATGTTTGCTAACCGTTAGAATTTTATAAACTTAATTGGTACTTTGCCAACCAACGCAGAAAAATAAACCTACATTTTGTAACATTTGGTTCGCTGTAGCACATATAATACTATACTTTATAGCGTCCAGCGCTTGACTCACATTCAAGAGTCATACGACGCTACTACCTACTACGCTAGTGAGTAGTGATTCAAATTAGAGCTCTGTCTACAACGCAAAAAGATACAAATATCATTTAGATGGGACAGAAGCGCCCGCGCCGCGCCGCGCCGCCATGCCACCGCAGTACCGCATGCCGATTCAAATTGGTGCGTGTTTTTTTTTCACTGCATTCTACAAAATAAAACTACAGAAAACTATCTACTTATGTACATACATACAACATGTATGTTCTTACTGTACTCTGTACATTGCGCTAAGGTTGTATTAGGAGTTGATTAGTGATTGACGTGACTTTCCTTAAACGGAAAGTAAAGGAGGTACAAAAAGTACCTATATGCGACTTGTTTTGCTTTTATGTTGTCGTTCCGTTCTACGCTTGTTAGAATGTCATACAGGGATTTTATCCTATACGTTAAGTTACGAGTACTGAGTTTTGTCGTTACTTAGTCTTAAAGAATGGAGGATTTTTTCTGATTAGTCATAACTTTTTCCTTAACGTTATGGGTTAAATAAAGGTATTTTTCTAAGTAATTATAACTTTTCCTTAATGTTTTCGGTGCAATTGTCTACAATTCAACCAGACCTTTATTTTTATTTAATCGGGTAGGTACATGCAATAATTAAGGTTATATTTTATAAAAATTCCATCAATTTATAATTTAATTGCGAGCAGAACCGATTTAACGTAAACGACGTACTTCAATAAAATAAATAACTTCAACTTGACCTCGACGGGGGCTGATGGCATCTTGTATTTACGGCCGATAAACTTTATCGAATCGTCTTTCCACCTGGGGAAATATTATCCTAAAGTTATTTTTACATCTGAGCCTTTGTCTCGCCTCTGGGTGTTAGCGGTTTCTTGCACGATGCTATACGCAAGTGAATCGTTCGATCCGTTGTGTTAGTGTACCTACTTAATTCACGAAGGAATATCAAATCAAAAAATCAAATTTATTATCCTTCGATGAGGCTAAATTATGGTTATTACTTCATCAACTACGACGGTCGTCTTGACCATCTGTATATTTACAAGTGAATCGGATGGCGTTACGTATTGGACGCTAATCCGATCCTTTTATTGAACTACTCGTGGAGCGATTATTTATTTCAGATTTGAATCAGACAAACAGAATTTAAAGAATCGTGGTTTACTTCCTTACTCCCCGGTTCTAAGGTAGATGACGGATTGTCATAGCTTCTTTTGTCGTGAGAGAAGGCGCTACGCTAACGCTGTGTAAATATTAAAATATGGCGGCCGCAACGTGCCCGCTGAATAAACATTGCTGGACAAGGCCTCTGGATGATGAACGTGACTTGTCAAGCCGAAGGATATTCTATACTTCTTGGATATTATGATAATATAAAATGCTGGATGTTTTCCATAACAGCGTCATCTTACCCTTTTTTTTCATTTACGAATAAACTGGTCTGGGGGGGACCAGATTTATGTAGGACTCAACGCCCTGAGACGGACATAATACCCACTAAAACCTCTCCGGTGACCCTCTCTCACCATTATTTGCCGAACCACGGGAACATAATAAACCTTCTGCGACCTGACTGGCAGGCCGCCAGTGGCGGCCCCTCTTTCTCACGTAATACACATGGCCGGCAAGCTCACCGTTCCACACTCTCGCCGACCCTATCCATCCATCACACCTTTTTTTTCACCGTTTCCTCCCCCTGATTACCTAAGCGTCTACTTTCCCTAAAGTAGGCAAAGCTTTTGCTTTGATTAGGCATCACACGTAATATTTTTGTCTTTTATTTAATTAAGACGGCTTTTACAGCTATTAACACCAAAAAATCTGTCTGAAAAGATATGCTTAAATAGATTAGATATTCATTATATAAAAAGCGCATTAGCACGGAGATAGGGCAGAATAGAGAAAATCACGTACATCAATACCTTGTCATCGAATGCGTAAATTATTTGATATTTATGCCTTAAACTTCAATAATGTACCTACGCAATGTATGGCGATGCGATAATACACTCGAGAGCAATGAATCCGGGTCAGAGCAATGAATCCGGGTCACTCAAAGAAAAAAAAAATCTCGGAAAGTAAGAATGCTAGGTTAATGCAACTAAGGGTTACTTTCCGAGATTTTTTTTTTCTTTGAGTGACCCGGATTCATTGCTCTCGAGTGTATTATTGTCAAATCTACCCTATAGAATAATCCCCCTACTGTAACACAAAGAAACCCAGGAAAAAATAATTTGCTTCCCGCCGGGTACCGCTACCTTATGCGTATCAGACGAATCTTCACTGCGCCACAGAGGTCTACAAGTTTCAGGTGTTTCGTTATAATCTAAAACGCATTGTAAAGAACCATGAAATATGTGGTTAGACATTTGTTATCTCGAGGTTACCTGAGCAGAGATAAATATTTTACCTCTAAATTACACGTTAATTCAGTAATTTATACACTTATATTCAAGCTATTTTTAGCCTTGTTTTTGTTTTAAGCATATTAGTGGGGGTTTACGACCGCTCATTATCATTTAAATATTGGCAAGGTCTTTAATACCAATTGGTTGGTTTTCTGTGTGATACTAACCCACTGTAAAGTGTAATTAGGTAACTATTAAGTCACACACTATTAAGTCCTCATCTATGAAATCACCGTTTTGTTTTTGAGGAATACTGATTTCTCTCAACATAATTGTGCTTTTGGAATGACAAATCCTAATCCGATATAATTTTGTCTTTAATTGGACAACATTGTGAAACCAAGGCTTGATTTCTAAATTCTAAAATAAATAACTATTTAAAAATAGAACGATCTTAAGTGTTTAAAAAGTTTGCTAATTTAATGATGATAATTTAATGAGCTGGTTCAAGGGGATGAACCTCCCCAAAAATTGTATTTATTGAATTTCAAATCTTTGCAATAATATTACGACACAGAATATAAATTATTATGTGTATAACTTTTGTATTAAAAATAAATATGTAACAAAGAACTGCAATTCCATATCTAAGTAAATAAATACCTCTCATAATCAAAATCAACGGAATTTTCTGAGATCGTAACTGTAGATGGCAGTTTTCCAATTAATTTCTCAAATCATAGCCTAACTCACTCCCTTGATTTTCTTTTCCATTGTTCGCAAAACACAAACAATGCCTAGCTATAAAACTTTACCTTATCAATCACAATATTTCCAACGGTAACTTTTTGTTGGTTTGTATTTACAAAACAAACCAATTATTGAAATGTCGACCTAACTCGTTATAAAGTTACGTCGGCATTATTATGTAATAATTGTAATAAACAAGAAATGTTCAAAGACCGGAGTTTTGACGACCTCTGACGATACTGCTGGTTCGATTCCCGGATGTTATTTGTCAAACTTTCCTTAGTTTCGGGTGTTTTCTATTTATAATTAATTTAAATCTATGTAATAATATTCATGCCCTTACTTTGAACGGGATTTAACAAAAAATATAAATAATACACTGGTTGGGTTCTATTATTGAAGTTTTCATAACCTATCTTTCTTGAAATATATAAATATTTTTAAATAAATATAAAAATAACTTAGCTCTCGTTTACTTAACTCTCCCAGTAAATTGAAAGGGTCTATCGAATTAAGATCCTACAAAATATGCACTACCAATATATCAATGATTATTTTCTTATTATTCTATAAGATGAAGACTTGATGACCTTGTGTTACCTTATTGATTTGCCCTTTAAGTGCTTACGATTATCGATTGAAATCAACGCAGTTTTCAATCGATAATCGGAATTTATGATGGATGTTTATATTTTTTTATTACTGATATGTAGGTACTTCAGACCTGGTTTCTCTCAACTAAAGTTGACTTTTAACAAGGGAATAGACCACCCCATTATAATATGTATAGAGGTTGTTATAGTTAAGGTATGTATGATAATACCCAACCTTACAAAAATCTTTATCATGAACAGAACAATGTATAGGGTATAATTGGGTTGACTGCCGCAAAAGTTGAAAACTGTGTAGCGGCGTCCTACTCTGCATACAAAATAATTGGGTATGTTATGAACATTTTCAATGAAATAAGCCACACGTCACACTCACTTCAATCTGTAGTAAACAAAATATCAGAGATTTCGCTTTTTTGTGTCTTTGTTACGCGCAACTCAAAGTACCTATATATTCTACCATGGAGGAAGAATCACCCTTACAAAACAATAACAATAACTAAGAAGGCGCTTCCAGTTCCATTGTCAAATAAGTACCAATTAAATACATATGTATGGTTCTTTGTAAATGAAAAACCAAAAAGTAGATTCTATGTAAGAGGTCAATGTTTGCTGTACTGGCTGATGAGCCCTAGGGCGTAGGGCGTAAACTCGAATTTTTCGCCTGCTTTACGCTATGATGACAATAATAAATAAATAAAAAAATAATAATAATGTTGAGCAATAAAAAATAAGATTTTTTTGATACAATGAATTCAAGGATCCATGTAGCCAAGTTGAATGAACAAAATGAAATAATAATTTTACCTAAAACAAATAGTTGACATTGATACACTCGGTTCTAGAATCTGAGATATTTTACTTCAACAAATATGTTGATGTAAAATATCTCAGATTGATAGAAAACTACATACAAAACTGATAATCAAAACGGAAAAAAACAGCCAAGAAAACATAAATTTCGACTGAATATGAATACTTCGTTAGGGTAAAACGTTTAAAACTCATTTTAAAACGATGAATTGTGAATGAAAATCGAATTTGTTGCGTACTTTGCTCCGATGTCACCACAGTATTAAAATATTTTCCAGAAATTCTTCCCTTTGTTTACAAAAAATATCTACCAATCTAAAACCGAGTAAGTATAAGTAAATATAATACTACTTGTTTATGTATGAATGTTAAGTACTTATGCAGGTAATTAGAACTTGTGGTAGGTTTTAGGTATTTATGATACCTAATACCTATTTGTCAAAGTACCTAGTATAAATTCAAAGAAACAAAACGACCTCATTTCCTCTGCGGTTAACTAATTTTAATGAACTTTGTTAACTGTTTATTTGTTGTGTTATTATATATTAACCATAAACAATGCGTTATTTTAGTTAAAGTGTTACATACACTGAGGATTTATTATAAAGGGCCGCCAAATAACATTTTTTTTTTGAAATGCTATAAAAAAAAAAACTACTGAATATTTTCTCAAATTTCTTTTTTTATTTGAAAGTACAATCCTTCCGGTTAATAATGAAAAATAATTTCTTTCAAATGGCTGCCTCGGCTGGCCATGCAGTAGCCTACACGATCGGTCCAATTTTTAAGCACATTATCGATTGTGTGCAGCTGTATTTCACCAATGGTTTCACGAATATTGTCCTTTAAAGCGTCAATTGTCTCTGGCTTGTCGGCGTAACACTTATCTTTGACGGCACCCCACAAATAATAGTCCAACGGTGTCAAATCGCAGCTACGAGGTGGCCAAGCGACATCAGCTCTGCGGCTGATAATGCGATCTCCAAAAACAGGGCGCAAAACATTGAGTGTAGCTTCGGCTGTGTGGCACGTAGCGCCGCCGTCCTGTTGAAACCAAATGTTGCCAATATCCTCCTCTTCAATTTTTGTAAACAAAAATTCGTTCAACATGGCCCGATAACGATCGCCATTGACTGTAACGGCCTTGCTCATTTTCGAAGAAAAATGGCCCAATTAAAGCAATGTTCAAGCGTATACACAACCATATTCGTTCAGCGGAAGAATAAAACTAATTATCTGTCAAATCAAACATGAGCTAAGTGTTACCATTCACGAAATAAGCACTAGTTGAAAAAAAAAACGTTAAATGGCGGACCCTTTAGATAAATTGATAGATTTTCGATTGATATCTTCAATCTTCGTTTGTCTAGATCTAAAAATTAATTTTTTTTGATGATGATGCTATGTGGATCAGCATTATTTATTTGACAATGTGAGAAATACAAGATAGGGGAGTTTAGTCTATCCTGTTTGCGCAAGAATGCCATCTCCGTCTGCACCCGTGTTAGGCGCTCCCCCGAGCCTGGGCAGTGAATGCGTTAACCACTATAAATGTCTTTCATGTACTCGTTTATGTGAGGAAGAGAAAACGCCAGTCGGGCTGCGGAAGGTTTATTATGTTCCCGTGGTTCGGCAAATAATGGCGAGAGAGGGTCACCGGAGAGGTTTTAGTGGGTATAACGTCCTTCTCAGGACGTCGAGTCCCCCATAATTCTGGTCCACCCTAGACCAGTTTATTCGTAATTCGTAAATGAATTTCCTCGCCAAAAAAAAGAAAAAAAGGAGGGCATAATCAGTTTAAAAACATAACTCTTGTCTGATGGTTTCTAATGATCTACGGCTTGTTATGTAAGACTTAATTTACAACTGATTAGACACACTCGTACCGCGTGAGTCAATATCATTATCATTTATTATCCCGCTACAGAAAATTGGGACTAGTTATGATTTCAAGTTATGAAATTATAGTGATACCAATGTAAATGATAGGAAGATCTGCTAAAGGACAGTGCCATTTGTTCAATAACAGTTTTGAACACTGTCATTAAGGCGCATACAGGAGCGAATGACCTTGAGCAATTTGGGCGGGGCTATGGTTTCGGCCCGCACCCTTCCGCGCGCCCGCCGGCGCCGGCGCCGCATAGCCAAGAAAATGAAATAGATTTCGCGCGTAAACCGCAAAAGATAAGTAGAAATCCTTCATGGCCGCGTGGTAAACCAAGCCGGCTGACACGCGATAATTGCGGGTTCAATTCCCACTGCGGGATATTTTTTTACAAATTGTCTATCTTTTTATGTCTGTGCTGTTCTTGTGAAGCTAAATAAATGTATCTTTGTCTTTAAAATTCTGCAAGTATTTGTTCTTGGTCTGAGAACAGAACTCGGTACTTTAGGTAAGTACCTAATATGTATGTATGTTACCGCCTTACCGCCTCTTGTTACTACCCGCGCGGCGCGGGGCGTTCGCGTTGTAGGTAATTTCCTTCTAAACTAGCCTATATTCCAATCATTCGAAAGTTTTATGCAAATCAGTTTAGTAGTTATGTACATGGTAACAAACATTCATACAAACTTCTCTAATTTTCAATGTTTGTAGGATATCAATGATAGGTAGGTTATACGGGTGGAATAATTTGAAACAATAAATCTCTGAGCTAAAGGAAAAAGGTCATAATGGACCAAGAGAAAAAAATTACCATTACATAATAATAATAATAATAATGCTGGACAATCCACACAGCATCATCTAGCCCCAAGCTAAGCAGAGCTTGTGTTATGGGTACTAGATGACTGATATACGTAATACAATATTATTAAATAGATAGATATTTTTTATTATACATAGAAAACAACATGGTATTTACATTATAGGTTTTTACACCTATTCAAAGAAATGATGCCAGAAATCGGATGTAAAGATTTGATAAAACAGTAAATTTCTAAGCAAGAGGAGAAAGGGCATCCTGGACCAAGAGACAAATTTACTTTTATATAGTAGATTTTTTTCTTTTATTTTCTTTCTGCTGTTTTTTAGGGGTTTGAAACCGAGGTCAAAACCCTAAAAACCAGCAGAAAGACAACAAAAGAAAAAAAATCTACGATATATAAATTTTGTCTCTTGGTCCAGGGATCCTTATGACTTTGATTCTGTTTTGTGTTTTGAATCCATAATATTTCAGAAACTACTGCAGCTATTGACTTGAAATTTGAAATAATAATACATTTAGTGCGCCCGCACAGATTTATAGAAAAATAAATAAAAAATTAAAATGAAGATTTTCAGTACAAATTTTGAAATCGAAATTTTAAATGGGACCTACAGAAATTAAGGTGGTATGAAATGAAAGGTACTGATTTGTACATTTCGTTTTGGAAATTTTGATAAATTTTATACTTTTTGAGAAAAAGGTCGAAAAAATTACCATTCCCCCTCCCCCCCCCCCCCCACCTATCTCCGAAGATTGCAGAGCGATCGATGTAAAATGTACCAAGTATTTGAAGATATGGATCTATATTTTACAGGAAAAATATAAAGAAGTCTGTAAAAATAATACTTTTTGAAATATGGTCAAAACAGGGCGGGAAAAATTTCTAAAGTGGTGACTACCAGAGAAGTCTGTTAACATAACTACTTATAAAAATTATGGTCAAAAAGGGGGGGGGGGATTTCTAAAGGGGAGACTACCCCCGTCGAGTGGGGTGGGGTATCAATTTGCACATTCCAAAACAGTTTTTGAAATTTCAAAAGGTTTTATACTTTTCGAAATATTTTGATAAAGCTCGAAAAATTGGCCATCCCCCCCCCCCCCTATCTCCGAAGATTGCAGATTGATCGATATAAAATGTACAAAGCGTTTGTAGATAAATATACAATGTGTCTGGTCACCGGTGTCGGAGACTTTGGGGGGGGGGGGGGGTGAAATACGGTAAATTTTATCGAAAAATCACTATTCCTATCTTTTTTCTACCTCCATTGCAAAATGGCAGTCATTTTGTTTTCTTTTGCCTCGAAGCACGGGTGCTTGTACTGATTTAGCTATAGCTACCCATGTAGAGGTCCTGGGAAGACGATAGAGGGCTCATTTGATAGCCAATAATGTGGACAATAAAGCAATGATAACATTATTTCCATTTCCATTTTATAGTAGAGGAGGAAAAAAGAATTTACAAAACAAAAAAAAAAGATTTTTTTAAAAAGATTTTTTGAATAAACTTCTAAACTATCTTACTTATAGCTAAGATACAAGACTTATTTTGAAGCACACAGTATTTACTATCGTTCAAAAACAAAAAACATATAGCTTGACAGTTTGGATTCTATGAAAAAGCTAATTATTCAAAAATTTTTTTAAAAAAAATCTTTTTTTACGTTTCATAAATTCTTTTTTCCTCTATTATAAAATGGAAATGGAAACAATGTTATCGTTGCTTTATTGTCCACATTATTGTCTATCAAATAAGCCCTCTATCGTCTTCCTAGGACCTCTACATGGGTTGCTATAGCTAAATCAGTATAAGCACCCGTGCTTCGAGGCAAAAGAAAACAAAATGGCTGCCATTTTGTCATGGAGGTAGAAAAAAAATAGGAATAGTGATTTGTCGATAAAATTTACCGTATTTCACCCCCCCCCCCCCCCAAAGTCTCCGACACCGGTGACTAGACACATTGTAAATCTATATTTTACAGGAAAAACATAAAAACAATATAAAAAAAAATAAGTGCGTTGGTACCAACGCACTTACCTACCCACTAATCTCTGTAGTAACCGCAACCTCCTGCGTTGTAAGCCCACCGCGCCAAGAGGTCGTCAATAAACGTAACAACCTAAACGACAAAAGTTCAAAACCCTCGGCGCGCGAGTTACACTCGCAATTGTCGTACTTGTTTATCTAGAATTCTAGATAATTATGTACAAGTACAAAGGGTGGCCGTCGCGAAGAAAACCCGTAAAAAATACTCGTAAATAAAAAATACCCGTAAAAACACAATAAATACCTACCCGTTAAAATAGTAATAATAATTATGAGTTCAGATCGCGTAAGTTTAAAAATATCCGAGCTCTAGGAGATGAAAAAAGGCTATGTACCATTTTTACCCAGTCTCCTTTACATTTTGAATCCCATTCCCATTTCATAACAGCAAGTAAGGTGGGGGTGTACCTACCTAGTGCTTCACTTCGGAGAGTCATAGAACTGTTGCAGCCATACTAGAATTCTGAAGACGATCATGAACCGCGTTAGGAAGAATGCCGTACGTACATATTTTATTTCGTCGCATAATACATCATAGCTACCTACCTAAGCGTAATGGATGTTTTACCTGTAGCAAAACATTTTCACTCCAGTTTCAACTTGTCCGGTCACTGTAAATCTATAAATAAATAATAATGTAAGATTAGTAATAAAACAAATAAATGGGTAGGTCTAAGGAGTATTTACTTACATTGTCGTTCATTTGTTCCTACCTAGTTTAGTACCTACCCGATCTCCTAACATAAATATACAAATATGTAAAATCTACATAAGATTGCTAATAGGTAGTTACAATAGCATAAATTTTCTAAAATAACGAGCTTTCAGAGCTCTGGCTTTCTTCAGCTTACTGGTCTTCGGAATTTTCAATATTTTACAAACTGTCTTACACCAAATAAAGCGTCCATGCGCGGATAACTTTGAATAATAAATAAAGCGTCTATGTGCATCAATATAGCATTATAGTAAAAAAGCAAAAGTACGCCTCGCGCTCACCTAGAGCGCGAGGCAGACGAACACAACCTCCCCGTACGACAGTCAGGGTTTCACTGCCGCCCGTCGCCCGCGCAGACTACCTTCAAAGGTTACCGCCCACTAATCATACGCAAAAATTTAAAATAATGATTTTCTATGTGAAAAACCGTCGTATCACAAAATCATACGTTCAGTTTGAAGATAAAGTCTTTGCCGACATGATAGTGAAAAAAAAAGTATAAAATTCTAAGTAGTTTAGAAGTAGATACACTTTTTCAGTCAGAAACAGCTCCACTTTGTGATTTTTTTTCACCCAGTAAACGAGCACGTAGAACATTTTTGTACGTTCACTTTACAGATAAAAGGTCAATGTATAACATATATTTTTTTCAGCCCATAAAATTGACTACTCTAGGAGGAGAAAGCCTCCAAAGAGGAGCAATCAGCTACTGTATGCGCCTTAAAGTTCATTGATGAGTTTCCATGTTTAGTTTGGTTGTTTGACGACCTCTGTGGCGGGGTGGGCGAAGGTCCGCCTACGACGCAGTAGGTTGCGAGTTTGATTCCCGCCTCGGAACAAATTTCTACGATCTAAACTTAGACTATAAAGTCAGGTACAAAGCTCCAGTTTGAATCTAGCTTCAAGACTAGCAGGCGTGCACTCGCATGGGTGGATCTCATTCGTTGGTAAATAGAATGTCGCACTTTGACTCGCTTTAAATTTAAGAGGGTCTTTTAATTTTATTAACCCAATCTATAAATATAAACGAATATTATAAAGAGGAAAGATTTGATTGTTTGTTTGAATTGAATAGGGCCCGCAACTACTGGACCGTTTTGAAAAGTTCTTTCACCATTAAAATCCTAAATTTTCCCTGATGAATATAGGCTTTAGGATATTTTCAAAAAAGTTATGGATCCGCTTGAAAAATTAAATTTTTGTTAAATACCCTTGAGAAGCCTGGGCGGACCGCTAGTTATAAATAATGCTGAACCATCCACACAGCGTCATCTAGCCCATGTCTAGCCCCAAGCTAAGCAGAGCTTTCGTTAAGGGTACTAGATGACTTATATACTTATCTATGTTAGTTTAAGGTATTTTATATGGGCCGTAGTTTTTAAGTATTTTCCATCATGTACTGCTTGAAATAAATGAATTATTATTATCATATTACAAACATAGATATTGTTTTTATTATATGTATAGAAAACGACCACCCTGAACAAATATCTACAGATCGCACAAACATTTGTCCCGAGTTGGAAATCCGCAACCTCCAGTAGTTTTTTCACAAATTAAATACCACCTTCTCTTGCAGTCCGGCAAATACGGCGAAGGCTTCATCGGCTCCTCGCTAGGAATGGCTGTCCACATCCGAGCGAAAGATCCGGAGGGTGCCCACGACCACACGGGATGTATGTGGCCGCTGTGGTCGGTCACCACCAACGAGGTCCTCCCCAAGGAGCCCTGGATCGCTGTTATCAGGAGGGGGATGTGCAACTTTGAGATCAAAGTAAGATATAGATAACGCTTTATTTCATAGCCATAATGAAGAAAGATTTTTTTGTTTGTTTGAATAGCTCCGAAACTACTGAACCGATTTGAAAAATACTTTCACCATTAGAGCCTGGCATTGGCCCCTGATGAACATAGGCTATCGAACATTTTTAAAAAGTTCGGAATCTGTATGAAAAATGCCATTTTTGTTAAATACTCTTGCGAAGCCGGGGCGGACAGCTAGTAGCCATATAAGAAGAAAGTATTCGGTACTTATATTAGTTAACCTAACTTTACCGGTGTGGCGCCCTCTGCGCCCGCCAAAAGTCCGGTAACGCTGTCATGGCCATCTGCGGTCAACAGCATTATAGTCCATTCGAAAAAAAAAAAAAAACTTATATATTAGTTAATTATTAAGCCTGGTGTGTCCCACTGCTGAGCAAAGGTCTGCCCCCGGTCCCTCCATGCATCTCGGTCCTGAGCCAAATGGAGCCAGGCATAGGCATCGTCGTAGGCGTCCAGTTCGTCACGCCATCGCTTCCTCGGTCTGCCACGGTACTTAAATTAATTTACATTATCTACAGCACAGAAATCTGAATAATTTTATTGAGATTTCTGTGAACTAGAGTTAATAACCTAGAGTTCATTCTGGGAAAGCTTGCCTCTCTTAAGGCTCTTGGCTAATCTTAGGCTAGATCTTAACTTTTTAAGCGAAATGGTTGTCAGGCCGCAATAAAAATTGTATGATTCATAAATTACAGTAACAGAGCGAAAAAAAGACGCCTTGCATAGCATCTAGACTAGATGCTATGCACAGGGCGATATCAAAAATGTCTAGATTCTAGATCAATAAATGTTTCTGTCTACATTTCTTATAATATACTAGCGGTCCGCACCGGCTTCGCACGGTTATTTAACAAAAAATATTTTTTTCTACGGAACCCTAATTTTTTTTATTGAAATATTCTATAGCCTTTGTTCTTCACGGGAAATATAGGATTCTAATGGTGAAAGAATTTTCAAATCGGTCCAGTAGTTTCGGAGCCTATTCAATTCAAACAAACAATCAAATCTTTCCTCTTTATAATATTAGTATAGACTAATATAATTTTGATAATCTATTAAAAATATAACAAGAAAATCGTTCATTAATGGCATCGATCGATTGCCAGATTGGTGTTTATCAAGCATTGGCATAATAATCGCAGTTCTACCACTGGTTGTCATGTAACACAGTTTTAACGCATTCACTGCCGAGCCATCGCCTGCTGGACATGTAGATAGACATGTGCGTCGTGAGCCATGAATGTGTTAATAATATTGTTTTAGTTTTGGCTCGTCCAAGTGATAGCAAGATTAATGCTAATACGTCCTTCAGTTATCGAATATTTATCGATAGATATCGCTTTATTATAATAATGATGATATTTATTACATGTTCTACATTTGCCAATATCGATAATGTTTAATGATAACCTAAACTGGTTTGATAAGGTACGTTGGTTTATAAAACTCAACTTTTAGACAAAAGAACGCCAGTATAATTAAAATTAAAAATAGCATTTTAAAGTAACAAATTTTTGGTCATTTATTTTACAGCTTTTAAATGTGCTTAAAATGCATATTAATGAATCTAAATATGTATATGACAACCGACAATTCATAAGTCAAGGTTACTGATTGCATTTATTATAATGTACAGATGTAAATACTTAAAACCTATAAAGTTATCTTTCGAAACAATAGTTTATTCCGAATATAACATACCTTCTTTATCCGTCCAGTACAGATACAAATAAAACGAATCCTAAATTATAACAGTTTATAGTAGAAAAAGTGGATTCAGATATAATAATAAAAAACAATAAATATACCTGGACAATCCATTTGATCTAGCCCCAAGCTAAGCAGAGCTTGTGTTATGGGCACTAAATGATTGATAAACATATACAATACTACGTAGCTAGATATTTTTTATTATATATAAAAATTATCATGAACAATCGCAACCAATAATAATACATGCAGATCGTATAAACATTTGTCCCGACGAGAATCGAACCCGCAACCTAATGTGTCGCAGTCAGACCTTCGCCCACCGCGCCACAGAGATCGTCGTATATGGTTACAAAGAAAATTACCATTAAATTACCAAATATGAACTAGTATATACAATTGCAACAATTGAGCTAATTGCAGTCTGTAGCAAATGGCAATGCTGATCCGATGCGCTGCGCCATATACTGACCAACCTTTTCTATGAGAGTAATAAAAAAATATAAAAAATATATGCATTTTTTATTGTGTACTTCATTTGTTGATTGGTTTTTAATTCCTAATTTAAAATAATTTTACTAGGTAATTGTTTAGCGGTGGTAGGAACAATCGGGAACGTTTTATTTTTTATTTTTTTCCCGATTGTTCCTAGTAGGAACACAGGGGTAGGAACAATCGGGAATAGGTGACTGACCAGCTCTCACCTATAACCCTGTATATTGCTTCAGTAATTTAATTAAGTGTGAATACGTCTTCAGGTGCAGAATGCATGGCGCGCGAACGCATCAGCCGTCCTCATTTACAACGACAGGGATACCACGATGCTAGAGAAGATGAAACTCTCTACAGACAATGGTCGTAAGTATCTACAAACATATCTATTGTTTATTGTCATCACTTGAATACAGATAGCTTGCGATACATATAGATGAGACATTTACATAATAGATTATTAGGTTATATCTTTGTATCATAAATATATGTGAAAGCTGGGTTCATGACGTGAACAAATGAAACGCCAACAACTTCTTAACACTTTTATTTAGAGCTCTTTACTGTACGAGCGACGAAGACAGAATGGTTGCTCCATGCAATTACAGCTATTTATAACAGTCATAGCTAGTACTAGTCAAAACACTATTTTACACTTTAACAAATTCCGTAAAAATAAATTATGATGACATAATTAATATTATTAATTTTAACAATCATTGATTTAATCTATTAATTAATAAACTAAAACCGGAAGTATCTTCTTCGAATTACAATTAAAATACTATTATTAATTTTAATTCTTAATTATTAATCTGAAAATACTATTCTTAATTTTAATTAGTTATTTCAGGCATAATTTCAAGAAATAATAACCTGACATTTAAACTTAAATCAAACCTAATTTAGTTAGCTATTGCTTTTTAATAGCAGCGCCATCACGGCCATTCTGAAGGGGAGCTCGTGCTCTGAGCATTTATATAATCTGAAACAAAGCATTGGCAAACATTATGCTCTTTTTTTTATTTTTTATTATTTTTTTTTATTTTTATTTATTTTTTTTTTATTTGACTCGTAAGAGTTCTTTTGTTGGCTCATTTATTTATTTTTTCTACTTAGAGCTCTTTTGGTTGGCACATTGTATTAAGACAAAGTAGGTATTTAAAATTTGTGCTCTTTTTATTATTATTTCTTTTTAATTATCAATCGCCATCATCGGCTACCTGTTCTTCTAAACTTGGAGTTGGTATAAGTCGCATGTGCTCATGGACGACAACAATACTCTTTTTGGAGCCTGGTTTGAGACTTTTCACTTCATATCTGTCATTATCGAGAATGTTCACTATCTGGTAAGGTCCTAAATACTTTGGACCTAGTTTGTTATTGGACCACTGAGTGTCTTTGCATAAAACGAAATCGTTAACCTGAAATGGCACTATCGTTGCATTTCTTGCTTTAGATTGTTCGATTTGTTTTTTAGCTTGTTCGGCCATTCTGTTGGTAGCTTCTTGTCGGATTCGTTCTCTGTCTATATTAGTTTGTTCAAGAGAAAGTTGTTGAATGCCTAAGGGAGAGCAGACTTTGCCTATGAGAAGTTCTAAGGGGGAATGGCCAGTGGCTTTCGACTTAGTTGAATTAATGCAGAGCTGGAGATCTCCTAGTTTGGTTATCCATGCTTTGTTTTGAGTTTGAGCTACGACTCCTAGATGATCTCGAATTGTCCGCATTAATCTTTCAATTTGTCCATTGCCTCTAGGTACTCCGCGGGCAATGGCATGATGTTCAATGTTACCTGATTTGAAAAAACTTTGAATTTCATTACCCATAATGGCTGGTTCCCTATCTGAAATTACCCTGTTTGGGGTACCGAACATATTTATAAATTCCATTAAACATTTTAGGATTAAACCGGTAGTTTTGTCTTTAAGAGGATTTATAATTACGAATTTTGTAAACGCATCTATGATGACAAAAGCATATGCTTTTTTGTCGCTTCCAGTTAAATTTCCCATAAGGTCAATATGAACTGTGTGAAATGGAATCGGTACTTTATCTATTGGGTGGAGGTTCATTTGAGGCTTTCCTGAAGGACCCTTACCAACTTTGCAACTCAAACAGTGTTCACAAAAAGACCGAACTCTTTTGGTCATATTAGAAAACCAGAATTGTTCCCTGATTTTATGTAAAGTTCTTTCCCAGCCTGCATGAATGAGAACGTCGTGGTATCGGCTTATCAAACTACAAACTAAAGAATTCGGAACGATTGTACGCGTAACAGTGTTGCCATTTTGGTTTTGAACTGATATTTGTAGTAAGTTGTTTATCATTTTATATTTCTTATCAAAATCTTTATTATTTACTATAGCTTCCCGTATTTTTTTTAAATCTGGATCCCTTTCTTGCTCTACAATTATCCAAGAAGGATCTTTGGTAATAATGTTTATTTCAGGATTGCGGCTCAAATAGTCGACATGTGACATAAGTTCCCCCTTTCTGTACACTATATCAAAATCAAAAGTTTGCAGAAAAGCCCACCATCGGTGGACGCGTGGAGTTAAGTCTTTCTTTGTTCTGCTAGCCTTAAGGGCATTGCAATCTGTTATAACAGTGAATTTTCGGCCAAATAAAAAATGTCTATAATGTTTTAAAGCCTTAACAACAGCTAAAGTTTCTAGTTCGTAAGAGTGGTATTTAGATTCAGTTTTAGTTGTTCTCATACTGAAATAACTTACAACTTTTCGGCGTTCATTTTCTTTCTGTATAAATATTGCCCCGTACCCTAAGGAGCTAGCATCAGTGTGGATTTCGATTGGTAAATCGGGATTAAAAATGCTTAGTAGTGGCTCAGATGTGAGGTGTTGTATAATTTGCTGTCGAATCTTTTCGTGGGTGCTTGTCCATTCCCATTTGGAGTTCTTTTGTGTTAGTTCATAAAGAGGTGCCATAGTCCGTGAAAAATTAGGGATAAATCTGCGAAAGTAACTGGCTAAGCCATTAAATTGACGTAATTGTTTTACACATGTTGGTGGATTTGAATTTTTGAGTGCTGAAATCTTGTGTTTACTTGGTTGAACCTGTCCGTTCTGTATGATGTTACCCAAATATTCTACAGAGCGCTTAAGGAATTTGCATTTGGAAAAATTTAGTGAAAATCCTGCATCAGTAAGCCGCTGTAAAATCAAATCTAACCAGACTAGGCCTTCTTCTTCGGTTTCTGATGGAATTAAGATGTCATCAATATAGACTAGCGCTATTTTGTCAAGATAATCTCCTAGAGCTTTGTTTATAGCTCTTTGAAATACGGAAGGGGAATTGCATAAGCCAAATGGCATATTAACCCATTCATATTGGCCATCTGGGGTCACGAATGAGGTCTTCTCAATAGAGTCATCTTCAATAGGAATTTGATGAAAACCAGATTCCATATCAAGAGTTGTAAAAAATTTGGCTGACGCTAATTTGTCTATTTGATCCTGAATGAGTGGCAAGGGATAATGATCTCTTACGGTATTTGAGTTTAGTTCTCGAAAGTCTACGCACAATCGATCATCACCATTTTTCTTTTTGACGAGAAGGATAGGGCTGGCAAATGGGGAACAGCTGTCGCGTATTATTCCTTTAGCTTTTAGATTTTCGATTATGTTTTTTACTTTTTGTCTTTCAATGGGGGCAAGTCTGTAGGGACGTCTTTGAACAATACGATCAGGATTTTTTAAACGAATTTTGAGGCTACCAGTTTTAACTTTACGCAGTGGAACTTTAATTCCAAAGATATTAGAGTACTTATTCAAAATTTGATCAAGCTTAGAGGTGTCCGGGAGATCGGTATCTATTGGTTTTATTGCAAAGTCTTTTCTAACATGGGCTACAAAGCATTCTCTTTTGACAGATACTCCGTGTTGAGTGATCTCAATTTTTAAACCTGGAGTGCTTAAAACATCCGCTCCTAATATTACATCATAAGATAAATTATCTACTACGTGTAAATCTAGTTCAAATGTTATCTCATCAATTGTAGCTAAAGTTTTTATTACTTCGTTGGACACAACTGACTGTCCTGCTATACCACGTAAATGTAGTATTTCAATTTTACGTTGACCTGGGATTGAACCCGATGATTTTTTTGTAATGAGAGAACATTCGGCTCCTGTATCGACTAAACAAGATAAAATTACATTACCAATACGTACGTTCGTAGTGCTCGGGGTTTGTTGTTCAGCAATGTTGACATCAGCCCGAGTGAAAGTAGGTCCTGCTTTCGCTGGCTCCGTTGCTGTTGATTTCCGAGATGTCTTCGACCAGCAGTTGGTGTTAAGATGTCCTGAGCGCTTGCAGGTAGAACAAAACGGTATTTTACAATCCTGTGCCTTGTGTCCTTTTCGGCCGCATTTTCTGCAGAATGTTGGAGACGTGTCACCTTCATCCATACGCGCACGTTTGTTTTCGATGTTGTTTTCTTGAGAATTGATAGGAGCTGATCTTTTTCTGTAGTTACTCAAAGTTGCTATCAGTTCTGCCTGGGATCGAGGCATGGCTCTCAACAGCTCGGCCTGGTAAAATTTTGGGCGAATTCCTGAAATGACTGCTTCAACCATCAAATCATTGGGAGCGTTAGGGGATATCCTTGAAAAAAGTGCCCAAGCTTCTGTGACATACTCAGCGTAGTTCTTAGCATTTTCAGAAGTATACTCACGGAACTTATTGATAAAATGAATATGTCGTGTCTCTGCACCAAATTGCGTAATCAATTCAGTCTTCAGGTCTACCCAGTCCACTAGAGCATAAGCGCTAGCATCTGCCCACTTCTTTGCTCTTCCTTTTAAACATGACATGCCCTTCATCATAGCAACCATTGAAGAGCATCCCCGTAAGGCTACTAGCGAATCGACTTGCTTACACCACTCTTGAATGGTTAAATTCGTTTCGTCTGGGTCGAATTCTGGAAGGTATATTTCTGATAGTTTCTTACCTTTGTTTTGTTGGCGGTCAGGATTGTTCATGAACACCATTCTTTCAAGGAGATCTACTTGTCGCCGGAGGAGTGCAATTTCCTGTTCTTCATTAGCTAGAACTCTTGGTTGTTCTGGTCCGAGTTCTGGCGAGTATGATGGACTTCCACGGTGCTGGGTTTCCTGGGCGATCCCACTTCTGATGTGAAAGCTGGGTTCATGACGTGAACAAATGAAACGCCAACAACTTCTTAACACTTTTATTTAGAGCTCTTTACTGTACGAGCGACGAAGACAGAATGGTTGCTCCATGCAATTACAGCTATTTATAACAGTCATAGCTAGTACTAGTCAAAACACTATTTTACACTTTAACAAATTCCGTAAAAATAAATTATGATGACATAATTAATATTATTAATTTTAACAATCATTGATTTAATCTATTAATTAATAAACTAAAACCGGAAGTATCTTCTTCGAATTACAATTAAAATACTATTATTAATTTTAATTCTTAATTATTAATCTGAAAATACTATTCTTAATTTTAATTAGTTATTTCAGGCATAATTTCAAGAAATAATAACCTGACATTTAAACTTAAATCAAACCTAATTTAGTTAGCTATTGCTTTTTAATAGCAGCGCCATCATATATTTAACTATCGGCCCGTCCCGGCTTCGCACGGGTAGTTATTACGACATAACGATAATAGTTGGACATTAGTATCGCGAAGTTTTTTTATTATAACATACTTTGTTCTATCATCAATAGTTATCGCAGCGCATGCTACGATAGTTGTTTTTTGGCATTTTTTTACACCTTACATCTTATATCTTTTCTAGCAATTAATATAGACTATGTTACGGTGAATGTAGCTTTCTAATCGTGAAAAAATTTTTGGAATCGGCACAGTAGTTTTTGAGTTTCTCAGTGTCAGTGTTTTCTTCGTGCATAACAAACTACGGGACGAGAGAAAGTTCACGGACAAAATCTCAATAAAAATAATGCACTTGATAATCTATCACCCTCTGTACTTACGTAGTGCGTACTTTACGGCTTTATATGTAGAAAAAAGCTTGTGGCAGGAACCAACATAAATACCAACAACAACATCACCAGCCTATATAGTCCACTGCTGGACATAGGCCTCCCCTAATGAGCGCCATAGATGGCATCATTATTTGGGGGTTATTGCCCATAATCCCCACGCTGGGCATGCGGGTTGGGGATCGCAGTTCGGTAAGTTGTTCTGCAGAGGGCGCTGCTGCCCGCCCCCCGGTGTGTTTCCCTTAGTCGCCTCTTACGACACCCACGGGAAGAGTTGGGGTGGTAAAATTCTATGCCGGCACCACACGGCCGTAAATCATACATAGACATAAATACCATTGTAAAGCAATACTGGAAGTCTGAAGTTAGTGGCGATCACAATAGGCCAATCATGGCCGCAGCGATACTAAAGCCACCAACATCAAATAAAAAAAATAATAATAAAAAGCAATACTGACCATGGTGAAAATGGTCAAATTACAAATCATTTTGGTATTACGTTTGTATGGGAATTTCTACGGTCGCCGTATCTTTAGCACATGTATACTGTGTCTTTAGGCAGGATTGATAATGATTTATGAATTACTTGACATAGAATTAACATAATGTTGTGCCGTTGTTTCATCACCTAAATACATAGCTTGCATAATTATTTGCATACATTTAGCCCATTAGCCTGGATAATAAATAAAACTTCGAGGATCAGTGACAATTCTTCGTCCGTTCGCTCGCTTAATTATCATCCTAAAGCCATCTTATTAATTATTTATGCGGACGACGAGCCAAAAAGCTTCCTGGCGCCCAAAAGTAAAATAAATACATTTCAACTTCTTTTTATGTATGGGTGAATATAAATGAGGGTTGTATGTAGGTATACTTTTCATTTTCAAATGTATTTCTGTAGTTGCATTAACATGTTAATTGTTGTATTTAATAACCTAACCTTTCGGAATATTGCTACTAAAAAACCCACACGAAAAAATCGATTGTTCTCAGTTCCACAAATAAACATCAAACAAAAAATAAAATAAATACCTATGTATAATATAGGTAATATATACCTATAGAAATTATTAAATTACTTTTGTCTGGCTAAAACCTTTAGTAAAAAAGAAAACTACAATTAAATAACCAAATAAGACAGTTAGCAACAGTTGAAACAATTGAGTTAACTGCAGACTGTTGCAAACAATCTACAAGTAACTCAACTAACCCATATCAATACCAGTTGGAAACGTCCCCAAGATTCTGACTGCATAGCCTTGCTGTATGGCCAGCCTTTGTCTTGAGTTCATTCACCCAAATCGAAATTTCTAGCACATATTGTTTTTTTTATATCTAGCTATCAGTTTATCATTCAAATTTATTTTGATAAACTATCGATATCGATTGACTCCTTTACGTCTGAGGAGAATCCAATACCGACAATATTTTATCTAGCGCGCTCAAAATAAAGAGGAAAGATTTGATTGTTTTTTGATTTGAATGTACCTAATAGGATCCGAAACTACTGGAATGATTTGAAAAATTCTTTCACCATTAGAATCCTACATTATCCCTGATGAACATAGGCATAGAATAGTTTCAAAAAGTTAGAGATCCGTATGAAAACTTCAATAACGTAATCATCGGTAGTTTGTGTATTTTTTTTTAAATTCTTGTTACATAACGGCTATTGAGAAATAAATGTCTTTCATCATCATCATGCCAGCCTATATAGTCCACTGCTGGACATAGGCCTCCCCTAATTATCATTTGGAGGTTACTGCCCATAATCCCCACAAATACATGTCTTTAAGCAGTAATAATGTCTAGTAGTCATCGAATCTGTAGTAGGTGGTTATTATTGTCTTCGCGCCGGCGCGCCGGTTCGAAGGTCGCCCGGTCGGCCGCAGTAGGTAGCCTTATCGTAGTACCGCGATTTCATTGCCCTTTGTGCACAAACATCATGTACTTGCTAACGTGGGCTTCAACAACAACAACATCAGCCTATATAGTCCACTGCTGGACATAGGCCTCCCCTAATGAGCGCCATATGTGGCATTATTCATCATTTGGGGGTTATTGCCCATAATCCCCACGATGGGCATGCGGGTTGGGGATCGCAGTTCGGTGGAATTGTTCTACAGAGGGCGCTGCTGCCCGCCCTCGCCTCGGTGTGTTTCCCTTAGTCGCCTCTTACGACACCCATGGGAAGAGTTGGGATGGTGCAATTCTATGCCGGCACCACACGTGGGCTGGTTAAAGAATATTTATCGGGTATTTATCGCGTACCTTTTGTACGGTCACGGGGCGACTCGCCCCTGGGCCCACGATCGCTGCAACGCGTTGGAAACGTAGGGGAAAACAAAAACAAGGTACGCAATAAATACCCGATAAATATTCTTTAATTATGTCAACCAATCGTGAAAGTTTAAAACGTGGGCTTGTTTAATAAATACTGTGTAGGAAGTGTGATGGCAACTTATCAACTTAGATTTAGCCTTAGTACACAAATACGCCATTTATTATAGCGGATGCGATGTAGGAGGTCCGATGCCCACCTCGGGACAAATGTCTATGATTTTCGAATATTTGTTTAGAGTGTTCGGCAGCCTTATTGTGTAACTTGAAATCCATTACCAGTGAGCTTAAAACCGATTACCAGTTGTAGAGCTAGTCAGAATGTTGTCGGTATTGTCTAAGGTATGCAACTGGTCTTCGGTTTCAGCTATTTACACATACGAATGTGACAATCGAAGTCCAGGCTAGGTTTGAAATGCCAAACTGAAGCCGAGTACGATTGATTGCCAGTTGAGTAAGACAATAGAGCCGCTGGTCTTTTTCTAAAATTAACAGTTTCCGGAGCCTTAACTAGGGGCTGATGTGTAGAATGTCTAAGACTGTTCTAGACTAATTCGATGTAAATGTTTGCAAAGAAATCACAGCAAAGATTGTAATTAAGAAGTTTAGCGCTGTTTTTTAAACATAATTGGTATGCTTTTAGTGATATTATTGCTGTTGCCTGGTCGGTCGTTGTCTGTTATTCATATCAGGTTTCGTTTTTCGTTTATGAAAGTCTTGATAACATAAAATATGATTGGGATTTAGAATATACTCTTATTTCATAAAGTAAAGATCTGAAATCGATAAGGAATGTAAGTTAAAATAAAAAATATAATATAAATAATTTTTGAAAATTTTGTAAAGTAGGTACTTGTGCGAAGCCGGGGCGGACCGCTAGTATTATACATAAATACTTTATGAAGTGGATGTGAATAGCATTTGAGAAGAGATATCCCTCGGTGTAAACACACTTGTCAAATAACATTCACTTCTACAAGTATGTACATATATAACCTACACAACAAACGTTGGCATCGTTCCTACACAGTATTTACAGTATATTCCAGCCGAATATCATGTGAAATGTTTGTAAACAAACCGCCCATACATAACCACGACTGCTAACGGTGCACGCAACTCATATCGCGTGAGACTCAAGTATGCATGTTATATATTTTACTAGTAGGGCCGCAGTTTTTGAGTATTTAAAATAGTACAATCAAAAAAAGTGAACATTCTTGCCAGAAATAAGCGGGTACAAGAAGTTTTCATATAGGTACACAAAAAATACAAATAAATGTAATTCGTACTGAAAAATTTCCTCAATCGTTATCAGTTTATCACGCCTATTTATCTACTTCATTAATCTAATGACTTCTGTCATACACAGGCAGATAATTATTGAAAAATAATAAAATTAGATCCAGTCTATGAGGAGTAAAGATATTTAATATATCCATCATGGATCTGTTCAATGGATCGAACGAGAATCATCAACTTATCAGTACTTTCACTCGTATTATAACGACGACCTCTGTGGTGAGGTGGACAAAGGTCCGTCTATCAGATATGATTTAATTAGCTGTTTTAAAATATTTTCGTAAATAAAAAGTTTTCTGCGCAAGAAATTATTTCGTTTCGTAAGGGTTTTAACTAAAAATTCTAAATTATACTTTTTACGCACACACATGCCCATTGTGTTACACTATTGTTTTTAATTGAATGAGTTTTCATTCGGATCCACCTCATATTCTCGATCCGAGCATTTTTGAAAATATTCTAGCCTATGTTCAGGGATAATATACAAATCCAGTAGTTTCGGAGCCTTTTAATTTCAAACAAACAATCAATTTTCTCCTTATAATATTTCCGGTTTCGCACAGGTGCAATGCTGTTACAAAAACCTTCCTATTGTATCACCCTATCTTATTAAAAAAACTGCATCAAAATCCGTCGCGTAGTTTTAAAGATCTAAGCATACATAGGGACAATCAGCCAGCGGTAAGCGACTTTGTTATAGACTATGTAGTGATTCTTCTATTCTTACATTACTGTTGACGCACATTCTAATTCTATATAATTCCAATTATTGCATTTCTATTAATACTCACGTGTGACAATGGTCTCACCTTGACCGAAGCCCCTAATTGCATTAGATGCGTGGGCTTTGTCGTAACTCCTTGCTTTCGTTGTAAGCCGATTCTAAAGCCTGGTACTGGCTGGTGTTACGGGGTGTAACGTGAAATGTTACACGGCGAGCGAGCTGTGAGTTGAGTATGGGGAAAATAGGCGCTTGCAAAGAACAATGATATGTACGTGACGTGCCGTTCCTGTCGGGACAAAATGTTTGTACGATCTGCAGATGTTTGTTCAGGGTGTTCTGGTCGTTTTCTATGTATAATAAAATATCCTATTATGTATATCAGTCATCTAGTACCCATAACACAAGCTCTGCTCAGCTTGGGGCTAGATGATGCTGTGTGGATTGTCCAGCATTATGCATTAGCAGTGTACTGATGTGGACTGATGATGAATGAAAGAAAAAATGTATTTATCTACAGCAGCGAACGCTAAATGCAATCTTTTCCAACTAATTGTTATCTTATGTAGATATATATCTTAGTATGTAGAGAGATACGATAGAGTAACAATTGAACTGAGAACGTGCTCCCAAAATGCATCAAGTCACGGGCAATGAGGCAATCTTTGTTATCAAGCCAGATTTCTTATCATCAGTAATGTATATGCTATTATGTTGTAATTTGAGGAAATGCCTGAAGCATTATTCTGTATGACATAGGAGGTTCCTTGCCCGAACCGTGTGACGTGTCAACGTGTTCTAAATACGGTTTTGTCCGATTCCACGCGGCTGTCTTGTCGTATGTGAAACGCGTTTTGATTAGTAATAGTGAATAAAGGCGCTGTTCGGATATTTTACAGGTTTTTCGTACCTTATTTGAAGCATTTTGATAAGTAGGTGTGTTTTATATATAGTGGTCGGAGCAGGAACTCAAAAATTTCAAGATTCAACCAAAGAATTTATCACTATAGTATAAAACAAAATCGCTTCCCGCTGTCTGTCTGTTTGTCCCTATGTATGCGTAGACGCTTTAAAGTAAACGGATTTTGCTGTTTTTTTAATAGATAGAGTGATTCAAGGGGATGGTTAATATGCATAACATGGCCACGTGCAGAGCTGGGGGTCGCTAGTAATGTATATTTGACATTGAAGCGATTGTTGATTTGCAAAGCTTGCAAAACGATTTGGGCATTTCTTGTAATAGAAGAAATAGGATGAGGAAGAAATAGGACGATCAAAGAAACAAAAGGAGAATAAGGCTTAGTTCAGCTATGGAAACATTTGATTATTTTAAACACAAAGGATATTAAAATAAAATTAAGGCCTTCGAACAGAGTCCTGCTCGAAATGTCAATGGTATACTATAAATAGCTAGAAAATACTTTATTGCACAACTTAGAAATAATTTACAATAAGATAAATAAGCGACAATTTGCGATACAAAAACCTAAATAAGTCTTAAGCAAAACCTGCCATAAAACAGATTCCTTACTTAACCAAAATCACCTTTGTTACAGGTAACATTAGCGCCATTTTCACATACAAATGGAAAGGCGAAGAGATCACACGACTGATCGACAACGGGACCAAAGTTATGATCGGTATCATTAAAGGCAGGACCTTTGCGCATGTCACTAACAATATTAACAAGTAAGTATCTGAGCGTCTGGTCGAAGCGACGTGTGACCCGAGAGCTGGTCAGTATCTGGCGCAGCGCATCAGCATTGCGATACAGCGAGGCAATGCAGCCAGTGTCTTGGTACACTACCTGCTGGTGTTTATATGGATCAGTTGAGCTGCCTGTAGTTTGTTTGCAGCAGTCTGCAGTTAGTTCAACGGTTTCAATATTAAATAAGAGGTTTCATGCGGATCCGAATTTTTTTGAAAATATTCTATAGCCTATTTTTATCAGGGAAAATTTAGGAAAATGGTTACAGATTTTTAAAATCGGTCCAGTAGTTTTGGAGCCTATTCAATTTAAACAATCAATTTCCTCTTTATAATATAAGTGTAGATTATATTAATTATTAATTATTCCTAGTAAGTAACTTGTCAACATAAACAATAATTATAATTTGCATAATTATTTAATAATAATTTATACAATAATACAAATTTAATAGGCGGTAATTCCAAGTATTTCTCATAGAATATCAATTGCGTTAAATATAAATACAGGCGTGGAAGATGCGTCACGTATCTTTATTGGCAATCGGTTATAGACGGATGGTCCTATGACAGACCGATCGATGACATTTCTGAACTATGTTCAGGTGTTATCAGGACTTTAAGGGTGTATACTACCTCAAACTGCTAATTTTCAACTCCGCCGGATGTCCATATCGTCTAAACTACTGAATATTTAACTTTGAAATTGATATATGGTAAAGTTCAGGACTTAATCTATCGATCATATGTTTCAAAAACACGATTCCATAAAATTTTCTCGATAGAAAAAAATCGCAAAGTTAGGCTCTAATTTTTTACTAAAACCTAAATTTCTCAATAAATACAGAAGTTCAGATCTTGACAATTAGCGTGGTAATAGAATTAAGTATAATAAAAATGTTATATGTTTCGGTTTTTTCAAATAATGTCCTAATTAATAGGTAATAAGCTAAAACTAGATTTTTGGACTTGCGTTGCAATGCCCTGTCCCGCTCTTATGAACGCAAAATCATATGTCTAGCCTTTTCGCACAGAGTTGAGGTTGTATGCGCCCTTAATTCTCTATGAAAGGAGATTCCTTGCCCAAACCGTGTGACGTCACAATGTGTTCTTAATACGATTTTGTTCGATTCCACGCCGCTGGCTGTCTTGACATATCTGTGAAACACGTTGGGATTGGCAATAGTGAATAAAGGCCCTGACAGTGCAAGTAACTGTTGCTCCGAATCTCGCGAGTCATGTTCACCCCGATGGGGTCGGCGACCGTGTGGAACGGTGGGCTTGCCAGCCATGTATATGTGAGGAAGAGGGGACGCCAGTCGGCCCGCGGAAGGGTTATTATGTTCCCGTGGTTCGGCAAATAGGGGGTCACCGGAGAGGTTATATTGGGTATGACGTCCTTCTCAGGGCGCCGAGTCCCATAATTCTGTTCCCCCCAGACCAGTTTATTTGCAAATGAATTTACTCGCCGATAAAGAAAAAAAAAAATTGGTCGTGTTCACCCCACGATGTTGCAACAAGCCATTGACATTGTTCTGCTCGTGTATATGAGCCCTATTAGCCCTTTCTTTAAGCCCATCATAGACGTAGCTAAGAAGCAGAAGTTCTATTGTTATTTATATTACTTATCTATTCTTACAGGACGTCGGTGCTCTTCGTGTCCATATCATTCATAGTCCTCATGGTGATATCACTCGCCTGGCTCGTCTTCTACTACATCCAGCGCTTTAGATACATACATGCGAAGGACAGATTGTCCGTGAGTATTATTTATAATCTTAGTAATAAATTAAAGAAGAAGAAACCCATGAGGAAATAAAATGCAAGCTTCTGGATGGTTTTTGAGTAAACGCTGTAATACAAGTGACGTAAGGGTTTTGCACGAAAGCGAACCGGAAATTTCCGTTCCGCGTAGGCCCCTAAAAACAGCACATAGCACACCTTAGCACTTCCTGGCCGAAAACTGAGACTAGCCAGTTCCTGTGCACTTGATAGTCCTACGCTAACACAGGTGCACTCTTTATTCGTCTCACTATCATAATCCGATGAGAGGGCAAATTTATTTATTTATTTAATTAGAACGGTCATACAACCACTTACACTAACTAATTAAAATTAAATAATACAATAAAAAAATACAAATATCGCATGAAAGTAACCATCAAATTTAGATTGGCACGACCGGAAAAGGGATTGTGTACCATTTTTTTGACTGAGGTCTAACGGACACCTTCATGTTTTAAGGCACCGGCGACACGGATGAATTTCCCAAATACATGTATACAAACATGAAGTTTGTTAAACGTAATACCAAAATGATTTGTAATTTGAGCATATTTTCACCAAGGTTTGCTGTTATTTGTATTAAAATTCTATTTATCTAGGTTCCATCGTTATTTTCATCATCATCATCACCAGCCTATAATAGTCCACTGCTGGACATAGGCCTCCCCTAATGAGCGCCATAGATGGCATCATTATTTGGGGGTTATTGCCCATAATCCCCACGCTGGGCATGCGGGTTGGGGATCGCAGTTCGGTGTAGTTGTTCTGCAGAAGGCGCTGCTGCCCGCCCCCCGGTGTGTTTCCCTTAGTCGCCTCTTACGACACCCACGGGAAGAGTTGGGGTGGTGAAATTCTATGCCGGCACCACACGGCAGTTCGTTCGTTATTTTACTGAAATGAAATTAAACCAAATCGGATTTTTTATAACGTTTTCTTATTATTTGTTTAGGTAGGTAAGTATTTTCAAAAAAGTTTGTGCTATTATAAGGGAAACACAACCGTCGCGTCGCCGGAGCCTTAATTACACTATCATTATTATGCATTCACTAATGTTACGTTTGTTGCAGAAACGACTATGTTGCGCTGCGAAAAAGGCGCTCTCTAAAATACCTGTTAAGAATTTAAAGACTGAAGATAGAGTGAGTATCGTTATTATCATATCATAATTTTGCCGTGTGGTGCCGGCATAGAATTTCACCACCCCATCTCTTCCCGTGGGTGTCGTAAGAGGCGACTAAGGGAAACACAGCGGGGGGCGGGCAGCAGCGCCCTCTGCAGAACAACTCCACCGAACTGCGATCCCCAACCCGCATGCCCAGCGTGGGGATTATGGGCATTAACCCCCAAATGATAATGCCATCTATGGCGCTCATTAGGGGAGGCCTATGTCCAGCAGTGGACTATTATAGGCTGATGATGATGATGATAACTCGCTAGTTACGTATACAGGGCGTCCCATCGCTATGCCACATGGAGGGAAAGTACCTTAAATATTGTAGATTGAATATTATACTGAAAGAAGACATTATCTTAATTTTAAAAACAATTAAAACTGCATTCATAGATTTTTCAATAGTAACATGTTTGAACCGGGAACCGAACCGGCTACACGAGAAAATTAATTACCCTGTAGTTTTATCATACCGATCGAAAGGCTTCATCATAAGGATTATTTTTTGCTAAATAACATAGAGTCAGAAAAAAGGAAGCATTTTTGTACTGTATTGTATCAAATGTTTCGTATAAGTATGAAAATAGTCGACCTCTGTGGCGCGATGGGCGAAGGTCCGCTTGCGACGACGCAGGAGGTTGCGCCGCGGGACAAATATTTGTACGATCTGCATACACAGGGTTCAGGGTGTTCTGGTCGTCTATGGATAATAAAAAATATCTTTCTATGTAATGATATTGTATTAAGTATATCAGTCATCTAGTACCCATAACACAAGCTCCGCTTAGCTCGGGGCTAGTTGATGCTGTTTGGATTGTCCAGCATTATTTATTTTATTATTCATAGACAATCTAACTCATGTGATAATATAATTGCAGGAAGTACAAGGCGACGGGGAGTGCTGCGCGATTTGCATAGAACCTTACAAAGTGTCGGAGACAATAAGATCTCTTCCTTGTAGGTGAGTCAGTTTTACATTGCGTATTTAATATTGACAGCTACCGTTGACAGAATTATTGACGTACCTATTTCTTTGTTCTGAGGCTCCGGCGACACGAATATTTCCCAAATATATACAAAAATAAGACCAAAATGATTTGAGAATACTTTCATCATGATCTGCTATTAATACCTAAGTTCGTGCCAAAAAAAAAAAAATTACTTTTCTGTACCTACCTACTTAATTGAATTTAAACTAATCGCATTTAACATCAAAAAATAAATTTTGTCTTAGTATTTGTGTAGATAAGTATTTCCAAAAAATCTTTTGGCAGGAAGTTTAATAAATGCTTTTCTCATACAAATAATAGCAAAGTATGGTGAAAATATGCTCAAATTACAAATCATTTTGGTTACTACGTTGGTTTGAGAAATTCATCCGTCGGTCGCCTAAGATTGATACTGAACTCTTGTCTCTAGTTCTACTTATGTTTAACTTGATAAATAAAACGTTTGTTTGATGTTTCAGACACGACTTCCACAAGAACTGCATAGATCCGTGGCTGTTGGAACACCGCACGTGCCCGATGTGCAAGATGGATATACTCAAATATTACGGCTTTGTGGTGCGTATAGCGTATACTATATATTAATATTACTAGCGGTCCTATTTCCAAAACATTTTTTCGCACGGGTATTTAACATAAATTGAATTTTTCCTGATCCCTATCTTTTTTGAATATATTCTGTAGCCTTCGTTCATCTGGGAAAATTTAGAATTCTAATGGTGAAAGAACTTTTCAAATCGGTTCAGTAGTTTCGGGGCCTATTCAATTCAAACAAACAAAAAGAAATCAAATCTTTCCTCCATAAAATATTAGTATAGATAATAAGGTTATAAAACTGTCTTATTCTTGTAAATGTCACAATAAAGTATTCATTCGTTCATTCATTCATTCTATGAACAGTTCACGGGAAGCCAGGAGAGCATTCTACAGCTGGAGGTGGAAGAAACCAGGAGTCACGCGCTCAGCCCAGCCAGGAACAGACATCCGCTCACTCTGGTAACTATACTTTATTACTTCTTTACTATGTACATATAGCAAACCTCGAGATATCACAAGCTTCAGGAAAACTTGAAAACGCTTGACTGCTTTGAACGTATTGGACGATCATAATATTGTCTTGTGGATTTAACCACCTCAACTCTTCCGATAAATACCCGTTAACATAGTACTAATAATGATGTTTCTTTTCCTGTCATTTTCTTTGTTACGGCGTAACCCAGATACCCCGTAACTCTAGTGTCTGTAATGTAACTAGTGCCTCCTATTACGTGTCTCATCATTATGTACGTTATTATTAGATCATCAGTATTATATATCCCTATATTACCCCAGTCACAGTACAAAGTTGACTTCCTACCGTGTTAGACCTATATATCAAACTTGAAAGTCAGTACTAAGAATATACTCTAATATTACGCCGGTCACAGCACAATCTTAACTTCCTACCGTGTTAGACCAATTTACCAAACTTGAAACCCGATTGATTAAACAACTTATTAAATTACATATTTAAATTAAATTTTAAACGTATTGTTCCAGTTAACAAGCGACAATTCGTTCTCCGAAGCAGGTAGCGGCCGCAGCAGCCGCGCTTCCTCCCCGGACGAGTTAGCGCCGTCACTGCCGCGGGATAACGCCTGTTCGCGCGAGAACAGGTACATATTGTTTTATTTTATTTGTTTATAGGGAAACCATCAGCAGCGATATTGATATTACAGTAGATAATTTATGGGCTAGATAGGAATCCACTGATAGGGTTTTGCGTAGTAGTGCAGTCGACAATAGTTTTGGCTATCTGTAGTACACAAATAACATCCCTATCAATTAAGTACCCAGTTTTGATTCGAAAAAATAATCATTAGTATCGCATATTGATGTGTATTGATCGTGGTTAACAAAAAAAGTGCAAAAAGTGTTTCTAGCAGAGCGTGGTTTCGATCCACGGACCTCTGGGTTATGGGCCCAGCACGCTTCCACTGCGCCACTCTGCTCTGTGACGGAGTGCGCGAAATTAGTGTACTGTTAAGTCAGTGACGCATGATACAAGTGTTACGATATTATGATGATAGATGGCGTAATAATAAATTTTTATTATTAATTTAAAAATAGAGTATGCTAGTAATGCCGACAATAAAATTAATTTTACACGCATAAAGCCACGTATAGAACACGTGGCTTTGCATGTTCTTCCGATATAAGATTAATCACATTCGTTCCTCTACGTCCTGCATACAGAGTTTTGATCGATCGCATTTGGGTGTCTGATAACAAACATACATCTTCACATTTATAATATTACTAGAATATATTTATCATTATTATTATACTAATATGTTTATCATTATTTATTTTCTTGTAGAAAATATTAGTTATTGGCATGACGGATATTAAATTTAAAACAGTTATTCCTTCAGGTCCTGCACCGGGTCCCCATCGTCTCCGAGGGCTGATGACAGGCAGGATGATGCCTCCATCAGCTCAGCCAGTACCCAAGAGTGAAGGGTACGGCATTCAGCCTTGTGCCAAAACTTTTCGGTCTTACCTAGAAACAAATGCTGGGATTTATCTACATTTTGATGTACTTAATTGTACAAGAAAATTTCTCCAAGATTTTTCTACCACAAATTCTGAGGTGAAAAGAACAATAAAGAGTAGAATTCTCAGTAGATAAAGTCGGAAAGCATTTGACTTAGTGTGAAGCCATAATCAAGGTGCGAAACGTGAAAAACTTGAGGTAAAGTGAGACAGTGAATGTGTTCATAAAATAAGCTAAAAATACTCAAAAAAAATATAAACCAGTGATAGTGATGTATGGTGGACAAAGTGATATTTAATCGTAAGGAATTAAGTTAGAACTAGAAGTAAATTTCACTTAACCTGAGTTGCCTGTACCTAGTTGTGTGTAAGGCAATAAAGTCTATATTGTTTACTCTGAGTAACAACTATAAATACTTTTACCCGATCAGCATCAGTATGTACTAAGGTTCTTTGTCTTGTTTCCATAAAACTAAACAACATACAACCACAGCCAAGCATAACTATTTTGTTGTTTAGGTTAAAAAATATACATACAATAATATAAAAATGGCATTGAAAGAATAAAATATTCAAAGTTCATGTCTTCTACTTCAATAATCTACGCAATGTATAACACTGTCGTTTCTCTACCCTAGATAAAACAAGTACGACAAGTGCGAGTGTAACTCGCGCGCCGAGGGTTTTGAGCTTTTGTCGTTTAGGTAGGTACGTATATATTGACGACCTGTTAGCGCGGTGGGCTTACAACGCAG
This sequence comes from Eupithecia pulchellata, assembly GCA_963931895.1. Classification (NCBI taxonomy): domain Eukaryota; kingdom Metazoa; phylum Arthropoda; class Insecta; order Lepidoptera; family Geometridae; genus Eupithecia; species Eupithecia pulchellata. Next base: position 4,705,435 of record OZ007534.1, on the reverse strand, counting down.
GAGGTTGCGGTTTGATTCCCGCATCGGGACTAATATTTGTAAGATCTGCAGATTATTTGTTCGAGTGTTCTAGTCCTTTTCTACGTACACAAAAATAAATCATCTAATGTGATACTTATTATATACTTTATTAAGTATAACAGATATCGTAGTAGTACGAATTACACAAGCTTGCTTAGCTTGTCGCTAAATGATGTTGTGTGGATTATCCAGGATACATTACTCTTCTCATATTTTTTTGGAGCACGGTGGAATTCGTGAATTCAATAATCTTATTATCTAAATATTCTTCGAGCGCAGTGGAATACATTGGGTATGGACTTTAAAAATTTTGATAACAACGGTTTCGTGGCGCTGTGGAACCCTACTATTACAGTTACTACAGAGATTAGTGGGTAGGTAAGTGGGTTGGTACCTACAATTATTTTTTCGACTTTTTTCTACGTATTTCACTAAGTATGAAACTTAGACGATTTTTAAAACCTGTTTTGAATTGTCGAAATCCATACCTTTGATTTGATATTGCTCTCAATGAAATAGCCCCCATTGTATGAAAATTCGTTTTTTGACCATATTTCGAAAAGTATTGTTTTCACAGACTTCTCTATATTTTTCCTGTAAAATATAGACCTATATCTACAAACGCTTAGTACATTTTATATAGATCACTCTGCTATCTTCGGAGATAGAGGGGGGGGGAACGGTCAAATTTTCGACCTTTTTCAAAATATTTCGAAAAGTATAAAACCTATCGAAATTTCAAAAACTGCATTAAAATGTACAAACTGATACCTTTCATTTGATACCCAACTCGGTGGGGTAGTCACCCCTTTAGAAATTTTACCCGCCCTTTTTTGACCATATTTCAAAAAGTATTATTTTTACAGACTTCTCTATATTTTTCCTATAAAATATAGATCAATACCTACAAACACTTGGTACATATCAAATCGATCGTTCTGCAATCTTCGGAGATAGAGGGGGGGTACCGGTCAATTTTTCGACCTTTTTCAAAATATATCAAAAAGTATAAAATCTATCGAAATTTAAAAAACTGCATTGGAATGTACAAACCAATACCTTTTATTTGATACCCAACTCGGGGGGGTATTCACCCCTTTAGAAATTTTTCCCGCCCTTTTTTGACCATATTTCAAAAAGTATTATTTTTACAGACTTCTCTATATTTTTCCTATAAAATATAGATCAATACCTACAAACACTTGGTACATATCACGTCGATCGCTCTGCAATCTTCGGAGATAGGGGGGGGGAACGGTCATTTTTTTGACCATTTTCAAAATATTTTAAAAAGTATGAAATCTACCGAAATTTCAAAAACTATTTTGAAATCTACAAATAAGTACCTTTCATTTGATACCACTTTCGACTTTGTACGTTCCATTTAAAATTTCGATTTCAAAATTTGTATGGAAAATCTTCATTTTGATTTTTCATTTATTTTCATTTATTTTTCTATAAATATGTGCGGGCGCACAAAATGTATTATTATTTCAAATTTCAAGTCAATAGCTGCAGTAGTTTCTGAGATATTAAGGATTCAAAACACAAAACAGACCCAAAGCGATTTCATAAGGGTTTTGCAACCGATGGCAAAACCCTAAAAACCGATATGCTGAAGCCAGAATATGTGTTAAAATTATTTTCAAAGAAAGAACCGCTTGTAACTTATTTGATTATCGATCAGAAAATCTAAAACAATACCGCTTATGATAATGCGTTACACTTTTGTTTTGCAATAGAAGGCTCATGATTTATACAATAATTAATTTGTTAAGTGTGAAGTCAGCTAAAAGACAATATTTACAGTAAATTATGAAACCAGAATAAAATGACTTATTCTGACCGAATAATAATCATTTGGTTAATGCATGTCCCTTCTAACCCCTCGCATACTCAATATACTCAATATATCAAATATGCAACTATAGTGACGGATTTTTATTGAAAACTGTCAAAACATCTGGACAGATGTTTAAATATAGCGTTTGATGATCGGACGATGTCTATAATACATTACTGGTTGTTGTGTTTGAATGTTATATACTAAGCCATTGTGTAATCCTAACAGTTATTTTGGTTCATTTGTTAAAATTCACTTTGTACTTACACATTTGATTGGTTCATGATCTCATAAGTTAGATCCAATCTGTGGAAGATTGTAGTGGCCTTGTAATTTCTTATTGTTTATATATGTAACAATTAATTTAGTTTGGGTAGCCACAGATGATCAGAATCTACTTGTAAATAGAAAAGGTGCCAACAAAAATGTTGTAGTAGGTACTTATTTTTGATTTGAACAAGATGGGATAAAGATTATCCGTCCATTTGATAGTAACGTATTTGTATCTTTATTTACGAGGTATAAGTTTGTTGCTTTCATATTTGTATACAATGTTGTGTGTACTTAGCAGCGATCTTGTACATATTGATTTGTGTAATTTACAAGGCTTGCTTCGCTCGTCAGTATAAATAATGAAATGTTATTATTAAGCTCCTATTATACAAAGCGATAGATTTGGCGGCTAGTTATTGTAATATGAACTCCCAATTTTCGCGATTTTGTCATAACTTATAATCGTATAGAAATAATCACTTTCGACTGTCTACCACCTGTTATATAACGGTGTAGGTAAGAATGCTAAGGGGCCACGTCGCAAGTAATTCGAAATCAGGCTAGATTTGTAATTTCATTGGTTTTGCGCTATGTGAAGCGAGTATAACTTATCGATAGTACCTAAATAGCATAGTTTTATAAAATTTTTAATATTTATCTAGTCTGAAATCGTGTCGCTTTTTAAATCAATGTTTAAGTTAGATTACCTATATTAAAACCTGTTTTAAGTAAAATGATTTAACCTTTATTTGTATCAATGTTATAGAATGAATATTCAAACTAATTAAAAGTTACGGTATGTTAAGGTATTTTAAGTGAGCATTTAAGTTATTAACGCAGTACAGAAGTACTTAAATCCATTGGATTTCATATTTACAAGGAGACTGGTATGTAATTATAAAAAACTAAAAGATGTAAATGTGTTTTTACATTCCCTTGCAAGGTTTTCCTTAGCATCAAGTTTTAAAACAAAGTGAATAAAAACCAATACAGTATTTAAATTTGAGTTTCAATTACCTGTTCATATTAAATAAATAATTCATGTAGGACCTAACCAAATCTCATATGAAATCAAACAAATAGGTATAGGAAACCTTAATTTATTACTAGACATAAATAACTACAATGAAATACATTTAAATCATAGCGATACAATACATTATGTTCATGAGAATTTAGCTAAAAGATAGCAAAGCAGAACCCATCATATGGGAAATGAGCTAATTAATTAAAACCTAAACGGGAATCTAGCCCATATTTACATTAGTTCTTTCAAGCCCAACCAAAGAGAAAAACCAAATACCGGTATAAAAATGCATAATACGTGATTTAACTATGGCATATAAGTTAAATATCATTAAACGTAATTGTTTATAACATTATTTGTATTTTAGGAAACCTGGTACGATATTTTTCACAGTATTCACGGTCACGTGCCGTGTAAAGTACAAATATATGAGCGAAATATGTCTATTTAGTTTATACATTTGTATTTTACAGCTGTAGCATGCTTAACAATTATTACTATGCTAGCTAACTTTGCTAGGTTACAAACATTTGGTATTTTACTATGTCTGATTCATTATCATACATTTATTATAAGACCATATTACATAATATTCTATACACTGAGATTTTAATAAAAATCGTTGCACATTATTCTACCAAGTATATCCTACTCAAATTGAGCAATATTTATAAGGATAATTAATTTGCTACAAATAGAAGAAAAATACCTAGTGTCTTTCGACACGGCAGAGCACGGGCGCCGTGCTAAATATTCTAATAAGCCAGCTTTCGACGATTCGCCGTTTCAGCTCTTACAAACTCCGAGGGCCTAAAGGTAGAACCACATTATAGTGACGTGTGGCACATGAAACATCGTTTTCGTTAATACATAAAACACATTAAGGGCGCATACAACCTCAACTCTGTGCGAAAAGGCTAGACATATGATTTTGCGTTCATAAGAGCGGGACAGGGCATTGCAACGCAAGTCCAAAAATCAAGTTTTAGCTTATTATCTATTAATTAGGACATTATTTGAAAAAACCGAAACATATATCATTTTTATTATACTTAATTCTATTACCACACTTATTGTCAAGATCTAAACTTCTGTATTTATTGAGAAATTTAGGTTTTAGTAAAAATTTTGAGGTAACTTTGCGATATTTTTCTATCGAGAAAATTTTATGGAATCGTGTTTTCGAAACATATGATCGATAGATTAAGTCCTGAACTTTACCATATATCAGTTTCAAAGTTAAATATTCAGTAGTTTAGACGATATGGACATCCGGCGGAGTTGAAAATTAGCAGTTTGAGGTAGTATACACTCTTAATAATGATGTGCCTTGATCTTTAACCAAATGTGTGATTTCTATATAGAATTCAGCCACAATAGTACTAACTTTAACCATTATGAAGCCCAGGCAAAGATATGCTGCGGGCCAAAGTCAATAAAGACAGCCATGATTTCTCAGTGAATTGATTAATACAGTTAATATACAAATTGGTTGGCGTCGTGCTTCTAGTGCATTGCTACGCTAGTGATACACTAGAAGCCAAACGCTACTCTAGAAGACAAGTGTATTGTCTTTCCTGGATCTTGCGCGAAAGACACTTGCGCGAAGGACACTTGCGCGAGAAGTCATCTGCGCAAGTGGACACTTGCGCAAAGAAGCCATTTGTTTGCTATATGATGCTACAAGGGATCGGAAGGTCTACGTTAAAGTATCTTTCCCAATATGGAGAAGGAAGTGAGAGAGGTACAGATACAGTAAAAGGAGATATACTCTTTACGACGACTAGTTCCAGAGATATTCGGATTTTTTCGCGCAAGTGTCCAATCGTGCAAGTGTCTTTCGCACAAGTGTCCTTTGCGCAAATATCTTTCGCGCAAGTGTCTTGATACCGTCTCTCCTTGTATAAAAGTTTTTAGAAGGAAATATAATTCTTACAAGGAATTCTCACATTAAGAGTGGTGTTCTCTGAAAGATAACTAAGCAGCTATCTATGGTATGAAAACTTCTTAAAAAGTCAATTATATAAGCTATGCTACCCGTAGATTGTTTTTAACGATTACTTTTAGTCTTGTTCGGTTCTGTTATCTAATTGTAATATTCATTACATGTTACCTGATTCTTATAAAAGGACACCACTCTAGTCTCTCCAATTTGACAATAATCACGCCTGCGTCTAAATTATTAACAAATTTACACAAAGCAATACCCTTATCCTTACTACACTTTATCGCGAATACGATGGTATTTATACTTACTATACTTTATCGCGAATACGATGGTATGTATACTTACTATACTTTATCGCGAATACGATGGTATGTATACTTACTATACTTTATCGCGAATACGATGGGAAACCACGTCTACGACTAATAACACTAAATCACTCGTAAATTGTCTATTTATTTCGAGAATCCTTCATTTGTAGAACTTCCAAGAGTTTATTGGTCCGCGTTTGGCGGAGCGCTAGCGAGGGACCGTATGAAGTATTCGTCGAAATTGAACGAAGATCATTTATCCCACAAGCCGACCTCTTTCATCTTGCTGTGGAAGTATTTCTCTAACGCGTTCGCGCATCTGAAACGAAAATGAACATTCTTATTTGAGTCTCCTAAATAAGTATATTTTGATAAATTCTTCTAAATTTACGAAAATTAAAATAAATTAAAATTTACGATTTTATAAAGAGGAAGGATTTGATTGTTTGTATGTTTGAATTGAATAGGCTCGGAAACTACTGGACCGATTTGAAGATTTCTTTCACTATTAGAATCCTTAATTTTCCCCGATGAACATAGACAAACATATTTTCAAAAAATTAGGGTTGTGCATGAAAAAAAATTATTTGTTAAATACCGAGCGAAGCCGGTGCGGACCGCTAGTAATATAATAAAACAATTGCAACATATATACACTACTATGGGTTAGCTTTAAGACACAATACATCTTGATTTAACTAGATAGCAGTTATGACTAAATCGCTTGATAAATCTCGATACGACCACATCGCGATCTCTTCCAAACAACCTTTGGACGGAACGAATAATTTGTATTTATTTAAAACATGGTATTTAGTGGTGTAGCGACCTCTGTCATCATTCGCCTGAACTACAAGGGCAAAAGTCAATAGAGGTGCGCAAGAATCATCGGAAGAAACGGAAGCTAGCAACCTATCAAAGCGCTTCAAACAGTCTCCGCTTGATGTCGCTTAGAGCAAAAATGAGAGGCAATTCCTAGATCGTGCAAACGCTTGTTTCGGTAACATCTAACTCATATACGATTACCCGACATCAACTGTCGGTCGTAAGACCACTGGAGTAAGTGTGCCAGTTGGGCGAACTCCAGTACAGGGGAGATCTCCTTACCAGTTGGGGGAATTCCACCTTCTACCCCCAAAAGGGGTATACTTAGTCGTGCAGGCCAGTATTATACGCACCTGTAATAATCAGTCTCTGGAGAGTTGTAGAGGCGACAGTTGGTGCAGATTCGCGTCAGGTCCGCGATGAACAGTCGCTTGGACACGTAGTAGCGGGCCTTGAGACGTTCACCCATCGTTCTGAGGTCTGAAACCATTCGGTAACCATCATAATCAGTGCCCACCGAGATTTTCTATACTAATATTATAAAGAGGAAAGATTTGTTTGTTTGAATAGGCTCCGAAACTACTGAACCGATTTGAAAAATTCTTTCAATATGAGAATATTACATTTTCTGTGATGAACATAGGCTAGAATATTTTCAGAAATGTTAGGGTTCCGCATGAAACATTAAATTTTTCTTAAAAACACGTGCAAAGCCGGAAAAAAAAGAAGTAGTGTAGTGGTCAGCAGCACATTCCCGTACGAAGGGAGGGCCGCGGGTTCGAGTCCCGCCGAAATCGAAATTTTTTGGGATAAATATCTAATTTCCTACAGTTCCCACTGAGCTGGCAACACCATATTATTCACATGTGTGCGTAATACGGTGATACAAAAGTAAAACTAGTATAATTTCGAGACTTTGTATCAGGGATTTACAATGAACCCCATTGTACATCAAAGTAAAAAACACGAACCCTCATCCTTTTTATATTCTAAGAGGCAACACCGAATTACACACATGTACATACTACTTGACCGTGGCTTGACTACATACCACTTGAACTACATATCGCTATCAATAGACATTCAAAAATTTCTTCGATTCGCAAAAATAAGTCTCGTTAAGTGTTCATTTATAAACAAACAAATATTTAACAGATACATAGGTCATGAAAATATATTTGTGAGTACAATATTTTGATCTGAAATGGGGCTATTTGTTTCTGCATTGAACAAATTTTTATTTATTAAATTGCCAAACACATGAAAATGGTTAAATACATATTTGAGTTATCATTAAATATATGAGTTAAAATGTGTGTCTTTGCTATTCTGATATATCCAGCTGTAAAAATAAATAATATATATTAGTTACTACGTAATGTATGACCGTACATAAATAAAAAGAGTAATTAGAAATGCTTACCCATAGGATATTTGATATGGTCGTAGTAATCGGGTACTTCCGCTTTGTCGACGGGCTTTAGGAAAGGCCAGGCAGCTGCGTGATTCTTCACCTAAAACATATGACACATTACAATTTACATTGAGTTTACATAAGCAGTAAATATAGATATAAATATATATAGAGGGCCGTGTGGTGCCGGCATAGAATTTCACCACTCCCACTCTTCCCGTGGATGTCGTAAGAGGCGACTAAGGGAAACACACCGGGGGGCGGGCATCAGCGCCCTCTGCAGAAAAACTCTACCGATTTGCGATCCCCAACCCGCATGCCCAACGTGAGGGGAGGCCTATGTCCAGCAGTGGACTGATGTCCACTGCTGGACATAGGCCTCCCCTAATGTGCGCCAAAGGTGGCGTTATTTCATCTGGGGGTTATTGCCCATAATCGCCACGTTGGGCATGTTGTTGTTGTAAATATAGATAATATCTTTATTGCACCTTATAAAATAAAAAACAGTAACTAATACTTAAATCTAATGTGGCACAATCGACGACCTCTATGGCGCGGTGGGCGAAGGTCCGCCACAGACGCAGGAGGTTGTGGGTTCGATTCCCGCCTCGGGACAAATGTTTGTATGATCTGCAGATATTTGTTCAGGGTGTTCTGGTCATCAAAGAGGTTTTCAGAAGCCATGATGAATGTGTGACCTCTTACTGACTTCCGCAGCAGCGCAGGGTATGTTTGTATTGATGCTAAGCTGCGTACTATTAATGCCGTTGTAGCGACCTCTGTCATCATTGACTGAACCACAAGGGCAAATGACAATAGAGGTGCGCAAGAATTATCGGAAGAAACGGACCAACCTAAGCGCTTCAAACAGACTTCGCTAGATGTCGCTAAGACAATAAACTTTGCAGTGCAAAAAGAGAGGCAATTCCTAGATCGCGCAAACGCTTGTTTCAGTAACAACTAACTGATATACGAGTACCCGACATCAACAGTCGGTCGAAAAACCACTGGAGTAAGTGCGCCAGTTGGGCGAACTCCAGTAAAGAGGAGATCTCCTGTTACTAGTTGGGGGAATTCCACCTTTTACCCCCAAACTATACAGCATATTATACTCACAGCGTGCAATACATTCCACCTTCTACCCCCAAACTATACAGCATATACTCACAGCGTGCAATACATTCCACCTTCTACCCCCAAACTATACAGCATATACTCACAGCGTGCAGTAGATTCCACCTTCTACCCCCAAACTATACAGCAATACTCACAGCGTGCAATACATTCCACCTTCTACCCCCACACTATACAGCATATACTCACAGCGTGCAATACATTCCACCTTCTACCCCCAAACTATACAGCATATACTCAAAGCGTGCAGTACATTCCACCTTCTACCCCCAAACTATACAGCAATACTCACAGCGTGCAATACATTCCACCTTCTACCCCCAAACTATACAGCATATACTCACAGCGTGCAATACATTCCACCTTCTACCCCCAAACTATACAGCAATACTCACAGCGTGCAATACATTCCACCTTCTACCCCCAAACTATACAGCAATACTCACAGCGTGCAATACATTCCACCTTCTACCCCCAAACTATACAGCAATACTCACAGCGTGCAATACATTCCACCTTCTACCCCCAAACTATACAGCATATACTCACAGCGTGCAATACATTCCACCTTCTACCCCCAAACTATACAGCATATACTCACAGCGTGCAATACATTCCACCTTCTACCCCCAAACTATACAGCATATACTCACAGCGTGCAATACATTCCACCTTCTACCCCCAAACTATACAGCATATACTCACAGCGTGCAGTACATTCCGCAGTAGCGCGGGGTCCGCCTCGTCGTGTGTGGTTGGCGCGCGCGTCCCCACCCCCCCGCCCCCCGCCTCGCGGAGCCCCGCCACGCATTCCACGGGGATACTGCGCACCTGGGTATACAATCATCATCATCAGCCTATACTCCACTGCTGGACAGGACAACTAATGAGCGCCATAGATGGCAATATTTATTTAGATATACATACTGTTGTATATATTGGAACATCAGCTAGAAAGCGGTATAAATAAAATCAAAATCATTTATTTTCTTTTCAGATTCGTTAGTTCTTTAGAAATGAAGACTACATATTGCATTGTTAATTTTACAATGTTCAAATTGGACACATATCATACCGGAATAGGATTTGTCATGTAAAAAAAGTACCTACAGACTACAGACTACTAAGTATCTGACTACTGTCGAAGACAACATGTGTCTCGGTATTCAGTGATAGGTTTAGAAGTCAGTCAATTACTTACTCCTTCTTTGAAGCAGGTGAGGCCGGGATGTATTTTTCTAACTTCCTTTTGCCTCATGTCTATCAACTTCTTTACAATCTGAAACAAAAATATACACTTAATATATAAAGCATAATTATTACACAATGCACAGCACACAAGCAACATATTACTTGTTGAATTAATAATTTAAGATAGTAAGCTTATGAATATTGATATGCATTCTCATTTAAGTGAATTCTTTTCTTTTGAGCATTTTTTTTCTTAAAACTGAACTGAAATCAATTTCAATCATTTTACCGATTTCGGTCTGGCTGAAATAAAATAAAGCTGGACAATACACACAGCACTATCTGTGCTGTTAATTGTCCAGCGCTATGGCAGGGGAAGCTTATTCCAGCAGTGGAGTGGTGAGAAGCTGATAATGATGTTAATAAAGTTGTATATTCCTTACCTCCTTCTGTTTCCTGACAACGCTGGTGAACTGTGTATAAACGATTCTAGGGTTCAGTTCGCAGTGCATGAGAGTCGCTCCCTCGTAGTCTTTGATGTAGCCCTGGTACATAGCGCGGGGTAGCTTTATGTCTTTGCTGAAGCCCTGCTTTTTGAAGTAGCCTGTAACAAAACCGTTATTTCAATCGTCAGATTAAATACTTTGTTTCACGAATTCGCTTCTTCGTCAAGTTTTGTAATGTGAATGTATAAGGATTAGGCGTTGGTTTTTATTGATTTTTAAGGATTTTATAATTTAAATTAACATGTCAGTCCTATTGTACACCAAAAAAATATTTCCTACAGACGAGTTATTTAACAAAATGGAAATAAAATACAATTAAAGAACAAGAGATTTTTACCTGCATATGTATGAGCAAAAAATCTTCATGGTTGGCAACCCTGCTAACAACCACGCTAACTTTGGATTTTTGTTGCAAAATGACCATTAACTACTAATTCATTATATTCACTGATTATACGGTGGTTTAAAAAAAAATACGTAAAATCCTCCGTGGGACCAGATTTTTTTAAGGGGTCGAGAAGGTAGCAAAACCCCCCCTCCACCCCCCTGATTTCATTTAGGCAAACAATGTACCAAACACCCTGTATTGTTCCGTATGTGGTAGTACAATGTACAAACCTATAGCGAATTCGTCAGCGAAACTGAGGAAGTGCAGTATATTGTTCCGTATGTGGTAGTACAATGTACAAACCTATAGCGAATTCGTCAGCGAAACTGAGGAAGTGCAGTATATTGTTCCGTATGTGGTAGTACAAAGAACAAACCTATAGCGAATTCGTCAGCGAAACTGAGGAAGTGCAGTATATTGTTCCGTATGTGGTAGTACAAAGAACAAACCTATAGCGAATTCGTCAGCGAAACTACGCAAGTGCAGTATATTGTTCCGTATGTGGTAGTACAAAGAACAAACCTATAGCGAATTCGTAAGCGAAACTGAGGAAGTGCAGTATATTGTTCCGTATGTGGTAGTACAATGTACAAACCTATAGCGAATTCGTCAGCGAAACTGAGGAAGTGCAGTATATTGTTCCGTATGTGGTAGTCCTTGAGATGGTTCATGAGATGCGTGCCGTAGCCTTTCACCTGCTCGTTTGAAGTCACCGCGCAGAATACCACTTCGCTGAAACCCTACAACACAAATATATTATATAGAAATAATAAATAATGTAAGTATTTCAGGAATCATCAGTTATGGTTGGTAAAAACTTGTTATGGCCTATTACAGATTTTTATATTCGTATGTATGTACACGTCTGTAAGACCAATACCTTACAGACATACGAATATGAAAATCTTTAATGGGCCATTATAAAAATATAATTTATCAAATTTACTTGTTTATTTAAAGGATACCCAGAAGCTTATAATTACAGATAGTAATTTATACATACTAGAAAGCTTATTAAAGGTGTTCACGGTTAAGTTAATAGATTAAACTAAGATGACAATACGTTGATATTTACGTTGAATACCCGTGCGAAACCGGAGCGGGCCGCTTGTATTATTAGTATGTATTAAATAACTCACCTGCGATGGAAACGTCCTGAAGCATATACCTCCAATAGGTCTGCCTTCCTTCACAAGCGCTAGCGTTTTGTGCTTGCTGGAATAACAAATATTTTTATAAAAAAAAACAAACGTCCGGTGGGCTAACGTTCGCCTGCGACTTTAATCCACAAAGAGGAGGCTGTGGGTTAGATTCCCGCCTCGGGACAAACGTTTGTACGATCTGCAGAATGCCAAGAACTTGGCGTTTAGGACGTTTTTTAAGTATGGAGTTAAATAGAATTGTTTATTGCAAAAAGAATCCTCACAAATAATTACATTATCATTTGTCTGGCATTATGTTATACTTATTCAACAAATAATTTTGTAAGGCCTCAGTTGCCTAAACTAGACTGAAAAGTCTGTGATATAGGCAGCTGTACTCCCCAAAAATATTATTAGTAATATTGTTATGGAGAAATCTTTCATAATTGTAAACAAAACAAAAACATTAATGATATAATCACATGAAAAATATTGTTATGATCTTGTTAAAAATATATATCAGTCAGTCAGTCATCTAGTACCCATAACACAAGCTCTGCTTAGCTTGGGGCTAGATGATGTTGTTCAGCCTTATTTATAAGCTAATATTTTAAACAAAATAGGATATGTGTACTCACGAATCGAAAACCAATTGAGATATATATTCTTTAGTCATCTCTGGAAGTTGGTGCGAGAACACGTTATGGAGTCCTGAAAAAGAAACAATGATTCCATATCCGTGATTGCTATGTGCAGGATCCGGTGACGGAGGAATTTCAAATACAAACGTAATACCAAAATGATTTGTAATTTGAGTATATTTTCATCATGTACTATATACATGTACTATATTTGTATTAGAATCTATGGAAATTCTATTTCTTTTTTTATAAAATTAACTGTATGAAATTTGACTTGTCTAAGTGCTTATTTTGTGAGCTTAAAGAAATAAAGTTATTGAAGTCTTGAAATCTGAGTTTATTATCGATACTTGCGATTGGTACGGTGCGAATTTTAGGCAGCACCAATTGAATAGGCTCCGAAACCACTGGACCGATTAGAAAAATTCTTTCACCATTAGAATCCTAAATTTTCCGTGATGTAATATTTTCTATATAATATTTTCATGAAAGTTAGGGATCCGCATGAAAAATTCAATAATTAAACCGAGCGCTATATATTCAACCTCTTTTTCTACCTCGTGTGTTCATAAGTTTTGAGACGAACTTATTTAATTAATTTAAAAAGAAAGTAATTCCTGCAACATTTTTTAAACTTTTAAAATTTAAAATTTCGAATGTTTTATTTTTAAATACAGATCTAGATGTCAGTAGTTTTAATTTTAATATCCAATAAATGAATACTCAACTTAGCTCCAAAAATATTTTAGTTTTACTGTGTCTCAAGACTTATGAACACACGAGGTATTATGGCTCCGCTGTTTGCTTTTTCTGTACGGCCAGTGTCAGTTATGGAGTGTCAAGTCAATGTCGAAAACCACAATGCTGCTAAAAAAAGTAAGGGATCCGTATGAAAACTGTGAAACCTATCCTGTTAGTGTGTATAATTTCTGAAATTTTTGTTTAATACCCGTGCGAAGCCGGGGCGGTCCGCTAATAGTGAACAAAGGCCTTGAAATGCCTGATTGTTACCTATAAGCCAAAGCATGGTCTGCTTATTAACCGGCCCAGTTAAAGAGTTGCCGATAACGTGAAACTCGATCAGTTTGCGTTGCTCCTCCACCTTGGCCGCTTCGTCGCGCGGCGCTTGCATTTGGAATAACGCCTGCAGATAAAACAAATTATATTACCTTTGTGAAAGAAACTACAGATGGTATGCTTTAAGGCACTGATAACAAATTATGTATTTTTCATAGATATCCTTTGATGAAAGAAACTATAGATGGTACGAGGAGTGTCAGAAGTATCAAGGTTCAAACTTCTTTAACATTCTCTCCGTGGAAATAGCACCGCACGACCACGCATGGACGACCTCTGTGGCGCGGTGTCCACCTGGCAGGAGGTTGCGAGTTCTGTTCCCGCCTCGGGACAAATATTTGTACAATTTGCACATTCGTTCAGGGTGTTCTGGTCGTTTTCTATGTATAGTAAAAAAAAATATCTATACATAGGCTTTAAGGCACTGCTAACAATGAATATTTTTTCTAAAAATGTGTGTTCATTTTGTTTTCACAGGGCGCAGTAATATCTACGCATCGTAGGTCAATAATATTTTGATGCGCACACACTATAAGCGTTCAATATTCATGGACATACAAAATTTAGCGTTTCCCTGATACCCCAACCAGATTTTGCTAACCATTTCAAGCGACACCGCTTAAGATCAGCAAAATAAGGTTTAAATTGGCACATTACACAATGTTTTCAAACTATCCCACTTACATCAGGTCCGCACATATAATTGGGGTCGTCAATGGTAGCGACGATCTCGGCCACAGTTCGTTCGCTGACGTCATCGTCCCCTTCCTCGACCACGCGGCGTCGCTTGCTCGCGCTCGCCCCTGTTATAGGGTCGGAGCGGGCTTCCGACGCGCGTTTTGTAGCCTCTTGTTTTACTGTACCTGTTTATTGTTTATGGATTAGGAATCGAGCATTATAAGAAACTTCAAATCGATATATTTTTTGGGAAAAGTCTCGGTACGATATTTAAGCTTGAGTCGTGCGAACTAATACACTCTTAATTTTATGGTCGCTCCTACAAATATTTATCTGCAGTATCTATAGATTGTACAAATATCAGATTATCTAGATGGTATACGAGCTTGGGACGAGTTATTTTCCAGCTCGAAAACTAACAGCCTGACAAGGTAAAGGCGTTTCTTTACTTTACCTTAAAAAGTATATATACCTTATTTCGCAGTTCTACTTATGTCATATTGTGAAGAGTCCAAGAGTAATTAAAGGTCTAAAAGAAATAAATCACTTTGATATTGTTGTTCAGCGGTCGGAATCGAACCTCCACCCTACTTTTGAACTTCGACCAAACCTGTTTCTTTTTTTTTATATATATTTAGTTAGTTATTAAGCCTGGTGTGTCCCACTGCTGGGCAAAGGCCTCCCCCTGCTCCCTCCACGCATCTCGGTCTTGAGCCAGATGGACCCAGGCATCGTCGTAGACGTCCAGTTCGTCACGCCATCGCTTCCTCGGTCTGCCACGGCGCCTTACGCTGTTGGGGCTCCACTTGGTGGTTATCTTGGCCCACAGGTCTTCAGGCATGCGGCAGACATGGCCAGCCCAGCTCCATTTAAGTTTTGCGACTGTTTGGGCTACATCAGCAATCTTCGTTTGAGAGCGCAGTGTCGTGTTTCGGATGCAGTCTATCCGTTTTACACCAAGTATGCTGCGTTCCATTGCTCGTTGGCAAACCTCGAGGCTGGACTTTTGGATGTTTGTGAGAGACCAAGTCTGTGCGCCATAAGTTAGTATGGGAAGGATACACATATCCATCAACTTTCTTTTTAGAGACATTGGGAGAGCACCCTTCATGAGATCTTTCATGGACCAATAACTCTTCCAGGCGTTCTCTGTGCGTCTAGCGATTTCTTGTTCTTGTCTACACTGGAAAGAGACTATTTGGCCCAAGTAAAGGTACTCGCTAACATATTGCATATCCTCCCCATGAACGCAGATTTTTCGCTTGGTCATATTGGTCATAACTTTGGTCTTCGTCATGTTCATTTTTAGTCCAATCTTGAGGCTAGCGCAGCTTAGATCTTCGAGCATCTTTTGGAGCTCTTGGGCAGATGAAGAGAAAAGGACAATATCGTCGGCGAAGCGGAGGTTGGTTAACTTCTTCTCGCCGACACTAACGCCTCTTCCTTCCCACCCAGTTGCTAACTTCCTGAAGACTTCTTCGAGGGTACTGGTAAATAGTTTTGGTGATAGCGGATCACCTTGCTTGACACCTTTTTCTATGGGAAATGTGGGGCCTTGGGTTTGCTGCAATTTTATTGACGCTGTGCTGTTTTGGTAAATAGTTCTAATTAAATTTATGTAAGTTTTATCTATTTTCTGGTTGGATAAAGCTGAGAATATGGCATTGTGAAATAAGGAATCAAACGCTTTCGTGTAATCAACGAAAGCTAGGTAGAGTGGGATATTAAATTCGGTATGTTTCTCTATCACTTGATTAATGGCATGGAGGTGGTCTGTGGTAGATAGACCTCTTCGAAATCCTGCCTGCTCGGGTGGTTGTTCCAGGTCTAATAACCCTCCAATTCGGTACTCGATTACCTTGATAAAGGCCTTATACAGGTGAGAGACGAGGCTTATCGGTCTGTAATTATTGATGTCGGTCTTATCTCCTTTTTTGTGCAGGAGAACGATGTTGGAGTGGCAGAATTGGTTGGGAAAGACGCCTGTTTTTAATATTATATTAAATAGGTTGGTAATATGAGGTAAGAGTGAGTGTTCACCTAGTTTGAGTGCCTCAGTACTTATACCATCCTCTCCAGGTACACGATTGTATTTCATGCTTTTGAGCACGTTATGGACTTCGGAACCAGTAATGGGAGGTATTGTGTCTGGACATGAATATATTATGTTATCATTCCACTCTTGTTTTTCAGAAGCAGGGGGCTTTGAATATAATTTTCTATAAAATTCACTACAAATATTTAGGACTTTATCTCGATTTTGATGTTTTTTTCCCATTTTCATCCTTTAGACTAGTAATCCAGGATTTGCCATCTACAATTCCTTGTTTCGCTATTTTAAGAGAGCGGTTGTTGCTTAATGTATTTTCTATCAGACTTAAATTGTAGTTCCTTAAATCTTTCCTAATACTTCTCTTTACTTGTTTGTCTTTTATTCTAAAATTTAAACTGGTTCTATCTATATTTAGTTCTAATCTTTCTTCTATTAGTTTCTTTGTTTCATTCGAGAGCTTTCTTTTGCTATGCGGTTCCTGTTTTATTTTACGGCTTGCATTTTTTAAACTAGATTCTATGTTGTTATATTGTTCTTGAACGTTTGTGCATTCCATGTTTAGTAACTGAAAGTTATTTTTTAACTCTAAATTAAAAGTTTCTTTATTATTTATGAGAGATTCTTTATTGATTTTCTTAATTTTATTATTGCTAAAGGCTTTTGTACGTTGTAATTTTATATTAAAAGTCAATGTTACTCGTACCGGTCTATGGTCGGAGCTAAATTTAAAATTGTTTATAACATTAACATTTTTTACCAAGCTCTTGTTTGATATTAAGGCAAAATCTATTTCGTTTTTAACTCTGGGGTCTGGGCTTGTCCAAGTCCATCTACGATTTGATTTTTTATAAAAGAATGTGTTAGTAATCGCTAAACTTTGCCCGAAGGCAAACTGAATCAAACGTTTGCCACGTTCGTTACGGGCACCTAGCCCATGGGGTCCTAATATATTCTTGTTGTCCATTGGTTCCCTTTGACCTATTTTGGCGTTAAAGTCACCAAGTATAATATTCCATGTGCCTCGGTGTCTATCACAAGCGTTGTTGAGTAGGTCGTAAAAGTCTTCCACCTCATCCGCAGGGTGGCTTGACGTAGGTGCGTATACTTGGATGACCGTCAGAGTTTTGTTTTTTGCAATCTTGAATTTTAGAACAGCTATTCTTTCTGAGTAAGAAATAAACTCCAAAATGTTATCCTTCCATTTTTTCTTAACTAAAAATCCTACGCCATTTAAGCTGCCTGTTTCTCCATAGTAATAAAAGATACTGTTTTTTCTTTCAAGCGTATCTTCTCCTTTTCTTCTTACCTCGCTAAGTCCAACTATATCCCACTTGATGTCTGCTAGGGCGTTATCTAATTCTAAAAGCCTCTCGTCTGATTTTAAAGTCCTTACGTTGTAAGTAATAATGTTAAGCAAAGTTTCGGTGTCCTTTTTTCGAGCTTGGGTCGTTTGACGGTGTGCTCTCGCTCGGAGATTCTTAGCACCCCAAATGACCCCAGGGCTGGCATGGCGCCCGTCAACGCCAGCATAGCCGCTGGAGTCGCCGAGCACTAGGGGCCTTTGTTGATTATTTGTATTCATGTTGGGTAGGGGGGAATCGGACCAAGACCCACCACGCTGGTCCATTGCGGGTTGGTGGGTTATTTCTGCCATGTCCTCGTTTGTTGATCGGCAGGGAGCACCGCGGGCAGGTGAGGTTGGCTTGGGAGTCGAAAGATGTTAGTTGACGCCCCTTACTCATATATATTTAAAATATTTAAACTTTAAATTTTTTTTCACAACATAACTTATTTTGTGAAATGTAAAGAATATAGCTATTCAAATCTGGCATCTACCTGAAATGGCTACAACATTACTGAAACTTCGCACTGCGGTAGATTATCAAAACTACGTAAGCGAAACCGGCCTCATACAGCCGGAATCCTGTTTATTCTGGTATGGTCCGGTATTCAATAGTATGGAATGAGGTGCGTTCTGAATTCGGAATTTTAAATATTCCGAAATCAAACTGACAAAAACGTGAAAGTCCGGAATGTATGACATGCGAATGCGATTCCGGCCTTTCATTCAGAGGCATTTCAGCAGTATGAGGCCAAGAATTGACGCTAATAAGGAATAAAGTCTAAAGCAAGCGTGAAAGCGAATAAATGAATGATAGTGATGTGATGAGTGAGATGAAATTGTGTTAGGTACTAAGCTTTGCTGTTATTTATTAGTATTGTACATTCATTCTAAAATATGCTTGATCTTTTCAACATGCAGCCAGTTGCAAAGCATTACCCATGCATTTTATAATATGAACTATATATAATATCAAATAAGCAAAGAACCGGGAAACTCTTATAACGGGATATTTACGATGATTTGTGTTATTTATAATAAATGTTATAAGAAAACTAAAATCACGATAAATTTCCCGTTATCCTGGTGTGAACTGAGCATAATACTTTTATAAGTGTTCAAGCATTATTCACTTGAACCCCATTCTTAGTGTTGAAAAATATTTTAGTAAGATTAGGTGGGGTAAGTGCATTTTAAGTTAATATTTTAGCATTTTCTAAAAGCTTATATAAGCCCTAACTTGAACAGTGCGTTATTCTCCCAACTGTGGAGAGTCCATCCTTATCCAAAGTATAAATTTTAATAAGATCGGGTGGGGTAAGCGCGGCACACGATAAAATATTGTAAGCATTTCAGAAGCGTCTAAAATCCCTAGCACGAACAGGGCCTTTATTCACTATTGCCAATCCCAACGCGTTTCACAGATATTACAAGACAGCGGCGTGGAATCGAACAAAATCGTATTTACATTGTGACATCATACGGTTTTGGCAATGAATTTCCTATTTCATAGAGAATAAAGGTCCAGTAGGTTATTCACCTGACGATAGCGAAACGGTGGTGAATCCATCCTTGCTGTCGCCGGCTGGCGTAACGCGTTCGAACTCCCCCGTGTTCCGGCGAGACCACCCAGACTCATCTTGGAACGTACAGTTTTATTTAGATAAGTTTTATTCTATTTTTTTTTTTATGAAGGTATTGTACTATAGTGGTTTCTTTTTCACTTCTTCCACTAGTGGAAAAAAAATTACAGTGAAGAGAAATCAATAACACATTATTTCTTTTTTTATAATTATTATCTGTATAAAATTTTACTTGTCTAAGTGCTTATTTTGTAAGCCTAAAGAAATAAAATTATTGAAACTGAATCACTATGACATGGGTTTATTGTAAAATAGCTTGTATAGTTTTAAGTTCACATGAAAAAAGTATTTCTATTTCAATATATGGCAACCCCGGGGTTTATTAGGCAATCTTTCTGCCTTGTCTAAGGGACATTAAGGCCCGTATTAAGAAAGCCATCTCAGTAATCGATCAATGAGCATAGATCGAGTGAGTAGGCTACCATAGTAAAGGTATATATCAATTAAGTAATGGACATCGGGCACCCTATGATACCCTCAATAATATAATAATATTTTTTTTTAAGTTTATGTTTTAATAGTCAGTTGTCAATCTCGTTGAAAAATTTGGCCATTCCCAATTTTCTTGTTTTGCTAATCGATAGTTTTATTTGCCACAAATGATAGGCAAAAATTCTATAGCCGACGCATAGATTGGATTATATGGTATTGGTGGTCATATAAAAAGGGGATACCTTTTACATGTTTACCCTTTTAAAGTTAGAAATAAAAGATTAGTCACAAAACAAGAAAGTTTAGACGTTTTGCATGACAATGAACATAATCACTTCATGATGCATGATATGATGTCGCATTGAGGTGATATATGGGTGAAATAAAAAAAAACAAATGCAACAAAAAACAAACTGAAAAAAATGAAAACAAGATTAAATAGCACGTTAATGAAAATCCAGCAAAACCAAACACGAAATGGAAAATTTTACGTAGAAAAATATAATTAAATAGCATGTTCAAATGACCATGAACTAAATGACAAATAATGATGTACACTAACTTTTGCTTTCCATCAGGGTTTGCAAATGGTTTGGTGGTACTTGTTTGTACTCGGGGTCCCATATCGGCGAGTTGGCGCTGAATATTTCCTCTTCCAACAGCGCCAGGAATCGAGGGAAGTGAGTTAATACTAACACCTGAAATACAGATAACAAATACAATGAAAAAAAAAAATAAAAAAAAGTAAAATTTCATACAGTTAATTATTATTATAATAAAAAGAAATGAGTTGTTATTGATTTCTCTTCACTTCAATTTTTGCTTACTAGTGGATTTTGGAATTCTTCTTGAATCACTATATATTTTTTTTTTTATTTATTAAAAAACCGCATCAAAATCAGTCGCGTAGTTTTTAAGATCTAAGCATACATAGGGACAAACAGACAGCGGGAACCGACTTTGTTTTATACTATTAGTGAAGACTGCCATTTCGAGGATAATATTTTATACAAGAAATTGCGACAGTTTGTGGGTAGCTTAAATGTTATATCTATCTTTTTTGATTTTAATTTCTTTTTTAAAAGCTTGTCTACAAATTCAACATGATTTGAAGTCACATGTTACACAGAATTAAATTAGGGCTCTGATCTGTGACAACTTTCATAACAAAAAAATATTTGAACCAATCTTTTAACTAAAAGGTCAGTCGGGGTAATAAGCCGATTAGAAACAGCGCTACTTAACCGTTTCTCCTACAAACCTCTTGACCAAAAGATCAGTCGGGGAAATTGTACAAATATTTGTAAGATCTGCAATTATTTATTCAAGATGTTCTTGTCGTTTTCTATGTATATTAAAAAAAAAACCCTATCTATGTACTCATATATTATTATGTATATCAGTTATCTAGTACCCATAACACAACCTCTACTTAGCTTGGGTCTAGATAATGATGTGTGAACTATCCAGCATTATTTATTTAATTCTTACTTACCTGTTTCTCCTACCAACCTTTTAACTAAAAGGTCCAAAGATCAGTCGGGGTAATTAACCGACCAGGAACAGCGGTACCCACCCGTTTCTCCGGCGGCATACGATCTCGTTCCGAATGACATTTGTCCATCAGCTGGCGACACACGGACTTGAAGACAGCGCGCAGAAGCGTCCGACCGAACACCAGCGATGTGTCGTAGTGCGGCAGTGAGTCGCAGAATGCCGGCACGTGGCAGAATACCAGCCAGCGGGTGTAGTTTATCTGGTACGCGGAGATGTCTTCGGGGTTTGATACTTGCTGGAAGGGAAGTTACAATTTTTATATGCTTATTCCTTTTAAACGACAAATATTCTTTAACATGTCAACAAATCGTGAAAGTTTAATAAGATTTAAGTTCCAATTTAGGATAACGGAGTGCTAGGCTGTGCAGTGAATGAGTTAAACCGAGTTTATTCTTCAGTAAACACACTAGTTAGTCACTGATAATAAGTACTAACCACAAGGGCTTCCGGGCTCCATCTGAAAACCAGCGTAGCATCAGCCTAACCGAATGGTACACATGCTGAGATGGCGACCCCTTTTTACCCTATTTTAGCTAATCTTTATTTGATTTGATTTTATTTAGTTTGTATATATTATAAAAAAAAAACTTGTATATTTGCCGTGTGGTGGCGGCATAAATTTCACCACTCCAACTCTTCCTGTGGGTGTCGTAAGAAGCGACTAAGAGAGACACACCGGGGGGCGGGCAGCAGCGCCCTTTGCAGAACAACTCCACCGAACTGCAATCCCCAACCCGCATGCCCAGCGTGAGGATTATGGGCAATAACCGCCAAATGATCGATAATGCCATCTATGGCGCTCATTAGGGGAGGCTTAGAGGTCCAGCAGTGGACTATTATAGGTTGATGATGAGTCTGTATATATACTGTTTGTATTTTTGCTTTACATGGGTAAAAATAAATGTATTCCTTACATCTTTACAAGCAAAGCCTTACCAGCTTCCTAACGGACGGCGTTTCAAAGTTCCAATGGTTGAAGCAATGCAGGAACATCTTAGCGAGGTCGTACATAGTCTGCCATTCCCGTTGCGGCAGAGTGTTGAACTTGTAGAGTACGAAGTTGGTGATGGCTTTGGCGATGGAAGGCCGCTCGAACGGCGGCTGGCCGAGCGGACCTTCGATCCGAGGGTGCGAGCGGAGGAGGATGCATTTACGGAGGATCTGAAAAATAATAAAATAAATAAATGCTGATGGATTATAATACAATACTAATAATATATTATAACGTAATAATATAAAATAAGGTACTACTAAAGCCTATTCATATATTTTCTTACACTTCCAACTGGTATTGATAGACAGTTGAGCTACCTGTAGTTTGTTCGCAACAGTCTGCAGTTAGCTCAATTGTTTCAATTGTAAATACTAGTTGTTTATTTAGTTAGATCATTGTAATTTTATTTGTTGATAAAGGCTTTTTGCCCTTAAAAAAAAAATTATATATTTTATATAAAAAAAAATTGTACTTATAATTAGGAGCCTATTCAATTCAAACAAAGAAATCTTTCCTCTTTATAATATTATCTATATAGAGGTAGTAAGTCCGTCTTCTTTCCACCTTAACATTTACACATAATAACGACAGCATTGTGTAACACATTAGTTTATGCCCCATAGTCTGTCAAACCTCCCCATAATAGTAAGAAGTACCGGCAAAAAAAAAAAAACTTTAAAAGGCCATCCTTAAGCTGTTGAGTTATTTATAAATTAGTAATTATGTTCAAAATAGTGCTTAGCTTCTACTTACTAAAACTTTTACGGTAAATAAACAACTTTAAAAAACAAACAAACTGTCGTACTAACTCACCTTGAACAAATAATAATAAACCCGTTTGGTGTCATGATCGTCCTCCCGATGCATAGACATGAATATATTCTCTACGTCCACCACAGCTCCGAGTAACCGGTTCACTTCTGCCGTTGCTAGCCCTTGCAGTTGAGTTACATGTTTCTCTGCAATTAAAATTAACCATTTTAGGATAAAGAATAAAAATAGAATAAAATAGGTGAATCAGTTGATAAGTTTATATATTATATGATTATACATTTCTTTCCAGCTATTACAAGAACAGTCAGGTGTCTAAATACATGTTTACCTATAGTTTACAAGATTGAAATTGTTTTGAAGCCTCCTAATAATACCTACATAGTGCATTACCTACTTAAACAGTTTTATTACTTACCTAAGATATGGTTACAGTTTCTGCATGGATCATTGAAGTTAGCTAATGGTTGTATGTCACCACGAGGGTTGCCCTTTACCGGCTGTGGCACTGGGGTCTTCCAGCCATTACAAGAACAGTCAGGTGTCTGAAATTGTTTTTTAATATTATTTATTAAGGTAATAAAAAAGTTTACATTTGTCTCGGTTAGAAGTGCCTAAAATCTATGTAAGGTTTAACTAGACACAAAGTTCTCGCCTTGCAGTAAGTATTATAAATAAGGTAGGTAGGTATTATATACATAAAAATATAAATGTATGTAACATTCTTATAATTATTTTGAAAAATAAGTACAGTTAATATCTGCACAACAAGCTAGGTTAAAACATGTGAAAATATTTATCACAGTCACAATATTTAAATTGTTTTGAAGCTTTACTTCTTGTAAAATAGACAACCAATTATTTTTTAATCTCATCATCATCATATAGATAACCCATGTTTGTTCACCGATAGACATATTCTTAATTTACTAAAAACATATAATACAGCACATAGACAAAATTACCAACAATTCTCTGTATTTTACCTGGCAAGCAGAATAAATAGCAAGTTTCAGCAGTTTCTTGCTATGAGGCCAGTTGTAAACTTGCTGCTTACGCTGTTGAATGCGCTGCAAGTTGGACTGTCTCGAGGCTTGGCCCTCGCTGCTGCCTGATGGGGTTGCAGCATTGGCTGAAGAGCCATCATCAGCCATGGCGCTGGACGCTGCTGAATACAAAATTATTTGTTGGATAACACATATGCATCATTCTTTCATTTATTGTACTCTTCATAGTTTAACTGTCTATCTTTATTTATGTCTGTGCTGTTCTTGTGGAGCTATTTAAATGTATCTTACTCTTTAACTAACACTGACTGACACCTACTTACAACAATGTTGTAACAACATAACAAAACTTACTAAGACATGTTAGTTTAGTGAAGTTATTAATTAGTTCTGTAACCGGCTCAATCCTATTGAAGAAAGTACCTGCAGTGTAGATCAAGATCAGCTGTTTTGCATTGTCTTGATGGTATTTTTCAGTTTAGTCAGTATTGGTTGAGGTGAGATAGCAAGAGATTTTGTTATATTATTATTACAAAAGAATTTAAAAGCATCTAGTATGATAGAAATGGTTGTTATTTATTGTTTATTTACCTTCATTTTGTGTTTGTGAATCGGGGTCGGAACCTGTCATTGCAATGTCACCCAGTTCGTCTCCAATTTGGGCAGACATTATACGATCACAGAGCACAAAACATACATGGATTTACATCCATCAAGAAGAAAAGCACACCATGTTTAGTACAGATGTTTTCTATTGATCGAAAGCTGATGAAAAACTCTAAACAAAGTCAGATTTTGTTTCGTTTCGTACGCGCGTCCTTCCTTTTCATAGACTAGAATAATCGTGTTTTTTCTTTTTTTTTTGTTCCGCTCTCTTGTCATTGTTTGGTGTGAAGTTGGTATGAATGGCATTCTCATCCTCACCATAAATCGATCGAGTTTGTAACCCTTATCGGTGTCTATGGTTATGCAACCGGGAGCGGGAAATCTAAAATTGTGTTTGTATTCTACGAGTTTCTGTGTTCATTTTATTGTCCATTTCATAACGTGAGTAAAGTGAATAGAGTTCTAAAATAAAATGTATATTTCTGACTTAAAGTTATAATAGTTTTGGTTTAGCTGTAAGTCCACTTTTAAAATAAAGTAAATAAAAAAAAAACAAAAATACTCTAGAGGCCTTATTATAATTCTCCAAAATCTCAAACGTTTGTTTCATTGCATTTTTTGTGCCAATTTGTACTCCATTTCGGTGTATTGAGTGGCCATTTGGCCGATACGAAAACAAAATTTCGTGTTGGATAAATAAAATAGGCACCCAGGTGTCCCTCAAACAACTGCAGTCGTCAAAACAGTACCTGGGTAAAACTAGATCCAAAATTATCGACAAACACGGCGTAAATCATTTTGGTATTGTAGGTAGATATTAATATTTGATGGGTTTATATTACCCGTCCATTTTGGTTGTCTATACTAACTACTTCAACCAACGAAAATTTATTAAAATACCTACAGCTCATATACCCAGTGGCAACAATGTCGTTTGTCAATAGGAGGGTATGGCTTATTAATTACTAGCGGTCTGCAAATAAGTATAACTTTTTTGAAAATATTGTATAGCTTTTGTTCGTTCGTGTAGGATTTTAATGGCGAAAGAATTTTTCAAATCGGTCCATTACTTTCGGATTCGGACATTATTCAATTCAAACAAACAAACAATCGAATCTTTCTTTTTTCTCCTTTTATGTAGTTAATGTACTTAAAAAAATATTAAAACACTATTAATTTTTGTTTGTATACTTAAGACACTGAAAATTAGTAATTATTAGTACTATTTTAACGTATATGTATCGTGTTTATGTACCTATTTTTCCCGACGTTTCAACAGGTTTACACACTGTCGTGGTCACGGGATGACTAAATAAACGCGATAAATACCCGTTAAAATAGTACTATAATAACCTAGAGTTCAGATCGCGTAAGTTTAATAATAATAATAGAAAAAAATATTATTAAAATCATAACAATGACGGAGGAATCGACGAAAGAGAAAAACAGCCAAACAGAACCTCCTCCATTATGAAGTTGATTAAAAGGAAATGTTTACTTTCACCCCCCTCGGAAATGTTTACTTTCACCCCCCTCGGAAATGACTTCCTGTTCGATCCTATACAAGGTATTAAATTTTACTTTAGAGACGTGGCGCCTTCACCGAACCGAGGGCGAAGGCCGCCGGCGACGCAGGAGGTTAGGTAGAGACAAATGTATGCACGATCTGCAAATATCTGTTCAGGGTGTTCTGGTCGTTTTTAAAAAATATCTAATAATATAGTATTATGTAAATCAGTCATCTAGTACCCATAACACGAGCTCTGCTTAGCTTGGGGCTAGATGATGCTGTGTGGATTGTCTGGCATATTTATTTACGGATGCTACTTCAATATTATCATAGCGTTTTCATATACACAGTAATTTATTATCTGCAGATCGGACAAATATTGTAAGATGTGTATCAATCTATACTAATATTATAAAGAGGAAAGATTTGATTGTTTGTTTGCATGTTTGTTTGTTTGAATTGAATAGGCTCCGAAACTACTGGACCGAGTTAAAAAATTCTTTCACCATTAGAATCCTTAATTTTCCGTGATGAACATAGGCTTTATAATATTTTCAAAAAAGTTAGGGATCCGCATGAAAAATTCTATTTTTGTTAAATTCCCGTTCGAAGCAGAGGCGGACCGCTAGTAGTATTGGAATAAATAATAAAGGATGTCTGGTTTTAGCGTAATCAGTCTGCTGGTCCCCAAAGTAGATCTATCTTGTAGAAACCCATCTGGTCCCAACCTACGTAAATTGTAGGTAAGTACTTATTTTATCGAATCTAACTTGTTGCAAACCTTCGATATAAGTCGCATGAGAAATCTTGTCCCAACCAACGCAGTATCTTATCGAATCTCACTTGTTGCAAACCTTCGATATAAGTCGCATGATCTCGTATTATCTAAATAGGATCTCGCTCTCGAGGAAAGTTCAGTTCGCGCGGGAACCTCGCGAGCATCGGTCTTGCTGGGAGCTAATCGAGCTTATTTCGTATAAAACGTAGAGCTTTTGTTCGTGTGGTGGATAGACGTTGTAAAGTTACGTGGTAAAGTTTAATTTGAATATATTACTTTAGCTTCACCTATCTATGATATGAGCTAGTGTTTGCACTGTTTGGGAAAATATTTTAAATTTTTACTTACACTGTGAATGCGTGGTTTTAAGACAATTAACTAAAACTTTAAAAAAATTTAAAGTTACCCATCTTGTTACCTATGAAGTGTTGAAAAACAAAATAAAACAACATTCAAAATGGCATCAGTATACCTCCGCGAGAACGAAACCACGGATGACTTTTACAACCGCTGCAACAATTTAACTCACTTCGACTGCAGCGAAGAAGAGATGCTATGGTGGATGATGGGATCTAGGCGGCTGCCTCTGGATGACATTGTGCCTCTGAGCGTGATCTTCACGGTTATTTTCGCGTCCGGTGTGGTCGGGAGTGTGTGCATATGCGTGGTTATTGTAAGGCATCCAGTGTTGCATACCGCGACTAACTACTATCTGTTCAATTTGGCTGTCAGCGATCTACTGCTGTTGCTGTTTGGTAAGTTTTCTGTTACGAAATACTAAAGAGATTTAATTGTTTGTTGATAAGCTCCGAAAGTTTTGGACTGAATTGGATAATTCTTTCACCATTAGAATCCTACTTAGAATCCTCAGGGACCCCTGATGAGTGTGGGGAAGCTTTTTTGTGAATTTTCTATAGTCTATAATGTTATAATAATGTATCGTATGTAAACTTCAACTAACCAGACAGAACAGTGTGGGTGTGTAATTTTTTTTATTAAAAACGGCTGATTGCGATTTCTTTTTATAAAGCACTAAGGTAGGTACCTATTTCTTGACGAACGCCAGTAAATCGGATACCTCGTAGGTGACATGTTTTCTCCGACGTCTTCAACAATCTTCGTCATATTACAGTAATTTTTCACGGAAAGTCCGTGAATTATCGTGGGCTTACATACGGAGGCACGGAATAATTATATATGTAGTACTAACACTCAGCTTGATTTTGATAGTAATATTCGTGATATTGAATTTTTGCTGATATTTCCGTCAATTTAATCATCAAAATTGACCATTTATTTTGATGATTATTTTGTTATACCTAGTATCTATAAATATACAGAACTATATTACAAACATAGTACATATTTGTAATTTCTTAAGAAATTTTAAATTGAAATGATGGGTTTAGTAAACTTAGGGCGAGGAGTTGAACCAAATGTTGAACTAGGTCCTAAACACATTGTTGATGTACTCAATAATATTAGTGTACTAATACATATAAAGTAAGACAAATTTTAGGTATATGGATAAATTATTTATTATTTTGATAATAAGCGGTTTGACCCGAAACTTGTCTGTGTTCGAAGAATGCTTGCGAGACTACGCCGCCTTGGAATTCCCCATAGAGGGATGAAACTTTGATGTTAAATAATATATAATAGTGGGCGAGTAAGACGACACTTGCAAGCTATTCATATTCTATTCCATTCTGGGACACCTAACACAAATCGGATCACGCGCTTGCTTTGTTGATTTTGTCGTTTGACCAAGCCATTTTAATGGTTTAGTCAAAAGTCGATAGAGCGCTCGAAACAATATAAAATGTAGAAAAAAAATTTAAATAGTTCGAAATTGCATATTACGTAATACTTACTTTAAGTTACTAAGTTTTGGTTTTCTCATTGTAAACTATTGTGTGTCCTTTGAGAAATAAAGAATCTATAAACCGAAACTGTGCCACATTGAAACAATGAAGCCTACATTCATAAATATCGTCAAGCTACGATTTTTTTTAAATAGATAAGATACTATATTTTATAGTAAAAGGTTTATTATGTTATTTGGCTCTACTAAGCCAATATATTTATTTGCTGTTACGTATTCGTTAACTAACTATTCCTCTGGGGAGAAAATAGCTTAATATTTTGCTTTTATTTAATAGTTCTGTGACTGTGCAATATAGATAGTAAAAATACTTTTTATTTTTTTTTTATTTTTATTTATGAAACAAAATCCACAGCTCTTAGTTCTAAATAATAAAAAGATAAACTTATAACATAACCTACAGCCAAAACAGGATTTACATTTTATACAATCTAAAATTGACTATCACTAAAACTTAAATAGAGTAGCTGTAAAAATATATATATATATAATATATATATAATATATAATATATATATATATAATAGTAAAAATACTGATAGGATAGATAGATAGGTGATTTATACAGGGTATCCCCCTAGTAATTATGGCGGTCCCGAAAACAGGTAAAACTAGATTAAAGTAATCGACTGAATAGTTTCAGATTTATTCTTGTTATCGAACCCTTCTCAAAATTGATGCGGTTAACCTGACTTGTCCTATACGTTTCTAATACAGTATCTATGGTATGAGAGGTTCAATGATACTTTATGCTTACCACAAATTTTCGGGTCCGGTCTAGAATGACTGATCGTGCTTCTGTGTACTTTTCTAATAATTTTAGTCATATGATGATAATCGGTAGAAAATATTTCCAAGAGTGATATAAGATACATTTGAGATTAATACCTACTTGCAAGGGAATGTTTGAGAATTCCTGATTTGTCTTCTCGTGCAAAGGAAAATTTGAAACGATGCCATTTAGTAACGAAGACCTTCTGACCACAAACATATTCGTCGGTCACATCGTTTTCAAAACCCTTAGGGCAATCTCAGCAACTACTGCAGTTATTGACTTGAAATTTGAAATAATACATATAGGGATGTGCAAATGAGCTGGTTAACGAAGAATTATTACAACCGAAGGAACAATTAATAGAAAGAATTGATGCAGCTTTTGCAGAGAGATAACGCTCTCCCCTACTACAGTAGAAATCTGACGTAGGTGTCGCGCTTTTACATTTTTCCGTTCAAAAACCTTTCCAATAGTGTACCTATTAGAAAGAGGGGAATTTATACTCATTTATACTCAAAGGGACCCGGAAATGAATGTCTTTTGTATGTGTTTGCGAACCGTTGTAGGACAATGCAACCCATTTGTTCAAGCCACAGATTGACCTTTCCTTCTGTTGTGACTAATCAAATAAGTTATTTGTATACATCAAAGCGTAGGCTGTTAGTAACTTTGATCTAAACAATCAAATAAATACCTTTGATACTACTATTTGTCATAATTACTCCCAGAGGGAAGTAGTAAGTAAACGTATAACAAGCCGTAACCAAGTTGAATAATATAATTTACATTTTACCCAAATGCTCAAATACAATTGAATAGAAATTAATGGTTTGTGATCTGCGGTAATTTTATCGTTCGTAATATGCTTTGTAGAAAGCCTAAAAAAATATAAATTATAAAACACTGAATTGAAACGATCGCTCTTATACTGACACGCTCTTATTGTGACCCATGAATTGCACAAAATGAAAGAGTGGGTGCATAAGCTAAACCAAGCAGGTATTGGTTACTTGTGAAACTTTATACTCGTTTGGACTATTCCAAACGAGTATAAAGTTTGAAGTGATTAAATATTTATGTCAGACAACAATAATAGTATTGTTGTCTGACATAAATATTTAATCAAATAAAATTATAAAATTTGTGTGAATTCAGTTGAACTACCTGTAGATCATCGAGTACGTAATGTACTCGATGCTGTAGATTGATTGCAACCACAGAAATCTAAATTATTTGGATTTCTGTGTTTGCAACAGTCTGCAGCTACTTCTCAATTGTTTCAACTGTATTTTTTGTTAATTTCTTTATTTGTAAAGGCTAATAAAGATATTTGTGAATGATGGCGGTGACGAAATTAAAATTAAAGCTCAATTAACACATTTCCATTAGTCGTTATACTTCGCCCGTCTGTTAAGAATCTTTCATTCTGGATCGTAGAGATATGAAGTTGAAATTCAAATACATCAAAGACTTACTTAAACGTTAGTATTACTTAAACCTTTCAACTGAAAGGAAGGTCCTCTCCCTTCAATCCTAGATCCACGAAAGCAAACAATTTAAGCAGGTTCTCATAAAACAAGTAAAAGAAAAAAATCCCGTAATTAATTGGCCATAAAAAAATATTAGTCGTTACTTTAATATTATATAAAATATCTGTCTATGTAATAATATTGTACCTCTATAATGTATATTAGTCATCTAGTACCCATGCTTAGCTTGGGGCTAGATGATGCTGTGTGGCATTGCTTATATATTAGGTAGTACCTAGACCTACTTAGTTTCTATAAAATAAAATATTCGATTTTTTTGTGACGGGTAGGTACAATGTTTGTTCCGAACTTTGCGTAGATGTCACGTAAAATTAATAAATGGTTGTATAACATTTAACCATTTATTATTATTTAATAAATTATTATGTAATAATTTTTTATTTTGACTTTCGTCATATGCTTTCTTAGAGGCGCGTAAAACCTTTATGAGTACAAAGATGATGGATGACATTAGTATGCGCATATATCGTGTTATATTTAACCACTTCAGAGCCATTCCATTAAGCCATTTGATACCAGAGCACCTAAATATAAGCAGTAGCAAAAATAGCCCACAGGCACTTTTATCGAAAAGATTTTTACGTGCAATAATTTGGCGTAGAGAAAGTTTTCTAACAACTATGCTGGAGATTATACTGAATACGTCTTTGTATATTTGCACTTTATATCTAAGCAAATGATTATACTTATAATATATTAACTTGACTTAAAAGGTAAAGATTTCACCTAATTCAAACAAATGGAATGAAATCAGTGAAATCTTATTCAGAGGATCTAATTTAAAACTCCAATAATGAACATTAACCCCAGATTAAACGTGGGACCTACGAATAAAATAATGTTGGAATATCAAAATATGTACGTGAATTTTTCACCAAGGAGATTCGTGCGAATTGATTATTGATTAGATGTATTGATTTTGAAGGCGGTGTGAAAACGAATGCCACGAAACACATTACAAATGGATAAAAATGTGCTTTATGAGAAATATAGTTCCCTCTAACACATAATAACTTAAAATTAAGGTTTCTTATTTGCTATTTAGTATCTAAGGTGTAAGTACCACTTGTGTAGTGTAGCCTCCTCCAGATTCCTTTCCTTCCATGATTCTCTATCTCTGGCTAATCTGATCCAAGTGACTCTGGCTACTTTGGCTATATCGTCACTGTGTAGTGTAGCCTCCTCCAGATTCCTTTCCTTCCATGATTCTCTATCTCTGGCTAATCTGATCCAAGTGACTCTGGCTACTTTGGCTATATCGTCACTGTGTACTGTAGCCTCCTCCAGATTCCTTTCCTTCCATGATTCTCTATCTCTGGCTAATCTGATCCAAGTGATTCTGGCTACTTTGGCTATATCGTCACTGTGTAGTGTAGACTCCTCCAGATTCCTTTCCTTCCATGATTCTCTATCTCTGGCTAATCTGATCCAAGTGACTCTGGCTACTTTGGCTATATCGTCACTTTAGCCTTTTGGTAACTAAACACATTAACAAAGTTCTACTATTTTCTCACATAAAGTGTGATGAAAAATTAAGTATCTCCTTGTGCATAAAACTCTCTTCGTCTTGGGCGTGATTCTCTCTCGAACTCATCAATAAAGTGCCTCGCTTCGCTCGTGGATTATTCTAGGACTTTATTCTCTCTCGAACTCATCAATAAAGTGCCTCGCTTCGCTCGTGGATTATTCTAGGACTTTGAGTGCGCTCGCAATTGATTCCTGGAAAAAACACAAGCGGTGCGTCTACTATTACTTTGATTTTATAATAAATTAGACTCCAATGAACGATGGTAAACAACTTTTGTTATTGGAATTTCAAAGATTTCCAGTAAATACGTAGAGGGTCTACGAACCACCCACACCCGTCTACGAGGTAAGTGGTTGCTACGAAAGCGTAGGCCCTCTACGAAGTTTTATGAAACTGGGAAACAGGATTTTGTTATTATTTTCTACGTATTGTTTTATCAATTTCAATATGATTGGGATCCGATAAATAGAAGTATATATAGTATATATATATATATATATATATATATATATATATATATATATGTATATATATTTAAGTATATAAATCACGAATTCAAGTGTATTGAACTGAAAAACTTACCTAGCTTTTTTTCTTCCAACACAAATTAGGATCGTAGTTAGCCAAGTGAATTAAAGTTTGGTTTTAGAGGTCACATAGACACAGAATTCTTGACTTATATTTTCTGTTCGTCACGAAAATAACGAAAAAGGTGACTGGCAAATGATGGATCTGGCGTGGGCGCTCTCTCATGCAGAAATCAATTACCTAAGCACCATTTACTTGAAACAGGGAGGTTAGCGAACCAAGACTCAATTGCGTTAATGTTGTAGTAGGTCGTAAAGATACTTCGTACTTAGCTTCAACATGAGCCTGGGTGTGGCACAACAATAATGTTATGTCATTTTCCTCCTATTTCCTTTAGCCCAGACAGGTAATTAGCAATGGATTCGCCTTCATTTTTATTTCTTATATAAAAGTTGTGTTGTTGAGAGAGAAAGGTTCTGGTGCACTTTTACTAGATCATCGTAAGATTTTGAGTCTGTTGTATCGGGGGGGTAATATTCTTCAAACTTTGATAGTATTTTAGGCGAATGCTAAAGTTTAAAAATATTTGCGATTTTCTTTTCTAATCGATTGCTAAGGTTGTGCCTAACAAATATTAATCGTTAATTAAAATAAGTAAAATGTAAAACCTTTATTAACATAGGAAATTACAAATAAATAAATGACGCTGGACAATTCACACAACATCATCTAGCTCCTAACTAAGCCGATCTTGTGTTATAATAACCAAATTAGAGCTTGTACTTACATTTGAAACATGTGAGCTAACTGCGGACTATTGCAAACAAACTAAAGGTAGCTCAACTGATCTATAACCCAGTCCAGTCCATATACCAGTCAGAAGTGCTATTTGCCTCATTGTATGGGAATGCTGATGCCCAGCGCCTGATACTGACCAGCTGTCATCAGCATAGCCATAACAGCGAGGCAGTGCAGCCAGCATCTTGGGGACACTTCCGAATGGTATAGATATGGATCAGTTTTTTTAATTATATCAGCAGATCTTACAATCATTTATATCGAAGCGCGGGAATCAAACCCACAACCTCCTGTGCCCGCAGGCGGACCGATATTGAAATGTTTGCGGTTTAAATATTTTTCTGCTTTCTACAGAATTAGCCTATTAATTTATTACGCTAATTTATTCTACCTAATGTAAAACAAGTTAAGGCCTATGTAAAGGTAAAATAGGAATCGTTAGAAGTAGTAGAAAGTAATGTATTCTTAGGAATAACATTAGATAGTAAGCCCGGCCACACATAGATAAGCTATCGAAGAGACTTAGTTTTGCAGCGTATGCAGTCATAAAAATCCGTCATCTTAAGGACGTTGATACTTTTAGACTAGTCAATTTCAGCTACTTCTATAGTATTATGTCTTATGGCATCCTGCTGCAGATATTAACACCATTTGTGCTACAGAAGAGGGCTGTTCGTGCAATCTACATATAGTAAAGATCCCAGAGAATCCTTGAGTGAAAAATTGTAAGAAATAAACATAATGACAGTAACATGTCAATATATTTATGAAAACTTTATGTACACTCTGCTCGCTGAGCTTTGCTCCAACTCGAAAACTAACAATCTAACAAGGTAAAGGTTTCTTGTTCGCTTCTTTACTTTACCTTAAAAAGATTGAATGAATCTTTGGTGAACAATTAATCAAAGTGACACTTAGTAGTTCCTTTATTACTTATTTATCTTGTATTTTGTTGGTTTTGTGAAGTGTCCAAGAGTCCTGTAAAGTCTAAAGGAAATAAAACACTTTATTTTTCTTATATATTCGAGTGGGGAGCGGACTGTGGTACGTGCGTAATGAAAGCCGGCATACTGCACACTGTTTTATTGAACAACCGCGAGGTGCGGCGCAACCGCACCCGCGTTACACGTATATATATAGCTACATTATCTAACAGTTTTCATTTTGATTTTGAACTTTCTTGAAAATATTCTATACCTACAGGTTACTGTGTTCATCAGGGATATTGTAGGATTCTTATTGTGTAACCTAGGATTCTTATGATGAAATATTTTTTATAATCGGTCCAGTAGTTTCGGTTCTTAATCAGTTCAAACAAACAAACAATCAAAGCTTTCCTCTTTATAATTTTAGTATAAATTCGTAACTCGTAAACAATTTTAAAAACATGTTTTTCCAAACTACGTTTTAAAAGCACTTTTGGAGCAATTAGGTATGTTGATTTTTCACAAAAATCTCTGAAATTCCCAAGTGCTCCACAATGACAAAGGAATCAAAGGTTTCATTGATCTCACGGATTCATGAGCTATTCCTTTTAGAAACACCGAAAAAATTGCGCAATTTAAATCAATCCGTTTTAACTCTACTCACACTACAGACATTCATAATAAATTCTACCCTCTTTGTTACAGGACTTCCGAATGACTTAATAGTGTATTGGCACCAGTATCCGTACACCTTCGGCATAGTGTTCTGCAAATTGCGGGCTTTGATATCTGAAGCGTAAGTACTTAAGTATTTAGGATATATCTTAACTATTGATCTCAAAAATTGGCTGTGATAGCGAAAGGGAACGCAGTGTTAGCTGTTATGTTGGGAACGTTAGCTGTAATGGTGGGTAAGTTAGCTTAATGGTGGGTACAGACCAAGCGAACGAACGCTACGAGTTGGATTCAACGATCGGCACCGAACGTTCACTCGCTTTCGTTGTTGTCCACACCGACCGAACGGATGCAATACCGCGGCCGTGCTGGCCGAAGGCGAACGAAGGTTTTCTTTCGGGCTCGCTTCCTTTCGCTATAACGTTCACACTGATTTGTTCGCGTTCGATTGTTAGCCTTCGCTCGCTCTCCTTCGCTTGATCTGTACCTGTACCCACTATAAGAGGTAAAATGGTAGCCCGTATATTTGCTCGTTGTTCCATCCCAGTTTTAATATCTCTTTTTAAAGCTTTCGGTCAATTTACTCGAACAGCCAATGGGTTAAGTACACTCAAAAGTCTATTAACGCCCTGCGTGTCCAATATTAACATCTTTAGAATGCTGCTTGGACTAGATACTTCAGTCACGGATAACATAATACTAGTACTTCAGTGCATGAGAAATGTTCGCGAATATCTTCACAGACGGTTTCGCAAGCGAGTAGTTTCAATCTTTAGCAGAGTGTAGTACCAATAGCATTCTGAAAATAATACCAGAGAGGTATGACTGTCCCATTCTTCATCACTGGATGGAACTAGTTATGATTTATATGTAAAGTTCTTAATTATATATTTTTGTCTGTTATTGTATCTATGGACCACTGTTGTCAGCCAATAAAGTTATTGCAAAATAAAACTTTAGAACTCAACTGTATTCTAGGCTTAGCATATCCAATGTCCACCCAAGAGAGCATTTGCATTAGTTATCATTATAAAGATTAAAGCTATCCAAGCGACACGAATGCTTTGTTTATATTTATCGGAACAAATTACGGTCCCTTAGTGAATATCTCAGGGTTTTACAGCCACCCAAGAAGGTTGCCTTTTATAAACTCACTTGTATTTAACGTCAGTCGTTTCAGGCTAAAACCGAACTGAATCTGCAAACTTTGTTAGAGTTCTAAGCATTGATTTGGTTTTATTTGAGACCGTAGCATGAAGCTGAGTTTCGGTAACGCCGAGCCAGTTCGTTGTTGAAAATTTACTAAATATGTAGTTCTGAAGAATCCACATGGCATCATATACCATGACTGACTCACTAATAGCACTTCCTTACAAACCTCTGTGGTTTACATAGTGTTATTATTATAAGTTTCTGTGTAATATAATTTTTAAGATGATAAATAAATAAAAAAAAAAAAAAAAAAAAAAAAAAAAAATATAATCCCAAAATAAGCAGAGCTTTTTGTCGTGGGTAGATAATTTTACACATATGACATCACTGATCTTATATCTACATGTATACCTCTATATATCGATATAAATCGTAACTCTTGATATCATATGTACATATATCGAGAGTTATGTAGATGGGTACTGTAATTTATTGTCCAAATAGTACCCACATATTGAGGGTTTTTACTCAACATTTTCTGGGTATTCGATATTTTGAGAAATTCCGAATATTTATGGGATACCTACCCACCCATATATTTATATTTTTGGTTCACCAGGCTCATATTAAGTTACTTTTCTGGGAATTTATCTCCAAGAATCGTCACTTTCAATCAATGCTTCGAACCTTATTAATCTTAACCTAACCCAACCTCTTAGCTTAACTTTCTTTAATTAGGCTTAAGTTTGTCTCTCGATTTGAAATACCTATCCATCAAAATTGAAGTTTCGTAATTATAGTTGGAGATTAGTAAAAGGGTGAAGCAAACAAGTACCTACTAAAGCGTCAATTCCAGGGACGACTATCTTATCCCTAATATTGTGGTCGCTTTTTTGTTTGTTGGATGCTGAATTCGACAATCAACGAAAGTTTTTGTAAAACTAGCGGCCCACCCCGGCTTCGCCCGGTTACATGTTATACATATAAACATTCCTCTTGAATCACTCTACCTATTTAAATATGGTCACTGTCTGTCTATGTATGCTACGTACACTAACTTATACATACTTTAAAACTACGCAACGGATTTTGTTGCGTGCACCCGTGTAAAGCTGAGTCGGGTCCCTAGTATACCTACTATGTAGTGATAGGTTGGATGGTATTACTTCACTTAGCTTTTAGACCTTGTGATTGGATTGAAGGCCTTGTTACGTAAAATTTACTTTACCTTCGATTACAATTACTATTGTCCCGAAACGTCTAGTAGGCAACCGTCATTTTTGGTTTAGTTTTACTTTTCTTCTCTTAGGCAAAACTCTCCTAAACTAAATCGTGTGCGGTTTTCTGGCATTTACGGAATAAAATCACTTATTATTTAAACTAAAATTAAACTAAAAAATAACAGACAAAGCGAGACAATAGTATTCTTATTTTTAGAGTTTTGATTCAACCGATCTCAAACCCTAAAAATAAGAGTGGTGTGGTAAATTTTATATTTGAAGGATCTTCTTAATCTTTTTTTTTCAGTTTTGTGTTTGTGAGATATCCATGATAGAATGGAAGGATTGTTTCAAAAGTGACAACTTTTGATCCATCTTAAGTGGCTCGTCTGTCACCGATCCATTAGCGTAGCTGAACTGGTAACTCTAAATAGCTTTAACATTAATTTATCGATGTAGGTACCGTAAACTTTTTAGAGCACCAGACGGCAATTTACCCGCCAAATCTCTACCCCTAGTTGCCATGAGTGTACGAAATTGAGAGATCAAAGTAAATGATCCCATTTGTAGAATGGAAATTCGAGTACCAGCTGATATTTTTCTACGGATTATTCTCGCCTTTCACCTTTTCTAGTTGTTTAGAAGTGATATTGCTGACTTTTTGTTTTTATACTCGTCCGAGAAATAAAATTACTCGATACATCTGAATTGTAGGTATAATTACTTCCCGTTCGTCCCCACGTATAAGAATGTGGGGACGACCGGGAAGTAAACTTCCCATTGGTCCCCTCAGGGAACGAAGCGAGGGGACGAGCGGGAATAACCCTATTAAGCTTGCATTTTTATGTAAATAATTAGGTAGAGAGAAAAGCGATGAGGTCGTCTGGGAGTTGAACATAGATTTATTATTTATTTTATAGACTAGCAGCCTGTGGCTGATAATGTCTACATCACGATGTTGAGTTTTGTCGTTGCGTAGCTTTTTTAGTTTGTTATTTTTGTCTCGTACCCAGTTATTGAGTTTATTCTTGAAGGCGTTTCAATAAGCCTTCGACGCCACGTCAATAAATGGCCTAGATAGATGATAAAGGCTAATTTATGATGTGAGTTTGCATCTCTAGAGAAATAATTTACAAGAGGAACAAAAATAAACTGTGACAATAGGCACTGAATAGTTCCTAAGCTCTTCCCTAACGCTGCTGAAAGGTACGGGCTTGTTGCTTTCAGATAACATCATCATCATTATGATGATGCTGAAAGGCACGGGCTTATTGTTTTCAGATAACGCTCGTTATTTATGTGATATAAATTTATACTAGAAGTGGTGATTTGTTATCAAAGATGGCTCTGGGTAAATAATTAAGCGAAATTATAACGTAGGATTTATTTATTAATTGATAGCTGACCCGAACATACCCTACAGAAGTTTTGATCAGTAAAAGAATTAAACCGACTTAGTTCAAGTTGATTTTTACATTAAGGGTTCCGTGCTATCGTACAAGGTTAAACACTAGGTACTTTTATTTAATTGACTGAACACCACAGAAAACACGTCTGTTATACTTATGAATAAAGAGTTAGAGGTAAGGTTATTAGTATGGTGCCTATACTAATAACCGTAACCGTAATTTTAACCTTATTTATTTAATTTTTTTCTGTCATGACATTAAAATTTCAATATACCTGAGTAGAGTCGCAAGAGATGCATCTTAGAATGTTAACAGGTAGAAATGTCTAATTACGTTATAACGAAGAAACCCGCTCTTGGACAATCGCCGTGATAGAGTCGAGGCCCGACATACCTCTCAAAACCCCTGAGTCGTTTGCGCCGGTGTTGTTCCGACATTTACACTGGTACTTTGAGAAACCCAATTTTTTTAATTTAAAATCAGCAAGCCATCGTCTGTCGCTTTGACTGTTATGATGGGACTAAGATTATGGCAAGTGTCACACTCTACCTTGTAGCTCAGTAAGATTATGGCAAGTGTCACACTCTACCTTGTAGCTCAGTAAGATTATGGCAAGTGTCACACTCTACCTTGTAGCTCAGTCCATCTAACCATCACAATGACCTAGTTTTTTCCTTCGCAATTCGCAATATATTTATACCTGGCGTGTATAATCTTCGGGTGTATTATATTGTGCAAACGAGGAAGGTACCCGGATACCCGCTTTGTGTATACCCCCAATGTAGCAGGTGTCGCTATAAGGCCCGTGATCGTAGAAATGAGATACAATATTTAATAATAATAATTGTCATGTAATTTTTTTGTCTTAATAAAAATAATACAGACGAATAGACAGACAAGATAATAATTATGCCCGGGGGCGTTTATTGGCACCTTTCGGGTACGTACGGACCCCTAAAAGTACTTTCAAGTTATTCGTAATTTTTCCAATCTTGTAAGCAACTTTTCCAATTTTCTTTCCTTACAAACCTAAAATTCAGCCTATTACGAACATTTAGAAAAAGGCCCAGCCGTTCTCAAGTGCGCTTATATAGAATTCTGTGTATAGATTTTTGGTAAGACCATTTTAAACTAGCATAATTTACTCATAACTTAGTTTATAGGTATGTAGGTACATACTTCAGTATGTACCATTGTAACATTACCTAATCTGTGAATGCGTTTTATCAATTTTGTTTGTAATAATAAATGCTAGAAAATCCAAACAGTATCATTTAGAATGGTTTGACGAATTCAGTGCGGCTCACCTCGTACCCTTCTATGCTCACTGCTAAATGCGGCGAGTAGTGCGCAAAAAAAAAATTGACATTTCTTCTTCATTCTAGGGCAACCTACGCATCAGTGCTGACAATAACAGCGTTCTCACTGGAGCGTTACCTGGCAATATGCCACCCTCTGCTCCTGTATACCATGTCCGGCCTGAAGCGAGCATCGCGCATCATAATACTGCTGTGGGTGATAGCAATCTCCTCCGCATCGCCCTTTGCTTACTTCACTGCAATCAGCTACAGAGAATATCCTCCAAGTAAGTTTTACACTGTTGTAATCCATTTCTAACTGTAATCTGGCGGTTCTTTCGTACATTTATTTCAGATAAAATAATCCATATCACACAAAATTAAATAAATAACCTCTAAATTTATACATAAGTCAATAGAAATTAAAATTACAAATGCAGAGTATTAAAATAAATAACATTAAATTACAAATAAATAAGATTAAATTACAAGTAAACTAGAATAAATTACAAGTAAATTAGTTAGTAATGCGACCCCATGTAAATATAAGAACTTATGCCATGGGATGGAACCTCTGGGAATTATCGCGCCTGCCGCAAAATTCTACCGCTATTGTTCATACCCTCCTGCGTGGTACAAGGATATTTATTCGAGTAAGTTTTAAATTATCGTCGGTATAACACAAATAAATCTGCATTTCCTGGAATATTCCCATTATTCTCCACAATCCGCGTGCTTAAAAAATGGCGCAGCTGCAGCAAAGCGCTGTGGTTTATTTTAGTATCTTATTTTTATAACATCTCTGTCTAACTTTAACCTCTGATTTGATATTTCACTCATTGAAAGAGAACTTCGAAAATTTGTTTATTGATCATGCATCACTAAGCGTTGTACTTTGAGACTTAAAACTTAAATGCAAATTGATATCTACAAACGCTTAGTACCTACACTGCAGATGGATCGCTCTACAATCTTCGGATAAAGGGTTGATAAATTTTCAAAATATTTAGTTAAATATTACACCTACCAAAACTTCATAAACTGTATTGAAATGTACAAACTATACTTTTAAATTGATACCGTTTTTGACTTACAAGGTTTCTTTTAAAAGTAGGTATGAATTTCAATAAGTTTTAATTTCTTTGAATCTGTATTTACACATTGTTGTGAAATTTTATGGTTGAGAAATTTCAAGTAGTCGCTGCAGTAGTTGCTGATTTAGTTGCAGTAGTTGCAGTAGTTGCTGATTTAGTTGCAGTATTAAAGATTGAAATCAGGACAGAAAAAAGCGAGACCATAAAGGTTTTGAAACCGACCTGAAAAAGTATTATGTTTCCTACAAAAAAATTGCCATAATTCGTTTACAGTACGTGTACCTTGATTGTCGCTGCTCTACAGAGATCCATATAAATACGGATTAATTTCCCTCAAAGGTACTTAAATTGTTACTCAGGTGTTTTGTAAGCACTTCAAACCAATTATGAGTAGGTGGCGATTGAATTCCCTTCATCTGGCAACTTCGAATGGCGATGACATGAGAGAATTGATTGAACAGGATCATGATGGACCCTTGTTAGTAAGTTGTGGGTTAATGGAGTATTAGTAACGGTACTTACCTAATTAGATTAAAATTAGTTACACTAACTAATTACTGTAAATAGCTAGACCACAGATAATTAATACTATAGTTAGCTTGACTGAAAAGCTTTTGTTTTAAAAGCACGTCTGACATTGCCTTGCTTTGTAGTCTAATCTGTTTGTCACATTGACAGGTCCCATTATAAATAAGTGGATTTAATTATAATAACTATATCTAGCATGATACAATCAGCGGCCCTATCGTTAACATCTCTTTCATGCCATCTTTCAATGGTACCTTAAAAAAATAGGATTTATATATTTGGTAGTAGCAAGACCTATGTTTGATAGCAGGACTGAAATATTTACTAAACCAGGAACCTAAATAGGTCGAAGTGCATCAAAATAAGAATTCAACAGTGTCCCGTCAAAAGCCTATTACCGACTCATCAACGTCCGCGCCTGCAAGGTGGCAATTCAATTTGAATTCGATTCAATTACTTGATGCCATCGTGAATATTTCAAAGTGCTTTTTTAAGCAGGGCTGAATAGTGCCACAACTTGTACAGCTTGATTTGGTTAAACTATAACTGTTCCGTAAACAAAATTATTACAATAGCTGCTACGTTGAGTAGTTTGCTGAGCTGACCGCCTTGTCTTGGGTTAGGTAAACGAAACATATATTTAAATTTAAACAATACCCTAAGGTCATAGCTGGTCTGCATTTTCTCAAACACTCTCTTTTGATTTTAGTATGCTTTCATTATTCTCTATAATTTCTTGTTATAAAACCATAAAGATATAAGTACTTGAAAAGGACAAGAATATTCGTCATAATATTTTTGCAATCTTGGATGAGAGTAAGGGGTCCGTTAAACCAACTTTCCCCTAATGTCTAAAATGACCCACGACAATTTGTCATTGACAAT
Organism: Eupithecia pulchellata; assembly: GCA_963931895.1. NCBI lineage: Eukaryota > Metazoa > Arthropoda > Insecta > Lepidoptera > Geometridae > Eupithecia > Eupithecia pulchellata. Next base: position 4,662,072 of record OZ007534.1, on the reverse strand, counting down.
ACAATTAGAAACACAACTTTATTGGTCCAAGAACACAACAGTTGAAAAGCTAAAGCTACAGCAGCTTTAGTTGAAGAAATCGACAACTTTTAATATTTTCCGAATGAACAAATACAAATACATTTATTCATAACACAATGTTATAAGTCAGGTAGTTACAGCTTGTAACTAGTTATTTTTATGAATAACGTTACGTATAAAAATTATATTTATTAAATAATAATTATAAAAATTAAATTCTGGACATAAGAAAATTAAAAACAAAAAAAAGTAATTAATATTTGAGCATTATACATTTATTAACAAATGAGCAGTCAATAAAACTCGTTAATCGAGTAAAACGAGTTTTCCAGTAGCCAATTTCGTAATCTCGATTTAAAGCCCGTTGTGGAGGTTGCATTCCCTCGGACTTTGTCCGGCAGCCTGTTTGTTATATACAGCGGGACCCATTACGTACACGGACCGGACCTCTCCGATTTGCACAATTTATGTGATGGTGCGACTAAGAGATGGGCTAGCTTATTGCTGCGGAGGGCGCGGCTGGTGTTTACGCCTCTACGTTTAAAAACATCCATGTTTTATGGATGAAAATCGCCACCTGGTGGATAAGTTCGCAGGCGAGCGTCATTATGCCTAGTTCCTTAAAATATTCACGGCACGATAGTCGTCTGGCACACCTACTATGGCGCGCACTGCGCGCTTCTGCATGATGAAAACTCTGTCTACGTCCGCCGCGCGCGCCCAGAGCTCCACGCCGTACGTGATGGTGCTGTGCACCGTCGCGTGGTAGCACGCCAGCACCACGCCGCGGGTGGCGGTCGCGGCGAGGCGGCGCAGTGCGAAGCATGTGCGGCCTAATCTGGAGCAGAGCTCCTCTATGTGACTCTCCCATGTGTAGGATGGTGTTTCAGAATAATCAGAATAATAATCAGAATAATCAAGCCAGTCCAGCACACAACAAGTACGACAAGTGCGAGTGTAACTCGCGCGCCGAGGGTTTTGAACTTTTTTCGTTTAGGTAGGTACGTATATGACAACCTCTTGGCGCGGTGGGCTTACAACGCAGGAGGTGGAGGTTTGATTCCTGCCTCGGGACTAATTATCATTATCATGGTTTGCTTACTTAAAACAGTAGTTTATAAGGAGTGATTTTGCCGTATAAATAGCATTTTGGCTGACCCTTTGTCAGGTGAAGCCGAAAAGCTATATCAACTTGCAGAATTAGGTCTTAGCTCTTAAGTTGTTATTTTTGTCTTTTGTCTGCTTTTATTTTAGCTTACTTGCTTTGGTTCCATTTAGTTTTCTGTATTCTGTAATAAAATAAGGAAGAATTATATACCTACTAAACGTATTTAATTCGTCCTTATTTTATTGTGTAGATATATGTAGATAGTTTTTATTTTGATTCAGTTAAGTAATTATTTGTGACGATTTTTATTGGACGGTGTGGTCGATTAGCTACAAAGTACTACTTCAAAATAAAAAATAAAGAGGGTTTTTCTCACTCTGTCATGTCAATGGAAGTAAACATAAAAATACTGACTATTATGGATAAGGGGGTTATTCTTAAGGGGCTTCTTACCGGTGAATTTCCCATACAAACGTAATACCAAAATGTTTTGTAATTTGAGCATAATTTCACCATGTACCTACTCACTGAAATAAACCTAATGAACCGTACATGGTTCATCAGGTTTACGTCGTAATAAATAATGTAATGCTATTATTTGTATTAGAACGTAGGTAGGAACCTAGATAAATACTATTCTAATACAAATAATAGCATTACATTATTTATTACGACGTAAACCTGATGAACCATGTACGGTTCATTAGGTTTATTTCAGTGAGCTCGTGATGTACCCAAACATCGAGCTTTTTTGTGTACCCAGTTGTTTTCAAATGAGTCAAAACTGTTTGTGGTCAATAACCAGTTCATGAGAAAAAAGATTCTTAATGGAACCAATATGGATCTAGTAATTTTGTAAGTAGATGCAATAGATCCAATTTGTGACGTTGTTTTTTAAAATAGATTTATTGGGAAATAAAGTTCTCAATAGAACCAATTGGATCTTGATCACTAGATCTACAGAGAGTAAACGAGTTCTTCGGCTATTTTGTAACTACTGATATGCCGATCTTGCTCCACTTTTTCAAAAATGGCATCCATTTTATTCGTAATAGGACCAGAGCGACGACGTGCATCTTTGACATCAAAATTTCCGGATTATATGTCGCATATACATGTATATAAATATATACAGGGTTAATTTTAATACACCAGCAACCTTCGAGAAACAGGTTCCTCTCATCATCAGCAACAACTTTTGTTCTACGACTTTTGATAATTAGCTACATTTTATTTCCATACAAAAATAAATATTAATTGAAACTATTCTAACTCTCTTTAAAACTCTATGCGCATCGCAAAGTGTACGCAAACCCGGCGCTTCACAAGCCCAGTGGGCGACCAGAGTCCAAGGTTGATAATAAAGAATTAAAGGCTATTGTGGAAGCGTATCCATCGTAAAACCAAGTCCGAATTAGCTGCAGGCTGCGGTGTTAGTGAAAAAGCTTGAAAGGTGGGTCCCTCATGAATTGAGTGGAGAAAATCGACAAACTCGCGTAGACTGCTGCGTAACCTTAGTGAACCGGTACAATAATGAAGGGATTTTAAATCGAAACATTACCTGTGATGTAAATTGGATCTTGTACTATGCTCGAAAACGGTCATCGCAATGGCTAAACCCTGGCGAACCAGCCAAATTCTGCCCCAAGCGAAAATTGACTTGTGAACTAGTGCCGGTGTTGTTCACTTCAGCTTTCTTAAATCTGTCCAGACCATTACGGCAGATGTATTACGTATTGTCATAAAAACAACCGAGGCTGGTCAATCGCCGTAAGCCACTGCTGCTTCAGGACAACGCTAGACCACACACAGCACAACAGAAGGTTACCAAATTATAAGAGTTACCAATTGGAATGTCTTAGACATCCACCGTACTCCCCGGACCTTGTTCCAACAGATTACCATTTTTTCTAAATTTGGATAACTTCTTGCAAGGGAAAAAGTCCAACACCGTTGGGGCAGTCCAAAGCGCCTTCAAAGATTTTATTGATTCCTGTCCGATTGTTTTATTAGTAAAGGGATCAATGGACTACCTATGAAATGACAAAATTGCATAAATAGCAATACTTTGATTGAATAAATGTACAATATTTTGGCAAATCACATTTTACGTTACTCCCTTACAAAACGCCAATTTTACAAATTGCAAATCATTTTGTATTACGTTTGCATGGGAAATTCATTCGTCTCCGGAGTTCTTAAGCTAATTAAGTAGAATGATGTACTAATTAATAGAGGAATTGATGGAGTGAGAAAATGGGTCCTAGAGAGTGTTTTTGCTGAGAAGCCGAGTTTACGCGATGCTCATAATTTAATTAGACTTAAATTATTTTAATTACTTTAAAATGCCTTCGTCCACGTAGAAGTCGAAAAGGTTTGAATAGTAGTTGTAAATTTTTAAGGCGAGGATTCCCGAATTTTGGGTTTTTTAACTGGCCGTACCTCAATAACTATAAGGTTTGAAATTCATACATATGTATTATAGTTGAGGATATTTTCTAGTGCATCACTAAACCGACCAAACCACGATTGGTGATACTTCACCCGATAGAAAAAATGACAAAGTTACGTCTAAATGAAACTTTGAATGATAAGTGTGAATAGAAAAATGAATTAAAGGACACAAAATGTATATACAGGGGGAATTTTGTAATGCCACCTGGAGGGAAAGTACTCTTAATACTGTAGATAGAAAATTGTACTCAAAGAAAACATTCCTTTTATTTTAAAAAGAAAGAAAACTGCATTCGAAGATTTTCGAAAATTCGCTTCCCACACCCGGGAATCGAACCGACTAAAATCTGTAAAAAATACCACCCTGTATATACCAAAACATTTCAAATGTCATTACGCAGTGCATCACTAGAAAATATTTTTATATGCCATACAAATATTTTTCAAAACATGTAAATATGTACAAAATCGTGGTCGGCTGCCTGCTCGCCGCGCCGTCTCGCTCACACTCGCCGAGGCGCCCCATAGAGAGAGCTCATGTCGAGAATCCTCGCCCTAACGTTATTAATTTTGTTATAATAATGAGAAAAACATAAATAATGAGAAAAATAGGGTTCGGTTATATCGCGTGTTGCTGTACTATCGGGAGCATGTTAGTATGCACCTATGTACTTTCTCCCGGTCTAGACAACGTCGTCGCGTCGGGATAGGCGTGAAAGACGGACAGACAGACGAGACTTACTTTCACATTAATATATATAGTATGGATTAGATTTAAGAGCATTCATCATCATCATCAGCCTATATTAGTCCACTGCTGGACATAAGCCTCCCCTAAGGAGGCAGGGGCGCTATGGAACGCATATAGCGTACCATAGCGCCCCTGCCTTCAGCTTGTCGCATCCAGCATTTGCCTGCAGTCTTTCGCAGATCGTCGTCCCACCTGCCTGGAGGGCGTCCTACACTACGTTTTCCGAGTTCACTCCAGCGGTTGTCATTTAACTTAATTTATTTATTGTTTTTAATAAATAAAAAAAATAATTCTTCAATAGATATAACCGGCCTATTGCCATTTCAGTTTACTAGTCCTTTGATATAATGTCGATAATTTTACTCCGTCGGTTGTATTCGTTACGAATTATTCATGAGGAACCCCTGAGCATACATAGCTCTTTGCCTATCTCGCTGAGCGACTTTAAACTGTTGCATAAACTCTACCGTGAGTGTTCACGTCTCGGCTCTGTAGGTCGTAACTGGTAGGACGCACTGATTAAAAACTTTCGTTTAAAGGTGTTGCGATATGGATGCTGCATCATCGCCTTCTGCCTAAGTGTGTTTATACTCGTATATGAAAAATTTTAGGGGCACTCTGCTGTTTTTATTTTCGCACTCCTGGTCCATCATTTTATAATCATCTTTCATGTTGGACTTTTAAAGGCCTAAATAAGGTTTGAATTACGGTGGTAATGGTGTTGCATGTGTCACTATTTACACAATACGAAAGTGACAATCTAAGTCCAGACTAGATTTGAAATCATCACCATCATCATCACCAGCCTATAATAGTCCACTGCTGGACATAGGCCTTCCCTAATGAGCGCCATAGATGGCATTATCATTTGGGGGATTATGGGCAATAACCCCCAAATAATTATTGCCCATAATCCCCACGCTGGGCATGCGGGTTGGGGATCGCAGTTCGGTGGAGTTGTTCTACAGAGGGCGCTGCTGCCCGCCCCCCGCCCGGTGTGTTTCCCTTAGTCGCCTCTTACGACACCCACGGGAAGAGATGGGGTGGTGAAATTCTATGCCGGCACCACACGGCGTTATTTGAAATGCCAAATGCCAAACTAAAGTCGATTTCGATTACCAGTTGAGTAAGACAATAGGGCCGTTGGTCAGGTATAGGCTGGTCAGCTAGCGAACAGATACATTTTCATAAAGACCATCCAGCACCATTCTAAGCGCCATTACAAAACAGCCTGATCATTACAACCCTTTGATCTCCATCATACAAGATAATCCCGTAGACAATCCGCCTACGAGTTATCTCTTTCTATCGAGACACGTTTTCGGTGACCCTACTAGCAACGCTATCACGACTATCTAAATCCTCTCATATGTAATTCAAATAAAAGAAAAAATATTGTATATTATTTCAGTGATTCGTGAGATTACCATACCGAGCTGTCAAATACAATAACCTAAAACAAACAAACGCCAAGCGAAGTTCGCAATGACTCCACCATATTATATTGAGTGATCCTACCTGAGTAGGGATAAAAGGTTCTTGTACGGATATTTACCAAAGTTTTACGTATAATTTTAAAATTGGATAACAGAATTTTATATTTATTATGTCTATATTTTATCAAATAAATAAATACTGCTCGATAATCAATCCAGAATCGTCTACCACCAATTAAGCAGAGCTTATGTTAGTCGTTCTAGATGACTTAATGCTTGTCGACTTGTGCGAGTGTTCCTTTGAAAGAAGAAGGATTCAAAAACGTCGGAAGTATTCAATACCGCTCCGTAGCAATTGGACAGATTCGCAACTGGACGGTTTCTCAGCTGGACGGATTCTCAGCTGGACAGATTAGCAACTGGACAGAGTACAGTCGTCAATATTTTTAAAAAACTTTAAACTATGTAGGTACTGACGTTTTTATTTAGTAACTAGTTCCGTTTCTAAAGAATCTGAAAATAATGGAACTAATGTAAAATTATCACTATTTCCACATCATTATGGGCACTTGTGAATTTTTTGGGTCTTTAGATGTTTCGCACCACAGAGCTGAAGGAAAAGACTGAAATCGATTTATTGTCAAAATGACAATTACTGTCACATGTGACAGAAAATGTCACAAATCAAAGATAAAAATAGACAATTTTGGTCAAAATTAGAAAGGACGGTAGATGTCAAAATCTAATAAATAAAAAAATTAATATCTCGGAAACTTCTGCTAGAAGTTTCAGTTCCTGGCTCAAATGAAAGGCTAGAACAGGATGTCCATTTTTGATGACAACTGTCAAGCTGACACTAGAAACACTCTGTTCAATATTAAAACGGCAATAATTTCGAATGTCACGGACTGTACACGTTCTGTCTAGTTGCTAATCTCTCCAGCTGAGAATCCGTCCAGTTGAGAATCCGTCCAGCTGCGAATTTGTCCAGTTGCTACGGAGCGTTCAATACTTCATAAGAAGAAAAGCGGAAACTTTTGATTGACCATCAACAAATCAGCACTGGTATATCCAGACGTGCTCTACTATAATTAAGTCTGAATGATTGTGAATCTAGCTGTATAACTCTCCAAGCTGTTGCAAACCTAAAGAGGAAAGATGGATTCAGGTGTTTTACTAACACCTGCATAGGCTGAGTTGGGACCATTTTGTAGTTAAAACTAAGTTAAATATTATTATAAGTATGTTCGTTGTAAGTAGTATTCTCTGTGGTAATTTTCTTCTGTTTGCTGTTTATGTTTAACTACAAATAAACGCTTTGATTTGATTTGATTTGATTTGATTTGATTGAACAGGCTCCGAAACTGCTGGACCGATTTAAAAAAATATATGTCATCATTAGAATCCAATATTTCATGAACATAGATAATAGAATATTCTCAAAGTTGGGATCCGTATGAAAACTTCAATAATGGAACCCAACGTGTACGTGTGTAAATATTTATAATTTTTGATTATTTTATTAATCGTGTGAAACAGGGTCGGACCACTAGTAAATAGGACAAAGAATTCTTTGTACATACACAGAGGAAATCAAGGGATAGGCATGATGACCGGCTCAATGTCCGGTAAGAGTCAAAAACCACTCTGAATTTTGACCAGAAAACTGTCAATGTGAATACTCTACCTATTTATAGCTTCTTCCCACCACATCAAAACCCATTGTTCTCGGTAAACATATCTTTCAACATTAAATTCTCAACCACAGAACCACAGATCTTGTGTAAGAATAAACACTGATTATATTGTTATTTTATCTCTAGAAATAATTTGGGGGACATTAGGGATTTGTTACCAATATAGACATTTATGTCGATAGACTCCAAAACGATGATTCAAAGTTCGTCTTAAAAAATGGATTTTGGATGGACGTGTCCAAGAGTCCTGTAAGGTCTTAAGGAAATAAAGCACCTTGATTCCGACGTGCGCAAACAAAACTTTGACTTGCTTTCTAAATTACATAGAAAATAGTAAAATCCAGAATTTTGCGTGACCAAACATCTAAACAAAAAGCTGATCGACTTTCCCAAAAAGGCCGATAACCGAATGTCGAAAAGAAAATCGTCTACTTTGTGTCTAGATAACTTTACCGACATGTCTTCGTACAAGACAGATAGCTATTTGTAACCTATCTATCAACAAACATATTCATGGTTTGCTGTAATAATTGAAGTTTCTAGAAAAAAAGTTTTTGTTATGATAGAAGTAAATAAAAATCATGTATATAAGCACAGATGGTGCCATAAATCATTAGAATATATACATAAATGATTTTTTTCCCCGTACCTTTTGTTTTATTTTCCCACACGTTATAAATAACCGTTAAATATTCTTTAATATGTCAACAAACAGTGAAAGTTTAAAAAGTTTTATAGAAAATTCATACACTCAGTCTACCTATTTATTTTATTTACACAAACAAATCCTGAGATTTTTGTGCTCAATTTTGTATACGCGAAACCCTTGCAAACGCGTGTTATGTCACAGAATAGCTATGTATATAAAACTTGTTTATATAGAAGACTCCAAAATAAAGGAAGTCTTCTTATGATAATGCAAATAGGCCCTACTTAAGACCTCTGTGACCTATAAATACTATACTAATATGATACTATACTAATAACCAGGGATCGGAATAGGTAGAGTTTTTAAGTACCAAATGACGTCATACACGCTAGAACGATAGCTTAGTATGGATATGTCTCATAATCTCGAAATCCATTTACTAAATTAATCCCGATATTCTTCAATTTATTTACGTATGTATTTCGATTACGAAACATTTATTTTTATCCTAAAAATATAATAACTTATATTAATATAATACAAAAAAGTGATTGATTCCTGCACGGTATGTCAGATAGCGGTTTTTGTTTCTCAACACAGCGTGTAGGCGTAGATTTATTTATTTCTCTTTCTATTGTGTAGGTATATTCCTGCCTTGTAGCAGGCGGAGTGCGGGGTGGACGTTGGGGATGACCAGTTTGAAAAGAGGTTGGATATATAGGTACATTTTTGTTCACCCGTTTGTTTCGGTACGTTGAGTGTGCTTAAATTATTATGAATCCACGCCATTCAAGTCACAAAACGTGGCTTTAATTAGCTTTGTTTGAGAAATTGAAATATCAAAAATATTTTGATAATTCCCGATTCAGGGATTAAAAAGGCATATCCATGTTATGTTATCCTTGGCTTTTTACGTCATTAGGTACTTAAAAACTCTACCTATTCCGATCCCTGCTAATAACTCTACTAAGCTGACTGTAAACAAGTACGACAAGTGCGAGTGTAACTCGCGCGCCGAGGGTTTTGAACTTTTGTCGTTTAGGTAGGTACGTATATGACAACCTCTTGGCGCGGTGGGCTTACAACGCAGGAGGTTGCGGTTTGATTTCTGCCTCGGGACTAATATTTGTAGGATCTTCAGATTATTTGTTCGGGTGTTCTAGTCCTTTTCTGTACACAAAAATAAATCATCTAATGTGATACTTATACTTTATTAAGTATAACAGCTATCATCTAATAACACAAGCTTTGCTTGTGGGTAAATCATACTGTGTGGATTATCTAGTATACATCTCGTCTCAAAAATTTTGAGAACAACGGTTTTGGTGCGCTGTGGAACTACTATTAACAGTTACTACAGAGATTAGTGGGTAGGTAAGTGGGTTGGTACCTACAATCTTTTTTCGGCTTTTTTCAACCTATTTCACTAAGTATAGATCAGGGTTTTGAACTTTTGTCGTTTAGGTAGGTACGTATATGACAACCTCTTGGCGCGGTGGGCTTACAACGCAGGAGGTTGCGGTTTGATTTCTGCCTCGGGACTAATATTTGTAGGATCTTCAGATTATTTGTTCGGGTGTTCTAGTCCTTTTCTGTACACAAAAATAAATCATCTAATGTGATACTTATACTTTATTAAGTATAACAGCTATCATCTAATAACACAAGCTTTGCTTGTGGGTAAATCATACTGTGTGGATTATCTAGTATACATCTCGTCTCAAAAATTTTGAGAACAACGGTTTTGGTGCGCTGTGGAACTACTATTAACAGTTACTACAGAGATTAGTGGGTAGGTAAGTGGGTTGGTACCTACAATCTTTTTTCGGCTTTTTTCAACCTATTTCACTAAGTATGAAACTTAGACGATTTTCAGACCTGTTTTGAATTGTCGAAATCCATACTTTTGATTTGATATTACTCTCAATGAAATAGCCCCCATTGTATGTAGTACTGGGAAGTTTTCCATTTTCCGTCAAACGAAACGAGACGCTTATTTTAAGACTAAAAATAGTTGCATGAAACAGTTTTTTTTAAAACACTTTTTTGTTCAACAGTAATCGTCACTTAACAATTAATTTACACTTGAAGTCACAGAATAATTACTATCAAATCGATCCGAAGTACCTAATTATTCCAAAAACACCGAATAATTGCAATGAGCGAAAGCAATGCACAATACACACATGACGCACGCACGTGTTATTATTATTACAAAACAAACTTTACCTTTGAACTCCACTCGAATTTCACTCCTAAAGTTTTTTTTTTAATTTGGTCGTTTTGTATCTTATCTATATCGCAATAGAGTTCACTATTCTATCCAAAAACGACATACCTACGTAGGCCCACTTCGCAACGGGTTTCTTCAAAAACACGTTTTTCTGTAATCCCAAAGCAAACAAAATTTTACGCTCTATAAAATAAGGATCTGTTTTGCCTGTTCCTATTCTATCCAAAAACGACATGGGTTTCTTCAAAAACACGTTTTTCTGTAATCCCACAGCAAACAAAATTTTATGCTCTATAAAATAAGGATCAGTTTTGCCTGTTCCTGCCTGCCTTGTATAAAAACGTTTTCGAGAAGCAGGGACAAACTCTTTTTATTTTATATTTTATCGTTAAAGGATTAGAGTTCATTATTGTTCGCACCTGTCAGACAGATTTGAAACTGTTTTGGCGCGCCGTTCCTTCCAATCATTTCGTTCGTTCAAAAAGCGTTCTAGCGAACCTTAGTTTTGTTCGTTTGACAGACTGGTTTCAGTCAGCATTAGATTCGTGACGTTTGACAGTTTTTTTAGTAAGTGTTTTATGATTGAACGAGAAAGCGTTTTGTCGTTTCACATAGACAAAGTGTTTCATGAAACTGTTTTAGAAAAAAACGCCCAGTACTAATTGTATGAAAATTAGTTTTTTTGACCATATTTCAAAAAATATTATATTTACAGACTTCTCTATATTTTTCCTGTCAAATATAGATCTATATCTACAAACGCTTAGTACATTTTACATCAATCACTCTGCAATCTTCGGAGATAGGGGGAGGGGAATGGTCAATTTTTCGATCTTTTTCAAAATATTTCGAAAAGTATAAAAGTTATCGAAATTTCAAAAACTGTTCTGGAATGTACAAACCAATACCTTTCATTTGATACCCAACTCGGTGGGGTAGTCACCCCTTCAGAATTTTTTCCCGCCCTTTTTTTGACCATATTTCAAAAAGTATTATTTTTACAGACTTCTCTATATTTTTCCTGTAAAATATAGATCCATATCTACAAACACTTGCTACATATCACGTCGATCGCTCTGCAATCTTCGGAGATAGGGGGGGGGACGGTCATTTTTTTGACCTTTTTCAAAATATTTCAAAAAGTATAAAATCTACCAAAATTTCAAAAACTATTTTGAAATCTACAATTGAGTATCTTTTATTTGATACCACTTTCGACTTTGTGTCCATGTAAAATTTTGATTTCAAAATTTGTATGGAAAATCTTCATTTTGATTTTTTATTTATTTTCATTTATTTTTCTATAAATATGTGCGAGCGCACAAAATGTATTATTATTTCAAATTTCAAGTCAATAGCTGCAGTAGCTTCTGAGATATTAAGGATTCAAAACACAAAACAGACCCAAAGCGATCCCATAAGGGTTTTGCAACCGATGGCAAAACCCTAAAAACCATTACAACAATATAGTTCAAATAGCTATATACTGGTATTGAAATAAATTAGTTGAGCTACCTGATTGTTTGCAACACTCTGCAGTTAGCTTAATTTTTTGGTGTTGTTATTTGATTGTAATTTTCAATGTTGATAAAGGTTTATCCCTTTATAGTGAAAATGATGTTGTAACAGAAACTCATATCGTGGCCTCGGTTTTGATTGAATTTCGATACGATATATAAATAGGCATACCTACGCATGTCGAGATTCTAGAGTAGGGATTTTATTTCATGAAGGTGATACGATGTTCCATTCTTATGATACGATTGTGACATGATTCCGTAAATATTGAAACTGCTACTATATTTTGCTGGTAAGTGCTTTCGCGATTTTACGGTACTTATGAGGCTAAGCGACCACTCGACCAATTTTAGCAACCGTAATGTCCAAAAAACTTTAAAAATATCGATCGATATTAAATGGACTGCTCAATGGTGGCGTTAGTATAAATAATTTAAATAATAAATATTCCTTAGTGGTTAAGGGGGTTGTATACAAAATAAGACTGTTCAAGCTCTCCAAGCACCTCTCGTAGAGTAGCTACTTGGTAACTCCCTACCCAATACACGGGTATTATTTCTCATTAAAACCGGTTCGCGAATTTTGCGTAGGTAGGGGTGTTATGTTGGAAAACCTAATAGATAAATGTTTTTACGCAGTTTAAGAAGTGATTGTTGCCTATACTTATATTATAGAGAGGAAAGATTTGATTCTTTGTGTGAATTTAATATGCTCCGGTACGATTTGTACGATTTGTTGTTATCGATTTGAAAAATTCTTCCACTATTAGAATCTACATTTTCTGTTATGAACATAGGCTATAGAATAAAAGTGAAAGGTGCGTTCTGAAGTTTCAATAGAGTAACCCAACTTGTAAGTGTGCGTAATATTGAAAGCTGTACTTAGTGCACCCAGGTGTATCACTTGGTGCGTATCACTTAATGCACCCAGGTGATTTACTTCGGGTGAGTTAAGTCTACCGGGCCTAAAAATTCATAACTTTTGAATTTTTTGCTAAATACCCGTGCGCAGCCGGGGCGGAAACCTATGATAAACTTCCACATAGGTATCTAAAAAGTACTTTTAGATAGATAGGTATCTAAAAAGTACTTTTAGATACCTATGTGGAAGTTTTATTATTTTAACGGGTATTTATCGCGTTAAAAATGGTACTAATCATTATGTGTTCAGATCGCGTAAGCTTAAACATATTAGGTACCTATAAATAAAAGTGTCTCAAGAGAAAGGTTTTCGTAATCGAAAACCTTGATTGATTGCAGATTTAGAGCCGATCCCGAGCCCCTTAAAAGCTTTGCGTTCACGTAGCAAGCTAAACAGATATAAACTATAAAGACACCCAGTATTTCCACGAGAACAAGCTCCAGGAACTACTTACTGGGAATTGTTGGAACAATCCTATACAATGTTGCGAAACATGCACATCGATCGCAGTGCATTTGCCAAAGATCCATAAACCAATGAGATTATAAACAAGCCTTACTAAAAGCATTCGCTCGTTATCGTTTTATGAACCACAATAATGCATAGGCACTGTTAGTGCGTAACATTCCACAACGTATTACAGAGGAGGGATTATATTTATGTATAGAGTGAAATAAACAGTGCTAAATTGGGCGTAATTTGGTGTTAACGTTAGGCGAGCGACGTGATTTTTTTGTTAAATCTAGGGTTCATAAAGCTCATGATAAAAAATAATATAGATAGAATTTGCAATTCTAAATGACAAATAAGATGGCAATAAAGAACGTTGACCTTCCTCTCCCATGAAATTGCATCGCTATTCTGTCGCTTTTCATACGATCGTAAAGCGATACCAGTGTCGCTAGAGTATCATGGTACAAGTGTATTCGGAAATCATAAATAGCACAACCCAAACAAATTCGAAATCGAGAAGAATTAGTGACCCATTTACATAAGTAGGTACTTTCCGCGCCCAACAAACTTTTACTTCGGTCGGTACGGTACCCAACTTTGTATAGATGGACTTTTGCCCCTTAAGTGTTAAATTTATTCTAGTTTTAGTATTTGTTCTTATTGCGAATATAGGTTCGCAATAAGAACAAATACAATTTCTAGATACCAACTTACCTCTATAGGTAAGTTGGTATCTAGAACTGACAGTTCAAAGGAACTATTTATTTTCTAATCTCCTCGCAAAAGGCAATTCTAGAGCATCTAAAAACAACGTTTTATTTTATCTACTCGGAAATAACGAGCAAATATTTATTATTCGGATGAGTTACAAGTTTTTTTCCAATAAATATGCTGGTAAGGGTTTTCTACAACGAAATACCCAGCGCTGCGAGAATTCTTTTGACCAGACAAAATTATTTTGTGCACCCTGATATTTCAGAGGCAAGAAAGCTAAGTATGTAACAAATGCGTAGGTGCTGTGTGAATAAGTACAGAGTGACGTTCATATAAACAACAAAAAGAATATAAAATCAAAACTGATGTCATAACGAGACTGAAACCGGCCAATGAACGCCACTGTGCCAAAGTCAGTAATTCAGGAAATTTGAATAATGAGTTGTGAAACTTCTTTGTTTAGGAATAAGAATGAGAATAAAATAATTTATTTGCTCTTACAGATTAACAGTGAAACTCCAATTAACAACATAAAGAAATACTTATAAAATTTAAGCCCGAAATCCACAAAATGGCCTCTGCTTCAGCATGCGTCGGTGCTAGCAAGCATTTTGTGGCGTTGCGGACAATCTTTCAAAATCAAAGTGCTTTATTTCCTTTAGACCTTACAGGACTCTTGGAATATAGTTATTACTTTAGTTTTGAATATAAAATATAAACGTAATATTAATTGTTTTTATGTTTTATAACAGTTGAGGTGACGATGGCAGGTTTTTAGTGGACATAAGTATGCCTAGGCTGATGAGGTTACCGATTAATTAACTTTTTATGGACGAGCGAGTAAAGTAAAGAAGCGAACAAGAAACCTTTACCTTGTTAGATTGTTAGTTTTAGAGTTGGAGCATAACTCGTCCCAAACTTTTTTGTCGTCTAGATAATCTGATATTTTATAGTAAGCCTTTTTGCAAAGAATATTTTTGACAATCCGTTTGAATTTATTTATAGATAATTTTTGCAACTCACTTGGAGTTTTGTTGTAGAAGCGTATACATTGCCCTTTAAATAATAATAATAATAATAATAATAATAATAATTGTTTATTTCAGACAAGGTCCATATAACTATAGGTACATTCCATTTTTAATCACTAATTACAATTAAGTAACAATGGAAAAAAAGACAATAAAAAATAAGAACCTACTTTAGGTATAGCTATAAACTTACTAACAAATATCTAGGTGGCTAATTCCACCCATCGTTTATAAGTATAGGTTAACATAATACGGTCGGACAGGCTTTTTATAATAGTGTTATTACACCTGTCAACTCTAGACATAAATGAAGCAATTCTCTTTCTTTGTATGGCCTGAAAGGAGTCAATTCGTGCATTCATGTACATTTCAGAAGCGCTACAGTGACGTTTATAGCCCATGAGGTGCCTAAAGATATTGTTGTACGCAACTCTAATACCATCATGCGACTTCTTCGTGTAGTTGGTCCAGAGTTGGCAGGTGTAAAACGACTGACAGAACGATCGGAAGAGTGTAATTTTCACGTCAGGTGCAGCTTTAAAAAACTTTCTAGCTATCATGTTTCCGACTATACATAGCGTTCTGCGTTGCCGGTCTATGTCATCGTCATCCTTAAGGTTAGACGTAACGATATGGCCAAGGTACTTGAATCGATCAACCACCTTAACAGGCTTTTTATTGAGGTAGACCTCCGGTATAGTTTCAGGACCTTTTCCAGACCTAAATACAACCATTTCTGTTTTCTTATCGTTGTATATTAAATCATGCTTATTCGCGTACTCTTCACAGATATTTAACAATCTTCTCAAACCTTTGATCGTGGGGCTGAGCAACACCATGTCATCAGCATAGCTCAGGTTATTAACATATCTGTCATCTAACCTGAGCCCCACCGGCGTGCTGCTCAGCTCCACGATCAACCCATTGATGTAAGCGCTAAAAAGGTCTGGAGAGGTCAACCCCCCCTGCCTCACGCCGCTGCTCAGGTAGAAACTGTCCGACAGCTCGTTCCCCCACCTGACGTTGTTGGTCTGGTTCTGGTACCAGAAGGCCAGCAGGTCAACAACCTCAGCCGGGACCCCAAAACCGTCTCGCAGCCTCCCCCATAAGATGTTATGGTTGATTGTGTCAAAGGCGCGGCTTAGGTCTAGAAAACAACCATAGACTGTGGTATTGTTCTTAGTGTAATAGCTGACCACCTGCTTCAGTGTAAATATGGCCATATCGGTTGAAACCTGCGGGCGAAAACCAAACTGCCCATCGTCAATGTTCAATGGCTTCAGATAAAGATGTATGACGCGATCAAGCACCTTAGCAACTATAGTGGCTAAGGAAATGGGTCTATAGTTGGCCACGCTCGATATATCACCGGTTTTATTTTTCGGTATAGGAACCACCAGGGTTTTTATAAGATCGCCAGGTAGGTATGAATGCGCTATGCAAAGGTTAAACAGCTGCGCCAGAACCTTATAGATATGCTGGCCAGCATACACCAAATGCTCTATGCTAAGACCGTCGTGACCCGGAGACTTACCACGTTTCATATTTTTCAAAATTAACGCAATTTGTTCAGGCGACACCGTTACGTGGTGAGTCTCCGAGACCCGACATGAATCCCTACTGTTATCTATTTTTATATTATTATCTGTATTATGAACTTTAAAATGCCTACGAAATATATTTGCTATTCTGTTTAGATTTTTCTCACCCTCAACATTTATAGGTAACGAATTTTTGCCATCCATTTTTTTAGTCTGTTTCCAGAAATCTGTAAAGTTACCAGAACTGTGATGTCTAGCCAGCACATCCATTTTGATTTTTTCTTGATTCGACTGTACGTACTTAAGCGCAGCTTTAAAATCCTTACGCGACGCATTCATCTCCTCGTAGTAGTATCCCGAGCGCGGCCTACCATAGTGTACCCACCATAAGAAATGTTCCCGCGCCTTTAAATGTAGCTTCCTAACGTGAAAATTCCACCCGACTAAGTTCTTTGTTTTTCTGCCGACCTTACATTCGTAACTTTCTTCCGCTGACGTCCGCAAAGTACTAACTATATCACAGTATATATTGTCAATTAACTTATAGGTATTAATGTCATTACATAATATTTTTTCATTCATATTATTTAAATTATATTTATTAATAATGTCACACAATTTGTTATCACATAATTTACTATATTTTAATATTTGTTTCTGTTCCCGACAACCCCAGGTATGTTTATTATTGCTACTTTGGTTGGTATCACAATTTATTTTCGGTCTAATCATATTAAAGTTACACTTAACTGTCAGTGGGAAGTGGTCCGACCAGTAGGTGCCGTACTGCACGCTCATGCTGGACACCAGGCCGGCCGCGGCCTCGGTCGCTATACAGTGATCGAGCCAGCGACACGCGCCATTCATGTCACTTACGTACGTATATGTGTCCGAGTGAAGATGCTCCATATCTACACACTTTAACAACTGCTCTCCGCAATAATCCAGTAACTCTTTCCCAAAAAGAGACCCCGGATGCGCGTTAAAATCCCCCATAATCAAAACACATTCAGTATCGCAGGATTCGATCACAGCACTTATTTGCCCGAGACACTGAATGAACTCTGGTAGATTATCCTCGTCGTTAGTGGGCATATACACACATATTATTAGTACACTGCGATTACCCTGCACTAAACGTACTGCTACTATGCGATCACTCTGACATTGTATGTACTCCGCACTTGTGAACAAGCTGGATCTCCACATAATAGCCACTCCGCCGTGGGGTCGCCCGCGCAGTACGCCCGCCGACGTGTCGATGGAAGACTTGGCGTAGCATTCAAACTCCTTGTCAATTTCATTCACGAAATTCAAAGCGTATGGCATAAGCCAGGTCTCTTGAAGCGTTATGACATCGGCATTCCTGCACAAATCCCTTACGTGTTGTACTGACCTCTTAACGCCTTGACAGTTAAAGGTCGCTAGTGTAAAAGTTTCTTTAGGTTGTACCATCATAATTAAATTAGGATAGGGTCGGCATTTTATTCAGGACCGAACGCTGCGGTCGGTATCTACGAAACACAAGCCCTTCCGGCCAGAAATTTTTATCTAAAAATGTAGAAAGCTTAGCATAATGTATTGTTATCTTGTAAGAATTAAAATTAGTTTCTCTACTTTGATTTAGCAGATCAATTTCAAAACAATCTTCTTTCATTAGAGTTATATGATCTCTTATGTCATTTTCGGTTATATTTTTCTTGGTTCGAGACAGGTATACATAGGCAAAAGTGTCCGCCGCTTGTAATTTGCTACTGCTCTGTAAAGTACCTCGTGAGTTTCTATACTTATACGTAGATTTCTTTCTAGTAACAACTGTGTACCCCTCGTTATCTATAAGCAACTGGCTAGGCTTTGTTTCCGCTATATCTCTGTACGTTAGTTTATGTTGAACTGCTTCGTTCGTATCGATCAGCTGTTTGCGGTACGATGATTTATTGCGCGTAGGCACAGCCACTGATAAGAGCGGTGACGTAGGGTGCGGTGTTACAGCGAGCGGGCGCTCGGAAGGTTCCGGCTCCGATCGCCGCTGGCTCGGGTGCAGCTGCGGAGGAGGGGAGGCGGGAGGAGGGCTCGCCTGCCGTGCAGCGGCGCTCGGCCCGGCCGCGCATGACCCCTCCGCGTGATATACTTGGCTTTGCTCGCATCTACCTTCAATTGAATTAGTAGAGCACTTTTTTGCATTGTTTCGTTTATTCTTATCATCATGATAAGACATACGAGACAGGTGATCCTCATTTTTGTTGCTACTGTGAGCTTTCTGTAACTCCGCTAACATCTTCTTAACGTCATTTATGTCTTTTTTTAATGCATTTATGTCATTTGTTGATCCGTCGCTGCATTCATCAGTTGGTTTTGACTTGAGATAAGCCACGTCATTTTTTAATAGAGCCATTTCCTTTAGAAATGATACAATATCTATATAATCAAATGATACGCTCGGCAATTTATTCATATTCTTAGCCACAAAAATTGGGAGGCAGTCAGGTTCGAACTCCTTGATCAGTTTAATTATTTCTTGGACACTTTTTTGCTCAGCGCCTTCTTTTCTCCGCAAGAATTTCTTAGTCGGTGCCATTAATTGGTAGGCAATTGACCTGGCCGATTCTATTTCTTCTGTAGAGTACGCATTCAGGCATATTTGAATTATTCCCGTTTCCGGTATAGTGTCCACTTTGTTGGCGACAAAAGCCAGCATCTCATTGATCACTAGGTTGCACTCAGGACATCGCGGGTCAGAACTTTTTGGGTTACATTTCGTAACCACGTCACACTTAGACTTAGGCGATCGCGATATCATATTGACGCGTGCGGTGCGCGTAGCTGCAGCGAGCGGAATGCAAAAATGCGGAATGGTTAAAAGATACATTAATCTTATGTAGTCTAGTCAGCCAGTTTGTTTTTATTTCTAGTATCTAAATTATGAATATCGCTATTTTTAATGAACTTATTGATATTTTTATGAGTGTACATCAAATTTTCATAAATATATTGACATGTTACTGTCATTATGTTTATTTCTTTGAATTTTTCACGCAAGGATTCTCTGGGACCCATATTATAGATTGCACGAACAGCCCTCTTCTGCAGCACAAATATGGTGTTAATATCTGCAGCGTTCCCCCACAGCAGTATACCATAAGACATAATACTATGGAAGTAGCTGAAATAGACTAGTCTAGAAGTATCAACGTCTGTAAGATGACGGATTTTTTTGACTGCATACGCTGCAGAACTAAGTCTCTTCGATAGCTTATCTATGTGTGAGCCCCATTGAAGTTTATTATCTAAGGTTATTCCTAAGAATACAGTACTTTCTACTATTTCTAACGATTCCTCTTTTACCTTTACATCGGCCTTAACTTGTTTTACATTGGGTAGAGTAAATCTAATACATTTCGTTTTGGTTTCGTTAAGCAGGAGATTATTGACACTAAACCAATTGACTACTTTTGAGATTGCATTATTCACATCGTCAAAATTACTTTTTTGTCGTTTCATTTTAAAAATTAATGAAGTATCATCAGCAAACAATACAATCTCGTGATTATTCTTAACGAGATGAGGGAGGTCGTTAATATAAACTAAAAATAGGAAAGGACCGAGGATAGACCCCTGCGGTACACCCATTGTTACTACAGACCCCGAAGACCGTTCCCCATTAATGTCAACTCTTTGTATCCTGTCACACAAGTATGAAGTAAGAAGATCCAAAGAGTTGTCTTTTATTCCATAATGATGCAGTTTCCTGATTAATGTTTCATGGTGTACACAATCAAATGCTTTTGACAAGTCGCAAAAAACGCCTAAAGCATCTTGCGACTTCTCCCAAGCATCAAAAATATGCGATACCAACTCTACACCAGCATCAGTAGTTGACCTGCCGCGAGTAAACCCGAATCGTTTACAATGAAGCAGGCCATTGCCATCAAAATGCCTAAGCAATTGATGTAAGATAAGTTTTTCAAAAACTTTGCTGAATGTTGGCAATACTGATATTGGTCTAAAGTTGGTGGGGTCAGACCTACTACCCGATTTAAACGTAGACACGTAGATCAGATACGATTTGTTTGACCACACATTTGCAAAGCGTTTTCAATATCAAAAACTAAGATACCAAATAATGCCAATGATACATAATGATGCCATCTATGGCGCTCATTAGGGGAGGCCTATGTCCAGCAGTGGACTATTAAAGGCTGGTGATGATGAAGATGAAGATACCAAAGGCACTTACGGCTCTTATCTTCGGAGGACATCCGTGAGGGCTGGTGCGGCGGCAGATTGGCCGAGGATCTCAAGAGGCGCAAATATTCAAGTCGAGACAGAGCCTTACGCATTTGTAATCCGTGGGGTACCGTGACCCGAGTGTACTAACGAAAGCCATCACACTAGGCTATTTTTGTCGTAATTAGTACTAATTATATAAAGTAAAATAAAGTAACAAGTACTAATTAATTAAACAATCGTCATAGTCCTTAATAAAGTTGTTGTGTATTTATTAAAGCAAATTAATACATGCATATTAAATTAAACCTTTTAGTGTACTTACTAATAATTGAGTGAGATAATAATGAAACAAGTTCCATCAAAAGCGAGCGTAACTCGCGCGCCGAGGGTTTCAAACTTGTGTCGATATTGTACACAAATACCAGTTACTTCGGAGATTAGAACGCTCGTTTTTTTTACTATTTTCAAAATAGTTCAAAACATGCCGTTATTTAAAAATATGTTTTGAGATATACGTTCTTACCGATACTTTCCTTTGATACCTTCGTCCTTCTACGTCTCTAAACCAATCAGTCAAAAAATATCGATACCATAATTTGTAGTAAAAATCTGCAGTTTAATTATTTTCAGTACCTACCTTCGCTCGAACTGTATTAATATTTCGAATTATTAACTGCAGAACTTGCTGAGATATTAAAGATGAAAGAAAACAAGACAGAAAAAAGCAAGACCATAAGCGTTTGCATGCCGATCTCAAAACCCCAAAAAATAATTGTGTATATAAAATCTTTGGGATTTATTTTTTGGATTGCATAATGCGTTTTAACTATGCTTCATCATCGATATCGTGAATACTCTGCACTAATTAATAAAATATCTTTTAGTGTTGTTGTCACTGACTGTACATTAGTTAAATCTAATGGACCTCTATGGAACTCATGTATGGATATTTAATACCTATTATACAAATATTTTATGGACCTCTTGGGAAATACGAAACATTAGAATCATGGACCTCTGGGAATAAGTCGTTAAATCTCATTGAGCTATTGGGAACTCCCGATAGGTCCATGAGATTTAAAGCCTATTCAAAATTTCAAAATACTACATGAGTTCATGTATAGATAAATAAAATTATAGAAATATTAGACCTCTTGGGAAATACGATACAATAGAATCATGGACCTCCGGGAATAAGCCATCGTGGTGTGTTTCACAACCTGAGGCACTATTTTAAGAGCTTGTACTCGAGGTTTAAGAGTTATCTTCTTTACAGATTCCGGTAACTTCTCTAGCGAGTCTGCTTACTGCGCCCTGATGGTTTCTTCACCACTGCTGGAGCTGAGCAGCATCGCCTTCTTCTTTGTGCCAGCGGTGCTCATAATGTTTCTGTACATCAAGATTGGACTACATATAAAGTAGGTGCAAAAGAGACTAGCTTGCCGCGGCTTCGCATGGATTTTCCCGGGATAAAAATTTGCCTTTAGTTTATTTAGGTATTTAATTTGGAAAACTTACAGCTAAACACAAACAAAGAATTGAAATATAAGTAAGAACAGAATATTTGTTAGGTAAAACAAAATAAGGTAATTTTATTTTTTCTTGGCTACTTATTGTAGCTACATAAAAATTATATAAATTATATATCAAATGAAAGCTAAAAAATTTCAAGTACTTTAAATATAGAAACATTATTGTTATATAATTTAGTTAAACATCACAAAATGTACCTACTTTATAGAAATTTAAGTAATTAGAGTTAAGAGCAATAGCTTTTCACTAATAGTTTCATATATTTCGAACACAGTAACCGCACATTGCGATGGTAATATTGATGAATATCTAGAACGTAATATTTATTACTTCGCGGAAATATTAAGAACTTCGTGAACAATGAACTTCTCAAATAGCAACTTGCGTTTTGCTGCGTGGTAGTCTTTTGACTCAAAACTGTCGTATTCACTTTTATGATTATTTCGTATAACTGCAATCTAAACTAAAACGATCTTTATGATTGTTTAGTTATCCACGTGATTTGTCTTAATAAGTTTTGCAAGAAATATGAAAAAATAAAAATATGAGAAACCCCTTAAATGATAATGCCATCTATGGCGCTCATTAGGGGAGGCCTATGTCCAGCAGTGAAGTAAAATTGCCTAATTAAGATAATGATACAATTAAACATAATGAAATGTTTAGAAAAACTCTATGAGAGATATTAATATTAATAACCAACGGTGAATTTACATAACAGAGATTCTATTTCACCATGATTTCAACACGTTCTTAGAAAAGGCAATTACAATAATTTTCCATAACTCACCGTACTACGTTCTCAGAACACTTTTCAAGTCAGGGAAAAGGTGCCCTCTTTACATTTGTTTTACAAATTATTATTATGGGGTACTTTGTCACTCAGCCATCGCCATATTAAGAACTTACCTACGAATCATTATATTGTCTACTAACCTAAGAACTTAAATTAACTGCAGACTGTTGCAAATAAACTACAGTTAGCTCAATTGATCCATAGAAATAACAGTCGGAAGCGTTCCCAAGACGCTGGCTGCACTGCCTCGCGTATGGCAATTTACCTTTTTTTTTTGAACAAGAATTAAAGACATAAATTTATTAACAAGAACTAAAAGACAGAGCTCCCGGGACGAATATTTTCAGATCGTGTAAAATTTGCCCCCAAGCGGAAATCGAATCCGCAACATCCTGCTTCGCAGGCGGACCATCCTCCACTACGCCACATAGTCTATAAGTATAGAGGACACGAAGGTTTTTGTTCTCACTGTATTTTTATTGTAGACGGATATTCAACCCTTGAAACTGTTCAACCATTGAATAATTTCCTATGAACTTTGAAATATTTTAAAACAATAAATGAACATGAGCCGTGTGGTGCCGGCATAGAATTTCACCACCCCAACTCTTCCCGTGGGTGTCGTAAGAGGCGACTAAGGGAAACACAGCGGGGGGCGGGCAGCAGCACCCTCTGCAGAACAACTCCACCGAACTGCGACCCCCAACCCGCATGCCCAGCGTGGGGATTATGGGCAATAACCCCCAAATGATGAGTAATGCATTCCATGGCGCATGGCCATTCCGTCTGCGACACAGGAGGTTACGTGTTCGATTCCCGCCTCGCGACAAATATTTGTACGATCTGGATATATTTTTCTGGGTGTTCTGGTCGTTATCTGTGTATAATAAAAAATATCTATATACTTGTATATATTGTTTTATGTATATCAGTTATCTAGTACCCACAACACAAGCCCTGCTTAGCTTGGGGCTAGATAATCCTATGACGTTATTGAAATTTTCTGAGAAGTATTGGACTTATTGACATTGACCTCAAAAATTACACCTAAAAATTAAAGTTCTGCTGATTTTCAGCTCTCTAGTATTCTAGTTTATTTTTCTTTTATTTTATTTCCTATTATTTTCTTTTTGGGAACTTGGGATGTTACAGTAGTGCCTTGAAAACGATGAAAGTTTATCATGACCCATGTTCATTTCAACATCATCAACATCACCAGCCTATAATAGTCCACTGCTGGACATACGCCTCCCCTAAGGAGCGCCATAGATGGCATCATTATTTGGGGGTATTGCCCATAATAACCCCGAAATAATAAAAAGGTAATGGGTACAAATGTCTCCAACCTTCAAAGCGTCGATAATGCTTTATACATTGTTCTCCATAGAAGGTAATTATGTATTGTTGATCTTTACGTGAAGGGCGATTTCCCCCTTGGGGCAAATGTTTGTGCGATCTATAGATATAATTATTTGCGGTGTACATGTACACTTCTTTTCTTATATGTACACTTCTTTTCTTATTTATATTCTATTCTATAAATAAACAAGTACGACAAGTGCGAGTGTAACTCGCGCGCCGAGGGTTTTGAACTTTTGTCGTTTAGGTAGGTACGTTTATTGACGACCTGTTGGCGCGGTGGGCTTACAACGCAGGAGGTTGCGGTTGATTTCTGCCTCGGGACTAATATTACAAATATTAGTCCCGAGGATTATTTGTTCAGATTATTTGTTCGGGTGTTCTAGTCCTTTTCAGTACACAAAAATAAATCATCTAATGTGATACTTATACTTTATTAAGTATAACAGCTAAACACAAGCTTTGCTTAGCTTGTGGGTAAATGATACTGTGTGGATTATCTAGGATACATAGCTATCTCTTCTCAAAAATTTTGAGAACAACAGTTTTGGTGCGCTGTGGAACTCCTATTACAGTTACTACAGAGATTAGTGGGTAGGTAAGTGGGTTGGTACCTACAATTTTTTTTCGGCTTTTTTCAACCTATTTCACTAAGTATGAAACTTAGACGATTTTTAAAACCTGTTTTGAATTGTCGAAATCCTTACCTTTGATTTGATATTACTCTCAATGAAATAGCCCCCATTGTATGAAAATTAGTTTTTTGAGCATATTTCAAATAGTATTATATTTACAGACTTCTCTATATTTTTCCTGTAAAATATAGATCTATATCTACAAACGCTTAGTACATTTTACATGAATCACTCTGCAATCTTCGGAGATAAGGGGGGGGGGGGGGGGAATGGTAAATTTTTCGACCTTTTTCAAAATATATCAAAAAGTGTAAAATCTGTCGAAATTTCAAAAACTGTATTGGAATGTACAAGCCTATACCTTTCATTTGATACCCAACTCGGTGGGGTAGTCAGCCCTTCAGAAATTTTTCCCGCCCTTTTTTGACCATATTTCAAAAAGTATTATTTTTACAGACTTCTCTATATTTTTCCTGTAAAATATAGATCGATATCTACAAACACTTGGTACATATCACATCGATCGCTCTGCAATCTTCGGAGATAGGGGGGGGGGAACGGTCATTTTTTTGACCTTTTTCAAAATATTTTAAAAAGTATAAAACCTACCAAAATTTCAAAAACTATTTTGAAATCTACAAACGTGTACCTTTCATTTGATACCACTTTTGACTTTGTACGTTCCATTTAAAATTTCGATTTCAAAATTTGTATGGAAAATCTTCATTTTGATTTTTCATTTATTTTCATTTATTTTTCTATAAATATGTGCGGGTGCACAAAATGTATTATTATTTCAAATTTCAAGTCAATAGCTGCAGTAGTTTCTGAGATATTAAGGATTCAAAACACAAAACAGACCCAAAGCGATTTCATAAGGGTTTTGCAACCGATGACAAAACCCTAAAAAGGTATATACCTATCTTGCTCAGTTGTGTTTTAAGCTCTCCTTAGCTTGAGGTTAGGTGATGCTGTGTGGATTTTCCAGCCTTATGTATATGTATTTATAGTGTTTGATGCCTTTTTGTTTGTTTTCTGTACTATACCAATTGCTCTGAACGAACCAAACGAAGTGTCTGCAAGACGCTGAGGCATTCTGGTGTAGCAGATCGGCTGTGCCATACAGCGAGGCAATTGTACTGTTTGGCAATGCTGATGCGCTGCGCCAAATAAATGTAATCTATCATCATATAAATTTCCACAGATCTTCGAAGATCACAGAGAATAATAAGCTGAGTTTGATTAATGGACACGTACACGGAGAGACACGGCAGGCCAAATCCAGGAAAGCCATCATAAGGATGCTCGGTAAGTCACATTAATTTGATAATTATTTATTCTTTTTCATCTTAATTTCAATAGAGTTTCCACCGCTGAAATTGCTTACGGCTAAGTAGCTTGTTGAAAAAGAAAGTCAAAGGCCCTTTTATGTTAAAAAGATACTTATTATGGTATCTACTGCTGAGCAGTGTTCAATCAATATCGTTCACAAAAGAACATTAGAGAGGCGTTATAGCTCTTGAGGCACCTTGAAGCTGCCATAAAACTAAGGTACGAGCTGCTTAAAATTGTACCCAAATGGCTCTTGACAGCTTTAGAGCACGTTTTAGCGTTAGGGAATAATCGGCTCCGCTCCAAAGCATTTATGCAACCAACTATTGTTACTTGGGAGGTTTTCCAAGTGAAACCCGGATAGAAAGTGCCACAGACTAGTATGACTTCGGGGCAAAGTTGGGCCATTTTGTCGGTGAATTGGACAGTAATGGGAAGTATTCCCATATAGTGTATTTTTAATAGGAAATTTAGAGTACCTATGTTCCCATTTTGAGCTCCCGGAAAAAAGTATTTTTCAGTGATGGGGTCTTTACATAATAGCTGTAACTTCTGCAATTCGATCTAGACATAAGATATAATGATAAACATGCATAGTAGAAACTAGGTACAAGATAGAAGCACTTACCTAGGTGTTTCTTTTTTATTCTCGGACCGAATGGTCTGTTGCGTGACGATAGTAAGAGGCCCGACGGTGTGACACTTGTCCCATGGGAGTTAGGGAGATCCATTGTGTATGAAGCTACATGCGTCATCACACTTGTGCCCTTCCGTCTTCCGAGGATAGCCTAAGGGGTGGTGCGGTGGCAGATTTGGCCGAGGATCTCAAGAGACGCAACAATGGTTTCGCCAGAGCCTAGAACATTTGCTCCCCTTGAAATCGTGATCTAGAATCAGTGTGTGAGGTATCTACATCACCGGGTTTTGAAAAATATCTAATATCTTATTTTCTTTTACAAGTAAGCTTTGTTAAGATTTCAATCGCCCACATCGAGGCAATGCAGCCAGGTCTTGAGGACGCTTCCAACTAGTATTGTTATCGATATTTAGATTGTTTTATTTACAAGTGGATTGTCTGCAATGAGCTCAATTGTTTCAATTGTGAATTCGTACTCGATCTAATTTGTTTCTGTTATTTTCTTCGTAAAAGAGATATCTAACAAATATTGTGTAGCTCACAGATATATATGTAAATATATATCTGTGGTGTGGTTAACCAGAGTCATTTAATCAGGGCTTTGTTTCGCTTCAATTATACTGAGGATGAAAATAAATCGCATCCACTATTTTATTTTCTGAGGAGCGGAACGTTTATTGCGTTTTTATTACAGGGAGATTTATTTTATTTCTTATCTAAAGTCTTTCCCAATGACATTCTCTCTTACTTACTATGACTAATGAATTTATGTTGTTGTTTTTTGACCCCCATTTAAGTACCTTCTGCCTTACAGTGGATTTAAATGGATAGTTAATGATGGATCATGTTGATATGATTTCAAACAAATTATTCAGGCATCGGTTACAACGGAAAATGTTAGATGAAAGATTTTCCGTTGAAAGTTTGAAGTGGCTTCAAAGTTTTGATCTTCCTGAACTTTATGAGTTTTTATATGTTAGAGGTATATGCCGCGTCAGGGCGCTAATTAACGCCGCGCTATAGCGCCGAACTGTCAACTTAGCGCCCTGACGCGGAGTAATAACGCGTTCTGTTTGGAAAAGCCTTTGATCTATTGTTATGCAAATAAAATATTATGCTAATTTGTGCCGCTGCGTCGACGTACAGTCAACGCCTAGGCAAATGAAATGAAAGAACGTACTGGTTTCAAAATCTTTATTTTATTAATAGAGGTAGTGAAAATAGTTATCCCTAATCAACAACACAAACGTTTTATTTCCCAACGAGTAACTAAATATAAAGTATTGATAACATTTTATCTAATAATCAATCTAAAATTATAATGAATCGAGAAATTTCGATCCAGTCTATTCTATTCATTCTATTTGAAAGGGCTTAGAAAAACAAAACCCACATGTATGAGGTTGGTATTGTCCATCCACACGTGTCTTTTGCTTTTGAAAGTTCGAGTGACGGTCATTGATGTCATAATGCTTTATAGATGAAAGTATTTTTGAAAATAGATTTTAATTATAGAGAATTAGTTATCAGTTGTGTTATTTTAGATCGTATTATCTTCTAATATACTTTATTTTTTTTAGAGGGCAAAAAGCCTTTATTAAATAAAATTACAATGATCTAACTAAATAAAAACTAGTATTTACAATTGAAACAATTGAGCTAACTGCAGACTGTTGCGAACAAACTACTAATATAATATACTTAGTTCGGTAGGTGTTCGACGTCTATATGACAATGAATCCGGATATTCAATAGAATTTATTCTATTGAAAATAAGATAGGTACTAGGCAGTTTATTACTACCTAGTATAATTTTTCTGTTTTGTCACTAGCTTTTGCCCGCATGCAGCTTTACCTACACGTGTTGGTGCGGGGAAAAGTAGACTATTTATGTCCGCTCACGGAATACCATTTTGATAACGTAACCCTTATTACCACCCCAATGAAAGTACGTTAGATATGTTGATTTTCTGTACTTACGTAAATTAAAATATCCACCTATTAGGTGAGTTTAATTTAATATATAGTATAGGAATTTATTATTATTTGATGAGAATTTATATGAATTATATTTATATTTATAATGTTTATTAGTTATGTAATGATATACTATGTCACACGACATGGTAAAATAAATACATCTAAATTAAAATTTACCGTTTGAAAGTAACTAAGTACCTAAATAATGATGCCATCTATGGCGCTCATTAGGGGAGGCCTATGTCCAGCAGTGGACTATTATAGGCTGGTGATGATGATGATGTGATGTACCTAAATTATCATTTATAGTGAAAATGCACACCGATAGTTTTTTAAAATGATCGGTTTGCATTTTCATCGCATTATCACCGAATGGGTTATGATGGCGCCGAGTGGGTGGGTTGTGCAATATTTTGAAAAACTTTGAAAATTTTACCATTACCTCGTAATATCCGAAGTTTGCAATGTAGGGACTGAATATGTTTAGATTTTAATTAAATATTTATTTATTTCGTCTACCTACATATTTGTAGAATTGACACACATTCGAAAACCTCTACGCGCGAGTTATTCTCGCACTTGACTGAACATGTTTTTGTCTTAGCAATAATAGCATTAGGAAAACATAATCAACCCATAGACACTAGATCCTTCTATAGCTATTATTCTTTAGAAAACACCCAACCGTTTGTTCTGACAAAATGTTTTTCAAACCATTTCCTAGCTAGCAACATAATTGAATAGGTACCAGTCGTCGCGTCGGCCAAAACAATTTATTGAAATTCTTGATCCCTAAACAAAAGTCTACACCCACAGAATAACCTAGTTATATCTATATTCTGTGGTTATATATAATGTAGAGTTACAGTATATTCTAGAAAGCGAATGATAGGTCAAAGCTACTCATAGATTCCACAGGTGATCGGAATGCTGGTTTTTATTTCGGTCAACGAATTATCTTTGCCATCCAACGTGGCAATGCCAGCATTCTGGGATTCTAATGGTGTTAAAATTTCTAATTGTTCCAATAATTTCGAATCCTATTTAATTCAAAGAAACAGTAAAATTATAGGTACATTTTAACCGTATAACCAAGTGAGGGTAGTTTAAAATAATGTTTATTTAAAACAATCCTGACTTGTTTTTTGATACTATATCTATGATAGGTATACCCACCTGCACACTAGGACGATACACTACACTAACAGTTTCCGCGACGCACTGAGAAAACGGTCTAAGACGAGTACACTTAGCTACATACAATTGGATTCCACAAATCAGAGAGTCTGAAACCGTCTTCACAATTGAAATTAGGATATTTATTATTTTCAATCGCGTCCCGATCCCACACTCTTTGCCTTTCATTATACTAGGTATTTACCTAGTAAACGCGCTAAAATATTATATATTTATGTGTACAGATTGCGTAAGAATAAATAAAATCTTTCCTCTTTCTAATATTATTATATAGATGAACAACCCCGTAAAACATATCCAATATTAGAAACGTCACGGTAAACTCAAATTATATTTGAAGAAAATTAATATCAACATGTCAAAATCGAATACTCCGTAAATTGATAACGGGATCATATTGGAAATGTGCTTTATACGAACGCAGTGGGCGGATGGTTTCATTATGTTCATTCGGGTGAAAAGAGGGCTTTGAGACTTCGTGGCGTCGCATATTTTCACTCTGACATGATCTTTTTGGCCTTTCACTCCCGTCTCAATAAGCCACCCTGTATATAAAAGGCCACAAACAAAGTAATTCAATTACAAACAAACACCACCTTATTTTTTTATCATTTTCCATCATAATAAATCTTTGAACAACATGGGTGCCTTCCACTACCATCTCAATAAGCTACCTACTCTTTATATAAAAGGCCACAAACAAAATTATGAACTTACAAAAAACACCACCTAACATTTTTCTAAAATGTGTAGCGTAGATACCAAATCAAGACGAACTACTTTGCATAAATAGTATGACAACATGACAGCCATCCAATGAACTCGATAGCATTGATAGCACAGTACACAATATGTATACACTGTGATGATAGTTTTCGAATACTTTTGAGGAGCTTTTGAGTGATTCGTTGCACTTTGACATGACAGCGGCCGTCGCGTTCGCGTCAAGATGTTATAAAAATAAGTGGATACGAAATCAACAATAGCGCTTGTTCCAGCTGAATTAAGTCCATGGAGTAACTTACTCATTCATAGTGCACGGAACGCCTTGCTCGGAAACAAATCGTCACCGATGGTATAAAAAACACTGAATCATTCATAGAAGTTGGGTCCCTGTGGTGATTTTACGCCCCGTGCATTCTTCTTCTTTGTTCTCCAGTGAAACATTTATTCTTATTGTTTTCTTACCATTGGCAATATGTAATGAATGATACTAATGAAAGACTAATGTCGGCCGTGTGGTGCCGGCATAGAATTTCACCACCCCAACTCTTCCCGTGGGTGTCGTAAGAGGCGACTAAGGGAAACACACCGGGGGGGCGGGCAGCAGCGCCCTCTGCAGAACAACTACACCGAACTGCGATCCCCAACCCGCATGCCCAGCGTGGGGATTATGGGCAATAACCCCAAATGATAATGTCATCTATGGCGCTCATCAGGGGACGCCTATGTCCAGCAGTGGACTATTATAGGCTGGTGATGATGATGATGATGATGATACTAATGATAATGATATCTATACTAATATTATAAAGAGGAAAGATTTGATTGTTTGTTTGTTTGTTTGTTTGTTTGAATTGAATAGGCTCCGAAACTACTGGACCGAGTTAAAAAATTCTTTCACCATTAGAATCCTTAATTTTCCGTGATGAACATAGGCTATATAATATTTTCAAAAAAGTTAGGGATCCGCATGAAAAATTCAATAATTGAACCGTGGGCTGTATTTCAACCTCTTTTTCTATTATGGCGCGTCAGAATAGAAAAAGAGGTTGTATAGCGCACGGTGCTTGCTTTTTCTCTACGGCCAGTGGCAGTTTTGGAATGTTGAGTCAATGTCAAAAACCCCAATGCTATGCTGTTAAAAAAAGTAAACATCCGTATGAAAACTGTGAAACCCATCGTTTTAGTGTGTATAATTTATGAAATTTTTGTTTAATACCCGTGCGAAGCCGGGGCGGGCCGCTAGTATATAATATAATAATGATACTACCAATCTGTCTGCATGCTATGGTAATTTTACTTACCTACCATTGGTGTATACTACCAATCTCTCTGTATGGGTGATACTTACACCAAGTTTTTGCCAACCAAAGGTGGTTAGAGATTACGACCCTAGCGCTCAATAGGAGAAGCCTATGTCCAGCAGCGGATAACATGGGCTGATGATTATGTACGCTAACTTTATCCAAGTAATTTTCAAGGCAAAGTGTTTAAAATTTTCCTTTTTACCTGGTCCGCAAACAATATGATCTACAACTGGCATTCAACGCTGCAAGTGATTGAGCCAGCACGACAACTTTTGTAACTTTTTCGGGTCATTAAGTAGTACAAAAAAATTATAACAGAGTGTAATGAGCGCCGATATTTTGTAGTGTGCGGCCGCTGGAAATAGTCGAAACTGAAGACTATAGAATAAACGGCGAGCGGAGCGAGCCGCGATTTTTTTTCGACTTTTTCGGACGTATGCAAAAAATAAAAAAGAGTTTGTATATAATTATATCTAAAGGAATAACAGCAAATGGAGGGAGCAATTAAATAACGGCAAAACAAGAAAATAGGTACTTAATACATTCATCGATTAACGAAATTAAAATTAATTGTGTGATCTGCCTTCCAAGATGGAGTCGGGCGTAAATGAATGTGATGCGTGCTCACTTACATATAAGGTACACTTATATAAAACGAATCGAATGAAACAGCGTGAGAGCGAGGCACCCGACGAATTTTGACGAACAAAAAATTGAGTTTTAAAGACAGAACAACCACTTCAAGTACTCCCACGTATATAATATTTTGTTCCAAATGACCGACCGAAACATCCGAAAAAAAAAAATTACTTTGAATACAATATTTTTTTTTTAGATATATTATTGTACTAACTGTCACTACTTATTCCTAGTGATAGTGGATTTATGCGGGATTTATCGGCAAAGCAAGACAAAAGCAGGACTTTCGTTGTTTTGCAGTTGGCTAGGTACATTTTTTTGATCTCTAGGGGGGGCAGCTGCCCCCCCCCGCCCCCCCCCGCGACGCCCTTGGGTACGAGCATACTAAGTCTATCCGATGACACGTTAATCATAGAGGTAAAAGACGATGCTATTACAGCATGGGGACAGCGTCATTCAACTCTATATCTTGAAGCCAGAAATGAATCAATGTGCGACTTGACAAGACAAGCATAAAATTGTTATAAGTATTTTCAGAGCTTTCATGCCCACGCAAAGGATTCAAATAAGAAAATGAGACGTACTTCGTCGCATTATTAAGCTTAATTCTTAAAAATGCGATTTCGTTAATGTTTACTCACATTCTATACTTTGATTTTACGATTTTTTTGTTTTTCGCAAATGTATATCGCAAAAGCTTATGCGCACAACTCAGACCAAGGCCTTAGATAAAAATAGTTTCTTGAAAACTAACGTCCCACACGTTAGTTGTGTGGGCAGTTAGGTAATGCGTTTAGTCACTTTAAAGTTGAATATTGACAAGCATTGAGATTGTAAAATAAATAATTGAATATCGAATTTGAATTAAACTAAATCGTTCTGGCTTGTCAATCGCTTCAATATATTCAAAATTCAAAAATAAAAAGTCTTTCAACCTTTCAACAAGGACGGGTCGATGTTGGCAGTTTGTGGCGGCCATGTTGGTTTGGCGCGGTACCTGTCAAATGCTTGTTATTTCTTCAGTTACTGATGCCAAATGCCGTATATGGGACGACCACAACCCACATAAGGTTTACCAGGTGAGAATGCATCCACAAAAAGTTACTGTTTGGTGCGGATTTTGGTCCGGCGGCGTCATTGGTCCGTACTTCGAAAACGATGATGGCGAGGCCATTACTGTCAACGGCGAGCGCTACAGACAGATCAATGATTAACATGAACGGTTCGAGGGTAGAGTTATCTCTCGCAGAGGTGACGTGAATGGGCCACCAAGATCATGCGATTACACCCCGCTAGATTTTTTCGCAGGTTATGCCGATAATCCGCAATCAACCGATGCTCTGAAAGTCAACATAACCCAAGCCATTGCTCAGATTCCGCCGGATCTATGCAGTAGAGTAATTGAAAATTGGACCTCTCGGATCCGTGCCACCGTTCGAAGCCGCGGTGAACATTTTAACGTTGTCATATTTCATAAATAATGGCATAAATGGGCCATTCAAATAAAAAAAATAATTTCTTTAATATCTCACATACTTTACTTCTCTCACAGCTTGTTTTATTTAATTTGACCCGTCCTTGTTCAAAGACCCTTTACTTTGGTGTATTTTATTGCTTGCGATATCTATGGCTTCAGCACTGTAAATAGTTCCAAAACTCGAACTCGAACTCTCTTATTTATAGACGATTTAACATAACTCCTACTACCTTTCTGAAACATGAAGGCCCTGTTGAACTCTGTATTTATTTGCGTAGTCAAGGGATTTGGTTTATTTTTAAATAATTCCCTGTACCTTCTCATAAATTATTTAATAACTATGTGAGATTGTTCTAATAAAAATAATTACATTGCAGTAAATGTAATGAAATATATTAAAAAAAAAGACGAAGGTCCTTCCCGTGCCGAGAAAGGCAAGGGTGGTGAAAAAATAATAATTAATTTTCCTCTTTTTCCTCGAGGTAGCTCTTTAAACGTTAACGTAGAGGCGTAAATTCAATGACGGTGTTACTATTCAATTATCAAAGATATTTAAAAGTAGAAAATGTGCTATGAATGTATTTTTAAAAGCGGAAACAATTTTGACCCTTAATAAATGTTCGCATGTAAACTTATTAAGCGAGAGAGAATTGGTTTACTTATTTTGTAAAGGACTTTAAGTCAACGACACGCACGTCTAAAGAAAAAAAAATCTTTAGCCTTAAGGTAAGAAGGCGAGAGTCTCGACTGGCATGGGGATTTTCTCGTAGCTCACTCAAAGACTAAATTAAAATAAGATCCGTCAAGTGTGAGTGTGACTCGCGCCCCAAGGGATTTGAATTTTTGTTCATTATGTATACAATACATAATGAACAAAAATTCAAAAATAGGTTTAGGTTTTCGACTGTTTGGTTTTCAACAACAACAACATACACCATCAGCCTATATCAGTCCACTGCTGAACATAGGCCTCCCCTAATGCCCGTCATAGGTGGCGTTATTTCATCTGGGGTTATTTCCCATAATCCCCACGCTGGGCATGCGGGTTGGGGATCGCAGTTCGGTGGAGTTGTTCTGCAGAGGGCGCTGCTGGACGCCCCCCCCCCCCCGTGTGTTTCCCTTAGTCGCCTCTTACGAAATCCACGGGAAGAGTGGGAGTGGTGAAATTCTATGCCGGCACCACACGGCTAACGGCGGTTTGGTTTTCAATGTATTGCAAATGGTACAACATTTTCATAACTTTATAAAACAGTTTCGAAATGTTTTTTTGATTTGATATCAAATTCAATGAATTAGCCCTAATAAAAAAGCGTTAATTTTCGAAAATTATCTATAACTATACTAATATTATAAAGACGAAATATATGATTGTATGTTTGTTTGTTTCTTTGAATTGAAAAGGCTCCGAAACTACTGGACCGATTTGAAAAATTCTTTCAGCATTAGAATCCTAAATTTTCCGTGATGAACATAGGCTATATAATATTTAAAAAAAAATTGGGTTCCGTAGAAGAATTAAATTTTTGTTAAATACTCGTGCGAAGCCGGAGCGGACCGCTAGTTTTTAATATCCACAAACACCTTTACATTTCACATGGCACACGTTCGGATAAAGGGGGGTTAAAATAGTAAATGTTTCGACCATTTTTAAAATATATTATCAAAATCAAAAATCAAAATCATCAGAATTTGTAAAACCTTCATTTGATAATGTGATATCGGTATAGGAGCACGAAATGTATTATTAATTTAAATTTACTAAATTTTGCAGATTCTTTTTCCAATATTTGCATGTACCATAATTACGTGATTTTGTTGTTAACCAAATAGGCAATATTAATTAGGCCTATGTCCAGCAGTGGACTATATAGGTTGATGTCGTCGTCGTCGTCGTCGTTGTTGACCATGATACTCGTAGTTTTAAATGTTAAACAAACTATAATCTCTGTCTATTGCCCATTTTATCCAGAACTCAACTACTAATATTATTAGTAAGGTTTGAGTTGAATATAAAGTTTTCCAACTTTTGAAGCTCTACGTGAAAACAAACTTCATAATATGATCCAGAACAACCTTAAAAGGCCAGCGGTGGACGAATTGCCCATACAAACGTAATACCAAAATTATTTCTAATTCAAGCATATTACCACTTTATTATTGTATTATTGTATTCGATTAGTGTTTATCTAGGTTCCTAGATAGTTTTTTTTTTCAAAATACATAACTAAAAATTAAATGAAAGCCAATCGCGTTTTGCATATTTTTATGCCAAAATTGACAAGTTTTCTCCCTAACTGTTTCTTATTAAAAACAACAATATCTTACGTGTTGGAACATAGCTTATATTGCACGCGCCTCGAGTTGAAGTTGCGAGCGAGGGTCGCCGGGTTCTTAACGTATGTACAGTGCGCGTCACATATAAGTACCCCCCCCCCCCTCCCTATCTCAAGTATGTGGGACACAACAGTTGTTATTGTTGGGAATTTCAGACTTTGAGTATTATGGAAGGGCAGTTCGATCCTGAGCGGCGGCCTGATAAATTTTTGCATGTGTAAAATTATGACAAGTTACAAGGGAATTAGAAGTAGTCGAAAATAGTTTGTATACAAGGGGGTACTTAATTCTGACGCGCACTGTACATAAACGCATCATTCAGGCTAAAGTTTGGTTTCGTACAGTCTTGCAGTCTCCAGCTGCACACGTGCCTATTTTGGGGTTAATCTTCTTTCTGTAATAGTTCGGCCACACGCTCTGTGTTGCCTGTGCAGTCCTATTTGCGCAGTCGAGTACCACCAAAATCTAATAGGAAATATATCTATACTAATATTATAGAGGTAGAGAAGAAAGATTTTATTGTTTGAATTGAATAGGCTCTGAAACAACTGGACCGATTTGAAAATTCTTTCACCATTAGAATCCTAAATTTGCCGTGATGAACATAGGCTAGGTATATAATATTTTCAAAAAAGTTAGGAATCCGCATGAAAAATTCAATAATTAAACCGTGCGCCATACCTCTTTTTCTATTATGGCTCCGCTGCTTGCTTTTTCTCTACGCCAGTGTCAGTTATGGAGTGTCATATTATGGAGTGTCGAGTCAATGTCAAAACCCCAATACTGCTAAAAAAAGAAAGGGATCCATATGAAAACTGTGCAACCCATCGTGTTAGTGTGTATAATTTCTGAAATTTTTGTTTAATACCCGTGCGAAGCCGGGGCGGACCGCTAGTCTACAATATTTAAGGTACTTTCCCTCCATGTGGCATAGCTGTGGGACGCCCTGTACAACTCTCAAAGAGCCGCGCGGCTTGCTCGTAAGTAAGACGGGCTACAGGCTAATAAATAATGCGGGTCATTTAATACAGCTGCTGAATGCAGCATTCTTTATTTATCTACTCTGACATTGTAAGTTGGATCGTAGTGATTTAATCTACACAAAGTTTAAATTAATCGTGGAAACTAACTGTAGTCTGTAATGGAATAGTAAGGCTCATTTCACACCAGGATGCGGTTACAGATGTAATCTATACTAATATTATAAAGAGGAAAGATTTGATTGTTTGTATGTTTGTTTGTTTGTTTGAATTGAATAGGCTCCGAAACTACTGGACCGAGTTAAAAAATTCTTTCACCATTAGAATCCTTAATTTTCCGTGATGAACATAGGCTATATAATATTTTCAAAAAAGTTAGGGATCCGCATGAAAAATTCAATAATTGAACCGTGGGCTGTATATTCAACCTCTTTTTCTATTATGGCGCGTCAGAATAGAAAAAGAGGTTGTATAGCGCACGGTGCTTGCTTCTTCTCTACGGCCAGTGTCAGTTTTGGAATGTTGAGTCAATGTCAAAAACCCCAATGCTATGTTGTTAAAAAAAGTAAAGATCCGTATGAAAACTGTGAAACCCATCGTTTTAGTGTGTATAATTTATGAAATTTTTGTTTAATACCCGTGCGAAGCCGGGGCGGGCCGCTAGTTACTTATATTTCTGTGGGAGCGGTCGACAGCTGCTCAGCGTGGCGTGCACTTTTAGTCTTAAATAGTTTTAGACTTTACAAGATCACACGTTTGATCAGTACTGCATAAAAGCCTATAATATACGTCGCGCGGCCATGCACGTCTTTAACGCGGTCCAGTCTGCGGCGCTATGGCCGTCAGGTCTCTGCTGGTAGCACCCATACCAGTGTGGAATGAGCCTAAATAGTAACAAAGTAATTTGCTACGGATATTAAACGCCTAAAGTTCTAGAACTACGTTAACGGAAACGCGAGAAATTTGATCCGATTAGGTAGGTACACGTGTGTTTCACGTGTTTTAGTAGTTATCGATGGTCCGCGGGGCTCTATTTACTTTTTAACAATTGATTTACCGAATTATTTCTGTGATTGTGAACAATGTCTGGAAATTGATTGTGAAGTTTGATGTAGTTGGTAGTAATTTGTTTTATGCAATAATGCACAGACGCATCTATGTTATTTATACAGGGTGATTGGTAGCGGGGTGCAAAGCTTGAAGGCGAAGCTAGCGCAGACCATTTGGAACCATTTGAGCCATGGTTGTCTAAGACAATGTCCCATGAACGAAAATTTAAACTTTAAACTTTTCAACTCCTTTACCATGAATTACAAAAAGCCAGATGAAGTAGTTTTCACTAAAAAAAAATATTAAATCGGCTTTTTTTTTTAATAGCCAACATAGAATTTTTTTATCCGATATTTATCGATAAATTTATGTCGTGTATCCGCACATTTCGTTTGATCAAGGTTCGAAAATACACATTGTACCTATATGTAAGTGTGACAAGGTAGCATCTTCAATGATAAAGGAAAGGTATTAAGGTATTAGGTAGGCTAATCTAGAATGAGAAGCCCAGAGAAGGTAAATAGATTCATGAGTCATCTAGAACCCATAACACAAGCTCTGCTTAACTTGAGGCTAGATACTCTGTAGATTGTCCAGCATAAATTATTATTATATCTCATTTCCATGATCAAGGGGCATATACTGAGTTATTCCTTTGGGAGGCATGTGTGGGTCCGGTAGCCAATAACAGAGGTCTCACAGTATATAGAGAGACTAGCAGCCCGCCCCGGCTTCGCACGGGTATTTTAAAGAATTTTAAGTTCTTACACACACACACACACACACACACGTTAGATAAGGTACTTTATTATTGTTGTTTTCATAAGGATCACTAACTTTAAAAATATTCTATAGCCTATGATTATCATTCTAATGATGATTTTTTTTCCAAAAAGGTCCAGTAGTTTCAGAACCTATTCAATTCAAACCACAAACAAACAATAAAATCTTTCCTTTTTAAAATTGTACCTTTACCTCCTTTACTTATATAAACACTTTTCTCTCGCACCGCTATATCGCCTACATCGCATGATTTGTATATTTTTTGACATTGAGTTTCCTCTCGCACCCTCTCTCGCACCCCAGTAACGAATTGTGATGTCTATGACAATCCATAACTGACACTGGCGGAGTCGTCGTAGCAAAAGCGGTGCCATAAAAAAGAAGTTGAAGTTGAGTCACAGCAAAAGCGAGCAGCGCAAAAAAAGAAAAAAAAAGAGGTTGATGTATAGCGCTATGGTTTTATTATTGAAGTTTTTATACGGATCTCTAACTTTTTTGAAAATATTTTATGGCCTATGTTCATCACGGAAATTTTAGGATTCTTATGGTGGAAGAATTTTTCAAATTGGTCCAGTAGTTTCGGAGCCTATTCAATTCAAACAAACAAACAAACAAACATACAAACAAACAAACAATCAAATCTTTCCTCTTTATATTAGTACTAGCGGCCCGCCCCGGCTTCGCACGGGTATTAAACAAAAATTTCAGAAATTATACACACTAAAACCACAGTACACATATGACCAGTATCGAAACAAAGCCTAGTTGATGAAATAAATACCTACGCTCCATTATAGCACTAGGGTTGTAACTTTACGGCGCGCGCAGACACTGCAGGGGCGTGGCGGGGCATGGGCGTGTGGTGCCGGCCATAGAATTTCACCACCCCAACTCTTCCCGTGGGTGTCGTAAGAGGCGACTAAGGGAAACACACACCGGGGGGCGGGCAGCAGCGCCCTCTGCAGAACTACTCCACTGAACTGCGATCCCCAACCCGCATGCCCAGCGTGGGGATTATGGGCAATATCCCCCAATGATAAGAACCGCCACAAAATGGCCCCCAGTTCCCGGCCGCCTCGCTATTCCTGGCCATGGTAGCGGCCACGGTAACGGCGGGGCAGGGGGTGCTAGGAATCTCCGGGCTACATTAGGCTACCACACCCCACACAAACTGACCCTGGCAACGTTTAACGGACGCACTCTGAGGCTTGATCACCATCTAGCGCAGTTGGAAGTGGAGCTAGAGAACATTAAATGGCATGTTCTAGGGTTATGTGAAGTCCGTAGAGAGGGGGAGGACACTGTAACCTTAGACTCAGGCCATCTTCTCTACTTTCGCGAGGGTGATAAAACATCCCAGGGTGGCGTAGGTTTCCTCGTCAATAGGGCCCTCTCTAACAACGTCGAAGAAATCTCCAGTGTGTCGACCAGGGTAGCGTACCTGATCCTTCGGCTGTCTAAGCGCTACAGCTTGAAGGTCATTCAGGTCTACGCACCGACCTCGGCACACTCGGATGATGAAGTGGAGGATATGTACGAAGACATATCCAAAGCCTTACATCACACCACCAAGGCTCACTTCAACGTTGTTATGGGGGACTTTAACGGCAAGGTGGGAACCCAGACTGGCAACGAATCCCGGATAGGCCCGCATGGTTTTGGTGTTCGAAATCACAGGGGACAAATGCTTGTCAACTTCCTTGAGAAAGAGGGGCTGTTCTTAATGAACTCTTTCTTTAAGAAACAGCCCCAAAGGAAGTGGACATGGCGGAGTCCCGATTCTGTGACAAAAAATGAGATCGACTTCATCATGACGGATAGCAAGCATATATTCAGAGATGTCTCAGTGATCAACAGGGTCAATACCGGATCTGATCACCGACTCCTTCGAGGCTCTCTGAATATCAATCTGAAGCTTGAAAGGAACCGTCTGATGAAGTCCACGCTCCGACCGAACCCAATCAGAATCATGGCGGGCACCGAGAAGTTTCAGCAGCTTCTCGGGGATAGATTCGCTGCCTTGGAACCCACTGATGACGCTGACGAGACCCTACACAATCTGGTCGAAACTTTGAGGGACGAGGGCATCAAGTTTTGCAAAAAGCAGCGTACTGGTAAGAAGTCCAAACTCTCGGATGAGACTCTTGGGCTGATGACAAAAAGACGGGAAACCACCCAAGCGACTTCGTCGGAAAGGTCAGACCTGAACAAGCGAATTGCGAAGATGGTACGGCGCGACCTTCGGAGCTCCAATACACGCCTCATTGCAGAGGCGATAGAGCGAAACCGAGGGTCCAAAGTATTCACTCAGCAGCTTGGCAGGAGCCACCTGACGAAGCTTAAAACGCACGACGGAAGGACCGTATTGTCGAAGCCGGAGATATCGGCCGAGATAGAGGACTTTTATGGCCGTTTATACGCTGCTCATGCTCCCCGTTCCCAACGAGACGGCCACGATTCTAGAGCCACCTTGATACGCCACTATACCGACGAACTGCCAGACATCAGTCAAGACGAGATCGTGTTAGCTCTAAGGCAGCTTAAAAATGGAAAAGCCCCCGGTGAGGACGGAATTACATCAGAGCTTTTGAAAGCTGGAGGATACCCTGTTATACAGGAGTTACAGAGCCTCTTCAACGCCGTCCTTCACAGTGGGAGAACTCCAAAGGCGTGGAGTGGGAGTTTGGTGGTGCTCTTTTTTAAGAAGGGAGATAAAACCCTTCTTAAAAATTATAGACCCATCTCGCTCCTAAGTCACGTCTATAAGCTTTTCTCACGAGTTATATCGAACCGTCTCGCCAGGAGACTCGACGAGTTTCAGCCACCGGAGCAGGCTGGGTTTCGCGGAGGATATGGTACCATAGACCACATTCACACAGTGAGGCAGATTATACAGAAGTCCGAAGAGTATAATCAGCCCCTGTGTCTGGCTTTTGTGGACTATGAGAAGGCCTTTGACTCCGTTGAAACCTGGGCTGTTCTACAATCCTTACAGCGATGCCAAGTAGACTATCGTTATATCGAGGTGCTGAGATGTCTTTACGAAGCCGCCACTATGAGTGTCCGAGTACAGGACCAACAGACTAAACCAATCCAACTGCGCAGAGGAGTGAGGCAGGGGGATGTCATATCCCCGAAACTGTTCACGAGCGCGTTGGAAGACATGTTTAAGACGCTGGACTGGAAAGACAAGGGCATCAACATAAACGGCGACTACATCTCACACCTGCGATTCGCTGATGACATAGTTTTAATGGCGGAGTCGCTAGAGGAGCTGAACCGGATGCTGGACAGTCTAGCTTCAGCCTCCCGATGTATCGGTCTTGGCATGAATTTGGATAAAACCAAAATCATGATCAATGGCCACATTGATCCAAGACCGGTGATCGTACATGGCCACCTCCTCGAAATTGTTTCTGAGTACACTTACCTCGGGCAGATTTTGCAGTTGGGTAAAAACAATTTCGAGAAGGAAGCCAAGAGGAGGATCCAGCTAGGCTGGGCAGCGTTCGGAAAACTACGTCGAGTCTTCTCGTCATCCATACCGCAATGTTTGAAAACGAAAGTTTTTAATCAGTGCGTCCTACCAGTTATGACCTACGGAGCTGAGACGTGGACACTCACGATAGGGTTGGTCCACCAGTTCAAAGTCGCTCAGCGAGCTATGGAAAGAGCTATGCTCGGAGTTTCTCTGAAGGATAGAATTCGTAACGAATACATCCGACAGAGAACTAAAGTCATCGACATAGCTCAGAGAATTAGCAA
The DNA here is from genome assembly GCA_963931895.1 of Eupithecia pulchellata. Classification (NCBI taxonomy): domain Eukaryota; kingdom Metazoa; phylum Arthropoda; class Insecta; order Lepidoptera; family Geometridae; genus Eupithecia; species Eupithecia pulchellata. The sequence goes on along the minus strand of OZ007534.1, from coordinate 4,618,788 downwards.
ACTGAAGTGGCAGTGGGCCGGCCATATATCGCGAAGAACCGATAACCGCTGGGGTAAACGTGTTCTTGAGTGGAGACCGCGACTCGGTAAACGTAGTGTAGGACGCCCTCCGGCCAGGTGGGATGACGATCTGCGAAAGACTGCTGGCAGATGCTGGATGCGACAAGCCGAAGACAGGGCGCTATGGCGCTCATTAGGGGAGGCCTATGTCCAACAGTGGACTAACATAGGCTGATGATGATGATGATGATTAAAAAAACATTTCTTAATATGTCAATCTTAATTATTACAAATGATTCACATAAAAGTACTTGCGTCTACTACGACACGTCGGAATTCTTTATAGGAATTTTTGTTTAAAATATTCTCATTCTAGCTATAGGTACAACCTGAAAGACGATTCTGTATTGTCAAATAAATTCAAGAATTCATTATGATCAATTACACGGACTCATTATTCGATAACAATAATAATAATAGTACATTTTTCTTATATTAATCAGCAGGAAGTTTAAAATACGAAAGCTCCGGTTTCGATGAAACTGAGTTCACACAGCTGTATACAACGCAATATTATCGAACATTTTTCAAAAAACTAAATTACGCATGACCGCTCGTCGCGACGCGACAACCGCTACTGACAGCACTGCGAAAACCCCTTAGAGCTCTCGTAGATGCGCATGCTTGTGTGAGTGAGCCGTTTCGAGCGTTTGTAGGTAGTTTCCACACTGTCTATATGTACACTGTGCTAAAACGATGGGTTTCACAGTTTTCATACGGATCTTTACTTTTTTTAACAGCATTGGGGTTTTTGACATTGACTCGACACTGGCCGTAGAGAAAAAGCAAGCACCGTGCGCTATACAACCTCTTTTTCTATTCTGACGCGCCATAATAGAAAAAGAGGTTGAATATACAGCCCACGGTTCAATTATTGAATTTTTCATGCGGATCCCTAACTTTTTTGAAAATATTATATAGCCTATGTTCATCACGGAAAATTAAGGATTCTAATGGTGAAAGAATTTTTTAACTCGGTCCAGTAGTTTCGGAGCCTATTCAATTCAAACAAACAAACAAACAAACATACAAACAATCAAATCTTTCCTCATTATAATATTGAATATTGAAATAATCAATCTTTGAACTAATAAATAGGTAATATTTGCAGAAAAAATACTGTTGCCCAATCTCCTTTAATAATCCTTAAGCCCAAGAAAGAATATTTGGACGAAACATTAAAAGTTTCTCATAAAATATTAAACGCTGGAAATAAATTAGGTAATCCTTTGTTTTTTATAAATTTATTAAAGCTGCAAGCTTTATAACTCTATTTTTCGATACTGAGACTTTAAAAGATCTTGTTTTTCAGCAACTTGTTTTTTAAGCGATTTCATGGAAGTTGTTTTTTACTCTAATACAAAAATCCTTTCGGCAGTACTTTACAAACTAATCCGAATTTTACTCTCCAGGACAAAACTAACTTTGCAAGTATAGTAAGTTCATAAAAGCTTGTTGCTATGGGTAACTTCGTAATTTCTTAGATGGTTGGCTCCACAGAATAAAACGTAAGACTAGACTTTGTGACCGAGGCCTTGAAATAATATGTACGTACCTACTCTAATGTATGTATTAGAGTAACCAGATTACGAAAATTTGAAGGGTTTTGTGTCTATTCTTATCTTCAGGCTCATTTATTTCAAGTAACTGTTCATTTTTACTGTTGTTTTTGCCTCTTTGGGCGTTGCACTTGTCTTCTTTATGTCAAGATGGAAAGCGAAAGCCTCCATAAATAAATAGATACATTTTGTTAATCTAACGTAGTTTACCTGTAAATGAGATTTACCAACTTTGGTAATGGTAAGTCAGAAATGGAGAATTCATAATTTCTTCGTCGAACTCCCTGGTAAGTATAGTAAAAAATATTGGATTTTATTTTATTTAATGTCGGTAAATCTTTTTATACCTTATATATGTACCATATACAGCCATATACGGGTTTACGGATTACGTACTGTCTAGTAAATTGTTCTACATTCAGCTACCATACTTCAACATCAACATCATCATTTTTAACCGACTTCAAAAAAGAAGGAATTCTTTCTACAGCTGTCTACAAGTTTTTTATACATTCGCTGATTTTGGTTTATCGGTTCGCTTTCATCATCATCACCAGCCTATGATAGTCCACTGCTGGACATAGGCCTCCCCTAATGAGCGCCATAGATGGCATCATTATTTGGGGGTTATTGCCCATAATCCCCACGCTGTTCGTTCGGTATTTTATAAATTAACATTGAAAATTTAAAGACATTTGATATCGTTTTTCTTTAACATCAATTTATTAGGTACTCATACGTTTCAAAAACTCCAGCGATTTGAGATGAAGGATGAAAAAGTAGGTAAAGTTAAGTATATCCAAAACAAGCAATATGTACTTTACAGAGTTATGTGGGCGTTCCGTGAAAGATTTAACTGCGTTATTAATTTACGACTAATTGCCTGAGATACTTTATCCTACGTATTCCACCTACGTAATCCTATTAATATTTTTTGAAAGGAAAATGATTTTATACTGGTAGGTAACCGGGCGGCGAAGACTTTTGCTTATAGCATTATATATCTGTGTCTTGGATGCTGTAGTAAATACGGCAGGTAAGTAGGTACTTTTACTTTCTTCGTAGAAACAGTAAAAGTGGCCAAAACGTGTGACGTCACACGTTTTGGGTAATCACTCATTCTTATGGGCGACTCGATCATTCTGCACTAGATGGAAAGAAAGAAAGGTAATATTTACTCTGGTAGGTACAGGAATAAGAAAAATATAATATAAAACTTACATAAGAAGCAAAAGCGTAAAAGTTAAGGTATTATGTATGATTTCAAAACAAACAAAGAAAACGATTCGTTCCGTAACTGCATAGTCGTGCGCGATTTGGATGTTTCCAAATCATTATTTTATGACACAAAATTTTCAAATCAAACTAATAAATTGTCATCCAGTGTGGTGCCGGCATAGAATTTCACCACCCCAACTCTTCCCGTGGGTGTCGTAAGAGGCGACTAAGGGAGACACACCGGGGGGCGGGCAGCAGCGCCCTCTGTAGAACAACTCCATCGAACTACGATCCCCAACCCGCATGCCCAGCGTGGGGATTATGGGCAAAAACCCCCAAATGATAAATGATGCCATCTATGGCGCTCATAAGGGGAGGCCTATGTCCAGCAGTGGACTAAAATAGGCTGATGTTGTTGTTGAGTGTTGAGGAACTCGATAGTTAGTAGGAAGCTAGTAATTCAAGATTAGATAGTTGAAAATTGGATACAAAAAAAGTTTACCATTTACAAAAAACCGGATATTCGAAAACAAAACAGGGGGCACAGACATCTCTATTCTTTTAATAAAAAAATATATTATTAATGTTTTGAAACTTACGCGATCTGAACACATAATGATTAGTAATTAACGGGTATTTATCGCGTTTCTTCTTCCTACCACGACAGAGTGCAAACCTGTTGAAACGTCGAGAAAAGAAGAAGAAGAAAGGAGGAAGAAGAAACGCGATAAATACCCGTTAATTACTAATAAATATATTATTGTTTAAATATCTTCAAATTCTATTTGACGTTTAGTTTAATTCGTAGTCAGTAGTCAGTGTAAACTTAACTAACCTTTTTCGGTTAAGTTTACACTGGCCTTCCTCTAATTCTTAGGTCTAAGTGAGAAATTCACATAGACCTAAGAAATAATTTATCAAACTAAAATTAATGTAATATTATGAAACATAAACTGCTCACTAAGGTACCTAAAATTCTCATCAACATCCCGTATTAAGTTTGGTATTACTTAGTATGGAAATTGTCTGAAACTAAGTTAAAACTAAATAGCAAAACATCAACAACATCCAAGTGCAGCGAAATTGCTCATTAACATCTCATCTAAAAATTATAAAAATGGTAATCAACTTAGGAATTTTAAGAACAAGAAGTTATAAATGATTTTATAACGCAAGGTTTATTTAGAATTTACTTGACCATGAGATAAATTTGTCAAAAACCAGTGCCTAGTTGCATAATTTAGGCCGGTTAGATGTTAGGACGATTCCCACCAGCGTATAAAGTTCTGCCGTGTGGCATAGAATTTCACCACCCGAACTCTTCCTGTGGGTGTCGTAAGAGGCGACTAAGGGAAACACACCGGGGGGCGGGCAGCAGCGCCCTCTGCAGAACAACTCCATCGAACTGCAATCTCCAAACCACCCTGGGCATGCCCAGCGTGAAGATAATAACCCCAAATGATAATGCCATCTATGGCGCTCATTAGGGGAGGCATTTGTCCAGCAGTGGACTGTTATAGGCTAGTGATGTTGATGATGATGATAAAGTTCTGCGGTCTAAAAACCATGAAGGTTAGGACGGAAAATCTAATACAAAGTCTTACAATGTCGCTTACACAGCAAAACCAATCAGACAAGTCACAAAACACTTCAAAATCACTCTGTAACATGGCTTTACTACGAACAATAATTGAGTCTTTTTATGTTAAGTACCTCTTTATACCTCAACAATGTAGAGTAAATTATATTGAAGAAAGTCAACACCATTTAGGAAAGCTTTCACCCAATAATTCTTGTTATCTAAGTTCTGAAAAGCAGATGTTTTGTCTATATCTATACTAATATTATAGATTTGTTTGTTTGAATTGAATAGACTTCGAAACTACTGGACTGATTTGAAAAATTCTTTCACCATTAGAATCCTATATTTTCCGTGATGAACATAGGCTATAGCATGTTTCAAAAAGTTAGGGATCCGCATGAAAAAATATTTTTTTGTTGAACACCCGTGCGAAGCCGGGGCGGACCGTCTTTTTATAAATATAGTATGTATTTGTTACTAACATCTTTTAGAAACTTGCAATAACTCGCCCGCGGCTTATCTGTCTTGTCGCAGATGCTCATAAAGTTGTGAGATTATTTCCGCTACAGCTCGAATGACTAATTGTATTTTACAGGGATATCACAACGACCAGGTACCTTACTATACCTATTCAGAAAAACTATTTATCATCCAAACGTTTTATTCTTCAAAAGGATGTCCTTTAAGCGTTTGAAATATGTTTGAAATACCCACAGTACGAGAAAAATCAAACATTACATACATACCAACTACACATGGTAAAATCAACAGCAAAAATGCATGCTAGAAGTACGTAAACTAAGCTAATAAGACCAATAACAGATAAAAATACCTATAGCTATATAAGCTTACATTATACAATATCTATATTAACTTGTCTAAACAATAGTGATTTTCAATAACAAAGTAAATTACAATTAAATATCCAAATTAGGACTATTATTTACAATTGAACTAACTACAGACTTGGAAGCTTCGACCAGACGCTCTGAAAATTTTTTTGAAAGTCCGGAGAGCCTACAATAATGATAATTATATTTAGAATAACTCAATAACTTGGTAATATAGGAAAAAGATGGTAAAGTTACCTGACTAGAAAGTCGGGTAATGAATTTACAAATTGCTCACGAGTCAGCGTGTTTTTTGATTCGACCTTCCTAATACCTTTTTTAAGTCCCTCGTTAAGGGATGAAACGTTGGTGTTCTTACAACATAAAATAGAGGTAGGTTCGTAGTTCACCCGCTTACATTCATAATGAATCCTTCATAATATCATAGTTCAGAGAGTTCGAGGGTCTAACAGCCTCACTATGCGTGGGGTTATTTTGGGAAGGCCTATGTTAAGTACATACTCGTACTTAACATAGGAACATAACATAGGATAGCGTACACATGGTGTGCGTTGTTTGTGACGCCTCAGTCAGAAACAATATCGGTTTCATAAATGAAAAAACACATTATTACAGCAGCGACTCTGTGAAAAGTGCCGTATTTTTTGGATTTCAAGCCACAAAATCCCTTTTTTGACTAAACAGAATGAAATGTCATAATAAAGAAACCTCTAAAGATTGTGGAAATCCGTGTAAACGTTTCATTGGATAAATCATTATTTTTAATACTAAAGTAAATCTTCGAAAACTGTTCTTGTAAATATTATTGGATGATTTATTTTATCAGTATTTAGCAGGATTTCTTTTGACATAAAACAGGTAAGTGAGTTATTAAACTTTGTACTTAGTAGTTTCCGTAACTTTCTTTAAGATGTTTGGTACTTTTGTGAAGTTTACAAAGTTGAAAAGGAAGGGTTACTTAATCTATTATGGGTACCTAGTAATATAAAACTATTTCATAGCGAGAAGGAGAAGTTCTTCAATTTATTTTAAGGGTATATGGACAAGTCAAGTATATACATGGAAAAATATGGATATGTAGATTAGATAGGTCTTCTTAGTTTCTAAGGATCATCATCAATGGCATTTTACAGATATGATAATTTATGTATATACTAGCTGACCCCCTCGCAATTTCATTTGCGTGGACTTTAGGTTAAAAAATCTTGACGAAATCAGCTAATACCCTATTTTAAGAGTCGGAAATTCCTGAAACCCGCTTTAAATATCATGTATCCCGTAATCCCGTTATAAGGGAAAAAATAACCATTTACTTACTGTTTTTTTTTCATAGTGAATGAAAATGTTTGAAGTCCATCGACTTCAAACATTCAACTTTAGCCCATCTCAAACTTGAATAACCGTTTTTATCCCATTTTCAGGATTATTTTGAAAAATCCTAAAATACGTATTCAATATTTTTGTTTGTGTAGTTTTCTCAGTAAATTTTAAGCCAATAGCGTCAATGGTTAATAAATTTCACCATAATAACCTCAATAGTTCGACTTCCTTTTCATACTTATGTAGTGACATTTTTGAAAAATCCTGAAACACATGTTTTAATTTATAGTTTATTCAGTACATACTGAAAGTTTCAAGTCATTAGTGTGCTATATTAAAAAGTTATAGACATTTAAAAACGGAGCCAAATTACGAATCTCAAACTTGAATAACCCATATCACCCTATTTTTAGGAATAATTTGAAAAATCCCGAAACACGTGTTCAATATTTTTGTATGTTTAGTATTTCCTGTAAATTTCAAGAAAATCGGGCTACCGATTACAGAGTTAGAAAAAGGACGAAAAGAACTTCCACCCCCCCCTTTTCACCCCTTTAGGGGTGGAATTTCCAGAAATCCCTTCTTAGCGGGTGGTTGTGTTGTAAAAGGAACTAATTCCAAATTTCAGCTTTCTAGCTTCAGCGGTTTAGGCTGGGCGTTGTCGCCAGAAAATCGCTTGTTCCTTTATATATTAGGTCCTTACATATGAAATTGGCGTTTTGTATGGGAGGAACAAAAAGTCGAATATTTTTTAATATAATATATTTAATTAATCAAAGTATGAACCATTATTTTCTATGCACTTTTGCCATCTTATAGGTAGTTCATTGATCCCTTTACTAAAAAAACCAGTCGGACGGGAATCAATAAAATCTTTGAAGGCGATTTGGACTGCCCCATCGGAGTTGAATTTTTTCCCTTGCAAGAAGTTATCCAAATTTCGAAAAAAATGGTAATCTGTTGGAGCAAGGTCCGGGGAGTACGGAGGATGTCTTAGACTTTCCAATTGAAGCTCTTCTAATTTAGTAGCCGTCTGTTGCGCAGTGTGTGGTCTAGCGTTGTCGTGAAGCAGCAGTGGCGTGGAGCGATTGACCAGCCTAGGTTGTTTAGCCGCTAGCTTTTCCATCATGGTTTGCAATTGCTGACAATAGACATCAGCCGTAATAGTCTGGCCAGATTTGAGAAAACTGTAATGAACAATACCGGCACTAGTCCACCAAACGCTTACAAGTAACTTTTTTGGGGTTAATTTTCGCTTGGGGCAGGATTTGGCTGGCTGGCCAGGATCCAACCATTGCGCTGAGCGCTTCCGATTATCGTAAATAACCCATTTTTCATCACAGGTAATGATTCGGTTTAAAATACCTTCATTATTGTGCCGGTTTAGTAATGTAACGCAGCAGTCGACGCGCGTTTGCCGGTTTGCTTCAGTCAATTCGTGAGGTACCCACCTTTCAAGCTTTTTAATCTTCCCAATTTGCTTCAAGTGAATTAAAACAGTTTTATCACTAACACCGCAGCCTGCAGCTAACTCGGACGTGGTTTGCGATGGATCCGCTTCCAAAGAGGAGAAATTTGTGATTAAAGTGGCCAGTACGAAAAACGCCAATTTCATATGTAAGGACCTAATATTAAGATTGCCGTGTGGTGCCGGCATAGAATTTCACCACCCCAACTCTTCCCGTGGGTGTCGTCAGAGGCGACTAAGGGAAACACACCGGGGGGCGGGCAGCAGCGCCCTCTGCAGAACAACTACACCGAACTGCGATCACCAACCCGCATGCCCAGCGTGGGGATATGGATTGGTGGGTAGTATGGATTGATAAGTATTAATATTTTGTATGTAGTTAGGACCCCTCTCGGGTATAGGCCTCCTCCAGCTCTATCCAGTATTTGTGGTCTTCTGCGACGCTCGACCAATTTTGTGTTTACAGATTTTTTTTTTATTCGTCTCGGATCTCGCATAGTTCTATGATGTCGTATTTAATATATTTAAATGTTTCCATTCTATGTTCATGAGAAAGTGATCTTGCGTTGTAAGTACATAAATATAATAACACTCTCCTTATTTTTATATGAGCTGGAGGGTTTTGGTCTAGCTCTCCCGCGGTGACCAGCCGTGTTGGGATGCTTCTTTTCGTTTGTTGATTTTTGTTGTCGATATTTGGAGAAGGTGCCGCTACTTGCTATGATTTTGTGTTGTTTTCCTTCGTCTGTGTCGTCAGGTATTCTGTAATATTTCTATTGTCATTGTACATTTTGTTCTTTTTGGCTGCCCTAATACTCTCTCGGTTGCTCGTACTTGGTCCATTTTCGCAATAAAGAGTTCTCTTCTTGTGGTTTGGTTCTTTAATTGGTGCTTTTATAGCAGAGTTTGGTCCTCGAACGATTAGTTTGTTGTATTTGATAAACGCATTGTTTCCTTTTTCAATTTCTAATTTCAATTGTTCTTGGAGTTGTTTTCTTTCTTGTAGTATTTTTGGCGGGAAATCTTCTTTCAGGTACATGCCGGTTTGTGAAAGTTTGTGTTTATTTTTTATAATTGTGATTTTTTTGCTGTATGTGGAAAGGCCCACGTTTATTGGTCTAGGGTTTTCTCCTTTTTTCCCAATACGTCGAACATGCTGAATCTCACTTGAATGTGTTTGTATTTTGAGATCATTGTTTAAAACGTTTAGTATTGTTTTTTCTAGCTCCATGTAGTTATTTTCTTTCTCCGCTACTCCGAAAAACACTAAATTCCTAATTCTTACTTCTTTTTCAAGACGATCTAGCCGTTCTTCTTGCTTTTGTTGATTAATTTTTAATTCGTCCAGTTGTGGCTGGAGAGTGCTTATTTTTTCATTTAGGTCGTCGATTTTTGAAGAAAGTTTGGCATCGGTTTCTTTAATTTGCTGTCCAATGGCAGTGATAGCCTTCATAAGCTCATCCATTCTTAATATATTTCTTGAAAAATATTACTTAAAAAAAAGCAAATGCAAAAATATATAGACAGTGTAGTGGTTCGAACCAGAAGCCTTCAAGTCGAATCACAAATCTTTGATAAGTATTACGCGCTAACCAACTGAGCCAGTGAGGCGATAAGTGTTTCGGCGAAATTAAGCTTCCTTTCAGTCTTCTAGCGGCCGGCACAAAAGATTACATACGGCAAGTTGATAAAAAGACGGACCACAATTTTACACTGATTTTAATAACGTTATTTCATGTTTTCACTGACTTCGAAAAGTTTTTTTATCACATGCATAAAGTAAGTATGTTAGTTCGTGGTGTTTTTACTTCTTATTCACTCGCCCGGCACTGTTTGTTATTTTTCGCAGATTTCTCTTGTTGTTTTTGTAATCACTGTTTTTGACCTCTAATCTGTAATCCTTCGACGAGATAACGTCCTCCGTTGTTGTTTGTACGTTATTCTATACTTTTCACTGATTTATTCACTGTTTTGACCCGAATTTCATTTTAAAATTAATTTTATTCGCGGAGCTGATGTCGGTTGTGCGAGCGCAGCGCCCTCTCCTCGCAATACAATAAACATATACTTTATTGCACACCAAGATAAGTAAAACAGAACAGAAAACATAAGCACAAAAAAAGTTTCACAATGGGCGGCCTTATCGCTAAATGCGATAAGGCCGCCACATGACACTTTATCTATATGAAGTGTTTATACTAACTGTAATTTTTATATTCTGTAATTTACTGTAATTTCTTTTACCTACTGTAATTTTTTAACGTAAATTGTTCAGATAATTAAAGCCTCGTGCAATATCTCGTGTTACTGAGTAAAAGAAAATATTCGTATTTCGTTATGAAATTGTTCGCAACGCAATCTGTTTACATTGCGAAACCTTATCAAGGTTTATTAATTTTGTGGCAGGAATGAAGCTTGGGATTCAGAATATTTTATTGTAGACTAGCGGTTCGCCCCGGCGGCCTCGCACGGGTATTTCAGAAATTATACACACTAACACGATGGGTTTCACAGTTTTCATACGGATCCCTTACTTTTTTTAACTGCATTGGGGTTTTTGACTTGACTCGACACTCCATAGCTGACACTGGCCGTAGAGAAAAAGCAAGCACCGTGCGCTATATATTCAACCTCTTTTTCTATTATGACGCACCATAATAGAAAAAGAGATTGAATATACAGCGCACGGTTTAATTATTGAATTTTTCATGCGGATCCTTAACTTTTTTGAAAATACGAGTATTATATAGCCTATGTTCATCACGGAAAATTTAGGATTATAATGGTGAATTTTTATAATGGTAATTTCAGAGCTTTCATGCACATGCACAAGATTCGAATAGAAAAATAAGACGTACCTACATACATGTCGCATTTTTAGACTTCACCTCGTTAGTCTACAGATATTCTATGCATATTTCTTTTTCGAAGTCAATGGTTTTCGAAGACGTATAACGAAAGCTTTTGCGCACAACTCAGACAAAGGCCCCTATCAAAACACAATATTACGTATATAATAACTTGTTTAAATAACTAGTACAGTTTTAATGTAATGTTGAAAACAGCATTGTAAATCCCGAGTTCTTTGACGTACAATTGGTATTTAAACCAGACTCAACCGGATTCAATGAAATTCAATTAATCCCGGTTTATTCTGGGAACCGGGATATTCGCAACGTCACCCTGTACGTAGGGAATAACTCGGACCTTGATACCAGTTCTTTGCGATCACGGTCCAAAATAGATTATAATCCTTATTTAGGTTTTGCCTGAAATATTTCCATTGAATTATTGGATGGCCCATTATGTGTTACGTACGCACGTGATACTAATTTATTAAACTTGATCATGTTTTACGCGTAACATAAGATAATTATTTTGATATAATGAGGCCTACAGAAGACCATAATTAAAACGAAACGAAGCCAACCGTATCTGATACGAGTTGAAAGCAAATCGATAAGGGTTATTTCTTCTTAGAATTTACTGTGTGAGGATATTTTATTAAAGTTATTGCGTCACAGAAGGTTCAGTTATGTGTTTGGTTTAAAAGCTCAGGAAACAGTATTTTATAAGCTTTATGTACCTAAGCTACCGAAAGCTGGCGCTATCGTCTTTTGTTAATGGGGGCCTACTTTCATTACGAAATTCAATTCGTTTGAAAATTGCGTAAGAAGTTCAGATTTATATTTGGAATGATAAAAGTACCTATATTTTTCGTTCTTTTTCACCATTTAAATCCTTATATATAAAATCGTCATATCCTATAAAATATTTTCATAAAAAATAGGGATCCGCATGAAAAATTAAGTATTTGTTAAATACCCGTGCGAAGCCGGTGCCGATCGCTAGTATTAAAAGATAATTACGGTAGGCTTAACAATTACAGTATATACACTTATATATCTAATCCTTTAACATCTTAATCGTGACCAGAAGAGAGGCAGAGTGCCCAGAATGGCATCCAACGTGGCAATGGCAACGCTGCTGTTGCCACGTTGGATGGAGAAGCTAATGGTTGACCGAAATACAAGCCAGCATTCCGATGAACTGTGGACTCTAAATATTAAATAGGAAATTGACTCAATAAACGTATATAGAAGTGCGTGTCATGAAAATAGACGAGACTCATGAAAAAAATTGGGAAAATATTATAAGTAGGTAATTAGTAAGTCTCATAAAAAATGTATGTATGGCTAATTATTAAACAAGATTCGTCAATATAAATATTTTACCTAATTTTAAGATAAAGCTGTTCATTGTGCCTTTTTTTCTTTTACGAATAAAATGGTCTGGGGTGGACCAGAATTGTGAGGGACTCAACGCCCTGAGAAGGATGATACCCACTAAAAGTTCTCCGGTCTCTTGCCATTATTTGCCGAACCACGGGAACATAAAAACATTCCGCAAGCGACTGGCGTTCCCTCTTCCTCACATATACATGGCCAAATTGGCAAGCCCACCGTTCCACAAGCTCGCCGACCCCATCCATCCATCACGTTTCCTTGTTTATTGTGCCTAATAAATAAATAAACCAGGGCCCATATTAAACGCTTGGCAGGAAAAAAATGCGTTTGAAGGAAACCCATGATGATCATAATCAGGCAATCAGTAAAAACATGAAACACGAGGTACAAGATAAATCACCAGCCTTCATTTCCGCCACGAGTTAACGATTTACATAAAACTTTTTCGGATATCCTCTTTGGATTCGCAAAATTAATTTCCAGCCTAAAGCTTTTTTGACAGCGACAAAAACATTCCCGATCTGTTAAATTGCTTGGAGCCGCAGACGGTTCAAAGAAACTCAGATAAACGAATTCAAACCATGCATTCGATGGATTGAATTTAACAATTTGGCCAGTAAGTACTTCGCTGTATGGGAGAGCGGAATTTTCGTGGTGACAAATTACGCCTCTCCCAGACTGACGAGGCTTATGTTGGAAATTGTGCTGGTCGGTATCACAGGCCTCTCGTTGGGAGAGGCTTTACTTGAATGCAACAACGGTATCCAAATACCGCCATCATCATCGTCATCAGCCCACATCAGTCCACCGCTGCACATTATGAATAACAAAATTTGACTTGTCTTAGTGCTTATTTTGTAAGCCTAAAGAAATAAAGTTATTGAAACTGAATCTGAAATCAGTGAATGGAAACTAATAAGAACAAACTTTATTTAAAAAATTAGAATAGTAGTTCACAAAATGAAGCTAACTGCAAACAATCTAGGGATAGCTCAACTGATCCTATTGAATGAATTATAGTATTATATAATGATAGCACAACTAAAGCTCAACAGCCATCGCTTTTGCTGTGTTGATCGCGTTCAAAGAGTTTCACGAAACGCGCTGTTAAACCAATTAGGAGAAAAGAGTGTTTGCGGAACTCTCTCGCAGCACTAACAAACAAAACCTGATTTTCCACTTCACGTTTGGCGCGTTCATACACAAAATTGTATTAGCGATTGCCATGACTACGTAGGTACTAGCCTAATATTAGTTCCAAGTGTGGCTTTAATTATATGTATACATGATACAGTTAGGCAGAGAATAACTTTATAAACCTAACCTCTAGCCTAACCTATATAACCTTACAACACAACCTTACTAAAACTAATATTCTAGTGGTTTCATTTTCACTTCTTCAAAAAAATTAAGTGAAGAGAAACCATTAACAACTTATTTCTTTTTTTTTTATTATAATTAACTGTATGAAATTTGACTTGTCTAAGTGCTTATTTTATAAGCCTAAAAAAATAAAGTTATTGAATCTGAATCTGAATCAATGGCGGTGGCAATTAATGGCGTGGCGGACCTGGAAAACTGGGTACCAGTTCTCACGGACTTAGGATTTCGACTCCAAGGAGAGCAAATGCGTAGGCTCTGCCGAGACCTGCATATTTGCACCTCTTCAGATTCTCAATCTCTAACAGCATAGACCGCACAATTGTGTCGACCCATGTAGCGTCCCACACAATTGGCCTCTCCAACTCCCATGGGACAAGTGTCATACCGTCGGGCCTCTTACCATCGTCACGCAACAGACCTTTCGGTTCGAGAATAGTTAGCGTTAGTGGTGACAGAAGCTTAAGTTTTTATATTCTCTATGTCAACTGTATTATTAGTTTTAGGTACAATATTTATTTTATTTTTCGTTTAAGGCACAAACAGTATACAATATTCTTAAAATTAACAATATATACCAATCAAGATTCCACATAAATTAAAACTATTTACAAGCACAACGTTACAGTCGCTAAATTGTAAAACAGCACTAACATAGTAATGATAAAACATGTTACAACATTAAAGCAAACTAGGAGAGAAATTAGTTTTTCATAGTTATTCCTACAGAGCAAAAATATATCCACTAGCAACCCGCTCCGGCTTCGCACGGGTCCAACCCTAATACAAAAACCTACCTCTTGAATCACTCTATCTAAGAAAGCGACTTTGTTTTATACTATTATTCAGAAAATTTATCAATATGTAACCTACTTACTCCTTATATCCCTTCCACAGTGGCAGTAGTGACTGCCTTCTTCGTCTGCTGGGCGCCTTTCCACATTCAGCGCCTGTTCTTCATCTACGGCTACCTACTGGACCAGTTCCACTCCATCAACCAGCACCTCTTCAACATCGCTGGAGCGCTGTACTACGTGACAGCGACTGTTAATCCCATACTCTACAATGTTATGAGCGAGAGGTGAGTTCCAAAAGTACCTAAACTAAACCAATTTGCTACCACTCAAACTGTAGCCGTCTGACAAATTGACGTCCTCTTTGGGGCGTCCACCGCGCTAAAGAGGTTGTCAAATAGTCGAAGGTACGCCTGCGATATTGCAGGTTGTGGGTTCGACCGCCCGCCTAGGCGCCGTTGCCATACAAACACTTGTTGTCTTTGTATGATCTGCAGATATTTGATCCAGGTATTCTGGACGTTGCCTATTGTAATAAAAAATATCTATCTATGTAGCACAGTGGTCGTAAACTAAATAGAGACATTTAAATGTCCGTAATGTTTTTGTGTCTAATAAAACCTCGTTATGTATAAATATTCTTTAGATTTCTCAATTATTATTATTTAAAGAATTTGTCGGATTATAATCATATAAGTAAATTCGGGTAAATAAAAGATTTAAAAATATAATTATATATGATATGTCAAAGCTGAAACAGATATTCATGGAGCTGGACATTTTATTAAGGACAGTAAAATTAAAAGTAGAGTAAAATGAAACTTAAAGGTATTGCAGGCTAAACTATGTTAGTAAAAATCGCTTGACACCGATGTAGCATAGACATTCGTTTCTGAAATGTTTCGAAAGGAATTGCGCTTCACAAAAAGCATATGTTTAATTTAATATAAAAAGGTTAAGGTACGATGAACATTTTTCATGATATCGTGGTCCCAAAGATGCTAGGTTGGATTATGGATTAAGATCAAATCCGGGTTATTTGGCAAATAGCCCGGTTTCGTCTCTCATCACATCAGTCATCACATCAGTCAGTCGTTATCAGTTCTAGATACCGACTGACTGATGATTTGATTAAACGGACGGGTCTGCCTCCACTGATCCCGCCAAGTTGTATCCACCGATACCGGGATCTGTTTCCACCAAAAAACAGGAAAATATTTTTATCCACGGATACAAAAAAAATCATTTTGAAGAAACGGATCCCGCTTGTTATGGAAATGTATTTTGGGTCGTTATGTTCATTCAAATTAAATGATTTATTTGCAGGGTATTGCCATGCTTATATTAAGATGTCCCATGACTTATTAGCTAAATGTTGTGTAAAATTATAAATACAATAATAATAATAACCAATAGAAATACAGATCGGAAAGTAATTAACATAAGGTCAAAATATAATAAAATACATAACATTGGTTCGTAAAATTAACAAAAAACTTATCAATTAATTCCAATTAAGTATACAAATGTCCAATAATAAAATAAGGTGTCATATTGTTTAATTTTAATTATTCCACTTGTAAAGAAGTTATGAGGTAGGGAAAAGTCGTTCAATAATTTATCGGTTATTTTTTGTGCTAATTTAATTTAAGGATTTATATGAATGCTTGGCAAAATTAAACATTATTACGTAATTCTTTGATTTCATGAAGATGCATTCTATCAAATTCTCAATATATAAATAAATAATGCTGGATAATACACACACACAGCAACATCAAGCCCCAAGCTAAGCAGAGTTGGTGCTACAAGATGACTGTAGTACAAGCTTATAAATAATATACTTAATATATAAATATTAATATGTATTACACAGATAGATATTTTTTATTATATAAAATATAGAAAACTACCAAAACACCCGGAACAAATATCGGCATATCGTACAATCATTTGTCCTGAGTCGGGAATTGAACCCGCAACCTCCAACCTCCAGCATCGGCCACCGCGCCACAGAGGTCTTCAATAAAATAAGAACGAATGAAACATTGATGCATTTATTAGCACTGCGGGTTTTCACGCTGAAATGTTCAGAGTTCCTGCTCCAATTCAATTACACAGCTGACTTCAAATAAACGCAAATAGATAACGTTTGATAACAAGACCTTTGATACACCACCAAGAGATGGCGTTACTGTGCCAACGTGCGCTTCAATTGATCTCTTGTCCTTATCACTCTCAGGCAGCATAGATATCGCTGTCCTTTCCCGCTTGAATACATCTTTTCTAAAATTCTGGTTTTGAGTTCTAAAATTAAGGAGTCTACTTGATAAATATCAAAAATTGTCAATAAAAAGTATGAGAAAGCAAAAAGTGTTTAATACGTCAATGTTTACTCGTAAATAATTAGAGAAATACCCAAATCCTAGATCGCGCTTACGATATTCCCCGCTCAGAAATACTAGATGAAAATATTTTACTTTATATTCAGGGGAGTACGTGTCTATACGGTGAAACAGTTACTAGGGGGTGAGCTGTTCTGAATCGCCCCTAAACTGACTAGGTGCGGGGAGGGCAAAGATGTCGATTTCATATCCATCGAATGCCTACCAACTACTATCAGTTGCCCCGAATCGGTGTCAAACTGATGAGGGAAGGAAACCCTACGACACAGCAGTCGTAGGTCATGTTAGCGGCTCTTAAAGACTGCGGAACATGCACTGATGCTTTGACGTCACGTGATGGAAACAAGGTTGAAATACCTTAGTAAACAGACTCCGGTCTAAACCGTTATACTATAAGACTTCGGTCTGATAGTATATGACAAGAGGACTGTTATATAGCCTCTAAACCCACTGCTATAGACGATTTGACTCTCCTTTTGGTTGTATACTTTTCTATAAGCATAACAAAACCCTGACTTCTGTCTTATGGTATATGATATTATTATAATTATAAATTAAAATAATTGTTACACTGGAGTATAATTCCAATCTAGCCATAAAGGGTTTCGAAGCCTGGCTTAAACATATTAGGTACCTATGTACTAAGAACGTGATTGGCACTTTTCTATGTTCTCCTTAGTTCATGTTCATTCTTTAGGATTACACTTAGGCACATAGGTATGTAGGTACATGCATAAGTATAGGTTACATTATAATAAGGTATTTTCTGAAATCGGTACCGAGGTGCAGAGATGTACAAAATGGTTTTAAAAAAGCATTTAAATACAAAATGCAAAATACTTTTCAGATTTACTATTTCAAATGCAAAATACCAAATAGCTTTTTGTATTTCAAATGCTAAATGCAAAATAGGTATTTTCAAAATACTTTTTCAAAATAAAATACCTTCTGACCAAATCACAGATATATTTTTATTTATTACACAGGAGAATAGATACACTCAATGCGATTACACTTTTATTTTTAAATTAATAACAACTGGACTGGTATTGTTAAAAAGTGATAAAAATAAATATAATTTTTTATTTATAACACTTTTTAACAATGCCAGTTGTTCGTCGAATATATCTTTTTCACACTTGTCAGACATTACTTAAATTACATTTAACCAAATAATGATGCCATCTATGGCGCTCATTAGGGGAGGCCTATGTCCAGCCGTGGACTATTATAGGCTGGTGATGATGATGATGATGATGAAGACATTACTTGACATTGACATAAGACGCGCACTCTGACTGAGACTCTGACCAAAGAAGAAAAAGATGTCTTGCATGGTTAGATGGCGCCTCTATCGGTCGAATTCGGCAATACAAGCGTTTTGTTTTGTTTGACTGGTAATGTTGGCTCAACTTAATCACAAAGTATTTTGTATTTTAAAATGTATATTAAAATACAAAATGCATCTCGAAAGGCATTTCAAATAAAATACAAAATACTTTTCACTGAAAGGTATTTAAATACAAAATAGGTATTTTGCATTTTCTATTTGCATTTAAAATAGAAGTATTTCAAATAAATCACATCTCTGCCGAGGTGTAACATGTTCACCCTGTACCTACCACCTAATAGAGAACTGGATTTCACCAGATTACTACTATTCAACAGACAGCTGGAGTTAATAATATACAAGAAAAAATACCTATTTTATAATCTATTACAGAAAATATGCTTCTGTTATAGATAACAATAAATACATATTATAAAGAGGAAAGATGAGATTGTTTGTTTTTTTGAATTGAATAGATTTCGAAACTTCTGGACCGATTTGAAAAATTCCTCGACCTAGACAGCGTTTAGGTTTATAGATTTTGTGTGAAATGGCACAAAAATCACGATAGTTTTTAGGTCTTAGGTAAAAAAGTCTTACTACCTAAAAAAGGAATAAATCATGCTGAATGGGTGCTTTGCAGGCTAACGCTACGTAAACCAATAGATAAACAAATATCGTAAAGCATGAGTGTAAGATAATTAGTAGGTACCTACTGAAAATAATAATGTAATTTTTTTTTATTAATGCTGTACCCCCCTAATGTAATTATTTCAAAGCAAAGTTAATAGATGTGATACATAGTTACTGAGATATTAAATATTGAAAAAATTACAGATAAAACGAGACCTAAGAGAGAGATAAGGGTTTCGAAATCGATCTCGAAAACAAAAACTTGAAAACGATGTTAGTACAATAATTACCCAAACGACTACTTACCTACCTACTTACAAAGGATTATTCATCGTAAAAAAGTCCATAAAACTTCCCTGCTACCCGAGCAAAGACGGGTGCTTTGCTAGTATATTCGTTACTACATACACGAAACAATGTTTAAAATACAACACGCAGTACAAAGTATTGTACGCTCCCAAAAGAACCTATTAAAATATAATCTTTTTTCCAAGGGGCAATTAAAAAAAATATTTCCATTTGAAATTTATGAAACGCACACAACATCATTATATTAAGCTCTGGGATTATTGTCATTATTGAGCAACTCATCTTCTTCTGCTATTAAATTTTATTATTTGAAAACAAGTACAATAATAATAGATAAAAAGCTTTTGTGAAATAGCAGACGAAAAAATATCTGGAAATGTTATTCAAAGGACTTTGGGCATTGCAATGTTGTATTGTGTCTAGGAACATAGCTCTGTTTGTCAAATTGAATTGAATAAATAATAATAAATGTTATCGAAAGTTGGGTAATGTAATGATATCTGTGCTGTAGTTGTTAACTCCTTTACTTCTTCTTTTATTTTTGGCTCTGCATCTGTTTTGAACCAATTCTGCCAAACAAAAAGACCATGCCATTGATATTTTTAGTGCCGTTAAATAACCTATTACTCGGTTCGAGAATCCAAGACATTTTATGACAACAAAGACTTTATCAATGAAAAGAACATTTTATAAACAGAACATTAACAAAAGCAACAGGGTAGTTAAATATGAAGTATCTTATCGCTAAAAAATAAAAATCTACCTACAATTATATTGTACCTAGGTACCGCGTAACGAAAACGGTACTAATTTGATTTCGAAATCGGACAAGAGACAGAGAGAATGAGGTTCAGGTATTGCCGATTATTTAGCTTTTGTTAGAACCGTTGGATTACGGAATACCTACTCAGTTTTTGCTACCACTTTGAGTAGCAAATACCGCAAAGGTCCATTCAACATGCTTAAAGGACTTATGAGATTTAGTAGCATTCGGACTTACATTTTAAACTGTATTTTTTGTTATTTCAATTGTTGAAAGTGGTCTAATTGACAAATAATAATAATAATGCCGGACAATCCACAGAGCATTACCTAGCCTCAAGTTAAGCTGAGCTTGTGTTATGGGTAAAATTATGGGTAGTACATGATATAGATATTATTTTTATTATAGGTACATAGAAAACGAACAGAACGCCTTGAACGAATATCTGCAGATCGTATAAATATTTATTCCGAGGCGTGAATCGAACCCGCAACCTCCTGCATCGCAGTCGGACCTTCGCCCACCGCGCCACAAAGGTCGTCAAATCAATGTTTTTCTTTATTAACAAATAAATAACTGTGATCTAAATAAAATAAAAAAAAACACTAGTATTTAGAGCTAACTGCAGACTGTTGCGAACAAACTACAGGTAGCTCAACTGATCCATATCAATACCAGTTTGTTTGTTTATTTATTTATTTATTTATTTATTTATTTATTTATTTATTTATTTATTTATTTATTTATTTATTTATTTATTTATTTATTTATTTATTTATTTATTTATTTATTTATTTATTTATTTATTTATTTATTTATTTATTTATTTATTTATTTATTTATTTATTTATTTATTTATTTATTTATTTATTTATTTATTTATTTATTTATTTATTTATTTATTTATTTATTTATTTATTTATTTATTTATTTATTTATTTATTTATTTATTTATTTATTTATTTATTTATTTATTTATTTATTTATTTATTTATTTATTTATTTATTTATTTATTTATTTATTTATTTATTTATTTAATTATTTATTTATTTATTTATTTTTTTATTTATAAAAATTACATTACATACAAATAGGAAAAGTAATAATCTAATACACACAAAATTATTTATTATGATGTGAATTTCAATTTCTTCATTCAGTTCATTAAACAAATAAAAAAACTTTGATATCTCAAAAAAAATCTTGTAATTCTTTCTTTACGGCATGGATAAAACGAAATTGCGCGAATATTTTTAAACTTAGGCGATCTGAACACATAATTATTAGTACTATTTTAACGGGTATTAATTTTATTTATTTATTTTATTTATTTGTATTTTTTATCGCGTTTATTGTAATATTTCTCGACGTTTCAATAGGTTTGCAATCAGTCGTAATCACGATGTGACGTGAAAAAATATGCGATAAATACCCATTAAAATAGTATTAATAATTATTAAATTGCGCGAGATAAATTTAATTTCATATTTCTGAATAATGTACTATTGAGCTTTACAAGTGTATTAATTTATTTATTTTAATAAATTGCACGCCCAAAATTATAAAACATATTGTGATATTATTTTTCACAATAACAACTTTTATAACATGTATGACAAGCTATACACTAATCAATAATATTTAAAATGGGTTAATCTCCACACCGATTTTTGGTGTGGCGACATTTAATATTGCTCGATTTTAAAAAGTGAAGTAATAAGAGCTTAATACAGGGCTTTCATAAACAATTGATGGGATTCATAACAAGGGATGGGCCCTTATTAAATTAAAACGAAGCCATAAAACAAAGGGCCTTTATAATCAAAACGTGGGAATATTTCAACGTACCTAACGATATTTAATTTGTAGCAATATTTTGGTTAATTATCTGCCTGAACAACAGAAAATATTTACAAGCAACAGATTTACTCTTTGATTCTTTTAAATAAGGAAAGGACTCTTAATTTGACTCCGAGGGTCCATCATCAAATTTGGCAATTTACTTTGTCAGTTTAAAAATCCCTAAACGGCTTTTTGCTAAGGAATTTTCCAATAACGTTAAGAAAAATAGACAAATAATTTGTGTATTTTTCTTCCTCCACAGTTCTACTTCTTTTCGATTAAAAACTCAGGGTCATTTGTTTTATAGATACACAAAAGCAAGGTAGAAACAAAAACTGAAGTATCAACGCTTTTTTATACCACCAAGCAAGGTGGAAAATACATAGACTGTGGCCCGCCTGATGGAAAACCTTGTGGACGCTTGCAATGCAACATCGGGGACATTATGGCCATACTTACCACTCGCATGCCTTACCAAATGGGGTCTTCATAAAAATTAAGACTCAATATTGAAGGACTGAGAAAAAAATCTTCACCTTTCTCTTTACTCCTTGCAATATCTAAAAGAGATTAATATAAAACGCTTCAAAGTTATTATTTTAGCAGGTAAAGGAGATATTTTTTTTTGTACAACATACGACTATTTACGGGTCTAATAGTAATTCTGTTAATATCTCGGGATCTTTTTCATATAAAATGGACCATCAATCGAGATTAACGATAGGTATCCCTCAAGATTATCGCGTATTTTGAGTAAGTACAGAAAAGATACATACGTCCTACCCGTATCCTAAGATAACTTTTGCTTTTCCTTGTTTAACAATAGAAGGAGTTCCGTAAATAGCAAGAAAACTAAAAACTTTATCTGTGCAATTTGCGCATTTTAAACACCTTTGAAAATACACAAACGCCCTCAGTTTAGTTCGTCTCGAGGCGTCTCGATATTTTTTTGTACGCAATTGTTCTAATCAACATGGTAAAGGCGCTGTAGTAAACTCCATACAAAGATTTCCTCGGTGACTAAGCTTTTTATTTTATTTATTTAACGAGAAAAAAATTCTACATTGGAAACACTCACTTATTTATCAAAATGTTTATTACTTGTATCAATTTATCATCTTCTTGTTTTATTATTGTATTGTTTTATTTTCCAATAGAATTGTACTAACTTTCTATGTGTGTCTTTAATAAACTATTTCTTTCTTTTTAAACAAACTCTGGGTTCGTTCTCTATCACTATGTAAACATTTGTTTCAAATTAGCGGTAAACCACAAACCTAGGTTCGGAAATTGATTTTAGCTGTTAATTATGCGGATTTGTATATTAAATTGACAAACGCGTAATGACTCGAACGAAACTTGGTCATCCATTGTAAGTGAGGTTTATAACACGAAATCACCAAACCAAAAGAACTTAATAGGTAATAACTTAAAAGTAAATAAAAAAAAATATGCATAAAATTACCCGATAATTCAAACGGGAATCCCCAGGGGCCTACTCTGAAAAGAAAAATCGACGTTTGTTATTTATTGAAAACCCAACTCATAAGTCGTTTGTGATTTAGCGTTTGCACGAAGATGAATCAGATACTTTGCTATGGTTTTTGCGAGTACCAGCCAGAAGCCCTATTCTTGTTCTCCAAAATACGCAATGGTTTCTTTCTTTATTATTTTTTTGTGCAATTTGGTGTTCTATTTCATTATATTAGACGGCATCAATAGGCAGACACGAACACGAAATTTCGTGTTTGAGAATTTAAAATAGGCATTAGGCCCCACTTTTTAACCTTTATTTCATTTGTAAAATATAATACATATATAATAGTAATTATTGTTTAATCGAATAAACAGTATTAGGATAGTATACTTACTAGTTACCACTAGCAGATAAAAATATATTTAGTAAGCTTTAGTCTGTCTAATTTTAGGGTTGTGTAGACAAACAATGAACCCTAGTGTGTACTTGCGTTAAAGGGTTCCGAAATCCTCATCATAATTATATTATGTGTACTGCTAAACGCGCCTCTGCAAATAAGGGGTTACCATAATAACCAGGCAGGCGGTATGTTGAGCGCAGTAGAGGTGTTAAAAATAAACCTCTGAATGGCAGCATTTTTGTCCTGAACCTACCAGAGGGAAGATTTACTTGGTCACGCTTACCTATATGTATCGTATCGTATCGTATCCTTGGCCGGACTTTGAGAGGTCGATTGTTTGATCTTTGCAGGTCAGGGGCGCACAGTAACCACACAAATATGGACGAAATATAAATATGCATTCTATTATGGTCTTACTTTTTTTTTAGAATGGCCAAGCCTTTATTAACAAATAAATTACAATGATCTAACTAAATAAAAAAAAACACTAGTATTTACAATTGAGCTAACTGCAGACTGTTGCGAACAAACTACAGGTAGCTCAACTGATCCATATCAATACCAGTTGGAAGTGTACCCAAGATGCTGGCTGCATTGCCACGTTGTATGGCAATGGTCTTACTGGTTACAAAGAGTTTAATATTCATTTATTCTCAAAAAGACATTAAATTATGTCACTTATTTGAGAACTCCTGGGGCTCTAGACAAAGTAACATTTGATTAGCGAAAGCGATGGTAGAAAAGTACAAAAATGTATGGATTTGACATATTCCTTCGATATCACGCATCGCAACGACAATCATCATAGCTCAAATGATGGCGAAGTTCAATTGGTAGACATGGGGTGCATTCCGAATTACGCTTACAGCGCTGATAGCGATCTCAACGATATTTTGTGTTCCGAATTAGATATCGCGATATTGACAGTGGAGTGTCAGTTTTGACAGAGCGCTCAGTGATTTCATTGGTGATTATGGCAAAATGGCGACCTGTAATGACGTTTGACGCGACATCGTTGTCGCGATGTTGTCGCGCTTACAGTAATTCGGAACGCTTGTGAGCGCGATAATATCGATTTTAGCGTAATTCGGAATGCACTGAAAGTAACCTTCGCGTAGCTATCGCCTTGTCTATTCTATACGTCTGATCGCTAAATGCCGTTATGTTGGCACAATTGGTTGTCAATCTTTTGTTGTTAGACTGTCATTAGTTTGATTGAAGTATTGCGCTCGTATTTGTGTTATTAATTAATATTTTTCGAATTATTCATGCCAAAGCCTTTTAAAAGCAGTGCAAAAGAGATTGTGTTGAAGGTGCGTGCCTTTTGTGAGGAAGAAAAGGCAGATCAATGCAACTGGTAAGTAAAATAGGGATACCAGCTTTATACACGATACCTTTAGTATGGATCATAAGAATTTCTCACATAAAAAGATAAAATAAAAAAGTAAATTATTCAGGTTATTTAATTTATCTTGTTATGATTATCCCTAATTTGTATATATACTAATATTGAATTTTTAGTATTTTATATTATACAAATACAAATTTTATGTGTCATTTTCAGTCATGTCGGAGAAAACCACATGTAGAATACATAATATAAAGAAGCGAAGCTATTGCTGCCTGCAACAAGTCAATTCCGCTGAAAATCGTCGTGGATCTTGAAGATTTCGATTTATAAGCATTTTTTGTGTTGTTTATTTCCTTTTTGACCATAATTAGTGTCAGAACAATTTCAATAAATAATTTAAAATTTTAATTGTTTCATAATTTAAAACTTTCCTAGTCCTAACTACTTATATATTTATATACAAATATGAAATTAAAACATAAACACACGTTTACATAATGTCGTGCTGCCAATATAATGCTGCCAATTCCTGAGGCAGGACAACTTATGGTGTACGGTCTGTAGTCTATAGTTATCGAACTCAATCATTCGCTTATTTCGTCCGTTCACCGTTCATGAAATGACGGGTCAAATAAAAAGGAGTACCAGGCCAAGTAGGTTGTTACCTATAATTTCAGATAGAATTTCTGTAAACAAACGTGATACATAACAAAAAAATTGTTTCGATTTGGAAGTTTACCCAATCTTTTGAAATACTTATGGCAGTGTTTATTGTGTAATTAAAATCAATAGAAAGAAAATAACAATGGTTTTGAGCTATATAATTATATTATTTAATTATTTTCAACAAGTTCTTAAAAATCATGAAGAAATAAATAATTAGGAGAAAATACATATTTTACGACACTCGTATCATCTCGGTAATATTGGAGTAAATAACAGAAATTCAAAACTATTTTGCATTTTGACAATAGACCTTTTAGTTTGTATTGTAATTTCTTTCGACTCTCGCCCTTAGAAGCCAAATGTGTGATTTTTTGCCGATCATTTGCAAAAGCTTTATCTTGTTTTTTTCGTTGTTAAGTATATTTTTAATCCCTCATGGACACAGGGAAACAAGGGTGCGATCGTGAATGCTACATCCACGCTAGCGCAAGGCTACTTAAAATTTTGACGTAATTCCAACAGCTGTTTATGAAATCGCCATTTCGATTCGATTTCTACAGGGTCTTAGCGTTCGCTAGTGTATCCATCAAGAGAATAGACAACTACGTGAAGTCGCTTCTCAAAACTGCCACTTGGCTAGGAATTTGATGGAAGCTCTGAAAAACGATTGTCTATGGAAGTGCCCTAAGCATGTACTTTCCTTGGATACCTATGTAAACAAATCGGTAGAACAACATGGCGGATTAGGGATGTTCACTTGTTCGTCTAGTCGATAACATTATATCGATGGACAAGCTTGTCTTTTTAATCGACATCAAAAAAGGAAAGGTTCTATGTTCAAATGTATATTTTTTTTGTATCAATAAGGGCTACCGTTTTTGTACTCACCAGTTAGCGCCACTGTAAAGTAAGGTCAGAACGAACTTACTTATAGGCGACGGGAAAATATATTTACATTTTTCAGCGATTCAGCGACCCGCCCCGGCTTTGCACGGAAACCTCTTAAATTGTCAGTGTTCCTCTACTATATTATGCATGTATTATAGGTACATGTAAACCTACCTCTTGAATCACTCTATCTATTTAAAACAACCGCATCCAAATCCGTTGCGTAGTTTTAATGATTTAAGCATACATAAGGAAGAACAGACAGACAGCGGGATGCGACTTTGTTTTATACTATGTTATGAAGAGCGCATTTCTAAGGTGGTCCCATTGGAACCAAGTCAGGATCTGATGGTGGGATCCCGGAGAAATCGAAGGAAACCCTCATTTTCGGAATTGGAGCTGGATCCGAGAGTTTACTGGAGGTGAAGCAGGAGCAGGATATGTAATAAAACACTGTTTTAACTGAATTTATCGCGTATATTTTGTATTTTGTTATAGCCTGACGTTTTGGAGGCTTTTCTGATTTGAATGCACTGTCTTCAAAGTGCAATGTGCACACATGAATGTCTTGAGTTCCTGGCCGGATATTTTCTAAGCCAATATTTTCTTACGATTCCCTCCGCCGGCTTTCGTTTCTTGGTAAACTAAAACAAGAAAAAATACGTAACTTATTAAAGTCAACACATCATCAGTGGTTTTGTGTCCGGTGGTCTTGTGTGGAGAGGTTCAAGTCCGTTAAGATGGACTTGCACCTCTAAGGTCAACACGGGGCAGTGTGTCATATTTTTGTCATGTGTTATTTTTAATCCAAAAATGTTTTCAAATGGTTTTCGTAATAAAAAAGTCCTCTACACTTGCCCAATAGTTACACTTAGGTACCCATACTGATCTTACCTAATTTATCGATAACGTTCGATGTTCGATGATGTTCAACACTAGCACCGGTTTTTATGTCTGCGATGTGAATGAAATATTGAGAATATTGCGGGTTTCTACAGCTCACAATAAAGATGATTCAAAATAATAGGTTTTTACACACTTTATATCACAATACAATGTACAATAGACACCAATTTAACGAAATGTTAGCCACTTACCGGTGTAAGGTTAGATTCGGCCTGTTTTTGCTTTGGCATAGGCCTCAGCCTGCTACAGAACACTTCATGGTACCTCTTCTATATGATTTTCAATTTATATTACAGTTTTGCTCAATAAATAAGTCGAAAACACGGGCAAAACATAAAAATCTCACAATGACTTCTCCTGACATGTAAACAAACCCGTTGAATGGAATGGGCATCCGTGACAATGAAACCAGGAAGAGGGCGCTGATAAAAAGAGTGTGTATTGATTTTTCCTAACGTTAAACCACTGTTGTGAGAAAGAGACTGGTAGTCCAATATTGCTTCCGTGTCAAATTCGACAATTACAACAATTCCATATGATCGTTTTTCAGAGGATGGAAGTGATCGTTCGATGTTGTCAATCGGTTTGGTGAAATCAAAATATTCGTACATTGCCTACCAAAAATCTTGACGTTTAATCCATTTGAAGGTTGCCATCGCTAGAGCGATAACAATTTTCAAAATCGAATCGCTTCATAGCGAATGCCGGTTGGCTAAGGACCCTGTTCTCAGTTTTTAAGTTACGTATAGATAGATTGTGTGAGGTCGTTAGTAGTAAGATATTGAGAGTTCTAGACCACTTGATGTCTGATAGAACACACTATCATCGTTCGCTTCGCTCACTCCGATGTGCCGTGTGTTCTATCAGACATCAAGTGGTCTAGAACTCTCAATACCTTATTTGAAAAATCTTGAAGACTGGAAGAACTCATTTCGTTCGCTCTGTTCGTGCTCCGTTCAATATTATCCGTGTGTTCTATCAGACATCAAGTGGTCTAGAACTCTCAATACCTTATATGAAAAATCTTAAAAATCCATAGATCTCTCTACCCACCACCTAACTTTGTTAGCTAAATAAAACTGTGTAAATTCTACTGCATTATGAGAACATCACAAATAGTTGAGCGAACCATGGTAAGAACGCTCAAGAGCCCGAGGTAGGTTTATCTCTCCCATCTGTGATGCTTCATTGTCACAGTTGAAAATACACAGACCTCACTACCCATCTAACTTTTTAGCTAAATAAAACTATGTAAAATCTACTGCATTATGAGAACATCACAAATAGTTGAGCGAACCATGGTAAGAACGCTCAAGAGCCCGAGGTAGGTTTATCTCTCCCATCTGTGATGCTTCATTGTCACAGTTGAAAATACACAGACCTTACTACCCATCTAACTTTTTAGCTAAATAAAACTATGTAAAATCTACTGCATTATGAGAACATCACAAATAGTTGAGCGAACCATGGTAAGAACGCTCAAGAGCCCGAGGTAGGTTTATCTCTCCCATCTGTGATGCTTCATTGTCACAGTTGAAAATACACAGACCTCACTACCCATCTAACTTTTTAGCTAAATAAAACTATGTAAAATCTACTGCATTATGAGAACATCACAAATAGTTGAGCGAACCATGGTAAGAACGCTCAAGAGCCCGAGGTAGGTTTATCTCTCCCATCTGTGATGCTTCATTGTCACAGTTGAAAATACACAGACCTCACTACCCATCTAACTTTTTAGCTAAATAAAACTATGTAAAATCTACTGCATTATGAGAACATCACAAATAGTTGAGCGAACCATGGTAAGAACGCTCAAGAGTCCAAGGTAGGTTTATCTCTCCCATCTGTTATGCTTCATTGACACAGTTGAAAATACACAGACCTCTCTACCCACCTAACTTTGTTAGCTAAATAAAACTGTGTAAATTCTACTGCATTATGAGAACAATCACAAATAGTTGAACGAACCATGGTAAGAACGCTCAAGAGTCCGAGGTAGGCTTATCTCTCCCATCTGTGATGCTTCATTGACACAGTTGAAAATGCACATAACTACTATTCACCTACAGCTTGAGATATCTGCGCATCAAATCCGCTGTATTATGAGAGCAAACATAAATAGTTGGCCGAACCATGGTAAGAACGCACCAAGAGTCCGAGGTAGGTTTATCTCTCCCATCTATGTTGCTTCATTTATACAGTTGAGAAACCCACAAATAATCTCACACTGTAGGTAAACGTATCTACCTAACCTACATACTTTTTCATATTATTTTCAGAATCAGAAAATTTCATACTTACGAATATACTTACTTCATACCGTTCAATACCTTTTACCATTACCTTTACCATTACCTTTACCATTACCTTTACCATTACCTTTACCATTACCTTTACCGTTACCTTTACCATTACCTTCACCATTACCTTTACCGCACATTAATAATGTGACTTGTTACCGCGTCGTACATCATTTGTTATGATGAATACGACTTCTTTACTTACATTAAAGACAGGAGGTAAAAAATATTTTTCTGTACGACATGAATAAAGAAATTACAAAAATCTAAACTAATAAGAAACTACTATACTTCGACTCGAGTCTCTCACAGTAAGTTTTCTTGATAGTGGATTCTGAAACAAAAGAAATAATATTATTTTTTATTATTACTTAAATATTAAACAAAGCTTAATTCACATACTTTGACAGAGTTTTGATGAAATCCAAGGTGCACCTTGATTTTTTGAAAATCATTGAAAATTGGCAATCTGAAATAACAAAATAAAATTTATTAACACCTAGGTACTTCATTTATAAAAAATCTATTTGTTCAAATATTATTTAATTAAGTACATTGCTGTCAATACTTAGTGTTAAATAAAATTATACGAACAAAAAAACGTGTCTAGTTTTAGTACTATGTGTAATAATAGCGTTTTATTATTGTAAGTTATTACTTTCATTTTTGTAAGAATAAAAAATAATTAACCAAATTTAATTTATAACTGAGACATTTGAGAAGTTTTAAGGTTTCAATAAAGTGATAAAAATATAGATAAACTTTGT
The DNA here is from genome assembly GCA_963931895.1 of Eupithecia pulchellata. Classification (NCBI taxonomy): domain Eukaryota; kingdom Metazoa; phylum Arthropoda; class Insecta; order Lepidoptera; family Geometridae; genus Eupithecia; species Eupithecia pulchellata. The sequence goes on along the minus strand of OZ007534.1, from coordinate 4,588,268 downwards.
TTATTAAGTTTAAAACGTACCTTTGGATTTCCTTTGTAAATGTGCGTAATAGGGAAAATAACTTGTTTCAACTTGTAATTGTCCATATAATTAATTCACTGTTCACTCTACACGTGTTACCAAATAATGATTCAAGTTTCCCACTGGACGACTGTGGTGCGGTGTGTGAACATGCTTCGTTCGTATTCCTTGAAATAATAACTTGCGACTCAGCGATTTGCACCTAAGGCCTGATGTCTGCTACAGCGTTCGCGGATTATCAACAATTTCATAAGTCACTAGTATTTTTTAGTTACACTATCTATATATGGTACTTTATTTATTGATAAAACATCTTATTAAAGCTACAAAAAGAAAACAATGTTTACTTACCAAGAATGAACTAAAGATGAATGAACCTGACCGAAAAGAATTGTAATAAAAAAAACATAGAACGAATTATGTTCTAACTTTATATAAAAATTGCATAACATTTTATAGATATTTTAGCTACCTACCATTTATAATCATGCTATGTACCTTCAGTGTCATAGCTGACACTAGCCCTTATTAAGCCGTGGCTAGACTCGTCATGATAGTTCAATTGCAACAAAAAATATGTGTTATATAAACATTATGTGATATTGAGGTACTCGTTTTAAAGATACAAGTTAAATTAATAATTTGATTAAAGAGATGATGTTTTTATCTACACGTCAGTAATAATACTATTATTACCTACAATTTTTTTTCAAATTGTTTTTGCAATAAAATAATAAAGCATTTTTACATAACTTCGCAAATTGGTAGTAACTTATAATAAAATCAATGAAGCAAGTTCAAACTATATCTTAGTTACAGACATGGGTAGCACATATTTTATGTTAGTTACCACGCGTCTGTAATCACCCTTAAGCATTCTCACGGTTTGTTAAGCGGCTCGTAAGTAAAAATTGACTGTAACGCGATGCTTTTCTTTGATCTATTGAATCATATGCGGTAAATTATTTGAGGTTTTGCATAGTCATAGAGCTTAAATGCATATTGATATAAGATCTATATTTGCATAAATAATGCTTTTTAAGTAAAACAATTGTTTTGAAATAAGGTTGAACATTTTTAAAATGCTATTAAAGGAAAATATTTCTATTGCATCAATTTTGATAACTTAGTTAGTAATATTATGTGAAATAAGGTTCAACATTGATTATCAGTTAAAGCTCATAGTCCATTTTTATGTTTTTACTTGCGCGATATAAAACCTCTGAAAAAAGTTAAAACATCACATTCTTTCTGCGATCTTCGAGCTGAAGCCTGACGCTATATCGACGTTGCCCGCTCCGCCCCGCTGCTGCCCGCCCGCCCAAGTCCGTTCACAGACGCGTCCGCCCAAGCCGTTTTAATCCACGCCTGCTGTCGTCGTCAAAGTACTCTACCAACTCTACAATAAAATGTTCGTAAGTCATTCATGGAACACAAATTATATGCAGTTGATAATAAAATAACCAAACAAAAATTTATTGTGAATTAATAAAAGTTGACATGTTTTTAATTTTTCAGGTCCGACTACGAGAGTGATTACTCCTTGGTCTCGGAGGTGCGCACCGATTCACAAAAATCAAAAAAAGCGTCGCTGCCCAAGACGAAGGCTGCGAAGAGGAAGATAACTCCGGCTACCGTTCCTGAGACTCTCGCCCCGCAGCCGTCCTCATCTACTGCAGCGGCAGATGTTATCCGCGGGATTCGCCAAGCCAAAGAAGATTTTCCTTGGTGAGTTATCCTATGATCAATTACAAAACTATTTAAATCAAAATAAATTCAGTTTTAGATTCATAATATTTTTTGTTGAAACTAGATAGATACCTCTTAATTAAGTTTAAATTCCATTTATTAGCCAAGGCTTAGACCCTTCTATGCTTAAAGAAGCAACAAAAACTCAAAGTTTGTAGTTTGGTTCATATCAGTTAAGTATCTAAATTATAATCCAGAAAAGATTTTTGTTGCGATGTGCTACGCTCGTAGTCGATTAGGTGAGAGGTACGAGGTTAGTCAGGTGTGCTATAACGCTCGTGTATAGTATTAAAGCAGTGTAGCATACTTACTTAGGTATGATAAGTACTTTAAAATTGTATAGCTTAGATTCTTACGAGACGGTGGCGGTGGGTTGATTTAGTTAGAACCATTGTCTGATTAAACCTTCTTATTTACAGGAACAAGAAAGCCAAGAGAGATATTTTCTCTATAATAAAAGCAGAAGATAAGAAGGCTGCGGCTCCGTCGACGAAAGGCCGCGGCGGGTCGGCTGCCGTCTCATCCTTCACCACCCGAGTGTCTGACGGGCAGTCGCGCCGGACCATCACCACCGACGAGGGTGAATTTTTCATTGACTTCAAATTATACAAGGTTGAGGACGTGGAATCAACTGCACCCGACCAGCGATATCGTAAAGCCTTAACCTCTATTAAGCTGCGGTTGGGAGAAGAAAATCCTGAGTGGGACTTGCTCCAGGAGCTCTTAAATACAATTTATAAAAGATTTCGGGATTCAGAACAACAGTTTTATTCCAACAAAGTTGTCTTTAAATAGTTTTTAACGCAGCTAATAATAAATATAAATTTAATATTTTCCGAAATTTATTTTATTTTAAGTTGGTAAAAGTAGTTTTTAGAAATAGGTTATTGATAACTTTAGCAAGTTAATTAAATTTGAATAGGATCTAGGTTCATAATTTACGTATTATTTTTATTAATAGATAGGAACTTGGTAGAAAAAAAAAATAGTTTGATAGGAATGAGTATAGGATTTTTTTGATAGTCTATTAATTATTATTTTATATACAGATAGGTTTTTACGATTGATTGTTGTATTTTTTTCTCACTCCTATTTTCAATATAAAAGTTTTTTTCTTATCATATCACAAAACATTAAAATGCCATTTTGTCATATTTGTAACGAAACAGTTAGTAGTAAGTCATGGGTAGGACATTTACGTAGTAATAAACATAGAGGGAATAATTTAGGCCAGCTGCATATTGATGGTGTTGAAACAGTGGCGTCAGCTTTTAAGTGTCGAATCATTACTTATCGTATAGCTGCAGAAAACGAGTGTCAGAATAATGTAGATACATTTCTGAACTCTATTCGCAGTAAAATAGAGCATGTTATAGATGCCACCTTACAAAAACACATTTGTGTTAAAGTCAATTTTGAACTATTCTCAAATTTTTTGTTGTTCAAAAATAATGAACAAGAAATCAAATCATTTGGAACAAAAAATATTCCACTATACAGTACTTATGAATTTGAGCCTTTGTTTTCATCTATTAAAAACACTTTGCAAGGTAAAATTGATGAATTTCAAGATAGGGACTCGGGATGGGCCCTTTTAAACTGTGTCTATTTAGAAGTAAATTTAAATAAGTATCAACCGTTGGGTGGCTCCACCTTTATTGAGCTACCAAAAAATATAAGACAAAAAAAAGCTTGTATTAATATTCACAATTCTGATGAATATTGTTTTCTATGGAGTGTAGTAGCTGCTCTCTATCCCGCTAGGTTGCACCCAGACAGAGTAACATCATATCCACATTATAGTGCAGTGTTGAATATTGAAAACATAACGTTTCCAATGACTGTTGCAGACATTCATATCTTTGAGCAAAATAATCCTCAGCTTAGTTTCATAATATTTGGTTTGGAGAAAAATAAGGCGATTATCGGTCCACTGTACAAATCTGAAAAGACGTCCAATAAAAAAGTGATACATTTGTTGCATTTTGAAAATAAATCCAAATCACATTTTTGTTTGATAAAAGACTTGTCAAGGCTTGTTAGAAGTCAAATTACTAAACGAAACGGTAAATTACACTTTTGCGATACATGTTTGGTATTTTTTAATTGCGATGAGGACAGAGAAAACCATAACTGTACCGGAATCGTTACCAAGCTGCCGGAAAAGGGAGCTATAATTAAAGAACAATGGCAGAATTTGGTCTGGACTTTTTTTTGCGTCCATGGATCTGATGTATATGAATCAAATTTAATAAATTTTCTACGATTTTTCAATTATTCACTCCTTCTCGTAAAAGCCGGAGTCATTTTATGATATTTAAAAGCTTATCAAATGATATTCGAATTAGGTACATTCGAAATGTTACCATTTTATTAGTGGTGCGGGTACAATTATTGAATGCAATGTATCATTTGTCTTTGATTTGTCTTTGATAGTGTCATGTTGTCAGCGGTTGTCTGTCAAGACGCCATAGAATCTAGAACGTAGTGGTTTTATTCTCTTTGACAGAATCCTTCCGAGACTTCGGCGTTTTTCATCTCTGCTGTGTTTTGTGTTTATATTTTGGTTTTCTATTTATTTTTACCCGAATTACGGAAGCCACAGGCGACGTATGTAACACCCGAACTGGACTGTTTATGGACTGATTGATACTGCCCTGTGTCTGGCTAGTGCGTGCCCTTAGGACTCCGATATTGTTGTTTTGGGTGTTCTGGGCATTTTCTATGTAAAATAAAAAAAATATCTATTAATGTAGGTATACCTATATATATTGTTTTAAGTAGGTACCTATATAAGTTATCTAGTAGGAACTCATAACATAACACAACCTTTGCTTAGCTTCGGGCTAGATGATGCTGTGTGGATTGTCCAACATTATTTATTAAAACCCTCAGTTTCTTTGTGTTTACGGGGCAAGTAGGTACATTTTTTAATACACGCCCAGCTTTCGTAAACAAGAAGTTTAGAATTTGTTTTGCTCATTTTGTTTATCATTTCTCATTTCGAATATATAAGGTGGCGTGGTCTAATTGATAAGACCAAACCCAAGACCAAACCACATTATCCATTTCTTTATGATTTGATTTCAATCTGCGATGTTTTATAGACAAATATTGTTTGACGTTCATTCATAACCAAAAAATTAAAACACTGAAATCTTTTTTTTCCGGCTTTCCCCAAAGAAAATAGTCTCATTTATAGATTCTGGAGCTAACGCCAAATCTTTTAACATTTTTTTCATTACGGGACGCTTCAATTTGATCCCAGACAATTCTTAGTATGGAGACCTGCCATTGTTCTTTAGACATTTTGATCGAAAGCATGATGTTCCATTTGTAATTTATGCGGATTTTGAAACTATGTTAGAAAATGTGACAGACATTGAGTCAAGTAGTTTTACATGTACCACACAAAAACATGTGCCAATAGCGTTCGCTTACAATATTGTTTGTTCTGTGGACCAGTCTCATAATAAATTTGTATCGTACCGCGGGCTTGATTGTATTGATAAATTTATCACAGCTTTATATAAAGATGTTAGGAACATTCATTCAATATTGACGCAAAATGTGTCCATGGTCATGAGTGAAAATGATGATAATGAATTTAGCAGAGCTACTTTGTGTCATATTTGTGAAAATTTCTTATTTGAGGACAAAGTAAGAGATCACTGTCATTTAACGGGTCGGTACCGTGGAGCAGCACATAGTTTATGTAATCTACAGTTCAAAGTACCTAAATTCATACCAATATTTTTTCATAATTTAGCTGGATATGACTGTCATTTATTTATCAAGAAATTGGGGGAAGCACCGGGACCAATAAATATAATACCAAAAACTAAGGAAAATTATATCTCCTTTACGAAGTTTATTCCAATAAAGAGAAATGATTATATTCAATTGAGATTTGTAGATTCTTTTAAGTTTATGGGGACTAGTTTACAAAAGCTGGCTGAGACTTTAGAATCACACAAATTTCACCATCTTTATCAATTCTTCCCTAATGAAGCTCAGTTTGCTCTTCTGAAACGAAAAGGCGTTTACCCATATGAATACATGAACACATGGGAACGGTATAGTGAGGAATCTCTTCCTAGCAGAAATGATTTTCATAGTTCTCTCAATAATGATCATATTTCCGATGAAGACTACCAACACGCACAATCTGTTTGGTCACTATTCAATATTCTTGATATGGGTCAGTATACAGATTTGTATTTAAAAACAGATGTGCTTTTATTGACAGATGTCTTTGAAAATTTCAGAAAAACCTGTAAGCATCACTATAACTTGGATCCTGCTCATTATGTCACAGCTCCAAGTTTGTCTTTCGATGCAATGCTTTATAGGACAGGTGTAGAGTTAGAACTTATCGATAATTTTGAAATAGTAGACATGATTCAATCTGGCATTAGGGGTGGCATATGCTTATGTTCTCATAGATATGCAAAAGCTAACAATGAATTTATCCCAGATTACGATCCAATGCAGCCTGAATCGTACATTGCATACATAGACTGTAACAATCTATATGGGTTTAGCATGTGCCAAACATTACCCTTATCTGACTTCAGATTACTCAGTCCAGCTGAGATTGATCAACTAGATATCAGCAATGTTTCGAATGATGCTGAGTGGGGCTTCATTTTGGAAGTGGATTTGATTTATCCAAAATCTTTACACTGCAAACATAACGATTTACCATTCTGTCCAGAAAAAGATATTCCACCGGGGGGAAAATATCCGAAACTTATTCCCAACTTATACGATAAATTTAAATATGTAATTCATTACGCACATTTAAAAACATGTATAAAACATGGGATAGTTTTAAAAAAAATTCATCGTGGTATAACTTTTAGACAAAGTGATTACTTAAAGAAATATATCGATTTAAATACAGCCCTGCGACAAAAAGCATCATCTACTTTTGAACAAGACTTTTTCAAACTATTAAATAATAGCGTTTTTGGAAAAACCTTAGAAAACAATAACAAAAAAGTGAAGGTTTATTTAGTAAATCAGTGGAACGATCTCAAAAATATAACAAAGAAACAAAAAAGTGCTGAAAAGTTAATTTCTAACACGAATTTTCATAGTGCATCTATATTTACAGAAAATTTGGTAGCAATTCAGTTAAAACCTAGTAAGATTATTTTAGATAAACCATTGTATATAGGTTTCACAGTACTTGAATTATCAAAATCGCATATGTATGATTTTCATTATTCTGTTTTTCAACCGTTCTATGGTGAAAGATTACGTATGTGTTACACTGATACTGACAGCTTTATTTATCATATTGAAACGAATCAATTTTATTCAGAATTAAAAGCAAATTTCATTCAGTATTTTGATACCAGTAATTTTCCTATAGAAAATTATCATGGATTACCTATAATTAATAAAAAAGTTCCAGGGTTATTCAAAGATGAAATGGGAGGCAAAATAATCACAGAATTTGTTGGATTACGCTCCAAGTTGTACTGTATACAAAATACTGAGAGTGTAATTAAAAAAGCCAAAGGAATTAAATCATGCGTTGTGCGCGATCTTGATATTTCAGACTATAAAAGAACATTATTGACAGACAATATTTTACGTAGGAAGAACATTTTATTCAAGAGTATAAAACATGAAATATTTACGCGCTCAGTAGACAAAATTGCACTCTCAAGTAATGATGATAAGCGCTTAATTTCTAAGGACAAAAAAACAAGTAGAGCTTGGGGACATGTTTCTATTTTAGGTATATAAATAAGTTTAATATGCAATAATAATTAATATCGCTCTAGCTATAAGTTACCAAATTTTATTGTTTAAGTATCAACCTACTGATAAGCTCTACAAAATAAATTTTGTTGAATATAAATATTTCGTTTCATTTACATTATTATCCTATTTAAGTAGGTACTGCATGAAGTAAAATATTCTATTTAAAACATGTACGAACTTGAAATGTTTTATGACTGTCCTTACATTCAAAAGCCCTTACGTTGCATTGCAACTTACACGACGCGCGATGGTTGTGAGGATGCGCATTACAAATACACATTCATTGTTTGCTGTGCACTCGAACATAACGTAATCGTTATAAGTTTTTATTAATTGATATAATTTTTTTATAACTACCACAGTTGTTGATTTATCTCTCGGCGTGTGATTTTATAGGTAAGTTATCGTGATTATACTCAAAGATTGTAATTTTTAATAAATTCATATTCATTTCACTTAACTTTATTATTTTTTTACAGAAAAATGGATAACTTTTCAACGAATGATCCTGATGCAACTCAAGATGACATTATTGGGATCAATACACAGGAGCTGTTCTTCCAATGCGCACAGGATCCATTGGCTGGATTTTCCCAAGAGTTTCCTGTGGTACAAAGTTCTGTGACAAAGACCAAAAGTCGACCTAAGCGAAGAACAAGGAAGCCTTCGAGTATACGAGTAGATCCTCTAGACGAGGGACGCAGAAAAATGCAGCGATCATCGTTTGTTCTCAACAGGACAGCACAGTGCACTGGAAGGAGACTTATCCAGATAAAAGTAATGGACATTAGTGACAATAGTGATAAAGTGATTTTATCAGCTCAGTATGTTGTTAGGGACATTATAGACAATATTATGGACCAGACTGAAAGAATAATTAGAAATATTTCGGAAAATCTTGCCTTGCCGTATTAGAGTAAGTAGTTATGTAAGTACCAATATTTATTTAGAATATTTAGTAGAATAATATTTTTATTTTTAAATAAAATTTTAGTACTTACATTATGTATTTTATTTTAAAATTTAGTTAAATAAAACCAATATTATGTAGGATAGGTAGTGTTTTATTATGTATCATTAGGTAGGTAAATTTAACATACACATATCATTACATAAAAATAAGTAACTTAAGAATAGGTAGGTAGTAAAATTAACGCCTTAACAAACTGAATTTAACAATTTCAATTAAAGGTACACAATAAAACATTGCATATAGTCTAACTTTTGAAAAGATTAGGTAAAAACACATCAAAATTATTATCCTTACACCATTTTTCTAAACAGATAACATTCTTTAAGGCACACTTTTTTTTATGGTGAACACAGTTTAAATTTAGGTTTTTTGTTTTTTCATAGTCATCGCATAATTTCGCAAAGTTAGGACATCCATTTTCACCAATATCAACGATTTCACAGTTTTCATGAAAGCTTTTTATCCATTTGATTTTTTCTAGGCCTTTAACTAGAATTTTTTTATTATTCAAGTACGGTTTAATAATGTGTTTAAATTCCCTGTAGTCGATAAAACCTTCACTCCAATAAATACCACGATCGTTTTCTAGCCATTGGACCCGTTTCCTTTCTTCTTTCGTTAATTTTGTAAATGCGTAGGGTGGCTTCACCAGAAATATTTGAGAATATCCATTGATGAGAATAGCGAATTCTTTTAATATAAATTGATTTTGGTAGTCCTTGAATCCTTGCAAGTCAACAATTACAGTATCAGCATTCATTTTAATTATGATATTTTTTTTACCAAGTTGCTCAGTGGTCTATACTCAATTATGCAATCGTTTAGAATGAGACAATAAGCAGATGTGTAGTCCGGTATCTCTGAATTACACTCTAGCTCCACTCGAACACTAACTACTGGACCAGTCTTTATGTTGTCGCTCTGTCTCGAGCAGTCTATTACAAACAATGGCGCTATTTCTTTAAATTCATCAGCGCTTAGCAATGGTTCGTTTCTACATCCATAGTAAGATTGTTGGAAATTGACATACTGTTCGTATATCAATGCATATTTGGAATCCAGGAAATTTGCGTTCATGCTTTCATAAGGAAAATATGCTGAGTTTAGGTACACTTTTAAATCTCTTAAATTGCAATGATCAAAACGTGACATATCTACTTGTGCTGAATTTTTCCTCTTGGTTTGAAAACCAATTACGACGTATCTAGGTTTTTCGATTTGAGACGACGTTTTGATAGACCAAGTATGCTTGGTGGTTTTTGGTAATAGTGGGTACTCATAAAGGTCCCAATTTCTGAATGCTGCTTGTAAAGGACGATCTTTTTCTAATAACTTAAGCAAGTTAACTTTTTCTTTATCAGATACTCTAACGTGTGGTACACGCCAAAATAGTTTAGTTATTACAATATCTTCGAGAATCTGACCATTAGGAATTATAAGTGAGTTTAAATCAGTATTACTGCGTAACAAAATCAATTCATGTTTACAATTCATGATAATTTTTTTATAATCTTCTGCAAAACCTAATATATTAGAAAGGGGAATTGAAGCACAAAATGTTTGACTGGCTTTGGTGCCATTAATATCCCAACCCCAAGCTTTGGATACCTTAGCATGGTTTTCATTAAATGATAAAATTCCTTTCATAGTGGTTGTAATTCCAGCATGTTTAATTCTGTCTATTTCAATTCCATTGAGTTCGTACCGAATATCTTGGAATAGATATAGCCACGGATTGTTAGTCAACTCGATACTAGTAACTTTTTGTTTTGTTTCGTTGTTTTTTATAATGTTCACAGTACCTTCTAAATACAAGGTACTAGCAGACGGTAATATGTAAAGGTCTTGCTGGTTGATAGGTATTCGTATTTCATCGTTCTTGTTAAAACTTGTTACAAATGGTTTATATGAATGATATTCAATACCATCAATGGTACAATCGAATACTGGTGTACTTGAGATGTCCAATATACTCATTTTAGCAGACCGATTAATTTCAAAAATCTTTTATTTTCTTCTGTTATTTTTTTATTTCTTCTTTTTGGTGCTCTTCGACGGATTGTTGGATTGTCACTGATGTGTTTTGTTCTTGTATCAGTATATTTATTAAAGTCAATCATTTTTTCTTAATGTGTAAATACAATTGTACTTCTTCTCCTCGCAAGTTAATTAGTTTATTGTGGTTGTCTAATAGTCTGATATTGATAGTACTTAAAAAGTTTTGATTAACAGGAAAGTATATAATATTTTTTGGTATTTCGATAATGCGATATCCTGGAGGGACGTTGGGCGCAAACTCGTGAATAATATGGCTGGATTTTCCGTCAATGTAAGAACCACTCACAATATCACATTCGATTCTCATCACAGTCGTTGATAAAATGTTGACTGGCAGCTGTGACTCGTGTAATATATTTGCTTTCAGGGTTTGGTTGTCAAACCCCAATAATTTTCCTAGAGAGTTGGCTTTTTCAAAGTGAACTTCTTTACTACAGTAAATAGATGTAGTTAATGTATTATTGTTACAATACAAATTAAAATCTATTCCTTTCATTTTTAAATTCTGCCTTATATAACCAGAAATGTCTTGTAGTTCGTACGCACCCTCAGGAATTTCCAAGACTTCATTGTTGCCATAGTAAAATTTATTGTTCGTGTTTTCAATATTAGGAATTGAATTAAACGTTGAAATATGCAGCAATGCGCATTCGTATTCCCCATCGAATTGTAAAGCAGGATAAAAATTTGATGATAATGTCGATGTATGACCAGTTATAGACAGCGTGAAAGACATTTTACTAATGGCTAAAAGAAAACTATTTCTTTAATTTATATATTTTTTATTCGTTCCAATAATTTTACATGAATCCCAAAATTCATGAAGAAATTTTAAGCAAAGGTGACCACAATTCGATGTGTTAAAATTTTGATAACTACAGTAATTATATGATATTTTCTTTGTTAAATACTTGACAATTTCTTTTGGAGGCTTTAAATCACCAAAGCTATCATAATACTGACAATAATCCAAGTATTTTACATAGGCTACCCAATGCGTACCCTCGTTCGTAGAGTTGTCTAAGTTTACAATACCACACTCTATGGCTTTTGGTTTTCGTGGTAATTCATCTCTCATAAAGACACCTCTAAAAAATGGAATGTACTCATTAGCATATTCTAATAACTCAATATTTGTAAGAGCACGATTAGGTAACCTTTTCTTTAGTTTTTTGAACTTTTAACAAAGAGACCGTTGCCTTTTTTGTAGGGTTTGATATAAAGACCTTTTCCTAAAGCTATAGATTCCATCATTTTATTATGCCTTTTTGCTTCTTCAAAGTTTCTCTGTGCTGTTTTATGGTCATTTACAGCTTTGGCAATGCCAGCAGCTCCTCCAGATAATGCACCGAGAGCTGAAAGCCCCGCAAAAATTGGTATTAATGGGAGTATACCACCGGTCTTTGGTAGATGTATGACACGTGGAAGGGTAACTCCTTTTTTATGCTTAATAATTTTTTTTGCTGCTGTGTAAGCAATTTCTATAGCTTTGTTATTATCAGATGGTTTGAGCTTCTTCAAATGTTTCCGTATCGTAGAAACAACCGAACGAAACGGTTTTTTTGTCCCTGCTCCATGCTTCACCTTAGATTTCATGATTTTGCTTACAACCCACGATGCTAATTTTTCTCCTTTTCCAGCAGTTTTTGACTTCATTCGTTGTTTAGCCATTTTTATTAGTTCTATGTCTGCTCTATGTCGATCTTTCAAATTATCTGATTGTGTATATGCAATGTCGTGCTGTTTACAAGCGTTATCCAATTCGTTCACTCCTTGGTCACCTCTTAGTAAACGTTCTCTTAATCGAGTACCAGGTCCACAATAATTATATCCAGGTAAATGAAGTTCGAACGGTAAATTATTTATCAGATTGTTGACAAGTCCTCCTCCGCGCATTGCTATGATACTAATGATTTGAAAGTACTTTCAATTATATTTTATATAATATTATAAAATATCACTTTTTTTAATCCAACTTCTTTCACTATTTGGAAGACCTAACCATTTAACAAAGAGCTTATTACCTTTTTTTCTTAAAACACGCTCTATTAAATAAACATTAGAACATTTAGTTTTTTGAAGTTCTTGTTCATAAAATGTACCTAATATTGGACATTTATGCAAGTCTTCAATATGATACGTCAAAGGGTTCGTTAAATTAACTTTTTTTATCAAAAATAATTCAGTAGACCAATTCGGCGTGTAACCTTTTTCAAAACATTGTTTATATTTACTTATGCGCACTAGATCTCCCGCTGCTAATTTGTTTTTCTTTGAATGAACTCTCTTCGTTATTTGTGACTTCATTATATTTCTTTTCACTATGTGTTCGTTTGAATAGTTAATATCGGCAGGTTTAAATTTTGTAGTGCGATGTATTGTGTTATTATAATCATTAACAATATTTTCCAAAGGTTTACCGATCCATTTGTAACTACCATTTAAACTGAAATACTTATACAACTTATTTTTAAGAGTTTTTATTACTCTTTCTACAATCGAAGCTTTCTTTGATGAATATGTAGAATAATGGTTTATATTATTAATTTTGATAAGTTTTTCTAGTTCCGTGTTATAAAATTCTGTTCCCATATCTGTTTGTAAGTTAATAGGTTTCCGATCACTTGTAACTATAATATTATTAAAAGCATCCGCTACTTCAGATTTACTCTTTGTCTTGACTGCCACGGTCCATACAAATTTAGAAAAACAATCAATCACCACTAATATGTATTTATAACCTCTATTGTATTTTATTAAATTTCGAAAGTCAATAAGATCTGATTGCCATAGATCATCCAATCCCTTTAATATTACAGACCTTCGAATGAAATTTTTACGCGCGGCTTTGTGAATTTCATCAACAACATTTTGTTTGCTCATTTTTTAACAGAATTAGTTTTTGTAAAGCCTTCCAGCAACTGATCAATATTTTTCATTAATTCTGTTTTTATAGTATTGCACATATCACGAACATGTTGCGTACTAGCAAAGTGTTTATCTACATACTCTTTACTGACAGCATCGTGTGCATTAAGAGGTATTGCAATACCAGTCAACCTTTTGTATTTTAAATCTATTTCTTCTTTATCGTTGATCATTGTTTTATTAAATATATCTTTAAAATCTGATACACTTATTTTTTTCGTAATTATATGATGTCCAAATTTATCCATTATGAAAAACAGACTGACTAGTTGTAGGGATGATATTGAAATGAAAGTTTTTTGTTTTATTATCTTATTTATTTGAAATTATACCATTCTCACGTAGTTCTTCAATTATTGATAAAATTTCATTATCTAATCCAGTGTTTCCAGCGTCCCGAGAAGCAATTAAAAGTTTTAATCGATCAATAAGTTCATTAGGATCATCCCAATAAACATAATCTACATTTTTCTTCCATTTTTTCAATGTGGGTAAACCTTTTCCTGCGTGTATATCAGGTTGACTACTATCTGTACTGGCTGATATTTTACGTAATTTGAACAGGGGTTTTACAACGTTCAAGTATTTTCGACCTTTACTGCTTCTTATTTGTTTTTGAGGATCATAGTCTCGTCGATGAACATTCGTTTCTAACAACATTAATTTATAATAATCCAAATCTTCTGAACTTATGACTTTCAGATCAGGAACTTTTTTAAATAAAAGCTCTTTTAATCCAGGTGTAATTTTGTACTTTCTGGTGCCAACTTGTATAGATCCGTCATAAACAACAACACGTGCTGACCCCATCATGAGTTTACCACGTTCGTTTCGCACACCAAACGGAATATCATTATTGGCTTCTGTTGACATAGACCATGAAGATACTTGCTCGCTTCGGTTAACCTTCGGTGAATCAAAATCAGAATCTATAGTCCTAAAAGATTCATCGTTTTCACTATCAACTTCTGAACTTTCGTCACTGGAGTTTTTCAAATCAACTGATTGATTTAATTCACTAAAACCTACACTTGATACTCTCTTTTTTAACGTTTTGTCTGCATCCAAGGGACTTGATGTTTCAAACTGGTTTTCAAAGTTATAAACTTTTTTTTCAGATTTTTCAGCAATTTCTTTGAGAGGTTTTGTAATTGGTCTAAAGACAGATTCAAGTATATCACTTTTTGCGGTCTCTATATCACGCATCTTTCGTACCTTTTTCTTAACTGATTCAGCAGCATTCACAATTTGTTGTTTAATTTTTTTTTCCATTGTGTTATTTTAAAAATAGAATGTTGTATGCGTATCCAAAGGATGCTACTCAAGTAATAGTTACCAATGTTTGCTCTTATATTTATACCTCAAACATACTTAAAAATAAAGTCGTATTATGTTGTCGCAAACTTTACGGCAAACCGGACAGTTTTTATTTATGGAAAGTGCACACTTTACACATGCAACAGCGTGGCCACATGGAATAAAACACGAGTTTACCGTATTTTCATAACATATCTTGCACATTAATTCAGTTGAAGACAATTGGAGTTTTGAGTCGTCAGCTAATGGTTCCTTTTCTTTGCTTTTAAAATCGGATTCACAAATTTTACATTCACATGGCCAATTCTGAACTTTTTGGACGAATTCTCTGCTTTTCATTATCAAAACATATGGACACGATTTACAATAACGTGCGTGAATAATCCATGGCTGGTCTATAGGTGTCCAGTCCTTAAACTTTCCATCGCAATAATAACATATAACTCTGTCACTCATTCCTGTGTAAAAAAATCCAGCTTCAGCCATATCTTCTGGTTGTTGGGTTAGTCCCATGGGCCAAGACTTAAAGCTTTCCAAACGTTTACTTTCGGTGGAATAATAGCCATGCTTAGGATGTGCCATTTTAAATTATTAACACAACCGATTCACGTTACAATTCAACAAGGTATGAGTCACGAGAAAACATTTAAACGTGAGTAGGTAGATTAGAGTATAGAGGTAGTTTAGGCATTAAACAATATATAATTATCAAAGTTTTTGCGATAGCAACCTTTGTTTTTCTCACAGTCTTTATTAATAACTAAATAAGTGTATGGCTCTTCCCAAACATTTGCACACATATTTCTAAATTCTTGCCACGTCATGTCTGTATTGACGTGTTCATCGTAAACATGTTTCATATTGACTTCGTCTTGTTTGAAAAGTACGATCAAATTTGCGTTATCTCTTATAAGTTGCTTAGGTACTTTACTATAAGTTTGATTTAAATAAAAACAGTCAATTAATTTATGTCGTCCCATAGCAAAGTAATCTCGAATATTGTTTTGATCGCCACACGCAACATCATCAAATATTATAACAGAGTTTTTTTTCGCTGCATGAGGAGCAATAACATCTTCGTTTTCACAATACTTTGAAAACGTTACTGATGGAACTAATTTAAAAATTTCTTCCAGATACAGATATTTTGGTTGATATAAGGTTTTTGAGTACACATAGACGTTTTGGAATTGTAAACCGTTTTCATGTAGTAATAAACCCATCATTAAGTTTGTTTTGCCACAGTTTGATGGTCCACATATTAAACAGCGTATTGTATTTGGTAATAGTCCACTATGGCGGAAACTTTGCTTCTTAGATTCAAAATTAATGTTTTCAAGATTTAGTGATATCGGCTGTTTAACGAACTTCATTGTGTGAGCGTTTTACGGAAAATAATACCCGTTTAATCATTCATCCCGTTTTATATACATACTGGGTGTTATTGGAGGGTTTTGGAGGGAAGTTGTGATGTAGCACTCCCAATAACCTACTATTCATTTATTGGGATTCTAGATCACCATTAATGAACATTATATTGAACGAACCACGAACAGAGCGAACGAAATGAGTTCTTCCAGTCTTCAAGATTTTTCAAAAAAGGTATTGAGAGTTCTAGACCACTTGATGTCTGATAGAACACACGGATAATATTGAACGGAGCACGAACAGAGCGAACGAAATGAGTTCTTCCAGTCTTCAAGATTTTTTCAAATAAGGTATTGAGAGTTCTAGACCACTTGATGTCTGATAGAACACACGGCACATCGGAGTGAGCGAAGCGAACGATGATAGTGTGTTCTATCAGACATCAAGTGGTCTAGAACTCTCAATATCTTACTACTGTCGTTCATTAGCCAACTCATTTAATATGTACACTTATTATGGAATGAATTTATGATAAGTAGAATTTCAGTGAGCTTACACTTTTTATTTGAGAGGGGATCACTTAAATTCGTTTCATATCGACAGCTGCGGGACTTTGTACCACCGATAAAATTGTACTACACCCGTACTTGACCTGAGTTCTTGGAATATGTGTAAATAAATCTGATCATATGTACTCTGATTTCGGAAATTATAATCCCCGTCACAGACACTGGCAGAGTCGTAGCGAAAAGCAAGAAAATATGAAATAAATAAATCAAGACGTTGAAGTTGAAGCTTATGTTGTGTGTAGGAACCCACTTTATCGCTGTAAAATGTTTGTTATCGAGTTTAAAGCCCAGATTAATGTGCACAGAGCTTTAAGCCGCTTGCGACCGCCACGACGATATTACTAACGTGGGTTCTGATACGTATATACATATATAGAGGTTTATTCTCTTGAATGAGGAAGTCGTTCATCATAAGGGCATGAAAATCTTCAATATGTTACCAAATATGTACTGTATATGTAGGAAAAAAAGTAGTGGATTTATATTTTTTTAATACCTCAACCAAGCATCTTAAACGCTAGTTGAGTAGAACTTATTTTTATACGTTTTTCATGCTTACGAGTATTTTTAACAAATGCGCGCCGTCTTTTTTTTCTATTTTTGACTGTGATGTCAATTTTGTAAATTTTGTGGAATTTTACATCAGTTTTCTATACTAATATTATAAAGAGGAAAGATTTGATTGTTTGTTTGTTTGAATTGAATAGGCTCCGAAACTACTGGACCGAGTAAAAAAATTCTTTCACCATTAGAATCCTTAATTTTCCGTGATGAACATAGGCTATATAATATTTTCAAAAAAGTTAGGGATCCGCATGAAAAATTCAATAATTGAACCGTGGGCTGTATATTCAACCTCTTTTTCTATTATGGCGCGTCAGAATAGAAAAAAAGATTGTATAGCGCACGGTGCTTGCTTTTTCTCTACAGCCAGTGTCAGTTTTGGAATGTCGAGTCAATGTCAAAAACCGCAATGCTGTTAAAAAAAGTAAAGATCCGTATGAAAACTGTGAAACCCATCGTTTTAGTGTGTATAATTTCTGAAATTTTTGTTTAATACCCGTGCGAAGCCTGGGCGGGCCGCTAGTGTTATATAAGCTGATAGTTTTCCTAAATTTCAAAATTGTTAAAAGGAAATCAGAAGATTATGTTTCTTTGAATTCGCACAGTCAATAAGAGAGTACCAGATTATCAGGTAGGTAAGAACATAACTAAATCACAAGTTATAATAAAAACGAAATTTAGTACACTTTATTATGTAATCTAAAAATTATCTAAAAAGATGAATTCTACTTTAAAAGTTATAAAAGAGCAACAAACGCCAAGAAAACGTAAAGATCCATCTACATTAATGAAAGCGTTTTTGTCCGGGGTTTGTACTCTGAATTAGGCGAGGAAATGAATTTGTCAGCAAAATGTTAGTATTGTAGAATCAAGTCACATTTACTTACAGGAAATGAGTATTTCATTCTTGGTATCACATTTTTGAATTGGTGCTAATAACGGACCCTACGGAAGTAGGGTAGAAGAAAGTTGGTTATAAAACATATTTACAGCTAACTCATGCCGAGGTGAGACCTTCAAGAATAAATAATAAATTATTTTTTTTCTCTCCACGGAAAAGGTTTTCTTATAAATAAATCTTAAGGACGGTGTCGATTCTGTTGTTTTAGAATTAGCTAAAATTAGGATTTAGGAATGTCAAATAGACAAAAGCTATTCTATGTTTTAAAAATTAGACTGACAGATTTCAAATTAGAACGACAGATCTAAAACAACTCAACATAGGTAAATTAACTAAAACCCTATTCTTTGCATCACATTTTTAACTAAGATAAGAAACGTCAACCTAATTTTAGGAAGCATCTAATTTGCTCATGATTAAAATTTATACTTATTAAAAAAAATTTTTTGGCACAGATCTAGTGAAAAACGGGCAGATTATTTTGTGAAAAGTGGAAAATGGATTTTGTTGTAGCTGCAGTGGTAAATTCGAGGGAAAGGTGTGTATTATTTGCCACTTCCTCGTTTGGTACCTAACCTAGCCATATCTTCATGGATTTCATCCAGCATGCGTAAAGTTTTAGCAGGTAGCACCTAGGTACCTATCAAAAACCAACATTGGCTAACCTATCCTAACTTAGAAAACCTAAAATTTAAGTTAGGAATCCTAAACAACAGAATCGACACCAATTAATCGTTTATTTTAAATCATAGAATAGAATACAAAATACTTTATTATACCACACAAAGAAAGGGAAAATTACAAACAGACAGTAAAGGAAGTGTAAAGAGGGGTGTTTTCGCTATGACCTATATCTTCCAGGCAACTTTGGGATGCACTGGGCGTGAAGGAACACTATAGATACTCTACTCAACATTTATGTACTTAGCGTAAAAATTACAACTAGTATTTACAGTTGAAACAATTGAGCTCACTGCAGACTGTTGCGAAGAAACTACAGGTAGCTCAACTGATCCATATCAATACCAGCTGTACCCAAGATGCTGATGGCTGCATTGTCTCTGCAATCTGCATTGTCTCGCTGTATAGCATCGCTGAGATGCGCTGCGCCAGATACTGACCCGCTCTCGGGTCACACGTCGCTTCGGCCAGACGCTCTGATGATTTTTTGAAAACCCTGATTATTTATTATATATAACCATTCTACCATAACATAATATAACAATAAACCACACTTGTCTTTGTTGATTGAGTTTCAAATAAAATGTTGTCACCCATATTATTTAATCTGCATGCCTCTGGATTTGAGTATAAACACGATTTTAGTTAGACGAATTCTTTACATTATATCGTGTTGGCAGAATATCAACATTTCATCCCATTATTAGGGATTTCTTGGGAGATTGGTATACTTGCGCACGTTTCGCCGCAAACAGATATAAGTGTTCGTTAATCCCCATACGTAATTATCACTGTATTTGTTTAGGGATAGCTCCTTGATCTGTGAAATTTGACTGTGTTTGATCGCCGAAAGGATGGTCACATCCTACTATTGTATCCCTTTTAATTGTGAAGATGTTGCGGCAAAGACAAAGCTTTGCGCACAGCAGATAATAAAAGGAGATATATATATTAGAATTATCTGGGCTTCTCATTATCCCAACGACTGAAGCATTTTAATACTGTGTTGAATTCTAAGTCTAGTCTAGTCTAAGTGCTTTGTATAAGTTTAAAGATGAAATAAATGACTTTTATGACTTTTTTATGACTTTAATTGATGGGTTCTTTTTTTTAAATCAATTTTCAGAAATTATTGTTTGCTCTTTGTTGTTTTTGGGCTACCCAAAGATTTCATAATAATAAGATTTCACAAAGCCTAGTTCTTTGGGATAGTGCAGCAAAAACCAAACACCTGTGTCAGAGTATCACTTTTAATTTTTTCACGGTGTTACACGAGATTTATTCATTGATTCATGTGATTTGCACACCCGTGTCCATGGATACAGCTCGTGTAACTGTGGAATTGCGGTAAAACAACGGGAAATAAAGATAACGGCGCTAGCCGTACGCAACGTTTTTTCACTGTGTGACAGTAGAGTACCATCATAGTACAATACAGTTCGGCGCTATAGCGCGGCGTCAATTAATTGACGCAGCGCTAATTAGCGCCCTGACGCGGCGTAATAACGCGTTCTGTTTGGCAAAGCCTTAAGGCTTTGCCGAACTTTGCCGAAGGCTTTGAGAACGCGTTAGAATGCCGCGTAAGGGCGCTAAGTTGACGCCGCGCTATAGCGCCGAACTGTGTTGTACTGTGGCGGTACTTTACTGTCACACAGAGCGGCGGCGCTAGCAACGTTCTGTCGCGGCGTTAGGACGCTTTAACGCCGGGCGTTGTATTTTTTTACAAAATTTGTTTGTAACGTCCAACTAAAATACTACCTACAATATGAGTGAAAAGCTGATAGAATTGGTTCGGAAACACCCCTGTTTATATAATACGAAGGATAATATTCTCCTAGTTCCTTTCTCTTTCTATTAATCTCTTATTATTGCACCCATAATCTTTTTCTCTGTGATCGTGATAAAGCGTATAAAAGTAATAATTCTTCTTCATCTGAATCACTCGACATCTCAAAAGCAAATAATATTTCCAAAGACTGCTTGCTGCTAGCTATCTACAATAAGCTCTGGTGAATGGTAACCTACGTTGCGAAGCAGCCTGATGCTAAAGTCAATTCGAGGAGCGCGACGTTAAAGCGCGACGCTATAACGCTATACCGCGGCGCTAAGAACGCTTTTCTGTTTGGCAAAGCCTTTAAATAGTTGTCTTTTAATCAGCTATGTCATTAACTTATGAGAAGAATCTCTCTACCTAGTTACCACAAAATAATACACAGTACCTCTTCGTTGTATACTTAAGCTGATTTTAATAAGTCGTGGTTTGCAATATTTTCCTCGTACTATGTCATTAACATAAATATAATGATAATAACATGCATGTAATGATTTTTTGCTAAGTCAAAAGCGAACTCTGTATAATGTTTGTCATCGTCAGCCTATATCAGTCCACTGCTGGACATATGCCTCCCCTAATGAGCGCCATAGATGGTTATCAATTGGGATTTATTGCCCATTATCCCCACGCTGGGCCTGCGGGTTGGGGATCGCAGTTCGGTGGAGTTGTTCTGCAGAGGAATAATGTTTGTATTCAGCTGTATTATGAAAGACCGGCCACATCCCCAAAACGTCGCGACATCGGTTATAGCTTTGGGAGCTATATCTGCAGCGAACCATCTATTAATCTTATTCCGGTCGAATAATAATAATATATAGAACATTCTATTAATAAATACCTACATTATTCTATATTCCATAGCTTTAAAAAATGTCGGCTTTACCCTGACCCAAATCAAAACCATCAAGATGGATGAAAAAGGCAACTTTGTATCTCTGCCTATGGTATACAAAAAAACTTTTACAGAGAGATAAAAAATAGCTAATAATCAGGGATCGGAATAGGTAGAGTTTTTAAGTACCAAATGACGTCATACACGCTAGAACGATAGCTTAGTATGGATATGTCTCATAATCTCGAAATTCATATAGGTACTAAATTAATCCCAATATTCTTCAATTTATTTACGTAAGTATTTCGATTACGAAACATTTATTTTTATTCGAAAAATATAATAATTAATATTAACATAATTAAAAAAAGGGATTGATTCCTGCACGATTATGTCGGATAGCGGTTTTTGTTTCTCAACACAGCGTGTAGGCGTAGACTTTTTATTTCTCTTTCTATTGTGTATATTCCTGGCTTGTAGCAGGCGGGGTGCGGGGTGGACATTGCGGGGCGAGGGGATGACCAGTTTGAAAAGAGGTTGGATATATAGGTAAATTTTTGTTTACCCGTTTGTTTCGGTGCGTTGAGTGTGCGTGGATTGGCGTGGATTCATAATTTAATTATGAATCCACGCCAATGGCTTTAATTAGCTTTTTTTGAGAAATTGAAATATCAAAAATATTTTATCAATTCCCGATTCAGGTATTAAAAAGGCATATCCATGTTATGTTATCCTTGGCTTTTTACGTCATTAGGTACTTAAAAACTCTACCTATTCCGATCCCTGCTAATAATAAATTACAAACCGCCCATTAAAAATTTAGACATTAAAGATGACTGAGGATTTAGACTAGATAACCCTAATTTGGGATTTAAGACTGCTTCAATCTATTTAATAATAAGCGCTATCTGTCTTTATCAACTTTAAAAGTAATTTAACTTTTTTCAGATACCGCCAAGCGTTCCGCGAGACCTTCTGTTGCCGCAAAGTCGTCAGTCGCCGCGATTCACGAACCTGCGATTTGACAATCGGACGGGATCCCACCTCACAAATCACTGCTATATTCAGATACAGGGAATCGAGGGAATCGTCTAACAGGGAACATACCATTAATACAAACGATATTGGAAACGGCAGAGTCGATTTCGTTAGGGACCCTGAACCAATTCATGTTGAGCATGAAGATTTCAAAACCTATTCTATTACTTGAATTTGTTGGATTTATTTGGATGATGTGTTAGGTCGTAAAAATGTCTTGTGGTATTTTTTAAAAGACAGGGAATTGAGGTTGTTGTTGAAATATTGTTTAGGTGGAATGAAAAATCGGTTTGAGAGTTAAGCGAAGTTAAGAGCTAAGGTCTCCAAACCTGTTTATTTGTTTAAGATTCTTTAGAAGAAAGATAAAGGCTGTAATAAATAAGAATGCGCAAGGTACTATACTCGTTTTAGAATCCTACGTTGGACCGTCAGTGCATTTCGGCATAGTATCATTAAGGACCCGGCGGCGGGGTAGTTTTTGAAAACAAAAATAAAATACGTCACTGTCGATATAAATTGTCAAAGTTTTAGGATCCTAAACATATTTTGTAAGCACTGTTGGTATTTGATTGTGAATTAGCTTTGCTATTTTGTAAATAAAATATGTAAATGTTGACAAGGTTGATTGTTGGTAAACAAGAATTCTAGAACGAGTTTAAAGCGTTTATACGCTTACCAAAGCAATAAAATTGACACGAACTAGAAATTGTTCTAAAATGCAGTGGTTAGGTCTCGCCATGGTAGGATGCTGGCATTGTCCCTAACGTGAATATGTTGGTGTTGTGTGCCAACTGCTTGTGTGTTGTGTAGTTAAGTTAATACTTCATAGGTGTGTAGTGTGCTCAATATTTTTATATTTGTAATATAATGAAGACATATCCAGGGTGTCTGTAATTGTTGTTGTGGCAAAAATCTTTTTTGTAGATTAAGGTTTTCTATTACAAGTTAAGTAAGTCTTATAAAAAGTAAAGATATATCTTTACTTAATATTATTAATGAAAAAGTAATGTCTGCCTGTCCGTGTTTCACGCGTCAACTATTGAACCGATTTACAAAAAAAAATATAAAAGATTTTGTTGACTATTTTGTCTAGACGCTAGATCAGATTAGATTCAGATTAGATTTCAGATTCTAGACGCTAGATCGAGAGAAAGGACAAAGGATACTTTTTATCCCGGTGTCAAGCCAAGGGATAGTAAAGCGACACGCGATATAGCCGAATCCAAATTTTTATATGTTAGAACAAAATTAATAACGTTAAAGTCAAATTAAAAATACACTTTGACTCATTTTCGCCTTCTGCGCGTAAGAAGTCGTTGGCAAAAGTTACCTACTTGTAGATATTAAAACATCACTCTATAATGCACAGAATATTCTTATGCTTAGCAACTTCACGACAATTCATATAAAGTACTAGCTGACCCGCTCGCAATTTCATTTGCGTGGACTTTAGGGTAAAACTTCTTGACGAAATCAGCTAATACCCTATTTTAAGAGTCGGAAATTGAAAACCGCTTTTAATATCATGTATAAGCCCATTATAATGAGTTTTTTTTTAAATAATCATTTACTGTATTTTTTTATAGAGAATCTAATGACACGGTGGACATTCTACTATAGCCCAATTTGTTTGTAAATTTCCTAATCCTATTTTAGCCTGTAAGTAATCATAGAAATCGGGCTACCGGTTACAGAGTTAGAAAAAAGACCAAAAAAACTTCCATCCCCCTTTTCACCCCATTAGGGGTAGAATTTCCAAAAATCCCTTCTTAGCGGGTGCTTGTGTTGTGTTGTTAGTATTCTGAGTAAGTTTCATGTTGGGTCATTTGTTAAAAAAAATCTCAAAAATCTTAAGTAATTCGACGTTCTTTTTAAACTTATATAGTAACATTTTTGAAAAATCCTGAAACACGTGGTTTGATTTATAGTTTTTTCAATACATACTGAAAGTTTCAAGTCATTAGTATACTATATCAAAAAGTTATAGACATTTCAATATGGAGCCAAAATACGAATCTCAAACTTGAATGACCCATTTCACCCTATTTTCAGGAATATTTTGAAAAATGCTGAAACACGTGTTCAATATTTTTGTATGTTTAGTATTTCTTGTAAATTTCAAGAAAATCGGGCTACCGGTTACAGAGTTAGAAAAAAGACCAAAAAAACTTCCATCCCCCTTTTCACCCCCTTAGGGGTGGAATTTCCAAAAATCCCTTCTTAGCGGGTGCTTGTGTTGTAAAAGGAACCTACCTTCCAAATTTCAGCTTTCTAACTTCAGCGGTTTAGGCTGGGCGTTGTCGCCAGAAAATCGCTTGTTCCTTTATATATTAAGATAATCCCTTCTTAGCGGGTGCTTGTGTTGTAAAAGGAACCTACCTTCCAAATTTCAGCTTTCTAACTTCAGCGGTTTAGGCTGGGCGTTGTCGCCAGAAAATCGCTTGTTCCTTTATATATTAAGATAATCCCTTCTTAGCGGGTGCTTGTGTTGTAAAAGGAACCTACCTTCTAAATTTCAGCTTTCTAGCTTCGGCGGTTTAGGCTGGGCGTTGTCGGTAGGAAATCGCTTGTTTCTTTATATTTTGATGTTTTTTCAGGAATATTTGAAAAAATCCTGAAATACGTGTTCAATATTTTTGTTTGTTAAGTATTCTGAGTAAGTTTCATGTTGGGTCATTTGTTAAAAAAAATCTCAAAAATCTTAAGTAATTCGACGTTCTTTTTAAACTTTTAGAGTAACATTTTTGAAAAATCCTGACACACGTGGTTTGATTTATAGTTTTTTCAATACATACTGAAAGTTTCAAGTCATTAGTATGCTATATCAAAAAGTTATAGACATTTCAATATGGAGCCAAAATACGAATCTCAAACTTGAATGACCCATTTCACCCTATTTTCAGGAATATTTTGAAAAATGCTGAAACACGTGTTCAATATTTTTGTGAGTTTAGTATTTCCTGTAAATTTCAAGAAAATCGGGCTACCGGTTTCAGGGTTAGAAAAAAGACCAAAAAAACTTCCATCCCCCTTTTCACCCCCTTAGGGGTGGAATTTCCAAAAATCCCTTCTTAGCGGGTGCTTGTGTTGTAAAAGGAACCTACCTTCCAAATTTCAGCTTTCTAACTTCAGCGGTTTAGGCTGGGCGTTGTCGCCAGAAAATCGCTTGTTCCTTTATATATTAAGATAATCCCTTCTTAGCGGGTGCTTGTGTTGTAAAAGGAACCTACCTTCTAAATTTCAGCTTTCTAGCTTCGGCGGTTTAGGCTGGGCGTTGTCGGTAGGAAATCGCTTGTTTCTTTATATTTTGATGTTTTTTCAGGAATATTTGAAAAAATCCTGAAATACGTGTTCAATATTTTTGTTTGTTTAGTATTCTGAGTAAGTTTCATGTTGGGTCATTTGTTAAAAAAAATCTCAAAAATCTTAAGTAATTCGACGTTCTTTTTAAACTTATATAGTAACATTTTTGAAAAATCCTGAAACACGTGGTTTGATTTATAGTTTTTTCAATACATACTGAAAGTTTCAAGTCATTAGTATGCTATATCAAAAAGTTATAGACATTTCAATATGGAGCCAAAATACGAATCTCAAACTTGAATGACCCATTTCACCCTATTTTCAGGAATATTTTGAAAAATGCTGAAACACGTGTTCAATATTTTTGTATGTTTAGTATTTCCTGTAAATTTCAAGAAAATCGGGCTACCGGTTACAGAGTTAGAAAAAAGACCAAAAAAACTTCCATCCCCCTTTTCACCCCCTTAGGGGTGGAATTTCCAAAAATCCCTTCTTAGCGGGTGCTTGTGTTGTAAAAGGAACCTACCTTCCAAATTTCAGCTTTCTAACTTCAGCGGTTTAGGCTGGGCGTTGTCGCCAGAAAATCGCTTGTTCCTTTATATATTAAGATAATCCCTTCTTAGCGGGTGCTTGTGTTGTAAAAGGAACCTACCTTCTAAATTTCAGCTTTCTAGCTTCAGCGGTTTAGGCTGGGCGTTGTCGGTAGGAAATCGCTTGTTTCTTTATATTTTGATGTTTTTTCAGGAATATTTGAAAAAATCCTGAAATACGTGTTCAATATTTTTGTTTGTTTAGTATTCTGAGTAAGTTTCATGTTGGGTCATTTGTTAAAAAAAATCTCAAAAATCTTAAGTAATTCGACGTTATTTTTAAACTTATATAGTAACATTTTTGAAAAATCCTGAAACACGTGGTTTGATCGCAACATAAACATTCGAAAATTTTACTCTCTATTTTTTATTCTGTTTTATTTAAATTATTCAGTTATTTACATATATTACATGAACTAAATTAAAGCTTAGTTTACAATACCTGCGTGGAAGTGTTTTCATCAAGATCAAACATCTATAAAGCCATTTTTGTCACAACACAATGTCACAGAAATCTTTGGAGGTTATGGCCAATTCAATGAGGCAAATGGAATCCTTGTTTGTGAAGCAAATGGAAGATTTTAGTAGCAGAATCGAGCAATGCAGTACACCTAGCAAGGCCACTACTTCGAGCCTTGCTACTGAGCTTGCTACATTCAGGACATTTATCATGGGAGCGTTGAAGATTTTACAGGACCAGTTTCAGGCACTGAGCCGTGATGTTGACAGCCTTGAAATGAGGAGTAGGCGCAAGATATTATTGCTGCACGGTGTTCCAGAGGCCAAGGGTGAGAAAACCTGTGATCTGATTGTGCAGACCGTGGCCCAAAAGCTAAAGGTCAAAGGTTTCACTAACACTGCCATCAGTCGGTGTCATAGGATGGGCCGCCCTAACTCTGCGAATCGTCCTAGACCTATTTTACTCAAGCTGCGTGAGTCTGACATCAAGAATGAGGTATGGTTCGCTAAAACCGAGCTAAAAGGCACCGGCATCACTTTGTCCGAATTCCTGACCAAGCCACGGCACGAAACTTTTATGGCCGCAAGACAACGATTCGGTGTGGCAAAATGTTGGACACAGGAAGGAAATATTGTCATTCTCGGCCCCGACGGTGTCCGTCACCGCATAAGCCATCAACAGGAACTAGAGCGGATTGTTAGTCTGCTGGAAGAGCCCAAGTCGGCTTCGGTAGCCCTCAAGGAAACCGCGGCGGCGACTACGTCAGGGGCGCCGAAGAATCGCCGTGCCGCAGCCAGAAAGTAAATGTCTCCCACTCTTTATCGTTAGATGTTATTTACGTAATCATCACATTTCATCTTTCGACGTAAATCATTGTTTTGTTGGAAACTAAAACTAAATACCATACCACCCACATAAATACATAAATAGCTCGAATAAAATTGTTTTGATATGAAGTGACAATGACACTGACAGTTACCCATCTGTCTCTAATTTTCAACCCAAAGCTGTCATAGTCTTACGTCATAGATAATTTTGTTCGTCCAAATTTTTTATATTTTTTTTTTCTTTTGATACTTCTATTTGTAGATCGGTTTATTTAAGCATGGTATTGATATGTATAAATTTCCTATTATTACCCGACTGCAAAAGGAGGATTATCGGTTCTATGGTGTTATTGATTGTAGTTTCTAAATATTTGTTGGTGATTGCTTATTTATTTTCTCTTATCGATGCACAACCAGCAGGTAGAGTAAATTAAGTAGTTTGAAGCTAAATCAACAAGTAAGTGTATTTTGTCAAGTATATTACGTATTTTATTGTATAGCTAGCTCATAATTTATGCTGCGTAACATCTTTAGTGACATTAGTGATGGTGAGGATGAATATGAATCTTTCTCTTCGTCTTCTAACAGTAGTGATGATAGCTTTATTAGTATACCTTCACTGTCGGAAAATCTTGCGACTCAGTTTTCTGATGTACCTAAAAACTTCAATGTTGTACATATCAACGCACAAAGTGTCCCGGACCATTTTCCGGATATGATGGCATCCTTCGATCACAGATCCATTCATGCTATACTTATTTCTGAATCGTTTCTCAAGCCTTGTTTACCTTCTTCTTCTTTCTCTCTTCCAGGTTTTCGTCTGATTCGTAATGACCGTGTAGGCGCGCGT
This sequence comes from Eupithecia pulchellata, assembly GCA_963931895.1. Classification (NCBI taxonomy): domain Eukaryota; kingdom Metazoa; phylum Arthropoda; class Insecta; order Lepidoptera; family Geometridae; genus Eupithecia; species Eupithecia pulchellata. The sequence goes on along the minus strand of OZ007534.1, from coordinate 4,559,627 downwards.
TGTGGTGGGGTTGCCATTTATTTACGGTCACACCTTCCCTTTTCTATCTTAAGCGTGTCGGCCCAGCCTCCGCCGCCTAATGCCGGTGAACATCTCTTTGTTGAGGTAACTCTCTCACACACCAAAATATTGCTTGGAGTTTTCTACTGCCCTTCCCTACGGATCAATTATTTTTCTTCTTTTGAAAAACTTTTGGAGGATTTGGTTCCTATTTATAGTCAAACTATAATCATGGGAGACTTCAACACCTGTCTTCTTAAAAGGGATCATCGCACGGCAGCAATTGAGAGCATTGTTAGGTCTTGCAATTTGCATATCCTCCCTCTTGGTGCAACCCATCATTTTCCGAACTGTGTCCCGTCTCTTTTAGATTTAATTATAGTTTCATATCCGTTTTTTGCTGTCAAACATGGTCAATTTCCCGCTGATAATTTTTCTTACCATGACTTAATTTTTCTATCCTATAAAATACGACCTCCTAAATTTAAACCTAAAGTAATTTTACAACGTAATTTTGGGAGCATTGACCAAGATAAACTCCGCGCTGATGCACAAGATTTGAACTGGCTGTCTGTTTTCCAAGCTGATTCTTTGGATGATAAGGTAGCAACCTTTAATGCTCTTATAACTCATCTTTTTGACAAGCATGCTCCTTTTCGTCCAATCAAATTAAAACATCTCCCTGCACCATGGTTAACAGATGATATTAAACGACTGATGCATCAAAAATCTTGCGCAAAAACTAGATATAAAATCAACCCAAGCGATAGAAACAAAACCTCCTATTTACAACTTCGTAATCGTAGTAACAGAAATTGTAGGGATGCTCAGCGACGTTACATACATGATTCTGTTTCACAGGATGATCCTGCCAAAGTCTGGAGCTTTCTCAGAACCTTGGGGGTAGGAAAGTCAAAACCAAACTCAATTCCTGATAATTTAGATATTAACTCCCTCAACCTTCATTTTTCACCTGCTCCTTCCATTAATGACGCTATCAAATCGAATACTCTCAGTAACCTTTCCTCCCGTTCAACTCCTAACCAGCCTCAGTTTTGTTTCGACCCTGTCACCCCGGATGATACTAAAAAAAGTATCCTATCCATCTCCTCCAAAGCTGTTGGAACGGATGGTATCAGTCTGAACATGCTTATGCCCATACTTGACATTATCCTCTCGCCTCTATGTCACATCTTCAATTATTCATTGGAGCATGGGGTATTTCCTTCCTGTTGGAAAGAAGCTCAGTTGATTCCCTTACCCAAGAAATCCGACCCGAAATCCTATTCTGAATACCGCCCTATCTCTATCCTCCCTTTTCTGTCCAAAGTTTTAGAACGGCTTGTCCACAATCAGCTTAACTCTTTCCTCTCCATGCACAACGCACTTAATCCTCTGCAGTCCGGTTTCCGTAAAGGACACAGCACGGTGACTGCACTTGTAAAAATTACTGATGACATACGTCTAGGCATGGATAATCGACAACTTACGGTTTTGACCTTGCTAGATTTTAGCAATGCCTTCAACACAGTTGACTTTGATATTCTCCTCGCATTCCTTCGCTCTCTTAACGTTTCCCATGGAGTAACCGAATGGTTCTTCAATTACTTGCACGGCCGCCGGCAGAGAGTCCGCCTTGGCGAGACTGTCTCGTCATGGTGTGATATTTCTGTCGGTGTTCCGCAGGGCGGAGTCCTCTCTCCTCTTCTTTTTTCTATATTTATCAACTCTATCTCTCTTAACCTTACCTCATCCTATCACCTTTATGCCGATGACCTGCAGATTTATTGTCAAGCTCAGCCGGACCGTATTGGCGACGCAGTTGACATAACGAACTCGGATTTACGTCGAATCGCTGAGTGGAGTCGAGCTCATGGTCTAAAAATCAACCCCGTCAAAACCCAGACTATCATCATTGGGAGCTCGAGATTGATAGATAGATTAGACTGGCAGTGTGTACCCCAAGTTATCTTTGATGGAATACCTATTCCGTACAGCGTCACTGTAAAGAACTTAGGGGTTACTTTTGATCGTTTTGATCGTAAGCTTTCATGGCACCCTCAGCTAGAAGTCACCTGTAAGAAGCTCTATGCTTCAGCAGGTTCCCTGAGAAGGTTGCGTTATTTTTTACCGACCGCTACTAAAATAGCTCTAGCCCAGTCCCTTCTCCTTCCCGTGCTTGACTATGCTGATGCCTGCTATTTAGATCTCGTTGAGGAGCAATTGGATAAACTTGAGCGTCTTCAAAATTTTTGCATAAGGTTCATATTTGGTTTACGCAAATATGACCATGTCTCTCCTTTTCGCACCATACTCAAGTGGCTCCCTATTCGTCTTCGCCGGGATATGCATGTGCTATCTCTTCTCTATTCCATTCTATTTAATCCGTTGTCTCCTGCGTACCTCAAAAATAGATTCGAGTTCCTTCATTCTTCCAACTCCCTCCATCTTAGGTCATCAGATAACTTACTACTCAAGTTTCCCTCTCATTCCCAATCCTTTTATGGCAATTCTTTCAGTGTAAAGGCGGTACGCCTTTGGAACAAACTGCCTGTCGCTATAAGACTTGCTCCTTCCATCAACTCTTTCAAATTTCAACTCAAGTCTCATTTTCTCTCTTCAGCTGTCTAACATTTACTTCCACTCTCTCATATTCGTCTTATCCTGTAAGCTTTGTTGTAATTGCAGCTTAGTTATTATTATTATTTTTAGCTTTGTTATTATTGTTATAATTTATTTTTTGTTTGTCTCTGGTTTATTTCTAGTTTAGTTTTTGTAAACATTAAGTTTATAGTTAATATTGATAGCAGTTTTTTTTTTTTTGTGTTTTTTATATAGTTAATTTCTTTTCTGTTGTACTACCAACTCTATTTTTTCTTATATCGCTAGCTACTAATAAGGTTGCCTGGAAGAAATTGCTTTGAGCAATAAGGCCGCCTATTGTACGTTTTTAAATAATTTAGATATAAGAATAAGTAACTGTTTATTTATAGGAAAAATTACAATAAAGTATTCATTCATTCATTCATTCATTTGATTTATAGTTTTTTCAATACATACTGAAAGTTTCAAGTCATTAGTATGCTATATCAAAAAGTTATAGACATTTCAATATGGAGCCAAAATACGAATCTCAAACTTGAATGACCCATTTCACCCTATTTTCAGGAATATTTTGAAAAATGCTGAAACACGTGTTCAATATTTTTGTATGTTTAGTATTTCCTGTAAATTTCAAGAAAATCGGGCTACCGGTTACAGAGTTAGAAAAAAGACCAAAAAAACTTCCATCCCCCTTTTCACCCCCTTAGGGGTGGAATTTCCAAAAATCCCTTCTTAGCGGGTGCTTGTGTTGTAAAAGGAACCTACCTTCCAAATTTCAGCTTTCTAACTTCAGCGGTTTAGGCTGGGCGTTGTCGCCAGAAAATCGCTTGTTCCTTTATATATTAAGATTATTTCTTTGACAGGCTGCATCACGCACCTTATATCATTTTTTGGGATTTTGAACTTAGAATAATTCTAAGTTAAAGTATACAATATAAATGATGACATGCAACACACAATTATTGTGTGTTGCATGTCATCATTTATATTGTATACTTTTATTCCGAAAACAAAAGGGAGTATTTAGCACCTCAAAGGAAAACGTAAAAAAACCGTTATCCAAAAAAAAATTGTAGCCGTAAATATAGATTTTTTAAGATTTTTAATAAAGAATGTATGCTGTGCGGTAAATGCAGTTAGGTAGTAAGTAAGTTGGTAATACTTACTATTGCCTCGTTCGAACTAGAAACGGCTCAAACGGAGCGCCTACTCGATCAAGGCACAGCTGGGCACGCCGATGATGATGATGATGATGATAGGCGATCCAGGAATGTGGGGTCCTAGTTGTATCATTATTCAAAGATTTGTTCAAGATATGTATACTTCTAGCTATAATTAATATATATACTAGGTAATTCTAGGTACAGTGGTTGCACTCTATGCTTAACGGATTAAAATCCATCTCTTTGATTAAAATACTCGGTTCTGTAATGCAATACATTTTTTGACAGCAAAGTTTTAACAATGAACATTTAGCTATGTATAAAAACTTAACAATAATTGATAATGACTCATTTTTTATCGTTTACAGAGTGAAATATTTTTTAAAATACAGTAGGTAAGTAAATAACTTGCCCAGTAAGTAGAGTAATTTTTAATTTAAGTACAGGTAAGTAATTGTTGTTACGAAAAATAGTATAATTATTTATAATGATATAAATAGAATAAATAATATTCCAAAAATGGAGTACTTAGTATGGGCTGTGTGCATTATCAATATTCTTTCGATTTTGAGCCCTTCCTATACATTTCGCGCCTACAAGTGAAGGCATTTATGGTGTTTCAGCAGGTTTAATTTTGTTTATAGGTGACAAATTGTGTCAAAGGACGATGAGGACGCTCAATACTAAGTGTAAGTTGTGGATATGTTCAGTCTGACCAAGTGCTAGTGTTCTATCTACGTAATTTAAAATATCAATGGCGCGAACCAGTTGTAAATAACAAATATAATTTAGTTACATACTTGTAATTTTCTTTGTACGTGACCGCTGTCATCTCAAAGTGCTACAAATCACTCGAAATCATTCCAAAACTATCATTAAGTCCATATGAAACTATTGGATCGCTGTTATATGATAGTAGTTCCTCCCGATCAGGTAAGAAGCTGCAAGACGCGAAATAAAATGGAAGGACTCGAATACGAAATATGTATTCTCAAAATATTGCGAACAGTGTGTACTAAGCGCTCTGACGACACTAAGAATGTAATAAATTAAAGCTAAACTTCATCAACGCTGAATGCACACAGTAAAAATGGAGGTCATTTAATTTAGAAACCATCCTATGCAAGATCAATGCTAGTATTTGTCCGCCTTTATTTATTTGTCAAGTGACCTCTTTGTTTACACAAAATATATTAGATTCGAAGTTTCCTTGTACGTACAACCGATGAATTTTCTAATTAATTATGCGTAATGTAAAGGTAGTAGAACTAGTCTACAACTTTTTGTATATGTAACGGAACAAAAAAGCTTTTCGTACATAATTTTAAGAAAATATCGATTAAGTAACTGTATCGTAGTAAATAAATCAATTGTAGTGAAATAATTTGCAGTCAATGCTAAAATAACTACCCTAAATGTCCTCCGTAACTGGAGATGCCCCTTAGTAACAATGTTTATTTAATTAATTTCAGGGAAGCTCTTGACTTTTGATCCTCCTGTAGGAAAATAAGAGGTACCCCAAAGAGATTCGTCTTGTCAAGAACCAAATCTAACAATCAATGCTCTCTTGTTATAATTAATCTGATCGAAACATCTCCGCAGATTCCGGATTGCAATAACTTTAATTCCTTGGGCTTACAAAATAAGCACTTAGATAATACGACCGGACAAATAAACCCATAGACTCACTGGGTTTATTTGCCTACTAGCTGACCCGCTCGCAATTTCATTTGCGTGGACTTTAGAGTAAAAAGATCTTGACGAAATTAGCTAATACCCTATTTTGAGAGTCGGAAATTGAAACCCGCTTTTAATATCATGTATAAGACCATGCGTTTTCTTAAAAAAATAACCGTTTACTGTATTTTTTTTATAGTGAATCTAATGACACGGTGGACTGCAAACATTCTACTTTAGCCCATTTTATTTGTAAATTACCTAATCCTATTTTATTTAAATATACCTACAGATTATCTACACTACACTACTATATATCTACAGATATTAAAAAAGACCAAAAAAACTTCCATCCCCCTTTTCACCCCCTTAGGGGTGGAATTTCCAAAAATCCCTTCTTAGCGGGTGCTTGTGTTGTAAAAGGAACCTACCTTCCAAATTTCAGCTTTCTAACTTCAGCGGTTTAGGCTGGGCGTTGTCGCCAGAAAATCGCTTGTTCCTTTATATATTAAGATAATACCTTCTTAGCGGGTGCTTGTGTTGTAAAAGGAACCTACCTTCTAAATTTCAGCTTTCTAGCTTCAGCGGTTTAGGCTGGGCGTTGTCGGTAGGAAATCGCTTGTTTCTTTATATTTTGATGTTTTTTCAGGAATATTTGAAAAAATCCTGAAATACGTGTTCAATATTTTTGTTTGTTTAGTATTCTGAGTAAGTTTCATGTTGGGTCATTTGTTAAAAAAAATCTCAAAAATCTTAAGTAATTCGACTACATTTTTAAACTTATATAGTAACATTTTTGAAAAATCCTGAAACACGTGGTTTGATTTATAGTTTTTTCAATATATACTGAAAGTTTCAAGTCATTAGTATGCTATATCAAAAAGTTATAGACATTTCAATATGGAGCCAAAATACGAATCTCAAACTTGAATGACCCATTTCACCCTATTTTCAGGAATATTTTGGAAAATGCTGAAACACGTATTCAATATTTTTGTATGTTTAGTATTTCCTGTAAATTTCAAGAAAATCGGGCTACCGGTTACAGAGTAAGAAAAAAGACCAAAAAAACTTCCATCCCCCTTTTCACCCCCTTAGGGGTGGAATTTCCAAAAATCCCTTCTTAGCGGGTGCTTGTGTTGTAAAAGGAACCTACCTTCCAAATTTCAGCTTTCTAACTTCAGCGGTTTAGGCTGGCCGTTGTCGCCAGAAAATCGCTTGTTCCTTTATATATTAAGATTTTACGACGAAAATTATCTAATATAACTGGTTTTGATATGGTTCAGAGCTATCTGTAGTTTGTTTGCAACAGACTGCAGTTAGCTCAATTGTCCCAATTGTAAATACCAGCTCCAATTTAGGTATATAATTGTAATTTTCTTTATTTTCCCAGGTTTTACCGAATTTCTATCATACCTTTTAATATACAGGTGTATATTAAAAGGTATATTACCTTTTATATATTATACCTTTTTTGTAATCCATAAAAGGTGAGTTCGGTGTGTGCTTTGTCAGCTACAAAAATATACTTTTACACAACCACATTGGATGTGGGAACATTATTCTCAGGACCTAAGACTGTGATCCAATATACAAACAAACTCGCTTTTCAGTGGTTTCTAAGAAACAAGTATCTAGTTTTGAGCATTTCAGTTGCCCGAAGGGATCGTACGGTCTAATGGCTCTTTTATCTGAAAACCACATTGAACTTTGATGATAGTCACCGTAAAGATTAAACGTACTTCACAACTCAAATAGAAGGTAAAAACAAACTAAGAACTTATGGAACATAAAGTTTTAAGCTTGAATTACTTACTGGTGGAGTAATTTATCTCAATTAGTACGTTCCGTTAATAAGCGAGTTCAGAATATAAGTTTCCACTGAAATCCCCTAGCACTGGGATTGTTCTGAAAAGGATACAAGAGACGATATCGTATTGCCGTACATTGCGTACAGTATTTAAGTTGAAGCAATCTAAGATTGTCAGGGAAAATTACTGGGGCTAACTGGATGCTGATACTGATGATTGGCCGTGTGGTGCCGGCATAGAATTTCACCACCCCATCTCCTCCCGTGGGTGTCGTAAGAGGCGACTAAGGGAAACACACCGGGGGGCGGGCTGCAGCGCCCTCTGCAGAACTCCACCGAACTGCGATCCCCAACCCGCATGCCCAGCGTGGGGATTATGGGCATTAACCATTAGGGGAGGCCTATGTCCAGCAGTGGACTATTATAGGCTGGTGATGATGATGAACTGGATGCTACTAACCTTTCTCGCGACATTTTCGGACTGGTACCTTCGAAGTCGAGTGGATCCACTGATGGGTTCCCTGGAACACTTGGTCTTCCACAGGCGCTGGTTTGGCTAGATTCTCCGGATTGGTGTATACTCGTATAGGTACGAAACAAGGGGTCACGTCGCGACTCGATAGAATATCGGAATACCGCGGACGCGCGAATGAAACCGAGGGCGATGGCGATGTCTGATGCGACCGCGCTTCTCGGTGTGCAACGACAGATTGTTGGGCCAAACCGATGGTTACCTCCAAATTATGTGTACTTTGAATATGACCAGATGCTACCGTAATAAAATTGAATTAAAGGAATATCGATCATGATCATCATTTTCAGGAATAAACTATATTTTAATTAAAGAAAAGTATCTTTCCTATTCCATCACGGAACAAAGATCAAGCAGATTATCTTCCGAAGTATATACCTTCCGTAGATTTTTATAAATTGAAATCGTCTTCATTATGTATGTTTATAAGAAGGGTGATTCTACCCTCAATGGTAGAATGAGTTCTTTTCGTTGCGTTTATGAAATACACTAGAAAAGTTGGAACTTAGAACAAATTATTGAAGTAAATAGAGTAGTGAAAAAATTAGTGCATTTTTACTGAACTACCTATGTTCAGTTAGCAAGTTTGCATACAAGTTTTGATCGTTGATTTTCTTGCAATCGAACGTATAACTAGTGTTATTAGTTTGTGTCTGGTCATAGCCAACCATTACTCGATGTTGTGGCGACCTCTGTGGCGCGGTGGGCGAAGGTCCGCCTGCGACGCAGGAGGTTGCGGGTTCGATTCACGCCTCGGGACAAATATTTGTACGTCCTGCAGATATTTGTTCAGAGAGTTCTGGTCGTTTTCTATGTATAATAAAAAAAATATATATATGTAATAATATTGTATTATGTATATCAGTCATCTAGTACCCATAACACAAGCTCTGCTTAGCTTGGGGCTAGATGATGCTGTGTGGGTTGTCCGGCATTATATATATGTATATATATATATATATATATATATATATATATATATGTGTAGTAAATACCTATAATGTCGCATTACTCGATGCTTGTTATCTTATAATTTGTAAAACAATCTGTTATTGTTTCACTTCCTCTAAAAAATTATTAATCCTTGATTTATGTATGACACTGTCGTAGACAATAATGTCTACGCCGTAGCACTTCGTAGCTATGGTAGCGTAGCATGATCGTAGCACGTCTACGCAATTACAAACACAGTGGAGTTCGACATTTTATAAATATTATGGTGTCTGTGCTGTTTAGAATACATTGTGACTCAGATTTTTTTGACTGGGTAGAACGGAGTATTTAATTTAGGTTGAACGGGGAAAAATTGGGTAGAAAAATTGCGGGTTGAACGGGTTAGCACTCAACACACCTCCGCAAATTGTGCAGAACTCGCTGTTCGCGCTTCAGTCCAGTTTGATGTCATTTATAAGGGGATATTTACCATGGTTTGGAGTTTAAAGTTTTACAATATTTCGGCACAGTTTCATGCGCCATGATCACGGAACAACCTAAGGTCATTCTGTACTCAAGTACAGCTTGATTAAAGCATGCGGTCCATGCGACAACATGGAACACTCACACACTCAACAACCCGCACAACAAAATAATGGTTTTTAAAATTATAGACTTTAACTTGTAATACCAACTTAAAGCTGCACTTTACCATAAAAATAAAATTAATATGCAGCACAGCTGCTTATATCACAGACTTTTCAGTCTAGTTTAGGCCACTGTTGCCTTACATATAATTTGACCTCTTTGAATTTTCATATTGTTAATAATTTCGTAATGATTTTTATGATGATTTTTAATTATTTGTGATGATTCTTTTTGCAATAAACTATTCTATAATATTCTACTGTAACGCGAAAAACTCTAGTTTTGCACAATTTGCGGAGGTGTGGTGGGGAATGGGATCAGTAGCGGTGCTTCGTTAGCGTAGCGTAGACGTGCTACGGTCAGGCTACGCTGCAGGTACGAAGTTCTACGGCGTAGACGTTATTGTTTACGTGCTAAATTCATTTTATATTTTTATTTAGTTATCTACAAGAAGACTTATAGCTAAACAAAAACGTCCAAGAGTCAGATGATAACGATAATAATAATGCCAGACAATGATGGACGAGACAGCAATCGAACCCGCAACTTTTTGCGTCGCAGGCGGACCTTTGCCCACCGCGCCACAGAGGTCGTCTATGTCAATGACTCTTGATTTATATTGACGGCATCGCAGAAAAGCTAGGTCACAGCACACTAACTCGAACATTGTGGTAAGTAATTTGACACCGTAATGTGTCTAACATTGCAGTTTACAGGATATCATAGAACATACCTAATATTTAAATATTTTTCGTGTGAGCGCACACCAAAGAGTAATTGGGTATCATATGGGTATCGTTTTCGAAGAACTCAAACTCGTAGATAACGAAAAAGATTGCCTTTTTCAAATCCAAGATGGCTGACATTTATTTACCTACATTTGATAGATCACCGATCCTACTCCCGCTGTGACCTGCCTACAATCAATCTGTCCATCCCGGGTGTCGATTAGATAAGGAACAAAGACAAATTAGTGCCCAGTGGTTAACGCATCCCTTACTGATGATCATGGGTTCAATTCCCGCAGTAATCGATTATAGGGATATTCTTAATTTGGAAGGGCAAAAAGCCTTTATTAACAAATACAATTACAATGATCTAACTAAATAAAAACTAGTATTTACAATTGAAGCAATTGAGCTAACTGCAGACTGTTGCGAACAAACTACAGGTAGCTCAACTGATCCATATCAATACCAGTTGGAAGTGTACCCAAGATGCTGGCTGCATTGCCACGTTGTATGGCAATGCTGATGCGCTGCGCCAGATAACAGCTCTCGAGTCACACGTCGCTTCGACCTGACGCTCAGATATATGATATGATATATGGGATATTCTTTAATTCATAAAGACGAATGTTACGCAAAACTGATTGAATCGAAAAATTAAAGTTTTTTCGCTTTGATAAAGCTAGAGTGTTTTTTGCATATTTTATAAGCATAATATTTACAAGAATATATTATTGGGAGAGTTTAGGAAAGAAGCAGCTGTTGGAAAACTCTAGTTTTATTTCAGAAAACAACGAAATATTATTTTATTATTTTCTGTCCAGTCCACTCAAGTATCAACTCCATCAAGTATCCTTCGAACAAAATATGTCTTTTGACTTAGGTACACTCGATTTATGAAAATTTGATGGAGATACACTCGATTTATGAAAATTTGATGTAGGTACACTCATAAAAATATCAATCAGTTAATTAAAAATAGCGATATACATAATTTAAATACTAGAAATAAAACCAACTGGCTGTGCCCACTATTCAAACGGATTGTCAAAAATATTCTTTGCAAAAAGGCAATAATAAAGGCATTAAAAATTAGATTATCTAGACAACAAAAAAGTTTAGGACGAGTTATGCTCCAACTCTAAAACTAACAATCTAACAAGGTAAAGGTATCTTGTTCGCTTCTTTACTTTACCTTAAAAAGATTGAAGTGACCAATTAATCAAAGTGATCACTTTATTTCCCATTTTATTTCTTACTAGCAGTCCGCCCCGGCTTCGCACGGGTATTAACAAAAATTTCAGAAATTATACACACTAATACGATGGGTTTCACAGTTTTCATACGGATCCCTTACTTTTTTAACATCATTGGGGTTTTTGACATTGACTCGACACTCCTTATCTGACACTGGCCGTAGAGAAAATGCAAGCAACCTCTTTTTCTATTATGACGCGCCATAATAGAAAAAGAGGTTGAATATACAGCGCACGGTTCAATTATTGAATTTTTCATGCGGATCTCTAACTTTTTTGAAAATATTATATAGCCTATGTTCATCACGAAAAAATAAGGTTTCTAATGGTGAAAGAATTTTTCAAATTGGTCCAGTAGTTTCGGAGCCTATTCAATTCAAACAAACAAACAAACAAACAAACAAACAAACAAACAAACATACAAACAAACAAACAATCAAATCTTTCCTCTTTATAATATTATTACTAGCAGCCCGCCCCGGCTTCGCACGGGTATTTTCAAGAATTTTAAGTTCTTACACACACACACACCTTAGATAAGGTACTTTATTATTGAAGTTTTCATAGGGATCACTAACTTTAAACATATTCTATAGCCTATGATTATCAGTCTAATGATGATTTTTTTACCAAAAAGGTCTAGTAGTTTCGGAACCTATTCAATTCAGACCACAAACAAACAATAAATCCTTTCCTTTTTGTACCTTTACCTCCTTTACTTAATAAAGAAAAACAGGGAGAACTTTATTTTATGGCATTGACTTTTCTCTCGCGCCGCTATATCGCCTACATCGATCGTTTTTCTGAGTCTACATCGCATGGTTCCAATCTTGATGTTTTTATATTTTTTGACATTGAGTTTCCGCTCGCACCCCAGTAATCGTGATGTCTATGACAAAGATGACAATCCATAACTGAGACTGGCGGAGTCGTCGTAGCAAAAGCGGTGCCATAAAAAAAGAAGTTGAAGTGGAGTCACAGCAAAAGCGAGCAGCGCAAAAAAAGAAAAAAAAAGAAGTTGATGTATATCGCTATGGTTTTATTATTGAAGTTTTTATACGGATCTCTAACTTTTTTGAAAATACTTTATTGCCTATGTTCATCACGGAAATTTTAGGATTCTTATGGTGGAAGAATTTTTCAAATTGGTCCAGTAGTTTCGGAGCCTATTCAATTCAAACAAACAAACAAACATACAAACATACAAACAAACAAACAATCAAATCTTTCCTCTTTATAATATTAGTATAGATATAGATTAGTATAGATTTAACTTGTATTTTGTGACGTGTCCAAGAGTCCTATAAGGTTTAAAGGAAATTAAGCACTTTGATTTTTGATATTCGCGCAAATATCGAATTTAATTCTGTCTCTCAATAAATAGATAGCCTGTCTACACCTAAATGGATCAATCCAATTTTAATTTGGCATATAGAGGATATCCTGACCATACATACCTTTTATTACGATCGAACGAAGCAGCTCGCAAAAGCTAGTAGTTTATAATAGAGGAAAGGCACTAGGATAATAGAAATACCTACATCATTAGCCGAAGAAAGATCCAGGTCGGCAATCAATGCTCTTAGACTCAATGGCTCAGAACACCTCGCTTTCATCCTCATTTTCGCCGTACTCGAGTCGTTTTCTATTGAATCGAACACCCTTTCAGAAGATTGATTTCTATAATAATATTATATAGATTTCTATAATAATATTATAGAAATCAATCTTCTATATTATATATTCTCATAGCGATACAAGTCGACAATGCATTCAAAATGATTGTGTATTTATTACCTAGAAGTTTTTGTAATGAAATATGAAATAATAAAGGTATTGAGCGTTTATTTCAGACAACAATAAATTACAACAGTTATCTATGTATTAAATTAGGAATAGGAAAAAATCCAATGCAATTAAAATTTAATTCACAGTCAAAATCATCACTAGGCGACATTAAAATACGTAAGTACGTTAGGCTGTTCTTCTAGTTAGTGCTTCTTTCTATATTTTTCTATTTTTTATCTTAGTCTCCTACTTATTATTGTTTTACTGACTTAATTATTACAGTCCTTCAATTCATCTTTCCATCTCCACCTTCCACGCGGTCTTCAATTATGAACCCAGTCTATGATGGCTCGCCCAGAGTTATTTCGGAATACAACATACGTGTCCAGAACAGCCCCAATTCAATGTAACAGAAGCCATAGCTACGGCAATGTGGAAAAAATACATAGAATTTGCTCCCCAAGGGCCCTTGCTAGCCCTTGCCGTGTGGTGCCGGCATAGTTTAATTTCACATTCCCCACTCTTCCTGTGGGTGTCGTAAGAGGCGACTAAGGGAAACACTGGGGGTGGGCAGCAGCGCTCATTAGGGGAGGCCTATGTCCAGCAGTGGACTATTATAGGCTGATGTTGTTTTTGAGTCGAGATCCTAACTCCATGGGGTACCGAGGCTTTGAAAAAATATCAGTTTCTGGTCGCGATGCGTGAGGAAAGCTGGTGAGTATCTGGCGCAGCGCATCAGCATTGCCATACAGCGAGGCAATGTAGCCAGCGTCTTGTGGACGCTTCCGACTGGTATTCATATAAATCACTTAAGCTAGCTGTAATTTTTTTTTGCCCTAGTCTGCAGTTACCTCAACCCTTTCAATTGTAAATACTAGTTCGGATTTGATTCTATTATTTAATTCTAATTTCTTTGCTTTAAAATAAAACTTTTCATAGAATGAAAAATACCAAGTTAGGTTCTTAGTTCGTTTGAACTTTTCCAGTAATTACACAAAAGTTTACATTTCAGAAGAGCTGTATCAAAACAGTTGTAATGAATAGGTTCGAAATATCTTTGAAGTTACCTTACGGCCCGTTCACACATGTCTCCGTTTTACTGTTCCGTTTTATCGTGTACGTATTTTGTTCGTCGATCTGTATACAGAATACTGTGCCATGTGTGAAGTCGCTCATACAACCACATACCTACGGCATCGACGAAAAAACTACGTACACGATAAAACGGAACAGTAAAACGGAGACATGTGTGAACCGGCTGTTAGTGTCGTTGACGGATTGAAGACTAGGCAAGCCGTATCGTATCTTACGTTTTAACGCTTGGCCAGATGTCGCTCCATTCAACACCAACAATAGCAAGTAAGAAACTGAATGTTGTACTTAGCTTTTGGTACCAATTTAAATAATTATTGACTATCTTAATCAGATAAAACTTAGATTTAGATAGGCAAAACTAAAATTGTATTAGACACATAAGTTTTAAATGAATATACTAGCGGTTTCTTTTTCACTTCTTCCACTAGTGGACAAAAAATTTAAGTGAAGAGAAATCAATAAGTAACAAATTATTTCTTATTTTAATAATTATCTGTTTGAAATTTGACTTGTCTAAGTGCTTATTTTGTAAGCCTAAAGAAATAAAGTTATTAATAACTTTATTTCTTTCATTCAGATTCAATTGAATCTGAATCTTTAACGAGGACTTGTACCTTGAGAAACTGAACCCGAGCGTATTCACCTCGAGCACCTTCAAGTTGTACTTTCTTCATTTATGCCTTTCAGTTCTATTTATTCATGCGCGTTATAGTTCTCTTAGATAAATAGTGAGTCTATTAGATCAAAATCTGTTCATTATACATCAAATTTAAGAATACTAGCCGTCCACAACGCACGGGTTTATAACAAACAATTCAAGAAATAGTTTTATACGAATTCCTAACTTTTTTGGAAATATTCTTTAGACTATGTTCATCTGGGATAATGTAGGATTCAAATGTTGACAGAATTATTCAAATCGGTCTAGTAGTTTCATAGCCTATTCAATCTAAACACAGAAACAATTAGATCTTTCCTCTTTATAATGTTAGTATAGATTACGAAGCTAGGGAGAGGGGAGGTGTGTGTGGCGACCTCTGTCATCGTTGGCCTGAACGGAAGAAAGAAAGAAAGCTAACTACCTGCCTAAGTGCTTCAAACAGTCTCCGCTAGATGTCGCTAAGAGAGCAAAGATAGAGGCAATTCCTAGATCGCGCAAACGCTTGTTTCGGTAACAGCTAACTCATATACGATTACCCGACATCAACTGTCGTCGGTCGTAAGACCACTGGAGTAAGTGCGCCAGATGGGCGAACTCCAGCACAGAGGAGATCTCCTTCTGTTACCAGTTGCGGGAATCCTTCTACCCCCAAAGGAGGTGTCCATTCCAGCAAGGACTAATTATATTACTTTGCTTAGAGGAATAGTATAGGTACAGGTGGATTACCATGAGGACGATTAAAAGAACTACACCAGAACCAGTTTCGAAAATAGCACACACAGCTATGCCTCTTAGGTATATCAAAAAGGACGCAGATACAGATGGTTTGTTTTAAGTTATAACTTCATGTAGGTATATCCAACTTGAACATTAAGTGGTTTGTTTACTGCCGGAAAGCGCAAACAACAGAAAGTTCCGAGCTTCGATACAAATGCGAGAAAATTGTATCGTGAAACTATTTTAATTCTTGTAAGTTACGTTTGGGGTTGATATTTTCATTTAAAACACAGAGTTTCAGTTCCGGAGTAAATCCGGAAGTCAGTCTGTTTATGGCAGGAGGAAACGATTTACTAAATTACTTAATAAAGGCAATCAATTTACTTTATACTTAATGTTTATTGCTTTTTGTTATACTTATCATCAAAATATTATAAACTCAAATTCAATAATTATTACCATAGATTATAAATTCATTAGAAATACATACATGTCTCGATTTAATTTCGTTGCATGCCAACTGATGCGTTAATGAAATTATATGCCGATGTTTAAAGTTTCTTGACAACGTATTTTTACGTTATCGTACCTGAAAACATTCGATGTAGGATAGAAAACGACAAAAACTATCAATACATTGTGAAAATAATAGTTAGTACTCGTATCTACTCCATTTGAAGTAATCAAGAGTAAATCATTTTGATCAAATATCATCAATGTCTGATAAAATAATTAATGACTATAAAATAAAACTCACAAAACTAATAGGAAATAAAATAATAACCCAAAAATTTACCCCGAGAGGTTTACGCACTATAATAAAATTACTAAAAACTTACAAAACTGATATTTTCTATAATCTAAATTCGACGATCCGCCAGGAAGGTACCAAAGTAAGTTAATTTAGATTAACTTCGTAGCTAGTCTTTATGGACTTTCGAGTGTTGGCAACCCTAGCAATAGCTATTCGCTTTGATGTACCATATCATTTTAATAACAAAATAATAGTTTTAACGTAGTATCACAAAGCCTTTTCCGGTTTGATCGTTTAATTACAACGTAAAGCAAGTGTACAATTTAGTTTTTTACAATAACACCTATGTGCATATTGCAAACTGAAGAGACAGTAATGGCTCCCTGCCGGCGGATCACGCTAAAACTATTTATTTATTTGTTAATAGACAGCAGCCTATGGCTGATGTGTCTATACCATACAGTTAAATTTTGTTATTGCGTCACTTTTTATGGTTTGATATTTTTGTCTCGTAACCAGTAGTCGAGTTTATTCTTGAAAGCGTATATTGACGTGACTGATATTATGTGTTAAGCCATGTGGTGCCGGCATAGAATTTCACCACCCCCATTCATCCCGTGGGTGTCGTAAGAGGCGACTAAGGGAGACACACCGGGGGTGGGCAGCAGCGCCCTCTGCAGAACAACTACACCGAACTGCGATCCCCAACCCGCATGCCCAGCGTGGGGATTATGGGCAATAACCCCCAAATGATAGCCATCTATGGCGCTCGTTAGGGGAGGCCTATGTCAGCAGTGGACTATTATAGGCTGATGTTGTTGTTGTTGATATTATGTCTTCTGGTAATATCTTCCAGTTGTGTAGCACTCTATTGCTAATAAAATGGTGCACTCATCCTACACACTACACATCTTATATGGAAAAGCCTTTTAGCCTTCGTATTTTGCAATTGTATGGAATCATTTGGGAAAATGATCCCAAAATTTTGTATTTACCCAAATGCTCCAATCCTACCAGTGAACACAATTAATTAATGATTTAAAGAAAATAGCTCACAATTTGCAGCAAATTTGTTTACACTGTTAGTTCAATTCCATTTAAATACAAAAAATACCATATAATTTGAATCTCCCGCCAACTATAACGAACACCCAAAGTGCCTGGGCGTTTGTATTATCATTATCAATGAATTTAGACAATACTTACCTACGAGTGTGTTGGTTGGCATTGGCGCTCTGCATAGTCACTCGGCCTTGTTTAGAAATGTCGTAACTCTGTCCCCTAGTGTCATTAACCAACACTTCTCTCTATGTATTGCTCCTCTCTCCATTATCTACGGCCTGTCGAACTAAAAGCCAGTCTTATACATATGACCTTACCCGGCCTCAACGAAGTGCCAGGACAATAACCCAACTTTACATTATATAACTTTACAAAACTTTACTCTGTCGCCGTCAACTATGCCAGAGTACCTATCTTACACTATAAATAATATGTCCTGTAAGGTCTAAAGGAAATAAAGAAATGGACTAAAATTTTTACGAAATATAAAATGAAGTATTAGTAGTACAAGATGGATGCTTCAATAACATCAAAACGGTATGCTCTAGCTAGCTGGTTTTATGGTAGTTAAGTTGAGAAAAACTAAAGACTAACTAAACTAACTCTTCGGCTAGATATATACGAAAACCAGCGCGATAATCTCTCGTATTACTATCATTATTTGAAATAAATGAGAACATGTTTGTTCCCCTACCAAATAACTAATCAGATAGGTAGGTACTTAAATAAAATTGTTATGAGCATAACCTAAGTGAGCATGTAGAACATAATTCAACTTAAAAAAGCCTATTCTTATCAAAATATAGTGCGGGCTAACACTGACTTATAAATTATAATAAACTAGCGGCCCGCCCCGGCTTCGCACGGGTATTAAACAAAATTAGGTATACACACTAACACGATGGTTTTCACAGTTTTCATACGGATCCCTTACTTTTTCTAACAGCATTGGGATTTTTGACATTGACTCGACACTCCATAACTGACACTGGCCGTAGAGAAAAAGCAAGCACAGAGCGCTATAGGTATATTCAACCTCTTTTTCTATTCTGACGCGCCATAATAGAAAAAGAGGTTGAATATACAGCGCACAGTTCAATTATTGAATTTTTCATGCGGATCTCTAACTTTTTTGAAAATATTATATAGCCTATGTTCATCACGGAAAATTTAGGATTCTAATGGTGAAAGAATTTTTCTAATCGGTCCAGTAGTTTCGGAGCCTATTCAATTCAAACAAACAAACAAACATACATACAAACAATCAAATCTTTCCTCTTTATAATATTAGTATAGAAGACATAGGAACCTACACATAACAGTAGGTACCTACACATAACATGTACATGTACATTGGAATTTTATTTGAACAGCGTTATTTATAACTAGCTGTCCCCGGCTTTGCACGGGTATTTAACAAAAATTTAATGTTTCATGCGGATCCCTAACTTTTTTGAAAATATTGTATAGCTTATGTTCATCACAGAAAATTTAGGATTCGAATGGTGAAAGAATTTTTCAAATCGGTCCAGTAGTTTCGGAGCCTATTGAATTCAAACAAACTAACAACGGTTTACGGTTTTAGAAATTTATTTCTCAAAAGAATATACATTCACTTATAGAGAAATACAGTAATCTATACTAATATTATAAAGAGGAAAGATTTGATTGTTTGTTTGTTTGTTTGTTTGAATTGAATAGGCTCCGAAACTACTGGACCGAGTTAAAAAATTATTTCACCATTAGAATCCTTAATTTTCCGTGATGAACATAGGCTATATAATATTTTCAAAAAAGTTAGGGATCCGCATGAAAAATTCAATAATTGAACCGTGGGCTGTATATTCAACCTCTTTTTCTATTATGGCACGTCAGAATAGTAAAAGAGGTTGTATAGCGCACGGTGCTTGCTTTTTCTCTACGGCCAGTGTCAGTTTTGGAATGTCGAGTCAATGTCAAAAACCCCAATGCTGTTAAAAAAGTAAAGATCCGTATGAAAACTGTGAAACCCATCGTTTTAGTGTGTATAATTTCTGAAATTTTTGTTTAATACCCGTGCGAAGCCGGGGCGGGCCGCTAGTCTTAACTAAACATGCAGAGCGGACTAGATTGTAATTATAACTAACAATCAAATCTTACATCTTTTTAATATTAGCATAGATGAACTGTGGACAAATGCATGCCATCGCGAATGAAGTCGCGGGTACAGCTAGTATATATAAAGGACTACAATTCTGGCAAAATTGAAGTACCTACATTAGTGACAAAACCCTCAGACCTTTGACCTCAGCAAACGTAGTCCAACCCTGACCTAAGTTAATATTTGTTTACCCTCTCGAACTTCAGACCGTTATTGCGTGTTAGGGCACGACCGGCGACCGCACTGCAAGGCGGTAGACAGCGGCTAGGTTGCTTCTTTGGTTGCTTTGGTGGTGGGCAAACAGACCTCACCTTGCTTTGCTTCATCAGCAAAATTTTGCGGGTTCGATTATTGCCGCCGTAGAATCAGTCAGTATTAGTATTATAGGTCGCGTCACGTAAAAAGTATTGCTTGTAGAAAGCAGAAAGTATTAAAAACAGCAAAAACAACACCATCCCGCGGCATCACAAATCGAAATAGGTACCTATACTTTCCCTACAGAAAATCCAATCAAACTTTACTTTAGATTTACAAAACCAGTTCGTGTAAGCTACGCTTAAACCTAAACTCAAATGGGGACTGACCTTTCGGGTCCCCTTTACTTCACATTAATCCTGTCCAAGTTTCTTAGTTAAGTCAGTGATTGTCCTGTTTGTAAAACAACGTTAGTTTAAGTTGTACAGGATGGCTTTTTGAAATAGGAGTGTAGGTACAATATCTATACTAATATTATAAAGAGGAAAGATTTGATTGTTTGTTTGTTTGAATTGAATAGGCTCCGAAACTACTGGACCGATTTGAAAAATTCTTTCACCATTAGAATCCTGAATTTTCCGTGATGAACATAGGCTATATAATAGGTATTTTCAAAAAGTTAGGGATCCGCATGAAAAATTCAATAATGGAACCGTGCGCTGTATATTCAACCTCTTTTTCTATTATGGCGCGTCAGAATAGAAAAGGAGGTTGAATAATACGCACGGTGCTTGCTTTTTCTCTACGGCCAGTGTCAGTTATGGAGTGTCGAGTCAATGTCAAAAATCCCAATAGTACTGTTAAAAAAGTAAGGGATCCGTATGAAAACTGTGAAACCCATCGTGTTAGTGTGTATAATTTCTGAAATTTTTGTTTAATACCCGTGCGAAGCCGGGGCGGACCGCTAGTAAATATATATAACTCAAAGGTGACCGACTGACATAGTGATCTATCAACGCACAGCCCAAACCACTGGACGGATGAAATTTGGCATGCAGGTAGATGTTATGACATAGGCATCCGCTAAGAAAGGATTTTGATTAATTCTACCCCCAAGGGGATAAAATAGGGTATAAAAGTTTGTATGAAACTTTGTCAATTTTAAACCGATCGGGCTGAGACTTTGCATGCATAAAGCTAATGACAGGCTAATGTTAGCAAACTATACCTAATTAATAATAATAATACTTCTTAACGCGAGCGAAGCCGCGGGCAAAAGCTAGTAAAATTATAATTGTATGGGAAACTAGGTGGTCCACCTTGCACGCGTTTTATGGAATAATAGCCTACCTATATGTTGTTGCTTGGTAACATAGTACTTTTGGCGTTAATCTTCGGCTAAACATAGGGCATGCAATATCGGAATGTTTTCGATTCCGGAACTGAGTTCCGATACTGGAGGCCTAATTTCGGAATTCCGAAACTGGTTCCGGTATTGGCACTTTTTATTTTGAGGAAGGGATTCGAGTCACCTGAATGTGTTATATTAACTGTCTTTTAATCTATTAAGGAATATATATCAAAATCTTACGATAAAACACGAATAATATTAGTTTATGTAAGTTATAGGTAGTGCAATTTGCCGAGACTTCATAAGGTTATCTTAACATGGACATGCCACAAGTCCCGAAAATTGAATGAGAAATTATTATTCCTATTTTTTGTACTATGTAAAATAATATTTTGAATATACAATAATAAGATTGATACTATCAATTCTTCATTATTATCAACGAAGATAAACTTGCCGCCATATTGGTAATTACCAGGGATCGGAATAGGTAGAGTTTTTAAGTACCTAATGACGTAAAAAGCCAAGGATAACATGAATATGCCTTTTAAATCCCTGAATCGGGAATTGATAAAATATTTTTGATATTTCAAATTCTCAAATTTCTCAAAAAGATAATTAAAGCCTCGTTTTGTGACTTGAATGGCGTGGATTCATAATTTAAGCACACTCAACGCACCGAAACAAACGGGTGAACAAAAATGTACCTATATATACAACCTCTTTTCAAACTGGTCTTCCCCAACGTACACCCCGCACCCCGCCTGCTACAAGGCAGGAAGGAATATACACAATTAGAAAGAGAAATAAAAAAGTCTACGCCTACACGCTGTGTTGAGAAACAAAAACCGCTATCCGACATATCGTGCAGGAATCAATCACTTTTTTTTATTATATTAATACAAATTATTATATTTTAAGAATAAAAATAAATGTTTAGTAATCGAAATGTTTACGTAAATAAATTGAAGAATATCGGGATTAATTTAGTATATGAATTTCGAGATTATGAGACATATCCATACTAAGCTATCGTTCTAGCGTGTATGACGTCATTTGGTACTTAAAAACTCTACCTATTCCGATCCCTGGTAATTACTTTTAGTTAAGGCTCCGGCGACACGGATGAATTTCCCAAATATTATTTTGCATATTTTCAACATGATCTGCTATTATTTGTTTTTAAAATTGTATTTGTATTATTGTATTGTACAATTTTTTTCATAATAATTAACTGAAATTAAATTGAACTGAAACCGGATTTAATAAAAAAAAAACACGTTTTCGTATTATTTGTGTAGATAGGTAAGTATTTTCAATATAGCTTGTGGCAGAAACCTAGTTAAATACTATTACAAATAATATGATCATGGCGAAAATATGCTCAAAATACAAATCATTTTGGTACCTATTACATTTGTATGGCAAATTCATCCGTCGCCGGAGCCTCAAACCAAAAATATTATGGAATGCATTGTTTCGACTTCACGAAGGCGGCTATAAGTGAAGAAGGGGTTTAGACAGTAACGAAGTTCGTTCGTTTTGTTTATCCTAATAATCTAACTTACGGTTAGTGAAATATTTACATTTTATAAAAGAAACACAAAATACCGACAGTGTAACATAAACGATTCTCGATCTTTTTCCCGGAATTCCGGGGCGTATCCATACTATTGATAATGTTTGAGGTCATTAACCATAGATTGCACTACTTATTCCTATCTCTGCTAATAATAAACACAACAATATTAATTTGGTAATAAATTGAGAAAAAGATTAACACTTGACTTATAGAATTTTCAATTTGAGAGGAAACGCTGTTCTTGGTAGTGCGTTTTCAAGAATAACAATGCATCTAGCATTTTGTCAGAGAGTGAGCTTCTAAGTCTATTACAAATGTAGCTTGCACTCGAAAATACTCCTTCACACTCGACACACAAACGCTACACGCTAGATGCACACCTCGTTGTCCTCCGTTATACAACAATACAATACAATACAACAATAACACATTTTTTTCTGTACTTTCACGAACCCTGCAAGCTCAAAATTGGTCCTTAGATTCTTGCGACTTTTGCATTCATCTAGTTCTTTGTCTAGCTGCTCTTGCAGAGTTGGTTCATCAACTGCAACGTCTTCGTCAGCAGGAGACCATGAAACGTTTATTTCGAGCTCGGAGGACACGGCATGTGTAGGTTTAGATTCAGATTCAATAACTTTATTTCTTTAGGCTTACAAAATAAGCACTTTGACAAGTCAAGTTTCAAAACAGATAATTATTAAAATAAGAAATAATTTGTTATTGATTTCTCTTCACTTCAATTTTTTGTCAACTAGTGGAAGAAGTGAAAAAGAAACCACTGGTACATTCATATAATATAGGATTAAGGTAGTTGGGATCACTGTTTTTATTAATATCGAAATTACGATATTCGTCTCAATTCCGGAATTGAAATATAGTAAAAAACTGTCCGAGATTCCGGAGTTGCGAAATTCCGGAATTTCGGAATGCATGCCCTAGCTAAACATCTTCACAAAAGCAAAACCATTCGCCTTAATTAAAGCCATAATATTTTAATATTTAAGGGATAGAGGAATGTCCGGAGTTTACAGCTTATATTGTTTTATAATGTGTTTATTACCTTTTTTCCCGACTTTTTAAAACTCTTATTAGACTCCATATTTGAATGAGAGGAATGTTCGTAGTCACTAATTACCTAAGTGCATAAAGTGTTTATTATTTTTTTATTGGGTTAATTTCCTTCATAACTTTTTTAAAACTCATGTTTTCAGATTTTGACAAACAATCCCATCTTGAAAAGCCACGACACCCTGTATAGGCAAGCGTTCATCAAAGTAGATTGTTCTGAATACAGAGCCCTGACTTTGTTGGTATGTATTTATGGATCATCAATAATTCATTAAAACGAGCGGGAAAAGACAGGCTACCTATTCTCCCAGAAAAGACAGGCTACCTATTCTCCCAGAAAAACGCGGGTGAAATCTCGGGCAATGGGGAATCTCTCCCGAATGATTTTGATTAATATATTGTGAATTGTTTGTTAGTATGTACCTTAGTCCACATAAATAAGTCATTATTTATGTAGTCTAAGTACCTAGATATAAAACCTGTAAAAATGTTATTGCCACTAAATAAATTAATTTAAAAAACGTATTACGATATCTGTTCCTAGGAAGGGAAGGAGTAGGGGCTAGCTAATATCTCAAATTTACTGGGAAAAAATGTAATTCCTCATTAGTTACTTACCTTTGTGCCACCACAATCTACCAAGGCAGGTCCTGTCTGAAAACCAGCGTCGGTACTTGCTTCATCTTGAAACTTTTTAACCTAAGTCTAAATAAAAAAGAAACTAGTTATGATATTAAACGAATCTACACAACATTATGCCGCTTCAAGCCGAAGGTAGCGACGCTGGTTGTGTGTGATTTTGACTGTTAAGGAATATATCAATCGGTAATCGGTATAAGTATAATAATTAATTCTCTGATAACGTGCTCCATCCATGGATTTTGGCTGTATTAGGAATTAATCAATTCTGTAATAATGTATTTAATCCACGTATTTTGGCTGTATAATTAACTACTCGATTCCCTGACGTGTTTAAACCATGGAGTTTAGCTGTGTAAATAACTAATCAATTCTTAAATAATGTGTTTAATCCATGAGTTTTAGCTGTTTGGATTTAATCTATTCTCTGATATTGTGTTTAATTCTTGGATTTCAGCTGTAGGTATAAGAAGTTACTCAATTCTCTAATAATGTATTTAATTGATGGCTTTTGGTATAAGGAAGTTACTGTCGGATAGACAGAGTCTTCTATGACATAAAGAGTTATCTCTCAGATCTCAATCTTTGGTAGGACATGCATGAGATATTATCGCATGAGATATTATTATTGCTTTTTCTACTTGATACTATGTACACCTACCTAATATTTCGACAAATTAACACTAAGGAAGGTAAAATAAAACAGTTTTTGTTCCACAAACATTGACTTTTATTCTTAGTACACCAAGCATTTATCCATAAATGAAAAATTAGGTGAAAATGGCACATACAATGTAATTACATAGCAACGAAAACCCGTACAAACAAATTTTACAACCAGAGTATTCTTAATATCAACTTATAGTAATGAGAAAAAATAAACGATTTGCCAACTCAATTAAAATGGTTAACGTTCCACAAAATACAGTATCACATAATTCCAACATACCTTGATTTCTTTATAACTCAAAGATTTTGACGAAATAAATAATAATTGTTTGAAAAACGTCTAAATTTTTTCAATTAAATCCCTTGGTACTTATATTATTTTTTTAGTTAACATGTAGATACTTATACCAAAACAAAATATTTTTTCAAAATAGGTACGTTTATTGTCACACACAATTTATCAAGAAAGGGAAAATAACATACACTATAGACATACACAATAACAACAGCCGAACATATATTTTTCCAAGTGTATGTATGTGTTTTACCATATAAATACTATTGAATTACACGAAACAAAACAAAAGCTAATGGGTAATTAAATTTAGATGGAGATTGCGGCCCGTACTTTCTCACCATTTACAGATCAGTTAAACTGGTTTTATTTAGTATTTACTAATAAATATTAGCAATATTTAATAAATAAATAATGATGGACCATTCACACGCACAAACTATACATTATCAGAGCTTGAATTATGGGCACTGATATACGTACTCTACACAAATACATTATTTTATACAGTAAAAAGAAAAAAGTATAAAGTAATTTTAAGAAGGTAAAAATATGAATCGATTACTAAAGGAAAAGGTTCGGTGTATTGACTTAAATTAAGATAAGTACTAGACGAGTCAGCTACTAAGCATGCCTCAAAATATATCAAAATCATACTTATTTCCTAACCTTAAATAATAACTATACTTAAATAGGGACCTACAAAACTCCGTGGATATCCGACTCAGCTAAAATACTGCACTATACAAAAACAGGGTCAAAAATTACTGCTTTCGAATTCAGTCAACAACTGTGGCATCGATATAACTATTTTTTATAAAGATTATGATTCAGCATGACCTCATTTCCTATGCTCGATAAAATTAGATCTGAGCGGGACAGAATGACAGCTGGCGTTATTATCAATGCCATAATGTAAGCTTTTTTAGCAATTATTTTTTTCAGAAAATGGCAGCAAGTTTTTGTTTGCGTTTAGTTTTGGAGTAGCATCAATTTTGAGGGTGAAAAGTTTTACTAATTGTCCTATTTTGCAAATTTTCTTGTGATGTTCCAATTTTTAAAACTATAAAAAATAACTAAAATTACCTTTATACAGCCTGACGCTTTACTGAGATTTTATAAGACGGTTTATATGATTTTCTACATTTTGAAACTACTTACGAAACTTTCAGCCTGTTGGTTAGTAAATTGATAAAAAAAATATATCTAAGCCATTTCGTAAAAGGGGGGCGTTTTTAACGGGGATCGAATCTTTACGACTAAATCTTATCCGATAAAATTAATTATGTTTTTTTATTTGTTTTTATTTTTTTCCACACTTATTAACTGCTTACAAACGTATCATCTTACAAGCTAATAATCACTGGGAATTGATAGTTACAGAATTACTTTAAATTAAACACTTAATATAAACATCAACCATTTAAAACTAGATCATAAACCTTATCCTGAATAATATTGAAAGTTAAAAACCTTTTTTCTTACAACTATCAAAGTTCGTCAATATGGATGCTTGTACAAAAAAGTAGCTTACAAATATTAAGATGCCCTACGTGCTGTTGCCAAGTTACCTATTAGATAATCTTAGAGTAGTTAGATGGATTTACAGACGGTGAAATATTTTTTGTTTTAAATGATTGTCTGTTTGTACGCTAATTATTATTTAATAACAAATGAAACAATAAATTTTAACTGCAACGTTTTGTAACTAGATAAAATCTCATAAACTTTATCCCGAATAATATTTATGATTTTTTTGTTTAATACAATACCTCTTACCTCGACATAATATAGCTTATTCGTACATAATATAGAATTAATATAGCTGACGCTTACAACTATGAAAGTTCGTCCATATGGCTGCCTTTAAAAGTTACTTACCTATGTATAAAATATTAAGATGCCCTAGTGGTTGATGTAGTCAAGTCCTATCAGATAATCTTAAAATAATCTAAAAGTAAGTGAGGTGGATTTACTTTAGGTTGTATGGAGTACAAAAAAAAATTGTATTACATACATTGTGTTTAATGTGGCTTTACCCCTACGAAAAAAACTAAAAAGTTTTAATTAAGGTGAGTTTTTCATTTTTTATAATATTGATTCAAAAGCTTAACAAGGTATTGATTGATTTATTCCTATAACTTAAATTTAATACATGCTTTAAACTTATTTGATATTAATCTTCAAAACAGAACTGCCTTGTATAAATCATGCAGTGTAAACATACTAAGGGATGCCATGTAGATATATTATTGTGACTTTATATTTTGTAAGGTTTTATTTGTTTTCTGTGCCAAATATATATAGTGGATACCCGGTTATTGTAGTATTTGTTTGGCAGAATTTCCATAAATCACCTAAACAAATCCCAATCAACCCCTCATAATGTATTTTTTATTGCATTAATAATAATCATCATCGTGAGGTAAAAAAATAACGAGTTCGATGTTGTATTCTCCAATGGCGAACCCGCTTTTATGTTTTAAAAATTTAATAATTAATTAATCAATTTTTATAAATTTTCATTAAGATTTAAAATTGCTGAAGAATATTCTAAGTTTGTTAGTTTACAAAATTATTAAGCATTTTTGATGTTTAATACCAGTTAATTATAATGATTTATCATTTCAGCCTATAGGTTTACCAGTAAACTATTATAAGTAAACGCAATGCCAGGCTGCGACATTCCCAATTAAAACAGGGCAATGGTTAGGTATAGGTAAATAGTATAAGCGGGTTATTGACCAATTCAGACAGTTTGTTTGCAAAAAAAAAAATTACGTCATTAAGTAAAATGTATGTAATACAATTTTGAAAAGTTAAAAAGAATGCTTTTAGATTTTTTTAAGCCTTTATTAACAAATAAAATTAGATTTTAGATTAGATACAAAATGCGGAGTATCTATGCTCCCATAATAAATCATCACCATAATGCTCCATAATTAAATAAAAAGGTTTATTTATACAAAATCACATGATTTATATAAGAATTTTTATGACTTTACTTTGCTCTAAATTTAATATTAAATGACACAATTTGGTAGATTTATCTGAGCGTACCATTTATGCCCTTAAAGGAAAATTAAAAAGTTCAATTAAAATAAAAGTCAATTAAACCGTAAATAATTGAAACAAACGTTTGAGAAGGGATAATATAGGTTAGCAAAAAGTGAAAAATTGTACGTACTTAGAATCATAATTGGTATTGTTCAGTGATCAAAATTTGTTTACGTTTACTGACGACGAAAATGTAGCGCCTAAATAGCCCTTATGTATGAAGCAGAATGTTAAAGATATAATAGGAAATTAATTATATCAATTACTTGTAGTAAAATTTTTCAGCGGTTGAATTGAGAAAATCACAAAAACAACACAAAAGGCGGCTTACCTACATTATAAAGTTTAAATTTAAAAACCTAAGTAATAATAAAACTTATAAAGTACCTACTATTCGCGACGAAAAGTATATTAGCAAATTAAATTTAACAATTGAACGTAGGAGTACAAACAAATTTAAAATAAGCTTTTGGGAAAAAGCCTAATGCTATGTTCACATGCGCGCGTTCAACTCGACATTCAACGTGCACGTTCACGTTCACGCGCGTGTGAACAGTACGCCCGAGCCCGTAAACGCGCCCGTGAACGTGAATGCCGCGAACCGTGCGAGTGTCGGTTTTTTGGCAAAGTTCAAAGGATGAATGTGCGGGCGCCCGGTCACTGTTCACACGCGCGCGGCGGCGCGCGGCGCGCGGCGCGGGCAGTCAGTCCAGCGTTCCAAAACCTACCGATTTTTCGGTAGATTTACCGATATTGACACTCGTTTACCGAAATACAGATTTGGGACGAATGTCTACCGATTTTTTGATTAATTTGAAGTTTACAATTAAATATGATTTGTGGTAATGGTAACACGGCTCTTTTTTTACAATATGCACTTTTGAACGAATTGTGTGACTGACAATGGGGATTCCCCGGCTGGTCTGTGTTACTCTGTAATAAAAATAGTATATAAAAAGATATAGATTCTATTTGCAAAAGCTTTTTTTTAAAGAAATTAATGAGTTTCAAGATGATCCTGTGATTTTCTGGGCGGATGTGGCACATATAAAAGGTGATGACGGGACACATTTGTTCGGAATGGTAACTTCGTTTGTATATCACATTTTTTCTCTACCCCATCATCAAACATGGAAAGAATTTTTTGGCAGTAAATTTAATAAAAACCGCAACCGCTTCTTTCTTAACTGGCTTCTTTCTTGCAAAGGGTTTCCACTGTAGGCAGGTAGTCATAAAGTAACCTGATAAAATGAGACGGCACGTATGTACCTTACTAGTGTTTTAATTTTGACACTTAGGATGTTGTATTGTTCTAGGATGTGTAATTAAAGTATTGTTTCTAGTTACAACACTTATCTTACGACGACGGCCCATTCATTTGTAGACTTTGAACTTATTTCCACAATTATTGCTTAAATTTTCAGTTAATTAGTTTAAAGTTATATTGGCTGAATTGTAAAAATGAGAGATAGTAAACAAAAAAAAAACAGATCATTAACTACTAAGCAAACATAAGTATAGGAAACAATGATGAATCGCTTCTCTTGCCAATAATCCATGGCACATGGCACGTTTTGTTGTGTGTTATGTGAATTTATGTTATTTTTTTAAATGTTTTCTTCCTTTACGCTGTAATCCGTCGTTTTTAGTAATTTGCAGGATTTTATAGAGGCAAATTAGCGTAATTTGTAAAAAAAATATAAAAACTTGAATATACGGCCCGTTTTTTAAATTTTGACCTAAATACGGCAATTTTTTGGTTAAGATACGGCCACCCTAAATTTTACTTGGAACAACACTGCCGCGCAGCCCGCCAGGCAGCCTGCCAGGCAGCCCGCCGGGCTGCACGGCGCGCATGTGAACAGCTTGAATTGTCGCCGGCCCGGGACGGGCTGCATGCCGCGCAGCCCGGCAGGCAGCCCGCCAGGCAGCCCGCCGGGCTGCACGGCGCGCATGTGAACGTACAATAATATATTAAACGTACAAATTTTTTTGCTTTATTAACAAAATATCGTAGAATATCTAGCGAAAAATTTTATCTCACTGAGGCAGTAACACACCCTACTTAGATAAATATTTTACGACTATTTGTAATTTTTTTTAAATATAGTATATAGTGCGTGCACTGCCTTAATCAACCCTAAGATAATATGGAAGAATTTAAAGTAACATATTTAAGCTTACTGTCTTACCATGTACATTAAATTTATTATAAGACTAAGTCAAAGAAGCACTACGCGTAACTTCGAAGTATTCAAACAGACCGTTGATTTTAAATCAGCGTTAAATTGCCACAATACTATTGTATTCTAGAACATCATCACCAGCCTATAATAGTCCACTGCTGGACATAGCCCTCCCCTAATGAGCGCCACAGATGGCATTATCATTTGGGGGTTATTGCCCATAATAGAATTCTAGAACATAGGGTTCCAGAATCCTAAATCTTATTCTGACCTCAAACTTTCTCGATCACTAAAGAAGCAAAAAAAAATTATAAATAGCAAGAACTTATATTTAAGCATAAAATATACGTGGGTCACAAAAGAGAAGTCCCGCTAGAGTCGTACATTTTTGCGATATATTAATGCATACATATTTTTTATTTATAACAGTAAAAAAAAGAAATTTATATATAATCCAACGTGCGTAATAGAGGTTGCAATACAGACATCTCAGCCTTGATATTTAAAATATGCAAACATATAATATAATATATCACCGCATAGTATAAAACAAAGTCGCTTCCTGCTGTCATTCTGTTTGTGCTGTATGCTTAGAACTTTAAAACTACGCAACGGATTAAGATGCTGTTTTTTTTAATAGAAAGAGTGATTCAAGAGGTTATTGTACATATCAGTATTGCACCCGTGTGAAGCCGGAGCGGGTCGCTAGTATTATATACAATGAAGTTCTGGAGGTTACTGTGTAGGAATATGAGTGATAATGTGGGCTACGTGATCCAATGCAAGCCACGACGTTACGAACTGATGCTAGAAGAAATGCATGCAACGTACCTTTTTAAAGGTACTTTATTTGTTAAAACAACACGCCACGACAATATGATAGTGCCTGCAAAACTACAATTTTCTACCAAAATCTGGTCTTAACTTGACATCTATAGGTTATATATCTTCATAGGTTTGTCCAAGAAAATTGTTGTTTCGCGTTGATGAAACGTTTTCAACCGACAAAATGAATTTTAGTAAGTCATTATGCCAGTAATCGTTACGATCGTGTGTTAATACTTAATATTGTGACGTCATAGCGAATCTTTCCCAGTTCATCACGTCTTTCACGGGCTTATTTGGCAGTGATCCGCTGTCGAAGTATAACACGTAATAGCATACCTCTGACTACCTAATATCTAGAAAAATTTAGAATATATTTTTTTAGGATAAACGGTATGGAACAAATGTTTATCTACAATATTGAAACTTTTCCTACAATCACGGGTTTGGGTAAGTTTTAAATTGAACCATAGCTTTTTAAATGATTTTTGGTAGTGGCAACGTTTTGTGAGAGTTTTTGATTGACGGATCGACCTATCAACTCTGATACGCATACAGTTTTCGGTTTCTCCGCCAAAATGAATCGAACAATATGAAACGTGGTATTGACGGCGTTTCATGGGGTAACGTAGCGTGTAACATAGCGAACGTTCCTACAGTCAGTGCGGGGAACTAGCAACGAGCAACAAGACGGACAGACGCACACCGTGCAACATATATTTTTCGCTGCGTATGTTACATTACCCACCTCAACACCGGTCAGTATCTACCTTTCTGGTAGTGAAATGAAGGTGGAGTTCTAGAAAAAGAGATAGTCTTACCAGTCATAGATTTAATGAAAAACCGCGACGATGTATTAAAGGTACCTACTCGTGTAGCGTATTTTGTCCAGTGAGATATTGATTTAGAACTGTTCTTTTTTGTTCTGATTTCCTCCTAATAAAAGAACGGTTGTCTTTTGTTCTGATGGTCTCCTAGTACCGTATTCTTTAAAATTGCAATGAACGTGTTACCTGGTAGATCCCGTTAGTTAGTACCTACCTACGAACTAAGTAAGTAAACGAATGGTACTCGTGTAGCGTTATTTTTCCAGTGAGATATTAATTTAGAACGGTTGTTTTTTGTTCTGATTTTGTCCTAGTGAGATATTCGTCAAAATTGCTATAAGCGTGTTATTTGGTACATTTTGGTACATTTAGTAGTACCTACGTAAGTACGTAAATGAATGGTGTTATCGAGTAAATCAGTGGCACTGGCAAATAACTATCGCTAATGGCAATCTTGAGAGCGATTATGGACGTTTTCTTTTAATAGATGGATTTTTGTGATTTATTTAGTCGAGGTACCTAACTTGTTTATAAACATTGGTCTAATACCGATTGTTTTATCTTAATAATAATATTTAGAATGGTTGAGTCTAAAATATGAACTTACACGTTTAACTCTATATTCGCTGAATGACGTGTAAAAATCTTCTTATCGAGTAACAATCGAGTGTTGATTGGTTTAATAGTATAGTGTTGATTGGCCTGAGAGTTTTGCTAGTAATTTAATCTACGAGTACCAATAACTGATCGCGGTATTTAAAAAGAAATATTTATAAAAAGTTCTTTCATTAAAAGATTTTAATAAAATTTAAATAAACCAAAATGTGTGTTAGATATCACTGAAATATTTATTCGTCTGAACGGTTTATTGGTTGCCATTATATAGGGAATAAAACATCGTTCACAAATCTGGATAAATATGTTGGCTTTGAAGATCGCTGTGGTTTGTGGCGGGAAGACCTTTGATAAATATATGAAAAATTATAGAATATAAATAGAAATAAATATATAAAAATAAATAATAAAATCATGTCGGCCAATCTACACAGCATCATATAGCCCCAAACTAAGCAGAGCTTGTGTTATGGGTACTAGATGACTGATAGGTATACATAATACAATATTATAATAAATATATAGAATAGTATAAAGTATATATAGGGAACTTCTGATTAAAGAAAAACCTTTTTGAAACGTAGATATTGTTAAGGTTTGATTAGTTAAGATTACTCAGATAATGAAACACTATAGTCGTGACTATTTGTAATAATGTAGAACTGAAGTAAAAGTGTTTTTTATCGTTTGATCAACTAAAAGTCTATGAATATTAGTTCCCTTCTTCCACTTTCACTATAAAGACTCTATAACTTATGTACCTAATACTTTTGTATATGCTGGAGTAAACGCATCGTAACCAAGATTTTCTACTATTTCTTTCATAGTAAAAAGGATATTACATAATCACTTAGTCTACTCTTAATTTAATTAAATTTTTTTTTATTCTTTTTTTTTCTTTTACTTAACCTTTAATCATCTTATTAACCTAACTACTACATAATCATTTAGTATATTCATAGTTAAATTTAATTAGTTAATTTCTTTTTTTTCTTTATTTAACCTATACTCATCATATCTCCTAAACATTTCCACAAATGCTACGAATTCTATACTTAAGTTAAATACCTAATGATAGTTTGATTTAATACTTAACGAACTTAGAGAGAAGAAAGATCTTTCCAAGTTCTTTTTTTATTGTTTTTTAATATTAACGAACTGAGGTAAGACAAAGAAACAACACTCTGTTTATAAAAAAAAATATAAGTTTGGTATAGTTTAAGCGTTCGTTCAAATTCCACCGTAACGCGATGATTTGTTTCAAAAAATTGATCCAGGAATTTAGATGGGTTCCTATTGCGTTATTTACTATATCTCTTAGTGTTAGCAATTATTTATGAGCTTTTGTTTAAAAAACAGACTAAATAATGTATTCAAATTAACTTTCCGAAAAATACACATGACATGTGATGATAGGGTTTAAAAAAAAAATGAAAATATTACACGGTGTTTCTAATGAAAACACTTATTGATAATTTTTGGCTGCCTTAATCTGATAACTATGTATGTTATTTAACTCATAATAATTTCTGTAATCTTATTTTTAAAATTATTTTAAAGCGCTTTTATGTATTATGTAACTGATATCTTACCGACAAAGAACTTAGTGTTAAAAAGAGTACCTACTTAACATTTTAAAATTATGCCAGTGATTTTAAACGTTCTAATTATATTGGCTTTGTAAATAATTAATAACTTAATTCATGCTACTGTAATTTTAAAAGAAAATATTATGTATACTAAACACAATTAAATTAATTTAAATTAAGATACGGATCAAAAATATAGCAATATGGATTTTTCTATAACCTCACAGAATGGGATTTTAAGTGACGTCATGTATTGCTGTCCTGCTCAATTCGAAAGCAATCTGAGCGAGACAACGTGAATACGGATAACATCGTTTTAATTTTTGTCTTGCGGCGATAAGCGAACTCGTGACCGTCTGCGTCTCAAATGGACTTTAGCCCACTCTACCGCAGATGTCGTCAAGTTCTAACTTAAACTATGTACTCTTAGCTTAACTATGTACTTAAGCTAAATATACTACTAAAGTATAATTTTAATGGTTAAAATGACAGTAATATTATCTTAGTATTTACAGGTGTCCAGTGAGAAATTATTAGTTTGAAATTTGAATATTTCATTAATCGTTGCCCACACGAGATGTAAACGTTAAGAGATGTAATACTATGTGACACAACTTGAATGAGGGTAGTGTTGAGGATGGTGCGTAGAGAAGTGTTTGTTCCAATAAATTTTAATTTTTAACCAATAAATTTTCGAATAAAAATGGGACTGTTCATAGATAATACTGCCAGTATTGAAGATGGATTTAAAAACTGCGATAAAACTGCAAAATGTAGATATATACAACATTAAACGAAAATTACACGCTTTTCCTAACTTTTTTTAGTTGCCACTCCTCTGAATCTAGTATCGAAAACTTCGGTGAATTTGTACGCCGCGATTGGCAACTTTTGGACGAAATAACTAAGGAGAATGTTTCATTTTAAATGAAAATTATCCCACCGGACATCCTGTGCTCTTTAAATCGAAAGGAAGACACTTCACATATTCTAAGTCTGTAAATATGACAAATAATGATGTAAAATGATTCAATGACCAAAACATTTACGAATAACGAAGTCATGAAAATAAATCACGATGATTAAACGATTAAAAAATAAAAAATTATGTGAGACGATAAAACCAAACTTCTATGAAAGCCCAGTGCGCTATCTGTATCTTAAAGCTATTCTTAACTAATTTATTTATAACTAATCAACTTCCAGAACCGCAACCAGCATTGAGTATTCGAACCTGCATAGTGGTCTGGTGTTGTCACCTTGTACACAGACAAGGTAAAACCTCGCCCTTTCCTGGGTCACTGCGATTTTTGTACTTTGTTAACTCCCATTATGAACAAAATCACAACCATAGTTGCGTCACGGTTATAGTTCAGCGAAGCACCGATTTTGGATCTTTTGTCGATAAAATTAAGAACGAACGTTCATATCATGAAATAATCGGCGCTTATCGAAAACCGTTATCAGGTTCCAGGTTTTTCACGGACTTACGGATCACAAAATTCAAGACAAGTACTGAATACTCGCCACACTTGATTTCCAAGTCACAACCGTACTAGTTCAGATTTTAACGGGACAAAGTAAAAGATCACACCAGCCAAAATGAGATGATCTGCTCGAATACCAGATACGATTCTTCCGTCTTTACCTACATAATTAACTAACACACCTAAGCAATTATCAACATTTCGTTTCATTGGAATACCAAAGGCTTGGATTTCCCCTATTTTAAATCTTACCTACATGAACCCAGGGATAGTTTGGTTCACCCTTCCCCCTTGCTGGGTCTTTAATATTATCAGTCCATGATTGATCTTATAGATACTTCTTCAATATTTAGAAATTCATCCCATTTAATATCTACAAATAATTATGGAGAATGCGCCGCAGAGCATCCCATGTTCTGCCCAGTTAAAATGCTACCTTAATACTAAGTATAGACTATTTACAAACAGCTGTCTTAGGGTGAGAATCGAACCCGTCCTACTGCGTCGCAAACGGTCCTTCAACCGCTGCGCCACCATGGTCAAGTCAAAATTATTCATCAAAACAGCGAGCATTTAAGGCTCTACATACTCATTTAGACTAACGCCCGAATACTTTAAACGTAACACACAATTTAATGAAAAAACAAAATGAAAATCTGTCAAAAATTTATCACTTTATAAGTAATCTAAGTAATGTTTATATGTTGTGTTGACAACGCATCATAACGGTCATCATCATTATAGGTCTAAGTCCCACCATCCGCGAAATCGCGTTTCGTGATAGCCCAGAGCGCTACCTCTTTCTTACTTCTATTCTTAAAACCTATTTTTATAACTAACAGAACAGTACCCAGCATTGAGTATTCGAACCTGCATTGTGAGACACAGACACAGTTCTGTGGTTACAATTTTGATAATCCAAAAATTTCAGGAGCCTGATTATAGTTCAGCGAATTGCCGATATTGTCTCTGGTATCGATTAAATTCGGAAAAAACATTATCATTGTAAGGTTCCAGGTTTTTCACGGACTTACATATTACAAAATTCAAGACAAGTACACTGATTACTTGACTCAGTGTTGGTACTTGTATCACTTGAATTATTTCCAAGTCACAACCGTACTAATTTAGATTTTCACGGGAGAAAGTACAAAATTACTAGCCACAATGAGGTGATCTGCTCGAAAACCAGGTACGATTCTTTAATTACCTAAAATACACCTAAATATAAATATCGACATACCGTTTCACCACCATCTTTCATCCGTGCTAGGTCAGTTTTGATTCAGGTCTTATAAAGGCGTAGCTTCAGCTACATGTTAAAAATGTATCACTATCCGGATTTTCTTTTTTTAGGTTTGTGATTCAATTTCAAAGCTGTATAGCACCTTTGCAAGTCATTTACAAATATTTCTGAAAAGCCATTCACATCCTAACATCATCATCATCATCACCAGCCTATTCCATCCTATTCACATCCTAAGGTTTGTTTGTTTCAGTGAATCGCCTGATTTTCGGTTGTTCAAAGAATTATGTGCCTCTCTAACTATCAATGAAATATTTTCAAACTGATCAAGGTTGCTTAGAAAGGAGTCGGTATTTAACATAACATTCATATTTATATTATTACATCCATAAGCTTCCCAATTTGTTTCTTACACTAAATAATTATCAACTTTTTAAAGTCAGTACTACAAATTAATAAACAACTTAAACAAATTCATTTAAGCAAAATATTTATAGAGCGCTAAAAGTGAAACACAAAACGCCCGTTGCCAAATTTTTACATTTAGTGTCCTTCTAAAACGATTTGAAATTTACCAACCCGTGCTATTCGTTCGGGGAATAGGTATTCCTTTGAACGAAGAGCTATGGAAATATGTAATAAGTTATATGTAGTCAGTATAGTTAATTATAAATAATATATTTTTTAAATTCTTATGACGGATATCGTCGTATGTCGCTAAAGTAACTTAGTAATTATTTTTTTTATAAATATCATTATAGCAAGTATTCCCGCTACACACGCTAAATTACTTATACTATTATTGTCATTTCTAAAACAAGTTAATGCTAAATGAGTGACTAATTTTAAAATATATTCGTACATAGCAATAAAAATACAAAAAAATTATCACTCTGTTGACTTGACGAGTACGTGTAATAGACGACGATTCTAATAAAGCTAAAAATAATTAAAAATAATTAATTATTAATAATATTTGTATAACTTAAACAGGGTACCGCAAATTCTAAGTGCTTATTTTGTAAGCCTAAAGAAATAAAGTTATTGAATCTGAATCTTTACTTCTTTGAGGGCAGAAACCTTTTGTTTTGTAGTAGATATAAGTATATATAATTGAATTCAAAAAGTAATGAAAAGGTATTAAGATAGGTGGTTTTTTCCAACCCGTCTTTCGAAATTTTATTTGTCATCGGTATGTGTTATGTTAACCAAATGGTTCGGTTAGTTTTGAAAAAAAAATCCAACCACCACCTTTTGAAATGTTTTTTTTTTGTCGGATCTCGGAGCTCACGAACCTTGTATCGAATGAACTACAAATGAAAAGGTAGGTGCCCTCAAAGACTACTTTACATCTGCAGTACTTATACAAAGCGATGAAATAGGTATAAAAAGCAGAAAGCGGTACTTTTGGATCCTGGGAAGGAAAACTCTGGGTTAATAAACTTAATCTATAATGATTCAGTTTCGTATATCAACGCCTCGCTTGGCGGGATGATTAGAGATCGTAGTTATGGTTATGTTGTATAGGGGGCGCTGCTGACCGAGACCCGGATATTAGATGGGTTTTGGGATGGTGTAAATCACAATCCACACGTCATCTTTGGCTGAATTGTTTGCATGGGAAATTAGTGTACCTATATCATAGCAATTTGTATATTACAGAGGAATGATAAAACGATTTTGTTTATTGGAATTGATACCAGTTTCGTGAACGATACCTAAATCTTAAGCTTGAAAAAACACTGTATTTTCCTGATCTTAAGGGGTCTTTGTATAAGGGTCAGGATATTGAGCCTACGGGCAGGCGGTAAAAATAGAAAATAAATAGAATCTAAATAATATAAGACAATTTGAAAAAAATATTAGAAAAACCAAAAAGCGCTGGATTTTATTTGATTATTATTCCATGCTCATAATTGATCAATTTGTGACCACCAGTTGACGTCCAAATTATTATTATTTATTTATTTTATTTACTGAACTATTTTGACAATACAATGTTGCTGTATATATTTATATACATCGTACAATTTCGATTGAAACAGGGTCAGCAACCTTAAGTATTAAACTATTTAATTAGTTTCACTTAACTTACTTAGAATCTTTGTTTGCCGTTAGATTTATTTGTCTAATCGAACCTTTTCCCATTTCGATTCATATTTTTATAATAAACACAAAACATTCTGTATTGTCTTTGATTTAGAATTTTAGAATGTTTATAGAATGTTCATGAATTTTATTCATTTTATAAAGAAAAATTTTTTTTTTTTTTACTATTATATATTGTCGGTTTTCTCCAATTGCGAGAAAGTACGGGCCTATTTTTCTATTCTCTTTTCAATTACATTTCTTTAAAGAATTTTTCACAGCTTTGTTACGAGAAAACCCGTATTTATAATTGAATTGGCAAATCGTACAACTAACATAGTAAATTCACTAGAACACAGAAATACCTTAAAACTAACAGCGATATCGAAACATTTAGTTTTCAATGAAATTAACTAAAAAACTAAGAAGGGACTAAGTTTATTTTTATATAAAAGTAGAAAGTAGAAGATATAGAAGGAACATTCATTTCTGAAATGGGACAGTTTAAAAAATAATAATGACATGAGGTTTATTTCCGCTTCAAAAATAAATGGGGTAAAAATTTGAGCAGGAATGCGACTCAAAATGTAGACATCAATTGTAAGAGGTACAATAAGTTTTTTTGGAATTTAGAACTAATCGTTACTTGAAAAGTGTAAAAAAACGAACTATGTCCTTGCTTTTTCACTGTTTTAAGGCTCCGAACCATATAAAATATTTTTGACAAGTATTTTGATACCTAATTCGTCAAAAAAGCTTTAGCCATTTTAATGGTTGTAGGCAATAGAGTGTACGCCAACCATGTAGTAACACTCATAAAACATAACCCACGCTTCGCGGGAAAACTATGTATTTAGGGATTAAACAAAGACATTAAATATCGGGGTTAGGTATCTTAACCACGGCGAATTCAAAAAAGTATGAGATTTGAACTTATTGAACCATAAGACGCTCAAATTGACCGTAAAACATTGAGCTATAATGACCACCTGATTTTATGTCGTTGCAATACACAATATTGTATAAGTTACACAGCATTATCCAGTAATAACCATGATCTTTACAAAAAACAATAATTTCTTAACAAAGCATCTGAGCTTTGACAGAATATTCTCGAATGCTATTTCCTTTAAAAAAATTACCTTGATAAAAACATTTTGAGTCGGATAAAAAAACCTCGTATCAAAACTTGAATTTAAAGATAATTGGACTTAAGTTGTGTGATTTTGAAATTCACATTTATATGATTACTTACATTTATAATGTATTAGTTATATTTTAATCCCTAATGGATATGAATAAGCTTATAAAACAATACGCGACGTCAAACGACAAATATTAAAACTAAAGAGAGAAATGAGTTCACATTACCACAGCAGCCATCCGGAGAAGTACAGAGAAGATCTCATATTCTTAGAAGGACTTGCAGTGGTTAGAAGTGCGATGACGAGGGCCTAAAAAAAGAATTCAGGTTAAAGGAATCCCGAGGTCTAGAAAGTAATTCGGGTATTTTGCGCCGTATCTTCAACTGAACTAACGCAAAGGAACGGAGGATTTTGCATAGATTTAGTTTGCAATAATAGCATATTAGCATTTATATAGCCATCATCATCAGCCCACATTAGTCCACTGCTGGACATAGGCCTCCCCTAATGAGCGTCATAGCGCCCTGTCTTCAGCTTGTGCAGGCGCCAGTCATACTAATATTATAAATGCGAAAGATTGCATTGATCATGTTCGGTACTTTTTTACGCTTACAGTACTGAACGGATCCGGCTGAAATTTTGTATAAATGTATACCTGGAATTATACATAGGATAGTTTTTATGGCATGAATTAGTTACTTAATAATAATAATTCATAATCAGACGTTACATAGAAATGTATAATAAAAATCATCATCTAGCCCCAAGCTAAGCAGAGCTTGTATTATGGTACTAGATGACTGATATACTTAATACAATATATTAAATAGGTATTTTTCTTATGAAAACGACTAGAACACTCTGAACAATCTATAGATCGTACATATTGGTCCCGGCAGGAATCGAACCCGCAACCTCTTGCGTCGCAAACGGACCTTCGCCCACCGTGCCACGTCGTCGTCAAAGTGGCAATTTGTCCCGGCAGGAATCGAACCCGCAACCTCCTGCGTCGTAAGCGGACCCCCATCGCGCCACAGAGGTCGTCAAAGTGTAGGTAGAATAAAATTAGTAAAAGAGATGAAAGAAGTGTAACCTGTAGGCTGCAGTTACTCCTGCTTGATGATGCCATGTTCGAGCAGCATCGCATTCAGACCCTCGGGGGTGAGGCCCTGTTCCAATTCCGCGTTCCACTTGTAAAGCTGGAAATATCATTAAAATTACTTAGATTACACTAGAAAAAATTTAATAAATCTATACCTACTAGATAATAGACTACAGAAGAGAAAATGTAATTAAATCTATGCTAATATTATAAATGGAAGAGATTTGATTGAGAGATGTTAGTTTATTTGTTTGATTGTATAATACGAGTATTAGTATAAATAAAAAGAAAAAATTTAATTGTTTTTTTGTTTGAATTGAATAGGCTCCGAAACTACTGGACCTATTTGAAAAAATCTTCACAAATTAGAATAGTAAATTTTCCGAACATAGGCTAGAGAATATTAAAAAAATTTAGGGATCCGTATAAATGATTACATTTTTGTTAAATACACGTGCGAAGTCAGGGCGGACCATACTGAATAAATAAAAAGTAGACAAAATAGGTTTTTCTCCTAATCCAAAAATTATACTACTTATCATATAAAAAGTTATGTCTTACGGAATTGTTGTGCTCTAAACCTGCTTGAGTGGGCGAGGTGGTATCATCATCATCATCATCATCACCAGCCTATAATAGTCCACTGCTGGACATAGGCCTCCCCTAATAAGCGCCATAGATGGCATTATCATTGGTGGTATAATTATTATAAACTAGCGGCCCGCCCCGGCTTCGCACGGGTATTAAACAAAAATTTCAGAAATTATACACACTAAAACGATGGGTTTCACAGTTTTCATACGGATCTTTACTTTTTTTAACAGCATTGGGGTTTTTGACATTGACTCGGCATTCCAAAACTGACACTGGCCGTAGAGAAAAAGCAAGCACCGTGCGCTATACAACCTCTTTTTCTATTCTGACGCGCCATAATAGAAAAAGAGGTTGAATATACAGCCCACGGTTCAATTATTGAATTTTTCATGCGGATCCC
Organism: Eupithecia pulchellata; assembly: GCA_963931895.1. Taxonomy (NCBI): domain Eukaryota; kingdom Metazoa; phylum Arthropoda; class Insecta; order Lepidoptera; family Geometridae; genus Eupithecia; species Eupithecia pulchellata. The sequence goes on along the minus strand of OZ007534.1, from coordinate 4,517,099 downwards.
TAACTTTTTTGAAAATATTATATAGCCTATGTTCATCACGGAAAATTAAGGATTCTAATGGTGAAAGAATTTTTTAACTCGGTCCAGTAGTTTCAGAGCCTATTCAATTCAAACAAACAAACAAACAAACAAACAAACATACAAACAAACAAACAATCAAATCTTTCCTCTTTATAATATTAGTATAGATTGAAACGAAAGCTTGCATGTTTGAACGCATTCCGTATAGTGAAGGAAAACCTCACAAGGATCCATCTAACACAATGGATGCCGATGGCCTAGGCTTAAAAAGGCTTAAAAAGCATTACAGCAGGTTTACGTATACTAAAATAGACCTTAAATGTAGACCAATAACGTAACTTTTCCTTCTGCAGTGTCAGCACGGTCCGTTCCCGATCATTAACTGCTCCAACGTAATGACCTCTCTGTTATCAACTCTTTCAAACAAAACTAATCCTTGAATCTAGAGCTACAATGAACCTTTTTCAACTCTTCAAGCCGTGTAAACATGGATCGCTTAAATCAACAACTTCTCAAGATACTACTGGTATTGAAGTTATGAATAGTCCACTCTATGATGAACTTTACTTTCATAACATATCCATACAGAAATAGTCCTTACATCTATAGCTTTAACTTACCTTCTCAAACTCGTGACGCAGTGTCAGTAGGGACCGTATCGATATACAATTCCTCCAGCCGAATAAGGAGGAGTCCACTCCAAAATAACCTTTATATTATCAACCCATTCAAACAATAATAGTCCTTAAAAATAGAGCCACAACGTACCTTCTCCAGCTCCTTACGCAGTGTCAGCACGGACCGTTCCCGATCAGCCACGAGCTCCTCCAGGTATTGGTAACGGAGCTTCTTCCTAGCGCGGCACTCGCGCGCCGACTGGCGACTGCGTTCTGGAATACCAGAGAAAAAAGTCATAAATTGGCTGAAGACCGGGCACCAAAATCCAAACAATGGCGGGTAAGGTGGCGCGTCGTGAATTTATGGCTGAGGGTTTAGGAGGTGTTATAGTTCCAAAACAATCTTCAAAAAGTACGGTCTCCCCGTGGGAGTTCGACATGCGTGCCCATTTGTCTCATATTATTTATGTAGTTATGCAGCGGAAAAGATGAAAATCTAATCCAAGTAAAATACTCGACAATCCACACAGCACCATCTGGCCCAAAGCCATGCAGAGTTTGTGTTGAATACCTAACCTAGGACGTAGTACCAACTATACTTAAACAGAATACATAACATGGACCCGAAACAAATATCTGCGAATCGTACAAGCCTTTTGTCCCTCTTGCATTGCAAATATCTGCGGATCGTATAAGCATTAGTCCCTGCGTTGCAAACGGTCCTTCTTCGTTGCACCGCGTAGGTTAGCGATGATAATAGTCGAATATTATTTACGATCTCAATTCGTTTAAAACGATAGGCTCTCTCTCATTATTTTCCTATATATAAATATATTAATCATGCATAATACACTGCTGGATATCGGTCTTGGCGAATAAGGGCCACAGCGGCCAGATCCAGCTGTCACATCCAGCATCTGCTTGCAGTCTTTCGCAGGTCGTGGTCGTCTAACCTGGAGGCGTTACTTCGTTTCTCTCGCGATCTCCACTCTCATAATATTGTTATCAATAAAATATCGTGAATAATTGTAACTAATTTATTTTCCTAATATAAAAATATAAATATAATAATCATGCATAATATTAACACGGTTACCGCAGCAGTTGTTGGTTTTTCGGGATATAAATAAATAATGCTGGACGATCCACACAGTCACACAGCATCATCTAGCCCCAAGTTAAGCGGAGCTTGTGTTATGGGTACTAGATGACTAATATACAGACCGGGCCATTACCATTCAGCTTACTTACACTTTGGGCTACTTACGCAACTATCATCATTAATTGGAAAACATGGTGTAAAGATGGTGTCTTTACAATCAGCATCATCTTTACAAAGACTAGTGAGGACTACTCTATCATATCCTGTAAGAATAGATGTAAGTTTCAATAAATACAAATACAAAGACTTACCAAGTTTCGCTTTCATGTCGGACTTGTCAAGCGTGGCTTTCCTGCCCGGCCGGCGACCTCGCTTTCCGCTCTCCCGTCGCTCGCTACCGTCCGCCGACGCAGCACCCAGCGACCCTACCGCCGGACCGAATGGCTCCTGAAAACACAAGGACTTTAGTCTTCTGCGTTGATATATTACAGATTATTCATCGGGTATTTATCGCGAACCTTTTTAATTTTCCCGACCGAATAATAAGTGCAGGTCCAGGTATAATTGTTCTAGGTTTCTTTGAAAACATTCGAAATTTAATCAACTAATTATGAATATTTAGCAGTTCAACGATTACAAAACTAGGTGTGTTGGAATAACACCAACGGCCCATCCCTTAAGGAGGAACTTCTTTGTTCTACCAATATAAACTAAGTTCTGGATCTTGTTAGGCAAGATGGTAAATCGCAAGCTAATCTAAATATGTGAGTGTCTCAACAAAAACTTTGCTTGGGCAGCGCGCTTTATATGTAGACTTATGCATGCAATATGGATCACTAGCATACAATACAAGTTCATGGCTATACAAGAAGTGCACCAATGAAGATGCACTTCTACGTGCATCTTTGTTGAAAGATAGCGTTTACCATGAACACCATAATATCATATATTGACCAAAATGCTGTTTGTGTCAATAACATTTAGTAAAATTTTAGATAATGTAAAGTGAAACCTAGTACACGTATTCTGTACTTAATAGGAGGCTTCCAAATATGGTCTATGATACTCTTGCAATATGTGAACTGTTCAGAAATCTATGTATAAAAAAAAGAAGTCTTCTTTCTTGTCAACTGCATAAGTTGCCGTTCCTAACAATTTGTCTTATAAAATAGGTAGCTGTGCCTTTGTATGATTTGTCTTATAAAATAGGTAGCTGTGCCTTTGTATGATAAACTACACTGATATGCAAGCAACGAAGCTTTGTCCAACAATGTAAACAAAAAAACCGATGTTGGTAATCAATTGTGCAGTTTTTAGCAAGGTCATATTGCGTCTTAGATTAAACCTTCTTGGATATTATTACTAGAGTCTGGTTACGAAGTCAGCTCCCGAGTTTAGGTAGAATTTGTAAGAACTCAGTTAACGCGTGTTAAGATAATGAATGAATAAACATTTTATGTTGGTATAATGCTGTCCCTTGGTATTCCTCCCGAAAAGTTGGATCATACATTATTTTAATGAAAAGGGATTGGAAAAAAAATGGATAAAAGATAAAAGCAGATCCTTACTCCTGAGCTGGAACATTTATTGTTTCTTCACTGAGACCAAAGTGAAAGTTACTTGAAGGTAAAATAATTCTTTGTTTTGACAGGATTGTTATCGCATGCAACGTTTTCGCAACTACTATCTTTACAGAGATAAAAACTGCATGACCCTTTAATCAATCCATTATTTAAGCCAATTTCCATGTTAACGTCTAACACAACATGGGTACCTACTGCCGAAATAAAAAAACATACAGCTGAACATAGAACCTTTCTTTTTAAGTCGATCAAGAATTCTGAGGTAAAGTCGCCATTGCATTTCATAACCCTGACCTAGCGCATCAGCGAATACCTAACATTGCGGTGCAATAGCATAACAAAGGCAGTTACAATGTTGTGCATACAAAAATATTAAGCACATTGAACGTACGCAGTTCGTTACCCGGTTAGCAACAAAAGGCCGGCGAACATAACTGCGTCGTACACTCCCGTCGAATGTTCTGTTCAATATTGTGGCGCAGTATCAATAACATAAAACACTTCACCTTTTACTTTCAACAGACTTATCACCGACGGAACAGCGAAATTTGTTCTAAGCTGAGGTTTCCTCACAGGATTCTTACAAGAATCGTATTATTTTTAAATTCGCACGTTATAAATAGGTCCGTTCAACCGGCGCGTCCGACGCACACTGAGTCGAGTTTATTTTATTTCATGAGTTGACTGACTGCGCAGCGCAGTGAGAGAAGTTTTTTTTGAATGGCGAACAGACGGGGCGACGACGACGACGACGCGATGGCGTATTCTGCCGAGTTTCACAACAGGCCTATTGTGTTCCCCACCTTGGCCAATGTGACCTGACCTTATCGCGTGCCTGGCTGCACTCGGCAACGAATGCAATGTATGCTGCGTATGTTTGTGTATAGATATTGTATCTTTATCTACGCTGTACATTTGTATCGCAACTTGATTTCGTTATATCATGAGTGTTTAGCTTGCCCATTTAATTATTTTCAAGTGCTGATAGTGATACCTTATAAAATATACTTTGGTAATTAATTGTTTGTGAATTTTCGAAGGGCAGTCAGCCTACGCAGGTTATTTATAAATGAATAAACAAGTTTAAAATCGTTCTATACCTTATCCTACCCTTAAAAGTGGGTAGGTATCGTTACTTATTTATTTTCTTTATCTACCTAAATTAATACGATTAAAGAACTACTACCTACTTATGGTGCCATAGGTACGAATTTAAAATTATAAGGGAATGAGGCTGCTCCACAATTTATAACTTTTGGAGCCTCATCGATCATTTGTAACGTATTTAATATTGTATCAATATAAAAATTCAATTTTTTTTATGTAAAAAAAACTTCCATGTTATAATTTTCGAAAATATATTTGCGTTAGGTGTACAACTCAACGCCATGTCATAATACTCGTTACTCGTTTAGCTCCAGAGTAGCCAGCCTATATTCGGTAGTAGTCAACTACCAAATAATTAATTTCCCCATTAAGTCTTTTTAAAAAGAAATTAATATGTAACTAAACACGATGAAACAAAAATAATAGATGCAGCGTTGTTTCTGATCTGACTGTACAAAATATCTTGACCTCTTTGTGGTGCGAAACGACAGCGAACTTTGGGTAGAAACGCCGAAAAAATATTATTTTGTTGATTGAGGTTTAGGGTTGAAACACTGACATTTTTTGGTGTGAAACGGCAAAAATGAGTTTGTGGTGAGAACCTGTGGTGCGAAACACCGCTACACCAAATAATATGTGGAACGGTTGACACTAGCGTGTGCTGTAGGAGTTTGGGCAGCCATTTCAGCGCTGGTCTTCCGTGAGACCTTAGTGTAGGGCATCACTGAAAAGCTGAAGCGCTGTACTTGCAACTTAAGATTGGATTGTGGCCGCGACGCACAGTGGTTTTCAGATATCAGATTTCATCATCATCAGCCCATGTTAGTCAACAGCTGAACATAGGCCTCCCATAATGAGCGACATAGCGCCCTGTTTCAGATTTCATAAGCTTTATTTCATAAGCACTTTGACAAGTCAAATTATAAACAGTAAATTATTATACAATAAGAAATAAGGTGTTATTGATTTTCTTTTCACTAAAATTTTTGTCCACTAGTGGAAGAAGTGAAATAGAAACCACTTTCGAATGTATGGAAAGGGTGGAACATAATAGGTATAAAAAACACTTTATAATGATCAAAATATGAAAAATAAATGATGCTATTATTTATTTAAGAATTATTAAGAAACTTAATAATTCTTTACACATGTTATTAGCAGTTTTGCTAAAAGGTTATTAGCAGTTTTGCTAAAAGTGCCATCTTTATTAAATAAATTGAGAAAATGTTGATTTTTAATTGTTTTGTATAAAAACAAATATGAGAAAATTCATATCTTCACACTCCCTGCCCTATTGTTTTGGGATGTGGTTTTTTGAAACTAAAAACCGAATCTAAATCTTCAAATGAATTCCTTTATAATAGTATAATCCTAAGACCTAGCCTGCAGTATAAACTGCGTATTTAAAGAACATTTCGCAGACGAAGACAGGCAAAGATGGATAGATTGTGTGAAAGAGATGGGTACGAAATGTGTGAAGTACGTTGTTATTCCGACCCCTCCTAGAGATAAGTACCAAACGCAGTAGAATAATAAAATAACATGTTTACACTACCTCTTTGTATAAAAAGTAAACTGAAGGCCAGTGTCCAACTGGGAACGTGTAGGGGAAGACTGAGGACCCCACAAAATGGAAATCAAGGCTTCAGGGACACTCCTAATTAAATTTATCGTTCTCGATGTATAATAAGAATATCTATCTATGTAATAATATTGTATTATGTATAACAGTCAACCCATAACACAAGCTCTGCTTAGCTTGGGGCTAGATGATGATTGTGTGGATTGTCCGGTATGATTTATTTATTTATTAATTGAACTGGCGTCTCACCTGGGAATTAGTGTTTGAATAATTAATTTAAAATAAAAATAAAGTCAAAGACAGACGTAGTAAGGTTTTATCATTTTGAAATAAATTTGTGTATAATAATAATTGCTGTGTAACATGTGAGTCAGATTAACATCTGACTAACATAAAGATCCTGGCTATGCCATAAATGTGCGCATGCGCTCTTATCTTCAGCTACTTTACTAACCTTCGACGCAACTGCGCAAAACTAACCTAGGTCATGAGGAAGTAAATAATGCATTAAACATTCACGGTCATGTTTTCAGTTTTTATGCTTTTGAGATAGGGTTTTGTTTTTGTGTTTCTTACAGCCTTTATTCATAATGATCTTAACGAACTTATATATTACTAGCGGCCCGCCCCGGCTTCGCACGGGTATTAAACAAAAATTCCAGAAATTATACACACTAAAACGATGGGTTTCACAGTTTTCATACGGATCTTTACTTTTTTTAACAGCATTGGGGTTTTTGACAATGACTCGACATTCCAAAACTGACACTGGCCGTAGAGAAAAAGCAAGCACCGTGCGCTATACAACCTCTTTTTCTATTCTGACGCGCCATAATAGAAAAAGAGGTTGAATATACAGCCCACGGTTCAATTATTGAATTTTTCATGCGGATCCCTAACTTTTTTGAAAATATTATATAGCCTATGTTCATCACGGAAAATTAAGGATTCTAATGGTGAAAGAATTTTTTAACTCGGTCCAGTAGTTTCGGAGCCTATTCAATTCAAACAAACAAACAAACATACAAACAAACAAACAATCAAATCTTTCCTCTTTATAATATTAGTATAGATTATTATTTAATAGCTGCTAACTAGTGTAAATTTTTACTTCACTTAGGTTAATAGAAGATATCGAAAAGAAAAAGTAATGCTACACGTAAGTATAAGTTTGTGTTATAAACAAAACAGGCATTTCGAGTAATTTTTTTAAAGCTGATAGACCTCCGCTTGTCCACGATCTAACCTGTAGGCCAAGCACGGGGATTGTTCTCTAGGATAGAATAGACAATAATGGCATCGCTTCGCCATACATTGCGTACATTATTGAAGGTAAAGAAATTAATTTCAAATAATTTACGCATTCGATGACAAAGTTACGTAATTTTTCTCTATTCTACCTTAGACAAGGAAGCCCGTGCTTGCCCTACTGATGGAAAGTGAAGATCTGGCCTTTGGTTTATCACGAAGGTCTAGCTAGAAGATTTTTATCTTGAGCTTTGAGTACGAGGTATGTGAGATAGGTTACTTTGTAAACGCGGCATCACTACATAGAATAAAACAAAGTCACTTCCCGCTGTCTGTCCCTACTCCCTATGTATGCTTAGATCTTTAAAAATACCAAACGGATTTTGATGCGGTTTTTTTTTAATAGATGAAATGATTTAAGTGTAATGTTTATATGTAGGTACTTATTTATATGTAGTCAACCGTGCGAAGCTGGTTCGAGTCGCTAGTTATCAGTATGTATTAATAATCCAATATCATCAATTTATGTAAGTCTATATTTGCTTACCTCATTAATATTTTTTCTATATAGAGTCACATTTTATATCATCATCTAGCCCAAAAGTAGGACTACGATCGAATGTAGAACCAGATTTATTAAAAAAGAAGATTTTTATGATATGAATGAATTTGTTAATTCTAGGCCTTAGACATAATTAATTGCAGCATATAGAAAAGTTTATCATGAACTCATGTATACATTAACCAGGTGGCTAATAATCACGGTGTACTATGTTTTATGCAATAAGAATATCATTTATCTTTTCACCAAATAATTTGGCTGCCAAAAATCATCTCACCTGAATAACTCAAATAGTATTTTTGTAACATAATGTTAAAATACTACACGAACAAGAAGGCGACACGGCTGGGCGTAAATCCTACAATAACGAGCACGCTAATTGGCAATTTATTGGCAACAGAATTACCTTAGCAACAGCTACAACCCTTCAAATATCTGCATATGGATTGGATACCGAGGAGTCGGACAGACCCCTGTCTTTTTGTGCTATATGAACGTATTTAGATCGTTTGTAGAAGTGCTATGTAGTGTAGTACCAGGGTATTTATATTTTTGATTTTATTATAAAAAAAATCTTATTATTATTTTCGATCATACATAAACCATACCAAACACTAGATTAACATAACCTACAGTAATGGGTTATATTTTAACTTAATTTTATAAAACAATTTACTAAGAAGTTGTTCATGGGAACTTCCCTTAACATCTCTTAGGGGAAAATACTTAGTTCATGTGTTCTTTAAATAATAAATAACATTGGTTTGATTTTAGGTTTATAAAAAAAGAAAATTGTCGGAAGGAAATATAATAAGGTTAGTTTCTTGCGATATGCTTGCAATGTTATTAATCTATAAGTACATAAAATATTACCAATTTTTGGATACAGGCGAAACTTCCATATCCTCTTACAGCGTCTGGCATGGCATGGCAACAACAACAACCCATGCCGAGATTCGCACCTAAAAGGTAACTCTTGTATAGCTATTTTCTCTTAGTAGAGGCAAACAAACCACATAACCATATTGCATAGTAACTTTAATTTCGAAAGAACATGCGCTGGTATTATGATGCCAGCGCAAACTATGAATCGGAATAGTTAATTCTTCGGTACAGCAAACTTGTAAGTATCCACAAAGAACCGACGCAGATCCTGTCTGAGTTTACGGTGGGGTGAGGAGACTTCATCAGAAACGAGATAGTTGTATGCTTACTTAACTCCTTGTCTGGAGAAAATTGCGTCCAAAGTTAAAAGCTTACGCGACGCTACGACGTTATTCTGGGTGGTCATTATTTAAGGCGCTAGCAAATTATGATTTAGAGTACACAAAATGCAATACTATTAACGGGTATTTATCGCGTTATTTTCCTTCTTTTTGTGATTCATGTGTGTGTATTCGACTCTAAAATCAAAGTACTTACATTGAAAGTGTTTTTGCTTATAAAATTTATTTTCCGTGCCTTCGAAATTTGGGTTTTGGGACTTCTCTTCGTTAATTGTTTTTATTTTAAGTTATAGCGATAATCTTTTCAATAAAGACAAGCTTTTAAAAGGAAACCTGAGATGTTGATTCTATTTTTAAAATTAATACTTTCCCTTCCCTGCGCAGAATGTATAAATCCTTGTTGCAGCTGTGTCAATTACGCGCAGACCACGCTACTACCACGCGCCGCCGCCGCCATTTTGACCCCTCGCCCACATCCACGAAAACTGTTGCTTTTTGTATCAAAACCCGTTACTGCGCAGGTGACGCTACGCAGGCGTGGCGACGACGCCGCCATTTTGGTTATTTTAAACACAAACGTGAGTAACAGACGATAAAAGAGATTGCTGTTTTATATTTCAATTGAATTGCAATTGATTTTGATGAACTGAACATCACTAGGTAGACTATGGAGGTGTACTATAAGAGACAAGAAACCACGACGAATATGCGAATGGAAACTTCACACTCATGGTTGTGGGTAGTTTGCGATTTAACGAGAGTCACGAATAGGTTTTGATTGCACCGGAGCACCAGGTGGCACGGACCATCGAGAACCTTCGATGGTCGATAAAAACAAAAAATAAATCACTGCACACTTCCTCCATTTTCTCTTACCTGGGACAGGTAAGAGAAAATGGATCTTTCTCTCACCCCGCTTTCGACCTGGATTCTAGGTTCTCGGAAATTATGACTCAACCGACCCGACCATGTTTATATGATATCAGGTGTCGTATGGTTACAAGTTTTTTTCTTAATAATAATCTTCATTCGCGATTACTTAAAACTATGAACCCTAACTAATTAGCCAATAAGTTCAGAAGATACCTTCCTAATTAGGTACCTAAATAAAAATCAACGGAGAAAAAAAAATATAAAATTAGAATAATTTTATGATTCTGTTTCAAGCACTAGCAATCTATATAATTTGGGACCTTACCTAAATTATCGCTACCATCACTAAAATAGATGAGTAAGTGATGTAAGTACCTACATGGGTAGCGAACTGATTAAACTTACCTCAACGGATCAACCAATACTCCAACAATACGAGACAAGATTCAGCTATTCACAATCCACAGAATAATTTACCACAGAATATTTTTACTATATGAAAACGCAGACCCTTTCCGTGGTTTGCACTCATTCTTTCAACAATATTTTGAATAATTCTCAATCTCAAATGCGTCCAGATAAGCAGGCGCGGGGAGATCGACCCACGCATCACCATCGATCGTTGCGTCAACCGCCATATTCTTATCCTTTGTTCCACACGCAAATATTCTATTTTAGAAAAAATCGAAGGAATCGAAAGTAATTGTTATCTGTTGAACACTTATGGAGTCACTCAGTACTTATTTACATTTTGATATTTGATAAAGGTTTTATTAGAAAATCAGTCCAAAATACAAAAGTAAAATGGTAACTTTATTGAAAGGGCTTGTTATTATATATTAATAACATTAGTACCCATGTTTAATACATTCTATTTGCTTTTTCACGTTTACACTTTCACTTCCAAACAAAATACGATGTTGTTGTTGTTGTTGTTGTCAACTGACGTCTGTCTTTTTCGCGCGCACTTCTCTCGCTTCCTCTTCGCGTAGGCCCTTGACGTTGACAAGTGACAGCTCAAATGCTTTTTATTCACAGAAAAGCGTCTCCTATTCTTAGTGTTGCCAACAGTCGGCATTCTGACGTTTCAGGACTGTCCTCAGTCCTGGTCGGGACTGTCCTCAGTCCTGGTCGGGGCTGTCCTCAGTCCTGGTCGGGACTGTCCTCAGTCCTGGTCGCTCGGCCATTAGATAGATACTACATGTATGTCCCCATGCATGTTTCGCTATAAAAACAAATATTGTATGATTAAAGTGATAACTAGAGAAGTGTTGTCTTCGCGACTTATGCATCATTATCATCCTCTTCATGGGAGTGAACCGTGGTGAGCAGGCAATCAAAGATGTCACTATGAAAGGCAGCGTCTGCGTGAAGAGAAAAAAAAACGTTAGTAGAGTTTTAATCATTAAGTTAACAACTATTTATTGTATTTTAGTGTTTTGATGAACATTTAATAACAGAAACGTGGAGAAAATTGCATCATTGTACTAACAAGAGCCAGGATATGTATCTAAATCCCATTAAAGTTAGATTTAGATAGGCAAAACGAACATTGCATTAGACACATAATTAAGTTATATATGAATGTACTAGTGATCTCTTTTCACTTCTTCCACTAGTGAACAAAAAAAATTAAGTGAAGAGAAATCAGTAACATCTTATTATCTTTTTTTTTTTGTTATAATAGTTAACTGTATGAAATTGACTTGTCTAAGTGCTTATTTTGTAATCCTAAAGAAATAAAGTTATTGAATCTGAATCTAAATCTAGGCTCTATAATTTAAAATTATTTGAGCTATTTCTGTTAAAACAGTAAAATCTCATTGTGTCATCGATTTATTCAAAATGATCAAATAACAAAATAATAAACCTTTACTTTTACCAACTTTACCACCATTTGAGTCCTCGTGATCGGGCAAACTACTTAACGTGTCTGAGTCCTCGTAATCGGGCAAACTCACAAACACTTACAGTGGCTTCTGGTTTAACGTGTCTGAGTCCACGTAATCGGGCAAACTCACAAACACTTGCAGTGGCTTCTGGTTTAACGTGTCTGAGTCCTCGTAATCGGGCAAACTCACAAACACAGTGGCTTCTGGTTTAACGTGTCTGAGTCCTCGTAATCGGGCAAACTCACAAACACAGTGGCTTCTGGTTTAACGTGTCTGAGTCCTCGTAATCGGGCAAACTCATAAACATTTGCAGTGGCTTCTGGTTTAACATGTCTGAGTCCTCGTAATCGGGCAAACTCACAAACACTTACAGAGGGACCTTGTTTAATGTTTTGAATCCTCGTAATTGGCCAAACTCACAAACAGGTTTTTGAGTCTTCGTAATTGGGCAAACTCTTTATGAGTATTTGAGTCCTCGTAATCGGGTAAACTCACAATACTAATAGTATTATTTATATCCACCAAATTCATAATAGTATTATTTATATCCACTTGATAATATTTTATTCCAAAAAAAAACGGATGGGTTTTAGATGCTGCTTCATTTTCAACTATTAAATTCGTCAGTTCTTTTTCGTCTGTTACAAAATAGGGAATAGGATCTCTCCATAAGTATACATTATACCAATGTTTTTGTATTTTAAGTGGATATTATACATGTTCAGTATTCACTATTATCTATTATATTTTAAACAACTTAAAAACAATAACGAATGCTTTGATCATAATGATCAATAACCCCATTATGACAGTGCGATCGTTAATGGTAATTATGTACCTATAATAGTGATTTACATTATTTATGACGAACATTAGTAGAAGAGTAGTGTAACTCTACTGTACTGGTTACCCCAATAGAATTAAACTTTGTGTCATTGTGCGAGCTCAGTTAAGTATTTGAGCTAATTGTTTATAAATACTAAACAGCTATAGCACATTTAGAAGCTGTCATAATAGTCACATTATAGACACCCATTATAGAGTTAAGCAATCTGTGTTTAATAGTTTTATTTTATTTTATCATTTAGAGAAATCAGTTGTCTGATCGAAGATTCTTCGTATTTTATAACTTGGTAACCATGTTGATAATGATATGTGATTGGCTATATTAATTATCGTTGTACGAAGTACAAGGTGATGTACATTATCAGGGAAGAATCTAGTTTGTCTGAATTCTTATGTTGCAGTTCTTACACATTACATTGTTAATGAGTGGCCAAATACATACATATGTGTATAAAGTATTGTTCAGAATCATATTCAAATATGGATTCTGATGTAACACTCTTTATTTCTTAACACTTTAATATTATTTCCTTTTTAGTGGCCAGGATGTACAGAGTACAATGTGCAAGGTCAGACCGATCTAGTTTTCCTAAAATCTTTCCATACGTGATCCATGTTGTTCCACATTTAATATAAACTCAAAGTGTTTCTTATAGATTTCGACATACAATATGTACATGATAATTATTGTTCCATATTAAACCTTCATTATTATCTAAATCAAATAAATAAATCAGTTGCGATCGATCAGCGTTAGAGTCATCAGTTACCATGCTTCCAAGGTACCTCTAACAATAGTGTATTTTCGTGTTCATCCCAAAATGTTAATCTATTACTGTTTAATTCGACTATAGATGTCTCTGCAATAATCCATGTTGCAGCACAGTTAACTTCGTAAGTACACCGCTTACTTAGCACAATGTACTCTTAAAGTACATTATTCATGTTCTCACTAGTTTGGACCGACCGGAAGGAAGGAAGGACCGACCACTGGTCAGTAAATCGACAGCAGATATTTTTACACGTCGCATTGATGTTTTTACTCCGTTTTATTTAAATCTCAAGTAGTTCGCAATGATTAATTTTATACTTTTAATTTTAATTAACCCTTGTTTTTAATTTTACTTTGTTCGAGATCCACAAAACAATAATAATATAATATAATTATCACGATATATAATTAATAATATAGGTAATCACATAATACACTAAATTCAAATGATTTTGACTATTTAATGTGCAATCAATATGAACGAGACATAGTTATGACGCGCGTTTCATAAAAAAATGGTGTAGCGCAGATTTCATTTAGCTCTATGCTCTAATAAAATTACTGTAAGAGGGATCGGTTGTTCATTTAATATATACTTATCATCTCATTTTGTTGTGTTCAAATTAGCAGATCAATTGCAAATCTTTGTTATTTATCATTATGTTCTCATTGTGACTTAGAAGGCATCATAACTTGCATTTATTTAACTTTTGAACTGCTGATGGGAGCCTATCACACATTGAGTTTAACAGGAGACAAGAGTATTGCACATCAGTTAGTACTGATAATTTTCTGTGAGGACAATTCTTGTATTTTAGTAATAGCACCAGAAATTTATAATAACTACGACTGGAATTGAGCAATGTGATGACATTATTATATTTAAAGTCAAACCTCTAGTTCATACATAAATGAATATTATGAAGAGATGTGCAAAACTAAAAATCTTTTTATTTTGTTTCTTTATTATTACATTTCTTTACTTAGTATGTAGTTTAAGTTTTTAATTTATTTCCTAGTCATGTTACATCTACAAACTATTTTAAAGACCTACTTGTTTTATAGACAATTTTAAATAGAAACTACCTATTAGAATGTCTTTATTTTTATCAAATCTATTATTTGTTAACCGCTGTAGTATAAGATTAGAAAGTCTCTAAACATCTTACTGGTGTTCTCGAAATTAGGCAAACATTCAATAGAAAAGCTGTATTACTCCAGAATAGCAACCGCCATCTACCAATTATTTGGTTAATATTGATCTCATTTTGGCTTTATTATTATCATATTATATAATATAACAATGTTGTTATAGGCTGGTGATGTGATGATTATGATATCATTGACTTGAGAAATGCAGTATATTTAAACATTAAATGATAAATTATATGTATCAGCGACATTAGTTTGGTTTGCATGTTTTAATGTTGTATAAGGTTTGTTTGAAGTTATTTTAAATATTATAATAATACTCATAAAAAGGTCTTGAGTTGATCTTATTAGTAAGCCGTCCATACTCAGTAAAATTTTATACTATACCTATGCAAAAAGTACTTTTTCCATATTTCTCAATTTCTTGGACTCTTAACTTTATAAATAACTTGCAGCTTAGCAAAGGTTTTTTTTTTACTCACATACATTTGAAGCTTTCTTTTTTCATCGGGGTAACTAGAAGGAGTAAATTATAAAGAAAGTTTACGATATTTTCGGAATTTAAAGCGAATTCGCGTATCATAGCTGTCTAGCTAGCGTTACTATAGTGTATTTTTAGTAAAATTATGGTTATTTGTGACACAACTAGAATAGTTAGATATAATGGTAATGTGGAGTTTTATTTTACTGTGGATGTTTATGTCCTCTATAAAATTATAGCATTCCGGATGTTATTCATGTTCCATTATTGGAGTTTTAATATAACTTAGTTTTTGAAATCTATTGCCTATGTTTATCATAGATTGTAATAATAAAATAGGTAGGACTCTAATGTTGAAATAACTTTTCAAATTGGTTTAGTAATTTCGGAACCTATTCAATCCAAATAAAACTCTTTCCTGTTTATAATACCTATTACGACCACAAAACTAAATATTATGCAGTGTTCAACTATAACAGTTTTTGTGTATATTATTTATTTTCATATTATTTATACATACAATATCATTTTTTTTTTGTGATAGTGATACTTTTGTTGGAGACATTTTCAATTGCTTTTAGAAACGCTTCATAAAGTGCATAGAGCAACACGGGCCCCCGGCGGCGGACCAAAGTGTATAAGTATAATATTATTATTTTTATAGGTATTGTTAGGTATTTAGGTATAAAGATTATCTTTTTTTTTTTTAGTTAAAGTTTAGAGTAGAGTATAATTACTACATGCCTATTTTATATTTGTATTATTTGACGAAAGACAAGAAAGTTCATAAAATGTAACCATTTTATTTTCATTAATTAAATATATATTTTGTTTTTTTTTTACATGTTGAGCTGACTTAAGCTACTTTAAATTTTTGCATGTCTATAGCGACAAAATTTTAAAGTTTGGTCATAATTTTGTACCATCATTGTGCAATATACCTATATAAATATTATACATATAGATAACCAAGCAATATTATATACTTTTACTTTACTCATACTCCTCTCCCCCCGGACCTCTGCTCAGTACAGACGTGTTAAACAAAGGCTCCATCAAACTATTTTATCTAAAAATAAATCTATTTCTTACAATTTAAATAACAGTAAAATAATAGGAGTGCATAAATAGCCAAGAGGTTGTGCTACTACAGTCCCTGCGCACAGATACAGCACGCGAAGGCGGCCCCCACCTGAGCTTCATACCTGCATTGCGCGTGAGTCACCTATCTTGCATCCCTCGCTCGCTGTGACGCTAACGCTCCGCGCCGAGCAGCTCACTACCTCTTGTTAACTTATAGTCGCCTGGTACTTTGCGTCAACGCCGCGACACTTTTGCCGCTGTCCGCAGCCAAATTCACCGACTCTCTCGCCGTCCTAGCCGGCTCTGACTACTACTACTGACGTGCCTCTGGTTGCCTAGTAACTCGGCTGCTCTGCACTATAAGAATTGTTACGGATCTTTAGCACGTCGTTGCTTCTACTACCCTAGTTTAGAAATCATGGAACGCACACCGCCGCCCTCACCTGCGGTTGTACCACATAGTAGTGGATTGGAAGCTAAGCTGACTGGCGACTCGACTGAGAGTGTAACTGGCCCATCACCATTAGAGATGAACCAGCGGCAACACAAAAAGAGGAAAATGGAAGAGCCAATGGAGATTTGCCTAACCTCATTTATGTCTGATATAAAACAAATGTTTGACAACTTTGAAAAAAAACAGGATAAACGTATGCTAGCCCTTGAAGATATTGTTAAGGGACTAACGGGAGAGATAGCCAGTTTGCGGACTACTATCGACTTCGTATCGAAACAACACGATGGTCTAAAAAATAAAATCGACACGTTAGAGTCTGAGCGGAAAAATAATGTTGCTTTGATACAGAGCCTGGAGGAAAAGGTCGAGATTATGGAGAGATCGCACAAATCAACCAGTGTTGAAATAAGAAATATTCCGCTGTTGCAAAAAGAATCGAAAACCGAACTTTTGTTGACGCTGGCAAACGTTTGTAAAACGGTAAAATCTCAGACACAAAACTCCGATGTCAAAGACATTTTCAGACTTAACTCCAACTCATCAAACAAACCCATTATTGTGGACTTTTGTAGAGTGATTGTGAAGGAAAACTTCTTAAATTGCGTCAAAACTTACAATAAACTTAACAAAGATCATAAGCTCAACACAGCCTCAATAAGGCTACCCGGACCAGAAAAACCAATTTTCGTCACAGAAAATCTCACGCATAGAACAAAAAAGCTGTTCTATCTGGCTCGTGAAGCTGCAAAAGCCATCAATTATAGATTCTGTTGGACAGCCTATGGGAAGATCTATATGCGCAAATCGGAAGGCTCGCCGCTAATTCGCATTAACTCTGAAGCTGATCTTGCTCAGCTCAGTGAAAAACAATGACTAGCTATAAAAAACGCATTATGTAACCTAGGCTATGGTAGGCATTCTATACTATTTTTAACTTTAACTTTAAATCTAATGAAGTTTCTTTTGTGTAAGCTAGGTTCAACTCACCACAACTCACACACACATTTCACACTATCATATGACATAACGAAGGGTAAGCATATAAACACTTTATGTATATGTTATATTCTGTTCACTATTATTATTACTGAACTCGTAAACTTTTCTTGCTGTTTGCTGGGTTTACTTGGTTATTTAGGCTCACAAATAATGTACGCTTGCCGCATGCAAGCTAGACCAACGGATTGCACCTTCTCTACTATATTAATTACTTATGGATAGCTCTACTATGGAACAAATTACTGAGGATCTTGAATTGCTCAATATTTCTGAAGCTCTATTATGCTCTCCAGAGTCATGCGGTAGGTTTATTCGTACAAACAACAAAACCCTAACTGTGCTACAGGTAAATATACGAAGCATAAATCGTAACTTTGGCGAGTTTGTTACTTTACTTGCTAGGATTGGAGTCAATTGCGATGTCTTGGTTCTTACTGAGTGCTGGCTTAGTAAAGTGTCTAATCTGCCGGAACTGGAAAACTACACTAATCATCAATCGAGTTTTTCAAACCAAAATGAGGGTGTTGTGGTCTACATTAAGTCAGCTATCAAGCACTCCGTTTCGAAAGCTGAAATGTCCGACTGCAACTGTCTACTAATAGCATGTGAACCTGAGGTAGCCATAGCAGCCATCTACCGCTCGCCCTCTCATGTTAATGCAAACAGTTTTCTCGGAAGCTTGGACAACTTACTGACTTCGATAGCCTCGTGCAAAACTATTCTTCTTGTGGGTGATATCAATATCAACATTGCCACGGGAAACACAGATAGTAACTCAGACGAATATCTCAACCTTACTGCAAGTCACGGTCTCTTGCCTGCTTATACCAAATCCACGCGGGAGGCCAGTGGCGCCTGTATCGATCACGTAATTATGAAAACTAAAAATAAAAATACTTTATCTTTAATACTCGATACATTTGCCACTGATCACTCGCCGGTGATTCTACATACGGAGCATTCTAGTCCATATAAAGAGAGCAAAAGTAGAGTTAGTATCGTACTGGACTTCGATAGGATTACTAAGGAACTAGATGAATCGGACTTCTCTCCTGTCCTAAATTGCACGAATGCAAACGTTGCGGCTGATATCCTTATAGACATCGTAGGATCAGTTATAAAGAAAAATACTCGAACAAAAAAAATAACATGCAACAACGTAATAATTAAACCTTGGGTAACTGCAGGAGCTCTCAAATGCCTGAAACATAGAGATAAGTTACACCGCAAATCAAAAATAGAGCCTACTAACATGATTCTAAAGGTCTCATACTGTCGATACCGAAACTATTGTACAAATCTACTTCGTAAGCTAAAGAGACAATATGAACGACGGGAATTTGAGCTTGCTCGAAACAACCCAAAAGCCACCTGGAACGTTATCAAAAAAGTTGCAAATCTAAAAACTAAAATAAATTACTCTGGCGAACTCTTGCTAACACGGGAAGATCACCTTAAATCAGTCAACGCTGTAAATACTTACTTTGTCAACATAGGCAGGAATCTTGCTTCAAAAATTAATGACAACACATCATGTCTTGTAGATAATGTGGAGCATACAGTTTTACCGAACTCACTAGTGCTTCTTCCTGTTGATTTCCTAGAGGTGGATTCCATTATTGATGGACTGCGTGGTGATTGTGCAACCGGGTGGGATCGGATTCCTTCCAGAGTGATCAAGTGCGCTAAGAGATCCCTAGTGGCTCCCATAGTGCACGTTTGCAATATAAGCATTAACACTGGTGTTTTCCCTAACGCATTCAAGAAAGCTCTAGTTCACCCGATATTTAAGAGTGGTAAACGGGACAGTGTCGATAACTATAGACCTATCTCAGTTTTAACGACCTTGTCAAAAATATTAGAAAAGGTTCTGAACAAGAGACTTACAGACTTCTTAGAGTATCATAAACTGATTTCAGAAAATCAATACGGCTTTAGAAAGGGTATTTCTACAGAAGATGCTGTACTAGACCTCACAAATAGCATTGTGCAACAGTTAGACCAAAAACTTAAGTCTCTATGTGTCTTTCTTGACTTATCTAAGGCATTCGACACTGTCTCGATACCACTTTTAATCAATAAACTAGAAAAGGCAGGGATAAGAGGTGTCGCACACGATATCTTCAAAGATTACCTATCCAACCGCTTTCAATGTGTCAAAATTGAGGATACGGTTAGTGCGGATGAACCAATTACTTATGGTGTGCCACAGGGAAGCGTCCTGGGTCCCACGCTCTTTCTCCTATATATTAATAGTTTATGTAGGCTAAATCTACCCGGTTGCAAGATCTTTACGTACGCTGATGATACTGCTCTCCTCATCAAAGGAGCTAGCTGGGAAGAAGCTCAGATTAATGCTGAAATGGCCCTTAGTTCAACAATGACATGGCTTAAGACCAACATCCTAACCTTAAACATATCTAAAACTAAATTCATTACCTTCTCTCCAAATTCCACAGGACAACCACCCCCCACCTTCAAAATTGTCGCCCATTCATGCCAAAGGGTCCTACTTTGTGAGAGCCCTGCTTGTATGTCGGTGATTCGAACCAACAATATAAAATACCTCGGCGTGATCCTTGATGACGGTCTTAGTTGGAATCTTCACATACAGGCAGTTGTCTCACGAATACGAAAGCTCATCTATGTGTTTAAAACTCTAAGATCAGTTGCAACAAAAGCCGTAATGACATTGGTTTACTCTGCCTTAGCACAGTCTCTTCTTTCGTACTGCATAACTGCATGGGGAGGTACCTTTAAAACCCACATATTGCAGCTAGAGAGAGCACAAAGATGCATCTTAAAGGTCATTATGAACAGACCTTTCCGCTTCTCGACTACTCAACTCTACAAAGACTTCCCTACTTTGACCGTTAGACAGCTGTTTGTTATGCGAATCATACTGAGGAAGCATATTGAAACCCCATATAACCCAAATGTGAACCTGAATAAACGCTTAAAACATAAAATTCATGCCATTCCGCGATACAGATTGGCACTCGCGGCGCGCCATTACCGTGTCCTGAGTGCCCGAGTGTACAATAAAGTTAACAAAGAAATCGGCTTCTACCATAAACCTAGAAATATATGCAAAATAATACTAATACGATGGCTCAGCTCGCTCGATTATACTGAAACTGAGAACTTATTTACAATTTTAAAATAAAATAAAATAAATAATTACCCGTCACGTCAACCAAAACACGAACACACACACACACACACACATACACACACACACACACACACACACACACACACACACACACACACATACACGCACTCACACACGCAAACGCACGAACATACACATACCCAAACACACACACACAAATTCCACAGATAATTGTAATGTATCAATTGCTATTTTTAATTAATTCTAATTTTAATTTTTTATATAAAATAAGTATGAAGACAATATCGTATAAATTTTTATAATAATTATTATTTTAATAAGAAATACTTAAGTCTTGTTTGTACAATAAACAGTCATGATTGTAAGGGGAAGCACTCACTACCAAACCACAAGCTATTTTTATAATAGCTTACATTGGTAATGAGAGCCCTAAATAGTGTTATGTACTTTAATGAAATAAACAATTTTAATTTTTTAATTTTTTTTTTTCATGTGCTTATTAAGTATTAACCAAGTTTAAGTAATTTAAACTATTATTACGTTTGTCAATCTAAATTTGTAAACATGAAGTGTGGATCAGTTACTTGGAGTCGTACATTTTGCTTCAAAATTTTCTTATTTCTACCTTTTTGGTCTTGTATTAATATCTTATTTAAATGCTAGCTTTTATTTTATCTTTAATCATCATGTCAGTACCTCACTTTTACTCATGAAACAAACTAGTGTATTACTAAGTTGTTATACTAAGTTATTGATTTCTTTTATATCTTCAAAATTATTATAGTATGAATCCTTTTAGTGAAATATACAGTACAGTACAAAAATGCTTAATAGTATACCAGAAAAGGAACACAAAACAAGACATTATATAAGAAAAGTACCATGGGCGGCCTTATCACTTAGAAGAGATCTCTAGCAGGCAAGCTCTGGGTGATTAATAATATTTTCATTTAAAAAAAAAAATGGGACTGTACCAAAGATAATTTAAAATAATTATATATTATTAACCGTTCTATTTTGTTTCTTTTCTTTTGTATTTTTAAAGAGCTGCGGAGTTCATTCGCATAACGTAGTTGTGAATGAAAGGAATGAAGTATGCACTAGTGAACGAATGAATTGATATTTCAAACAATCTCTTTATTTTTGTTGATTAAGATTTACTAGTACAATTGTACTATGAACATGAAAACTAAAGTATCCAAACATTATGAATATTCTTTATTATTATCATTGTGTGGACGGGACAGCATTATATATTTATTTATGATAACATTAATAGTCTGATATTTATGTGCACAGTTTGTGCATGAATAACTAAAAAAAAATAAGGTTTTAACTTTTGTGCATATTTGAAAATATTCATTCATCATTAAGGGTTAGTAACAATAATCTGCTTGCAGGATGTAAAGGTTTAGAATTATAGTTTCAGTATGACTGTGGTATAGAATATTTATCAGATACCTTTTCTTTTTATCATAGATAACATAAGAGATATAAAGAGGTAAGAGCTACCTATTTGTAAAAGTCGTGTTTTTTTTTTGTTTGGATAAACAAAATATCAATCACCAAAGGTCCTGCTCCGGTACTTCAAGGAGCTGGGCTGGTTGGGTTAGGTTTGCCTGTTAAGGCAGGGGGATAATGCACAGTATACTCCCATGCGAGATGTCAGAGAAGATTTCAATTCCCTTATTATTAAACTAAAATAATTTTAATTACGCTTGTAATGCCCAAAAATTTAGTTTTTGGAATAAAGTAGGTTGGTGTTTCTACATAATATAATTATACCTGTATGGTGTTTGCAATGCTACCATGAATGCATAGCAGAAATCATAGCTTTTAAATCTCTAACTAATGTTTTTCTCATTATTATTTTTTTAAATGTATGTTGACTAGGTACACAGTAGACACAGTAAAGATGGTAATTCCTTTCAAGTTAGCATCAACAGTGGGGCTAATAGTTTTCAATGAGCACAGACATAATAATGTATGTGAAGTTTAAATTGAAATTAGTTGATTTTTGAAAGCACAAGTTCCTTTAAGTAGGTATATTTTATATTTTTGTAATTCATGATCTTTGAGATACCTTAAAACTTATTTTGATATTCATCGTTCAACCAAAGTTCTTTTCATTTAACATATTCAAATTAAGAAGAATCACTTTGCTTGTTTGGCTTACTGTTGATAATTTTCTCAAAATAAAAACTATTTTTATTAATACATACATAATTTAATCCTGCAATTTCTGCTCAGAGTGGCAGAATAGCTAAAAAATGCTTGTAAATATTTTGAGAATAAGGTTAGGATCATCTTTTGAAAGAATAATACGTAATAGATATTTTATCCAAGCCTTTTTCTTAAACTTTTATCATAACTAACAAAAACTTAAACTTGTTATTGTTACCTGATCTTATCAGCAGTATGATAAATATCAATAAGTACACATCCTAGAAATAGGTTGATAGAAAATATTGGTAAGGTTTAAAGTAAGCGGATTAATTTCAAGTTTCAATGTTGTGTCATCTTAGAAATATTCTATGGGACAAGAGGTAAGGTATGTCATGAGTAGTTACAGATTCCTTGTCTGGCATTTCATCTTAACTATCATCGTAACTATCTGCTATTAGGATGTGACATGAAAAGGCACCTTTTATTGATAGGTATGGTCACACTCAGCATAACTCTAGGTACATGTATATATGTATTCTAAGATTTTTCTTTAATTTGGTATGCAATCAGTACATAGTAGGTAAGTACCTACTTGCATTAAATGTAAATTATGTGTTACTTATCAAGGAAATCGACAAAATTCGCCGCAGGTTATTTTATACCTACGGAAGTGCAATGTGGTATTTCACTACTATTTCTTACTGAACAGTTACCGACCAGGTTGTAGGTACCTAGATAGGTACACTTTGAGCGAAAATCCTTGATCAACAGGTATCATAATAAAATATGAATACATTACCGAATCTTCACTTGGCGTGGATTTTTCTACTTCTGATTTATTAGAAAATCAGTCCAAAATACAAAAGTAAAATGGTAACTTTATTGAAAGGGCTTGTTATTATATATTAATAACATTAGTACCCATGTTTAATACATTCTATTTGCTTTTTCACGTTTACACTTTCACTTCCAAACAAAATACGATGTTGTTGTTGTTGTTGTTGTCAACTGACGTCTGTCTTTTTCGCGCGCACTTCTCTCGCTTCCTCTTCGCGTAGGCCCTTGACGTTGACAAGTGACAGCTCAAATGCTTTTTATTCACAGAAAAGCGTCTCCTATTCTTAGTGTTGCCAACAGTTTTACGAAAATTATTAAAATAATTAATTTGAAAGTAGGTAGGTACCTACATAGGTATTGAGTATATATAATTGTAGGTGAAAACATCAGCATTTTTATTCTAATTAGAAAAAGTTTCTATCTAGTAAGTAATTGCACCGAGCAGAAAAACTATACGGCGGCGCGCCGCTTAAAAAAATAAGAATAAATATGGCCGGGCCGCACTATGATCTACGCAAACAACCGATTTCCTAAACACATCAAACCACTCTTCCATACCAGCCAGATAGAGAATCGCTGTGAATGCCTACAACCGCACTAAAATAACGACTGAAATAACCGCACTATAATAAAAATTTATGAGGCAATAAATCACACAGGGGACTTACCTATGATGCAGCCTAAGCGAAAATGGCCGAACAGGTAGACAGCGAGGGGGTTCGGGGGGAGCACTAGCCTGCAGGCATGCGCAGGGGTATCAGACATCAGACAAATAGGCCAAAACGCATCTTGCACCGATCAATACGCATCTAAAATGAATAATGTCCGACGATATGACACACCCATGACGAATGGAAAGCGTCCGATAGATTTTAAATTTAAATATCGAGTTCATAGCGTAATAAGAACGTTTTTGAAGGATGAAAAGCAAATGGATGGGCTTTTCAAAGCTGGAAGACGTCAACTTTGAAATAATTTTCGTCGGTTAAAAGACAAAGACTTGTTTGTTATACTGGTCATGATTGGCTAAGATTTGAAGCTCTTAGGCGACAATGCGAATGTTCTTTTTTTCAAAAGCTACCTACGCTACGCAGGATGCAAACGGGCTAAGATGATGGATATAGAAGCATAGGTATTGCAAACTTTTTAGGTATGGATTCCTAGCTTTTGCCCTCAGCATGGCCAACAATGGATTAGAGAGGTACCACGACATTTCAGACTTTGATTTCATATTTCAATTACTTTCTTTCTTAGGGCTTTCAAGCCATGTCATATTTATTCCACAAATTATTATAAAATATTTGTCCACTAGTGGAAGTGATGAATATGCCAATTCTTCGTACTTTAATAAGTACCGTATGAGATTTGTAACAAACCAGATCTACATCTCAGTCAGTACCTACTCATAGGATTTGTTTGGCTCATTGGATTGGTAATGGCCGAAATTCGTAACTTGAATATAACTTAAGCACCTACCTAATAAAAGTTCGCTGTACTCGGTTTCTTAGGTAAAAACACGATTGAGATAAGAAAATTATTGGTGCGTACTTACATTTCATGTTTCTTATCGCCAGGGTTTAGCACATAATTTGGTCGATCTCACAAACCCTTCTGCGGTTTAATATGATTCGCGTTTACATTCGTAGCTTATTATTACATTATTTGTTTACTGTGAGTCAGTTTAATAATTAGTTTTCTTGATAAACAATAATTTTATATTGTATTTTACATCAAATAGAACTTTTTGTTTTGTTTTAAAACATTTTCTTGTTTGCTTTACAGTTTGTAAGATTTCACTTCTAACTTCGAGGTTTATTTTGATTTAGCTAAGGGTTGCAGAAGTTTTCTTAAAGATTCGAGTTTTTATGAATTTGCATGGTTTCTTAAGGCTCCGGCGACAGATGAATTTCCCAGACAAACGTGATACCAAAATCATTTTTTGTATTAGATTATTTGTATTAGAATAGTATTTATCTAGGTTCCTACCACAAGCTTTTTTGAAAATACTTATCTATCTAGACAAATAATAGGAAAACGTGCTTTCTTTGAAAAAATCCGATTAGGTTTATTTTCATTTCAGTTAGGTATTTGGGAAATTCATCCGTGTCGACGGAGCCTTAAAGAACTTCTCTTGTAGCGGATCACGTTTTCAAGTGCCTCGTTGTTTATTTGTTTTTCTGACTCACAGAGCGAATGCAAAGAAGCAAGAATCAAGCCGGCATTTGTTTTATTTGCTTTTGGTGGCTTTTATATCGCTGCGGCCATGATAGGCTTATTGTATTGTGATCGGACTAGGCTGCTACAGCCTTATTGTCTAACTTGAAATCCATTACCAGTGAACTTCAAACCGATTACCAGTTGTAGACCCATTCAGAATGTTGTCGGTATAGTTTATGGTATTCAACTGGTCTTCGGTTTCAGCTATTTACACAATACGAAAGTGACAATTGAAGTCCAGGCCCAGACTAGGTTTGAAATGCCAAACTGAAGCCGATTACGATTACCAGTTGAGTTAGACAATAGAGCCGCTGGTAACAACATGGATAGATTGTGTGAAAGAGGACACGGTTAAAAAATGGTAACTTAACTACCGACCGGTAAATTAATTCGCAAAAACATTCATCAACATCAACAACATCAACAGCCTATAATAGTCCACTGCTGGACATAGGCCTCCCCTGATGAGCGCCATAGATGGCATTGTTCATCATTTGGGGGTTTTTGCCCATAATCCCCACGCTGGGCATGCGGTTTGGGGATCGCAGTTTAGTGGAGTAGTTCTGCAGAGGGCGCTGCTGCCCGCCCCCCGGTATGTTTCCCTTAGTCGCCTCTTACGACACCCACGGGAAGAGTTGGGATGGTGAAATTCTATATTATGCCGTCACCACACGGCCACACGGCCAAAAACATTCATACAACATAATAATACTTAAAAGGACATAAATCAAGGGCCAGAGATGAGTTGTGAATTTTACGGTAAGGGGAGCTCCCTTCGATCTTATCTGACCTTGGTTACCCCTCGCCAAGAGCATACGGGGTTGAAGTTTCCGATTAGTGATATCTCACTAATCGGAAGCCTGTTAAAACATCAGTTTTAGATGATTTATGTAGGCGTCTAAATCAGCTCGCTGAGCCATTAGATTGGAATAAGAGACTGAAAAATTATCTACAGTATCTGTACTATTTTTTATGATTTAGGTATAACATAGACATTTTTTAGATGATTTATGCAGTAGTCTGAATTGGCTCGCTGAGACATTATAATGGAATAAGAGACTGCAACACTATGTGCTGTAATCTGTACTATTTTCTATGATTATTTAAGAAGATTGAGGTATATAATGGCAAACGGTACCTATAACACGGAATGGCAGATGCTTGAGAAGTTACAAAATGTCGGTAAACGCAAGTGTGACTATCGGGAATGGGAATGAATACCTACAATACAAAGAAGTTTTGTAGTAGTACCTAGGCCTAACAAAGAATTATTATGAACTTTATTTTTATTTATTATATTGTGATAAGAAAATCTGTGCCTGATAGCTCTTATTTTCTCTAGTAAATCGTCATTCAAGGTATTAATTTCTTTTGTATCATGCACATAATAATCAAGTACTAATTACTACTCATACATTACTTAAAAAAATCTACGACAGTGATTATGAGAAGTTAGAAAAAGCGCTACCTAGTGAGCACGTAAGGAATCACGTGGGTTGATTGACGTTGCACCTTTGTATACTTTTGTTTAGGTGTTAACAGATGGCGCTACTAGTATTTTAATTTGGCATGTTTGTTTAAGATGATTATTATTATGTTAACTGTGCCGTGGCCTTCCTTCCTACTGTGTATTGAAAAAAATATTTATTTCTCTGTGACATTGATCAATGTAGGTACATAATTATCGTGAGAAAACTCAATTATAAATAATCCAAAATGTAAAAACCATTGAAACATAAAAAGTATTATACATAATGAAGAGAAATGCAATAAGGTAGTTTCAAATTCCTTTTAGCAAACACTCCCGTAATATATAATATATTTTTCGTTATTTACCTACCTATGTAATTATAAAAGTTAGTTTTTGAGTTGAGCTCTAAGTTTGTAGGTTATTATTATTCGTCATAAATTAATAGTTAAACAATTAGTGAACATATTATTATTGTTATGTTATCATCACTTAACAAAACATACAAAGAGACATACTTAATTATATTTTCTAACTAGATTCTTACAAGAAATAAAATAACACAACTTTATAATAAGTGGGTCAAAATAGTTGTGATGTTAAGCATGCCTTTGTTGTGCAATACAATGTTTGA